>CM055063.1:44701427-44790339 GCA_029204045.2 Tillandsia leiboldiana | reverse complement strand
CTTTTGTTTAAAGTTTGACATGTAAAGTGCTTACATACGTTTTCTGGATTTTCTGGAATTTTTCTACATTTTTCTGAAGAAAAAGTTTGGGCCGTTCCGTACACGGAATATCCGTTCCGGATCCTGAACGCAGGAATTTTCTGCGGATAGCCGTCCGGACTGGATTCATGATCCGGTTCTGGACCGCAGCTAGGGTTTTATAAGAACACAAGGGATTGATTTCTTTTTACAACAATCTTTTGTTCCAAGTCTCCAGAGCTTCTCCTCTAGAAAGAACCAATTTGGAGCCTTTTCAACTCGCGTCTGCGGATCAAAGGTAGGTTTTATGATTCAAAACTTTGGTTTTTCCCAGGGTTTCTCAACTTTCTCAAAACGTGCATGGAAATTGTTACTTTTTCGTTGAATTGGTTTTTTGGTCAAATTTCTTTTAGAAATAAGAACCCTGAGTAGATTAGTTTTGATTATATGCTAGAGATTCTCTTGATTACCGCTTTTTGGGCTTCGATTCTGAAATTCGATTTTATGCAATAATAAGAATTTTTGAAAATCATGGGATTGATCTATTTTTAAATTATTTTTTTGCAAACTAATTTGATTCCTAGTCCCTCTACACGATAATGATTTGTTTGGTTTCAATTTTCACATTTTTAAAATAAAACAATTTTTTTCGTGTTCTGAGTTCTTGCTCGCAGGTTGTTCTTGACTACGTACTAGAGCAGATGGCTTTCGCTGGATTATTGTGCTCATTGTAGCATTAGTGGAACTCGAGCATCTGTTAAAAAGGAACAAGATGGGACAAATCAAGAAGGAGCAAAGACTGGTGGGACTTGACCCCCGCAATTGATTACTGGCTGACCAGCAGCTTCTGGAGGCCTACGCGGTGTGTCCGGTGACGTTTGTCCACCAATTGGACACTTTGATGGACCGGCGTGTGTTGGATCACGAGAGTAGTCTGATGACTCCGTCGAATGCTTTGAGGTGGTTTCGTGTAACACCCCGGAATTTGGTATTAGTCCTCTATATAAATGATATAATAGGACTAAATCTCTAACCCGGCTAAGCATTTTGGATGGTAGCAAGATCTAAGAGGAACATGAGAGTAGCGTGCTAGAGCTAGAGTAGTTCCTAGGATGGGTGACCCCCCTGGGAAGTGGGGCATCACAGTTGGTATCAGAGACATTCACCAGCCGGAAATGTGAGATGAGTCTCGGCTGAGCCAGGGTTATATAGCGGTAGAGCGAGGCTCCCCGGCTAATGACGTTGTGGGTGGAGTGCAGCTCCCCACAAGGTCGGCTAAGGCTAGCGAGACGAGTCTCACATCGCCTGGTGCTTGTGAGTGTGCTTGAGCCTGACGTGGACGTCAGGGCTTAAAGGGGGGAAGAATGTAACACACAGGAATTTGGATTAGTCCTCTATATAAATGATATAATAGGACTAAATCTCTAACCCGGCTATATGCATTTTGGATGGTAGCAAGATCTAAGAGGAACATGAGAGTTAAGCGTGCTAGAGCTAGAGTAGTTCTAGGATGGGTGACCCCCTGGGAAGTGGGGCATCACATTTCGAGCGCAATGGATATTAAAATTGGACTCGGGGCGAAGTTTGGATAAAGGATCACCTCTCCGGTTGCCTTCGGGAATTTTTAGAGTTGGAAATTGGCAAATCGAACTTCAGAATTGGACCCGGCGCGGAAATCAGATCAAGTGGGCTTTCCGGGGGCTTTCGGTAAATTTTCGGGCGAGAATTTGGAGAATCGGACTCCGTATTTGGATTCAGCGCGCGAATCGTTTGAGTTGGACTATTTACTTGCTTTTTTCGGAACCCGAATGGCGCGCGCGTTTTTTCGAGGCTTGCACGAATCTCGAGACGTCGCGGCACGAATCCCGGGGTGCACGCGGATTCCGAGGTCTACACGGGTGTACGGCGCAAGGGGGGGCGCAGACAGGCGCGTTGGGAAAACGCGCCTGACTGCGCGAGGTGACGCGGGGGCCGCCACGTGGCGTGCCCCCATTCGTGCCCGCGCGGACGCTGGGGGGGGACACGCGCCCGCTCGGTGTCACGCGCCCGGTGTGGCGCGGTGTCACGCGCCTGTGTGGCGCGTGCCGCGTGGCACAGGGGGCGCGCGCCTGCGCCTGGCGCACGCGCCCCTGTGCGGTGGACCGGCGGTCTGGGGGCTTTGGGGGGGGTGGTGCACCGTGGACGCGGTCCACGGGAGCCCTCCCTCCTCTCTTCCCCTTTTTCTTCTTCTTCTTCTTTCTCCCCCGCGCCATTTTCCTCCGCTTTTCTTTCTTTCTTCTCCACCCGAGCGAGAGAGGGAGTGAGGAGGGAATTTTTGGGTGGCACGGCGGTGCGCCGTGGACCTCGCGAAGCGCGCGAGGTGTCCCAAGGAGGCGGTTGGGCGGCGCGACGCGGTCGAGGTAGGTCCCACGTGTTATTCTTGCGGTATTTTGGCACAGTTTTGGAGCGTCCTTTTGGACATTGGATTTGACCCCTTATTCTTATCTGTGCTAGGGACCGTATTTTCTTTACTGCACCGTTTTGCGTGCGGACCCCGACGGCGTGCACCGTTTTGCGTGCGGACTCCGTTTTGCGCGCGGATTTCGGCACCGTGTTCCGTTTGCGTGCGGACTCCGTTTTGCGTGCGGATTTCGGCACCGTGTTCCGTTTTGCGTGCGGACTCCATTTTGCGCGCGGGTTTCGGCACCGTGCTCCGTTTTGGGTGCGGACTCCGGCGGTGTGCACCGTTTTGCGTGCAACTTGTTGTACGAGCTCGGATTGGGTCGTGCCTTTACACTCTTTGGATCTGCGCGTCGCAAGGATTACCGTCGTGTTTTTCGGGGAATTTGCGGGGATCCGCCCGAAGGTATACTTCTTTCCCCTTTACTGTGCGGCGTATTACAGTTGTGTTTGTTGTGGACTTCCGCGCTCACCGCGTTGTGGAATTTGTAACTCGGCCTCCGGGACTCGGATTTTGGCGTGCAGGTACTCGTTTCGAAGGGCTCGACGCGATGATCGCGTCCATATTTTTGGTGGATTTTTCTGAGTCCGTTCTGCAGGTGAAAATTGCACATCTTCAGGGATGGTTCCAGCAGATGGTGTATACTTGGATATTTTAGCATAAAGTGTAACCTTGGACCTTTTGTTGTACCCAGGAGGGTTCGCGAGTATTTTTGGAACACTGCTAGGAGCCGAGGTTTGCGCGACATGTACCGTGGTTATGGGTTCAGCTGATTGTGCGTGCAAGTAGACACGCTCTTCACCGACTCCAGGTTTGCCTTGGATTGAGCACTTCAGGTGGGTAAGCTTAATTTAGTAACTGTATAAGATTTCTATATCATGGTGAATGTAAGTGCACATGTGGGGTTATCATCCCTCTATGATTGATAACAGGCGTATTTGATGTGCAACCGATACGAGCGAGAGGTAAGCAAGGAATGGCCCACTTGGGTGAGACTGGTATACCATAGTAGGAATGTTTTAGCATGCTTTACTAATATATGCTTCACCCACTTTTATTATTTCTGAGAACAAAGCATGCGTGCATGGACATGTAGTTAGGCCATCTTTTACCGCTGCACTACTTTTGGAACTTGACTTAGGAGAAACCATGTTACCCTTTTCTCCTTCTTTATTAGTCAGGTGGTCTGTGTTGCTCAGGTTCGAGCAGGGGTTCTGGGTAGTGTAGTCGGGACTTGGTGTCCGGGACAGGTTGGATTAGTTGTAGGGCTTTGCGGCAACCGCGGATATTGGGCGGTTGACCGGACATTTATTATGCACCAGATTGGGTATCTGATTTCTCTAGTGGATGGGTCTTCCCACTTTGATCAGAGTCATGATCCAGTCCTGCTGATTATGTTACTGGATACTGAGATACTTTACTCGTGTGGGTCGCTCCCCTCGAGTGCCACTCCGGAGTGCGCGGCAGACAGACTTTGAGTCCTTGAGACTCCTTTGCTTCGGTGTTATGCGTAGGCTGGCATACCCGTCGCGGCAGGCAGAGCAGGCAGTACCAGTGTCTACTGGTGGCATTAGATTGGGCTTATTACAGACATTTGCTTTATAGTTGCGCTCGTGTCATGGGGGACCGAGTGGAGTCTAGTGGCGGTGTTGGACCAGTGCTAGTGTTGTTGGGAACCGTTTGGGGGTACGGTGGTCCCAAGGTCTTTGTGAGTTGTTGACCGTAGTAGGCAGGCATAGCAGGCATAGGCAGGCATGGCGGGCAGGCAGGCATGGAAGGCATAGTAGGCATAGGCGGGCATAGCAGGCATAGGCAGGCATGGCGGGCAGGCAGGCATGGCAGGCATAGTAGGCATAGGCGGGCATAGCAGGCATTGGCAGGCATGGCGGGCAGGCAGGCATGGCAGGCATAGTAGGCATAGGCGGGCATAGCAGGCATAGGCAAGCATGGCGGGCAGGCAGGCATGGCAGGCATAGTAGGCATAGGCGGGCATAGCAGGCATAGGCAGGCATGGCGGGCAGGCAGGCATGGCAGGCATAGTAGGCATAGGCGGGCATAGCAGGCATAGGCAGGCATGGCGGGCAGGCAGGCATGGCAGGCATAGTAGGCATAGGCAGGCAGGGCAGGCATGGCAGGCATAGGCAGGCAGAGCAGGCATGGCAGGCATAGGCAGGCAGAGCAGGCATGGTAGGCATAGGCAGGCAGAGCAGGCATGGCAGGCATAGGCAGGCATAGCAGGCATGGCAGGCATAGGCAGGCATAGCAGGCATAGCAGGCATGGCAGGCATAGGCAGGCATGGCAGGCATAGCAGGCATGGCAGTCATAGCAAGCTTAGTGGCTTGATAGCTGTTGAGAGGGTCCAGCTTCTTTTTATCAGTCTTTACGGCTTTGGTTAGTTTTTGTCTTTTGAGGACTTGGTGGGCAGACCGTCGGTCCTGGCGGTGGTACCCACTGAGAACTCCCTCCTTTGGTGTAGTTCTCACACCCTCTGGGGTTTTCCCCCTTCTTTTTCCTTCCTCTCCTTTGTTTTGCAGAGTATTAGCGGGTGTTGCTGATTCTGCGGTTGTTGATCGAGGCGAGGGAGTCGCGAGCTAGATCCCTACCCATGTTTGGAGAGTAGCGGTACCCCTTCAGAGGAGAGCTTCAGTAGATTAGTTGTTTTATTTCCTCTTTTGAGAGACTGTTATAGTGAGGCTGATTTGTATCGAGAGACTGTACATTGTTGTTTTTTTTTCAGTTGTACAGTGGTTGTTTTTAGTTATACAGCAGTTTTATCTTATAGCTCTGATATCTGTTAGCTGTAGCACTTTTCTTGCAGGTAGGACGCTTCGCCTATGCGGAGTTTGGCATAGGTGGCGGATCTGTTGGCGAGCCCGGGTCGCAGTTTCGACCCCGGGGTGTGACAGATTAGAGTGGTATCAGAGCCTAGGTTGTAGGTCGTGGTGGACATAGAAACCCTAGGCTTATGGTTTGACCCTTGGTTGACTTCGTGGGAGTCGTGGCTTTTAGCGAGAGTCCTGATTGAGTTTTATACCTCTCCAAGGGACGGGAAGAGTGATTGGCATGTTTATTCTCCTAAGTGATTATGTTGGCTGCAGACAACATAATGCTGTGGAACGGGTGACATGCTTTAGACTTTCGCTGGATTGGGTCGAGCGTTGTTGTGTGCTGTTTTGTTGTTTCGTCGTGGCGAGCGGTATCTCCCCGACGCTGGGTTTTGACCCGTGTGTATCCTGTCATAGCAGTTGAGCTTGAGCGGGTGGTTTTGGGCCGGACCCCCGGATTGAGGTCAGGGAACTCCGGACCCAGATGACAGGATTGTCAGAGGCTTATCAGCGACAGAGTGAGCAGCTGGTCTCGGTGACACAGTTGTCGGAGCACTGAGTAGCCCCCTCTGTGCCAATGATTAGTGTCGAGGCACCGAGGTAGGGTGGATAGCTGACGGTAGAGGAGCTATGGGACATGATCGATCTATTGAGCCAGATTTGGCAGATGATCCACCCCGACTCGTAAGATTGAGTTTGGAGCCTTTGGAGGCAGAGTCGTGGTTGGTGTTGATGGAGTGATTAATCGAGAGCCTCTCTGGGCTAGAGAGTGTATGCAGTTGTTGAACTGCGCGCTCCAGGTTTCGAGGGACGAAGCGCATAGGATATGTGAGACTGGGAGTGGTTTGCGCCAGGATACCTTTCAGCTTAGTTGGTCCCTCTGTTATGGATTATTGATGCCTCGGTGGAGTAGGCATTGTGTATGGAGCGTGGCGCTGCTGTTCCTTTGGATAGGGATCTGCCGCTAGAGGCGAGTTCAGGATATTGGCGCTTGGCGCCGGGTGAAGGAGGACAAATCGGCCGGCAGAGGCACTTCTGATTTCCTTTCCAGGATGACGGGTTCCTGAGATGCCAGAGATCGGGTGGACCCCGATGGTAGCATCAGCATTTATATCAGAGTGACGCAGCGGTAGCGTGGATTTGTTATCTGCGGAGGACCTTATTCGTCGCCTCAGTGTGAGCAGAGACCGAGGTCGTACTCCCTATGTGGATAGCCCTAATTTTCAGGCAGATTGAGCGACAACCACTTGCATCGAGTGGATGAACCTGTGCCGCCCGGTTGGAGGGCGCCACGGTAGTGGATCGAGTTGTCGCAGGTGTGATTCCATCACAGCAGTCGGAGTTAGAGCATGTTGCATTCCTGCATGGACTAGAGGCAGATTTGTTATCACGTGCACTCGAGGTACAGGTTCCTGTTAAGTGCTGTGCATGTGGAGAAGGCTTGTGGATCATGTCCAATGCAGCTGAGGCCGCGAGTTGTACCGGCAGGCTTATTGGTAATTGTGGCAGTTCGGTGTTTGACCATGTGCTTGAGATTGATTGGCACGATGCAACAAGATGTTTGACTGCGGAAAGAGAGGACGTCGATTTTCTGCGAGGCGGACGAGAGGAGGTTTGGTTGTAAAGACTGTTAGAGCGCACAGGCTTTAGCGACAGTGTGAGAGGTGCTTTTTGGCGGCACCGGGATTCAAGGACATCTCTGTTGCCCGCGAGATCCCGGGTGTGATTTCACCTGAGCTGTTGACGATGCCGCCGGTTAGGGAGATAGAGATTGCGTTTGACGTGGTTCGGGGAACCGCGCCACCCTTGATAGCACCTCATTGGATATCGCCTGTAGAGCTGAGAGAGCTGATGGCGCAGTTGTAGGATCTGATGGATCGAGGGGTCTGCTTGACCTGATGCCACGCCGTTGGTACACGGTGGTGATGCCACGTCGTTGATGCACGACTGTGAGGGTCCTTTTATGGTCCGAGTGTAGACAGGTCCGGGTGGTATCTAGGACCTTTTGATGGAGTCATACTCCGGTATTTATAGTATGGTGTGAGTACCTACTTGGAATCTGACAGCCGAGGATCTTGCTTAGATGGCGTTCAGGACACGGTAGGGCATCACGAGCTCTTAGTGAGGCCAAGTGGATTGATTAATGCCCTGCCACTTTTATGATTTGAGGGAATTGTGCTCCAGCTGTACTTGATTGGATTGGTAACAAGATCCTCCGGGGATATTTGGATTTACTCCCAGAGCGATGTGGAGCGCGAGGAGCACTTGTGGATGTGCTACCATGCCCGTGTGGATGAAGTGGTATGCCAAGTTATTGAGGTACAAGTTGTAGCTCCAGAAGCATACCTTCTTGGGTCACGTTGTTCGAGCCGTAGGAGCGGCGGTGGAAATCCGGCCAATATGGATATCACTTGGGTTTTGGCCGAGATCGACAGTTATTGTCAAGGTAAGGAGCTTCTTGGACTGGGCAGTGCCAGGAGAGCTGGCTGGGGTTGAGCTTGTTGATTCCACAGCTGGCGCTGTGTGGACTGTTGAGGCAGACGTGGCGTGTGGTCGTGTCCCCGAGGGTTCCTTTGGATGATAGACCGCGGCTGAGTAGTTCACTCGGATGGTCAAGATTCGGGAGTGACCGAGTGAGGACCCCTCCTTGTTAGGGCTCATTTCCTTATTGGTTAATCGTGTGGGTGTGCTTCGGGTTGCCTTGGTTGAGTTGTCACAGGTTATGGTTTGGTGTGTGTTGCACTGGCGGTCATCTGGTTTCCCCCAACTTTGTTGGGACCCCGGTTGTATTTCATGTCTCAGCTCAGGAGTGTTTTGTTTTTGGATTCCTCGCCCGTGATTGACTCGCTCCATGTGAGAGCTAAGAGTGTTTGGAGTACGAGGGACGCCCGTCGCGAATTCTGGCTCGTGAGATGAGAAAATTACGCATCGGGCCATGCCGTACTAGTTGTTTTGTTGTTGTGGAGTAATCACGGGGAGTGAGTGGGGTTTGGGGAGCCGGAGGCGTTATTGATGGATACCTACCCGCGATATTTGTGACTCCTTGTGGATTTGGGCTAGTTTCGAGGACGAAACTTTCTTTAGTCGGGGAGGATGTGAGGACCTGGACCCCCGCAATGTGATTACTGGCTGACCAGCAGCTTCTGGAGGCCTACGCGGCGTGTCGGTGACGTTTGTACACCAATTGGACACTTTTGATGGACTCGGTGTGTTGATTGGATCACGAGAGTAGTCTGATGACTCCGTCGAATGCTTTGAGGCGGTTTCGCGCGCAATGGATATTAAAATTGGACTCGGGGCGAAGTTTGGATAAAGGATAACCTCTCCGGTTGCCTTCGGGAATTTTTAGAGTTGGAATTTGGCAAACCGGACTTCAGAATTGGACCCGGCGCAGAAATCGGATCAAGTGGGCTTTCCGGGGGCTTTCGGTAAATTTTCGGGAGAGAATTTGGAGAATCGGACTCCGTATTTGGATTCAGCGCGCGAAATCGTTGAGTTTGGACTATTTACTTGCTTTTTTCGGAACCCGGATGGCGCGCGCGTTTTTCGAGGCGTGCACGAATCTCGAGACGTCGCGGCACGAATCCCGGGGTGCGCGCGGATTCCGAGGTCTGCACGGGTGTACGGCGCAAGGGGGGGCGCAGACAGGCGCGTTGGGAAAACGCGCCTGACTGCACGAGGTGACGCGGGGGGCCGCCACGTGGCGTGCCCCCATTCGCGCCCGCGCGGACGCGGGGGGGGGGGGGACACGCGCCCGCTCGGTGTCACGCGCTCGGTGTGGCGCGGTGTCACGCGCCTGTGTGGCGCGTGCCGCGTGGCACAGGGGGCGCGCGCCTGCGCCTGGCGCACGCGCCCCTGTGCGGTGGACCGGCGGTCTGGGGGCTTTGGGGGGGTGGTGCACCGTGGACCCGGTCCACGGGAGCCCTCCCTCCTCTCTTCCCCTTTTTCTTCTTCTTCTTCTTTCTCCCCCGCGCCATTTTCTCCTCTTTTCTTTCTTTCTTCTCCACCCGAGCGAGAGAGGGAGTGAGGAGGGAATTTTTGGGTGGCACGGCGGTGCGCCGTGGACCTCGCGAAGCGCGCGAGGTGTCGCAAGGAGGCGGTTGGGCGGCGCGACGCGGTCGAGGTAGGTCCCACGTGTTATTCTTGCGGTATTTTGGCACAGTTTTGGAGCGTCCTTTTGGACATTGGATTTGACCCCTTATTCTTATTTGTGCTAGGGACCGTATTTTCTTTACTGCACCGTTTTGCGTGCGGACCCCGACAGCGTGCACCGTTTTGCGTGCGGACTCCGTTTTGCGCGCGGATTTCGGCACCGTGTTCCGTTTTGCGTGCGGACTCCGTTTTGCGCGCGGATTTTGGCACCGTGTTCCGTTTTGCGTGCGGACTCCATTTTGCGTGCGGGTTTCGGCACCGTGCTCCGTTTTGCGTGCGGACTCCGGCGGTGTGCACCGTTTTGCGTGCAACTTGTTGTACGAGCTCGGATTGGGTCGTGCCTTTACACTCTTTGGATCTGCGCGTCGCAAGGATTACCGTCGTGTTTTTCGGGGAATTTGCGGGGATCCGCCCGAAGGTATACTTCTTTCCCCTTTACTGTGCGGCGTATTACAGTTGTGTTTGTTGTGGACTTTCGCGCTCACCGCGTTGTGGAATTTGTAACTCGGCCTCCGGGACTCGGATTTTGGTGTGCAGGTACTCGTTTCGAAGGGCTCGACGCGACGATCGCGTCCATATTTTTGGTGGATTTTTCTGAGTCCGTTCTGCAGGTGAAAATTGCACATCTTCAGGGCTGGTTCCAGCAGATGGTGTATACTTGGATATTTTAGCATAAAGTGTAACCTTGGACCTTTTGTTGTACCCAGGAGGGTTCGCGAGTATTTTTGGAACACTGCTAGGAGCCGAGGTTTGCGCGACATGTACCGTGGTTATGGGTTCAGCTGATTGTGCGTGCAAGTGGACACGCTCTTCACCGACTCCAGGTTTGCCTTGGATTGAGCACTTCAGGTGGGTAAGCTTAATTTAGTAACTGTATAAGATTTCTATATCATGGTGAATGTAAGTGCACATGTGGGGTTATCATCCCTCTATGATTGATAACAGGCGTATTTGATGTGCAACCGATACGAGCGAGAGGTAAGCAAGGAATGGCCCACTTGGGTGAGACTGGTATACCATAGTAGGAATGTTTTAGCATGCTTTACTAATATATGCTTCACCCACTTTTATTATTTCTGAGAACAAAGCATGCGTGCATGGACATGTAGTTAGGCCATCTTTTACCGCTGCACTACTTTTGGAACTTGACTTAGGAGAAACCATGTTACCCTTTTCTCCTTCTTTGTTAGTCAGGTGGTCTGTGTTGCTCAGGTTCGAGCAGGGGTTCTGGGTAGTGTAGTCGGGACTTGGTGTCCGGGACAGGTTGGATTAGTTGTGGGGCTTTGCGGCAACCGCGGATATTGGGCGGTTGACCGGACATTTATTATGCACCAGATTGGGTATCTGATTTCTCTAGTGGATGGGTCTTCCCACTTTGATCAGAGTCATGATCCAGTCCTGCTGATTATGTTACTGGATACTGAGATACTTTACTCGTGTGGGTCGCTCCCCTCGAGTGCCACTCCGGAGTGCGCGGCAGACAGACTTTGAGTCCTTGAGACTCCTTTGCTTCGGTGTTATGCGTAGGCTGGCATACCCGTCGCGGCAGGCAGAGCAGGCAGTACCAGTGTCTACTGGTGGCATTAGATTGGGCTTATTACAGACATTTGCTTTATAGTTGCGCTCGTGTCAGGGGGGACCGAGTGGAGTCTAGTGGCGGTGTTGGACCAGTGCTAGTGTTGTTTGGAACCTTTGGGGGTACGGTGGTCCCAAGGTCTTTGTGAGTTGTTGACCGTAGTAGGCAGGCATAGCAGGCATAGGCAGGCATGGCGGGCAGGCAGGCATGGCAGGCATAGTAGGCATAGGCGGGCATAGCAGGCATAGGCAGGCATGGCGGGCAGGCAGGCATGGCAGGCATAGTAGGCATAGGCGGGCATAGCAGGCATAGGCAGGCATGGCGGGCAGGCAGGCATGGCAGGCATAGTAGGCATAGGCGGGCATAGCAGGCATAGGCAGGCATGGCGGGCAGGCAGGCATGGCAGGCATAGTAGGCATAGGCGGGCATAGCAGGCATAGGCAGGCATGGCGGGCAGGCAGGCATGGCAGGCATAGTAGGCATAGGCGGGCATAGCAGGCATAGGCAGGCATGGCGGGCAAGCAGGCATGGCAGGCATAGTAGGCATAGGCAGGCAGGGCAGGCATGGCAGGCATAGGCAGGCAGAGCAGGCATGGCAGGCATAGGCAGGCATAGGCAGGCAGAGCAGGCATGGCAGGCATAGGCAGGCATAGCAGGCATGGCAGGCATAGGCAGGCATAGCAGGCATAGCAGGCATGGCAGGCATAGGCAGGCATGGCAGGCATAGCAGGCATGGCAGTCATAGCAAGCTTAGTGGCTTGATAGCTGTTGAGAGGGTCCAGCTTCTTTTTATCAGTCTTTACGGCTTTGGTTAGTTTTTGTCTTTTGAGGACTTGGTGGGCAGACCGTCGGTCCTGGCGGTGGTACCCACTGAGAACTCCCTCCTTTGGTGTAGTTCTCACACCCTCTGGGGTTTTCCCCCTTCTTTTTCCTTCCTCTCCTTTGTTTTGCAGAGTATTAGCGGGTGTTGCTGATTCTGCGGTTGTTGATTGAGGCGAGGGAGTCGCGAGCTAGATCCCTACCCATGTTTGGAGAGTAGCGGTACCCCTTCAGAGGAGAGCTTCAGTAGATTAGTTGTTTTATTTCCTCTTTTGAGAGACTGTTGTAGTGAGGCTGATTTGTATCGAGAGACTGTACATTGTTGTTTTTTTTTCAGTTGTACAGTGGTTGTTTTTAGTTATACAGCAATTTATCTTATAGCTCTGATATCTGTTAGCTGTAGCACTTTTCTTGCAGGTAGGACGCTTCGCCTATGCGGAGTTTGGCATAGGTGGCGGATCTGTTGGCGAGCCCGGGTCGCAGTTTCGACCCCGGGGCGTGACAGACTGTTCCTCAAATTGAGTCAGAATCGGAAGAAGAAGAGGATTGGGACACATTTTGTAAAGAAGTACAACATGCTGTTGATGACGAAGATAGGTTCTATTTAAAGAACGAAAAGCTAATGAAGTCTTCTTCAACAACCAAGCAGTACACTAGGCGAAAGAATTCGAGGGGTAGTGGAATTCAGATTAATGAACCCCTCGCCAGAGCACGCTCTCTGCCTAGAGAATCTTCATGGAATGAAGGTCAAAATGCACCGTCCGCATCTACACAACCTCCTTCGACCTCCAGGAGAAACACAACAGAAGATGATATATTATCTATCCAACGAGAACAGAGGAGAATGTCTGAAGAACAAGAAAGAATGTCCACTAACATTCACAAGATGAAAAGAAAATGTTCCAAAATATCAAGAATGCTTAAAGGAATTTTGAACAAATTGGACTGTAGCAGTTCAGACCCGTCTGATCTGGAATGATCATTTGCTCTAATGATCTAATCTGTGGTTTTCTTGTTTATTCTTTTTAATTTTCTGTTTTGCAGGTTTTTTAGTCTTAGTTTTTAAATTTTCTCTTTGAACTTTTGACTCTCTTTTAATTTTTTATAATCTTTGGCTTAATTTAGTGACAAAAAGGGGGAGAGAGATATGAACAATGATTGACTGAACAATGGAACAATGATTGGCAATGGTTTGTGAGAACTTTGAACTCTGGAAGGTAAGTATCAAAACAACTTTTGGTTTTGTATTGTGAATGAATGCATGCCTCGACTAACTATTTGACTAACTATTTGGGCATGTATTATTACTAACAAGTTGTTTGATTACTAACAAATTTATGACATTTGGATTTTATTGCTTAGAAGATATGTCTATTTCTGATTATGATCTTAATACATATCTGAGTTCATGAATGTCATTGTGAGTATAAACTCTATCTCTCTGGTTGGTTTTTGAATGCAAAAATCTTTTGAGGTATCTAACGATCTTTCTTGTCAAGAATTACTTCTTTGTGCAGAGAGTACAGATGTTTAAGTTTAGAGTCTGTTTTAGGAGTTTATCTCGTGTATTTATTTTTATTTGGATCTCAAATGTAAATTTTTGTTGTATGGTAATAGCAACAAAAATATCTTTTTTGAATTTTCTTAAGTGGATCTATGTTTTGTCGCGAAACCACCAAAGGGGGAGATTGTTAAGGATTTTAGTTTTGACGTATTTCGTGAAAGTGTTTAAGTCTTGAAGATTGAAGATGAAGAAGCTTGGATCATATACCTCAATCTCAAGAAAGAAGAATTCAAAACGATCAGGTAAGTTTAACTAAACATTATTGGTGATCTGAATACTTCTTATAATGTAGAAACACTTGGATGTGTTTTTAATCGCATAAAAATCAAAAACTGGACAAGTTACATGTTCAGGATCCGGAACAGGGGACTAAAGTCCGGACCCCGAACGTTGGTAGTTCATGCACAAATCCAGTCCTGAACATCCCTGTTTCGTTCCGGACCCCGAACGTGGATTTTGCTGAAATTGCATGAACAGTCCGGACCGTGAGATTTCGTTCCGGACCCCGAACGTAGTGTTTGCAGAAACTGCATGAACAGTCCGGACCGTGGCATTTCGTTCCGGACCCCGAACCTTGATTTTTTAGGAATTCTCTGAAAAACAACGACAATCCTGAACAAGCCTAATCCGGTCCGGACCGTCGTGCGGGAAAAATTCTGTTACAATCAGTTTTTGATTCTTATCCTCTTCCAATGGTTTCTAACCTATAAGTAACCCTAATTTCATCTTTTAGGGTAATCCACAATAAGTTTTTTACTCCGGGAAATGACGGAAAAATATTAACGGAGAAAAAACTTATGAGATCCACATATAGAGAAGAAAGGAAATAACTAGATTTAATTCTATGTTTCTTCATCTATATTAATTAATTTGATTCTAGATTTTCATACTCAGATTTTGAGTAGAATCAAATTAATGAATACTTAGATGGGATTTCCGATCTATCTTTGATCTAAGTATTCGGCAGATCATCACCACCAACAAAACAACGATTTTCCCCAAAATCGGCGCGTGGATTCGCGTGGCCTTGTGGATTCAAGGTGCTACTGCTCTCGTGGATTCGGAGCGAGGTACGTTCGTATGATCGAGACGTACTACCTGGTGGAGACCTTGGATTCGGTCAGACGTCGTGGACTTGACGTTGGACGTCGTGGATTCGGCGTTGGACGCAAATCGTGGATTCGAGGTGCATTGCGGAGAGAGCGGAGAATATCAACTCGGAGCGTATGGAAAAAGGATGAGTCGTTTGTGAGTAGGTTATATCACCTTTGTACGTGTTATAATCTTAGTTGATTTCACCGTGTTATCGGTCCCGTGATTTTTTACTCCTGGTTTTGGAGTTTTCCACGTAAAAATCTTGCGTGTTATTTTCATTTCCGTATTGGGTTTTTATTACGCAAAGATTTTTGAGTGTTTATCGTTTACACCTATTCCCCCCCCTCTAGGTGGTTTTTCCCCTATTTAGATCCTTATTATAGTATAACCCAACAAAGTGCATTTGCGCATCAAACGGACGTGAGAAACGGACTTAGCACGAAAAATTGTGAAAAAAATATTATTTTTGTGTTTTGGGCAAGTTTTAGGCACCCAGAAGATGGATCCGGGCGCCCGAAAGTTGGAGTACTGTAGCCGCTGGACTAGGCCGCCTTTCCACGCGTCGCGCCGTGATTAGCGCAGGTGGAGCAACGTTGCGCGGCGCCATTGGCCGGGCGTGCGGGCGCGGTAGACCCGGCGCAATCAGCGCTGTGTGCACCCCGCCGTGCATCGCGCCTTTCTATGTGGCGGGCGCCTATTAGCTGGCGCCAACCACTGGTCAGGGCGAGGACGCGTGGCGCACTGCGCGCGGTTCGGGGGCTGCGCGGTTGCTTGCCACATGTCCGGACGCGGCGCTATGGATTTCGGGCGCCCGAATGTTGGCCTCAACCCGAAAGTTTTGAATTTTTCTGATTTTCTATAAATAGTCCCCTTCCTCCTTCTTCTCTGGTTTTTTTCGCAATCTCCTTGGAGCCCCATTTGCTGAGAGGATGCCCCACAAGTCCCCTACACTTCTAAGGATTCTTGGAGAGATTTGAAAATCGTTTCATCATATTCTTCCCCGACTCCACGAGCTTCGACGTCTATCGACTGCGGTCTTTTCCGTCGACGTTTTGTCCGAGAACTCCCCTGAGCTAACCCCTTGGAGTTTTTGGCTGATTTTTGGTTTGGGATTTTCATGAGAGCGTGGAGTATTTGTGCATTTTTTCGGCTTGTTTGTTGGTGGATTTGAAAGTTTAAGGTCTCGATCGCCATCCAGACTTCAAGAGGAACGCAATTATACTCTTTCTTGGGATTTTTGAAGGTATTTCGAAGATGAACATTTCTTGTTTTTGGAGCTCTACGACAAAACTGAGGTGCTGGATTTTGTGATTGAAACTCATCGTGGTGTTCGGTTGTGTTTCAGTTTTTGTGGGGAGTTTGGTATTTCTCAGAAATGTAGAAGTTGGAGCACTTTCTACGATCAAGGTGAGCATCTTTCCTTTTGGTTCCGGATGAAAATTATGTATGGATTGGTTTCTACACTCCGTTGACGCGCGTGCTAATTTTTGCTTGGGACTGTTTGGGCAGCACTTGGTGTTTTGACCTTCGCCGATTATCCGAAAGGAGTTTTTGGGAGTTTCCTGGTTCGTTGGAATCGTGGGAGCCTAAGGAACGTGCACGTCCAGTTTCAGCCCGATCGGACTCTGGATCGACGTGTACCAAGTGGGTTGGATTTCTTCCAAAAGCGGTGGACTCCCCAGTATGCCTATTTTCGTAGGATTTGCATGTTAGATATTGCACCTTCATGCTTTTTTATCTGCTAAACATGTGATTGTTTGGAGATAGACATTGTATCTTTTGTTTATATCTGTTGAACGTGGGATTGTTTAGATATATATATTGGTGGGACCTCGAACTCAGTACACTTTTATACATTCTTGTTTTCGGTAAACTAATATTTTCTCTCCAAATTATGAAGGGTCGCCGGAATCTGTTCTTGTTTGATTAAGGTGAAGGCAATATACCTTTTGAGGTTTGGAAAATAAAACTTATTTCACATTGGTTTACTGAAAACTAAAAGCCTATAAAAATGGGCTCCTTTAAACCAAAATGATTTTTTTTTTAAAATAACTTGTTTTGAGTAAACATGGTTTTTGGAAAAAAATATCATTCTTTTTATAAAACCCTGATCTAGATTCGAGGGACTCCCTGTATATTCGTGTCTGTGAGGCTGAATAATGATCAGAGTATGTAGTACTATTGAGAACATTTGACTAGCACCCCCGCCATATGATGCATGTTGAGCCCTAGACCCTAGAAAACTCTTAACAAGGGAAATATATGTTTATATTCGAGACTCTTTGCTTATTAGCTTTCCCCTGTACTGTGTTGTCATCCTCAGCCCGGGGAGTTGGCTGAGTGATTGGGCTAGTATAGGTTGCAGGATAGAGTATGGTTATTGGTCTGGGTGTTGTGTTCTGGGAGCCATTGGGATTAACGGTGGCCCCGGCTGTGGAGTATCATCAGCCAATGTGTTAGTCGTGTGTCAGTCAACTCTCATGGGTTGCCTCTGGATGTTTCTACTCGTGGAATAGTTGATTTATCCGACTGTAAGAGGTCGAGAACTTTTAAAGGTTGAGCCTATAGTGTGAGGACCCGAATCCCCACTTTTGGGTTTATTGATGGATTAGTGGTTTCTGGGAGTGTTTGTGCGCTTGTCGGGCCCCAGAAATGGATTCCTGGTGTAATTGGGAGCAAGATTGCTTAGCATGAGGCCGATATTGGGTGATTGAGGTTTTTGCGCGCGTATTGGAACCAAGGAATTGACCCGTCACGAAAAATGGATCAAGTTCACTTTTTCGGGAATTTTCGACAAATTTTAGAAGTGAAATTGGGCCAAACGCATAGCAGATTTGGATTCAGCGCGCGAAAATGATCGAAATGGGCTATTTACTTGTATTTTTTGGAGCCCGGATGACCCGGCACGGATTTCGAGGCTGTGGGTACTGTTCTGGCGCCGGCGGGCGGCGGCGCGAGCTCGGGCAGGAGGTGGAGCGGCCGCGGGCAGGCGCGCGGGAACGGGCAGGCGCGCGGGCAGGCGCGCGGTCCACGGGACCGGCGTGCACCGTGGGGCAGGACACGTGGCACCTCGTGAGTGGCGGGCTCTTGAGGCGCGGTCCACGGATTGGCATGGGTGTACGGTGGACCGAGGGGTGGCCACGTGGCGGCTCGTGGTTGGCGGGTCCTTGTGCGCGCGGTTCACGCAGTGGCTGGGGCAGGTGTCCGTACCGGCAGGGCGTCGTGGGGGCGACGTGGGGGCGCCACGTGGCGCCCCGCGATTGGCCGGGTGCAGTAGCCCACAAGCTGTCGGGCCACGCGTCGCTCCGCGATTCGCGGGCGCGCGTACACCGGGCGCGGGGGATGCCGCAGGGACACATGGCGGCTCCGGAGAAATTCGGGCGCGCGCAGTGTTGGGCTGGGCCCAACACTGTAGCAGCCCGGATGCCCCGGGCGCCCGGTTTTAGGCCCAAAAGTCCAAATTCTGGATTTTTCTCGGGCTGGGCCTATTTATTCCCTCTTTCACCTCTTGTGTGAGGCTTTTCCCGAGCTCCCCTACCCTTGGACCCTTCAGCAAAGTTGAATCTCCTCGTGTTGCGCATCTTTTGGCGGAGGCCCGGAATTTTTGGAAGATGCGGCATCGACGACTTCGACATCGTAGCACAGAGCGACGATATTTCATCGGAGGCCTGTTATCATCGCATTTCGGTCTGAGAGGTCAACAGAACTACTCCGACAGTATTTTTGGACGATTTTCACGGCGTTGGATTCACGAGAGGTACATCTTCGACTTCCGTGTTGATCGCCTTTCTTGATTCCGAGTTCGTGGCACAGTTTTCAAGACATTTCTAAGCTACTGTTTTGCTGGTGGAGTTTATGGACAGCAGCCCTTGCCGGAATTTTATCTCCACGCTCGAGCATCGGATCGAGACGAGCCTATACACTTTTTGCATCTACTCGTCGCGAGGATTATCGTCGTAGTTTTCCAGGATTTTTCTGAGGCTTGCCCGAAGGTATACTGTTTCCCCTTTTACTGTGCAGAGTATTACAGTTGTGTGATTGTGAAGTTTTGCGCACCCTGAGCTGTGGAATTTGTAACTTGGCCTACGGGGCTCGGAATTGGACGTGCAGGTACCCGTTTCGAAGGTCTCGACGCGAAGATCGCTGTGATATTTTTATTAGAATTTTTAGGGCACTTTCAGCAGGTGAAATAAATGCATCTTTGGGACTAATTTTCAGATCGTGTGTACTTGGTTAATTTTTGGGATTAAAGTGTAATTGTGAACCTTGTGTTGTACCCAGGAGAGTTTGCGGGTATTGCTGGACCCGTTGGAGTTGGAGATTTGGGTTTCTGGGTATTTTCAGCTGTGGAACTTTGGACAGTTCAGCTCTTCAGGTGGGTGGCCCTGTCTCCAAGATTGATGGACTGTGCATTAAATCTGCTATTGTAGGACTATGCATGATAATGATTTCTTGTACAGCATGCTAGAATGTGATAACTGATAATTCTAGAGTTATTCGATGATCATGCGATCTTTTGCTTCCTACCATCTGTTAATATTACAGTTATTGGAACTTGACCTAGCACCCCTGCCATATGTTGCATGTGTAACCAAACCAGTAGAAAAACCCTTACTTGGGCTAGGGTTATTTATGTTTAGACATCCACACATTGTGTTTGATTCCTGGACTTAGTGTTATCGTCGCCCGGGTAGTGGGCTGAGCGGTCGGGACTTCCTTTTAGTGTGGGATGCATTTGCACTCGTGCTTGGGAGCAGAGTGGAGTCTGGTCGATGTAGTTGATCGCTTGTCTGTGCCGGGAACCGTTTGGGGTAAACGGTGATCCCGGGAGGTCCTGTTCCCCTGTTGGGTTTATCGCCACTGTGTTAGTGGCAGTAGTGTACCAGTGTTAGTAGGACCTAGAACCCAGAACCCTTTTCGACATACACATGATTTTAGTCTACCAATGTTTTCTTCCAAGCGTCGAAGGGCCGCTGGAGTCTGTTCTTGTTTGATTGGACAAAGGCATCAGTGCTACGGAGTTTGGGTATAAATACTTGTTTTCTAACTGTTTTTTCTAAAAGAACTAAAAATTATTAAAATGGGTTTCTTCTCAAATCAAGATAGTTTTTTTAAAAAAAGGGAACTACTTTTAGTCCTCACCCTGCGTAGGTTGAGTGAAAATGGGTTTCAGTAACAAATGTCACCTTTTTCCTGTAAATTTCCCCACTCGAAAGGATTCGAGTGGTCTGGGTTCTAGGGGTCGTTCCTTTGTCGGGATAAAAGCCACGGGGGCCGAGCCTGGAACCTGTTCTTGTTTGATAGGGTTGTAGGTGTAGGTCTCCCGAAACTTTCGGGCTGTGCTTGGTGTCTTCTGCGTGTTGTACCGAGTTTGTTGTGTTCCCGAACTATAAGGGGGTCGGGAACTTCGATAGGCGGAGCCTAGAGTATGTTCTTGTTTGATAGGGTTCTAAGCACCGGCCTATCGGGTTTCCGAACCCTTATGGTGTCGGTCTTTCCTGTGAGTTTAGTGTTCTGTTGTGGGAGCCGTCTGGTGGACGGTGGTCCCGGCTATGTGGTTTTCCAGCCTGTGAGTGAGCGTTGGCGTTGTTAGTCGATCTTGTTGATCGTGGTTTGGACTATAGCCTGCATGAGCCATATTGATCTCGACAGTGATGCGCGGATACATTTGTAAGACCTGGCTTTTCCTTGACCCTTCCCGTTATCCCTTTTCTTATGACTGTCCGACTGTGGGACGATTTTTGGTGTTTTTCCGGAGAGTCCGTCGGGGCTCGCGGACATTTTTAGGCGGAAGGGCTCGCGAAACGGAGAACGGGGACGCGATCGGTTTCGGATTCCGACTCCCGGTTCTCCCGAAATAAAATTTTGAAGTTCGGACCCCTTTTAGGCACCCCGGGATCCGTGCGAACGATCGGCACGTTTCTCGGGGTAACTCTAGCCGCCGGATCTGTTCCGAATATTTCTTTAAAATCCCTTTGAGAACCTAGGGTTTTAGGTTTTCCCTCTTAGGTTACTTCGTTCGGCGGCCAGGGTTTTTGAGAGACACTACGAGAGGGAAAAAGAGAAAACGGGACCCAACCTCTTTTTTCGCTCTTGTTACGACCGACGGCGGGGCTTTCGGGAGAGGGACGGAGGTTTCTTGCTCGCGGGATCAACCGGGCAACGATAGGACGATCCTCTTCTTCTCTTTTTCCGGCGGATCGAAGGTGAGTTTTTACATTAGGTTTTTGTTTGGCGTTTCGGGGTGGAGTTTTCGCGGAGAGCGCCGCCGCCGCCGCCGCCGCCGGGCCGGCCGCAGGCGGGGCGCCGCGCGGCAGGAGCGTCGCGCGGGCACCACCCGCAGGTGGGCACCGCGCGGGCACATGCAGCGTGGGCCGCCTTCAGATGGGGCACCGCGCGGCAGGCGCAACGCGCGGGCACCGCCCGCAGGCGAGCACCGCGCGGGAAGATGCCGCGCGGGCCGCCTGCAGGCAGGTCACCGCGCGGCAGGGGCGCCGCCCGGGGCACCGCCCGCAGGCGGGCACCGCGCGGACAAGTGCCGCGCGGACCACCTGCAAGCGGGGCACCGCGCAGCCGGGGCGCCGCGCGGGCACCGCCGCAGGCGTGCACCGCGCGGACAGGTGCCGCGCGGGCCGCCTGCAGGCGGGGCACCGCGCGGGCCGCCTGCAGGCGGGGCACCGCGCGGCAGGGGTGCTGCGCGGGCACCGCCCGCAGGCAGGCACCGCGCGGACAGGAGCCGCGCGGGCCGCCTACAGACGGGGCACCGCGCGGCCGGGGCGCCGCGCGGGCACCGCCCGCAGGCGGGCACCGCGCGGACAAGTGCCGCGCGGGCCGCCTGCAGGCGGGGCACCGCGCGGCAGGGGCGCCGCGCGGGCACCGCCCGCAGGCGGGCACCGCACGGACAGATGCCGCGCGGGCCGCCTGCAGGCGGGGCACCGCGCGGCAGGGGCGCCGCGCGGACAGATACCGCACGGGCCGCCTGCAAGCGGGGCACCGCGCGGCAGGGGCGCCGCGCGGGCACCGCCCGCAGGCGGGCACCGCGCGGCAGGAGCGCCGCGCGGACACCGCCCGCAGACGGGCACCGCGCGGACTGGTGCCGCGCGGGCCGCCTGCAGGCGGTGCTCCGCGCGGCATGCGCGCCGTACGGGCACTGCCTGCACGAGGCCGCCGCGCGGGCTGGGGCCGCGCGGGCCGCCTGCAGGCTACACGCCGCACGGCAAGCGCGCCGCAGGGATCCGTGTCGGGTCGGGGCCGCGCGGGGAGGAGGCCGTCCGTAGGCCAAGCGCGCCGCACGAGTCGGTGCTGTGCGGGGAACTCCGCCGCGCGGACCGCGAAATTCGCGGCGGTCGTCTTTTCGGCCTAGAGTCGGCGTCTGGGGTTTCGAGTCCCTTAGTTTTGACATGCCTTTGTTCCTCAGGAGTGCGAGACGCTACAGGGAACAGGCGCACGATCGCGGACGTGCCAAGCACCGGACGACACACACAGGTGGGTACTTTCGCCAAGGTTAATTGGGTAAGGGCGTACATACGTAAGGTGTTAGCACGAGCAAAGGTGTTATCTCCCTTAAGTTATTCCACATGAGCAAAGGTGTTTTCTCTTTAAGTTATTTCTCATGAGCAAAGGTGTTTTCTCTTTGAGTTATTCCTCATGAGCAAAGATGTTTTCTCTTTAAGTTATTCCTCATGAGTGATGGTGTTTTCTCCTTAAGTTATTCCTCATGAGCAAAGGTGTTTTCTCTTTAAGTTATTCTTCATGAGCAAAGGTGTTTTTCCCTTCTAAGTTACCCTTTATGAGCAATGCTGACCCCGCTTTTACTTCATTCGATTTATCATCTATACATATCTGGTTATAAGGCTCTGGTGTTACTACACGCACACCGGCGGTTTGGCCACCGCAAGGGTGTGCTTTTCCGGAAAAGTGGTACGTTGACCCGTGTACCCCACGCGACGGTGGCGTTAGGAATGGGGGCCCTCATGGGTGGAGGGTGTGAGCGGTGACGCCGAGGCTGGTGCTCGGCGGCCGAGACAGGTGCTCGGCAGAGAGGGGCACCGGGGCAGGGGCCCGGTGCGGTGTTCGGGGAGGGTGCCCGGTTTTTGTTTGGTGCAGGATACGATCGTTGTTGACGGTGTATGAGGGGTGACAGTTGCTCTGGTTACAGTGGTTTGCTTTATTTTAGCTTTTCTTTTGCTCATTATGATATTTCTAGTCACTGACTTCCCACTCCGTGACAGGTTCGTCCAGGGGCGAGTGCTAGGGCACTGGTGAGGCCGCGAGAGTGCTGTTCTGACTTTTAGTGACTTCAGATACAGTGACTTTTCTTTCCCTTTTCTTTTATTACTCATGCTAGCTAGTTGTGGATTGCGACACCCCCGTGGGGTCGAAGTGGATGCTGCCTTTTCCCTTTTTCGAATAAATGAATAATTGTTATATTCTTTCTTACTTGGCCATTTTAAACAATGAAAAGCAAAGAAAACCGTTTGCGAAAACTACTTTTAAAACGTGGGTGTCGTGTGGGCACCGAATTTTACAAACCTTGTGGAATTTATGTGTTTGCGAACTGTTTTCACAAAGTTCGGCATCGAGTGGGTGCCGTTTTCAAACCCTGTGGATTTAAGTGGCTTTCAAACGGTCTTTCCTAAAACGATGGCATCGTGTGGATGCCGCTTTCAAAACCTTGTGATTATTTATCCTTTCAAAACATCGGCCACTATGTTCTAAGTGAATACTAGAATGTCATGTGAGTTGTTTGGTTGTATGTGTACGAGACCCCAACTGATGTGGTTAGAGATTGTATGTGCTACACCTTGTGAGACACTTTGTGATGGAGACGCCGTGCATATACAAAGGAGACTCTGCCCGTTTGCAGAGTGAATTTGTGTATGCGGCGGGTCTGGACACGCATCGGGGAGAATTGGTTTACAAAAAAAAAATACATGGCTGAATTAGGGGCATCGGTGGCTCCTCTTCCGCGCGATTCGAACCCCCGGGGCGTGACAACTTTCCTCGGTGGGGTCGCGCCCCTCGAGTGCCACTCGGAAGTTGGGCCTGTTACTTGCTATCGCGACTTGTCGACGCAGTCCCTCTGGCTGGGCCAGTTTTGGCAGTCACGGACACCATACGGTAGACCCCTCCTGTTGAAGATGTGAGGCAGTAGGTGGGCGCAGGTTTGACTGGACCCTATGCGGCAGTCAGTGTAGATTGGGTGAAACGGACAGCGGATTTGGATTTAGCGCGCAAAAATGATCGAAATGGGCTATTTACTTGTATTTTTTGGAGCCCGGATGACCCGGCACGGATTTCGAGGCCGTGGGTACTATTCCGGCGCCGGCGGTGGCGGGCAGCGGCGGAGCGCGGCGGCGCGAGCTCGGGCAGGCGGCGGAGCCGCCGCGGGCAGGCGCGTGGGGAGGCGCGCGGGCGCGCAGGCAGACGCACGGTCCACGGGGCCGGCGTGCACCGTGGGGCAGGACACGTGGCACCTCGTGAGTGGCGGGCTCTTGAGGCGCGGTCCACGGATTGGCGCGGGTGTACGATGGACCGAGGGGTGGCCACGTGGTGGCTCGTGGTTGGCGGGTCCTTGTGCGCGCGGTTCACGCAGTGGCTGGGGCAGGTGTCCGTACCGGCAGGGCGTCGCGGGGGCGTCGTGGGGGCGACGTGGGGGCGACGTCGGGGCGCCATGTGGCGCCCCGCGATTGGCCGGGTGCAGCCGCCCCACGCCAAGCTGTCGGGCCACGCGTCGCTCTGCGATTCACGGGCGCGTGTGCGCCGGGCGCGGGGGATGCCGCAGGGACACGTGGCGGCTCCGGAGCAATCCGGGCGCGCACAGTGTTGGGCCGGGCCCAACACTGTAGCAGCCCGTATGCCCCGGGCGCCCGGTTTTGGGCCCAAAAGTCCAAATTCTGGATTTTTCTCGGGCTGGGCCTATTTATTCCCTCTTTCACCTCTTGCGTGAGGCTTTTCCCGAGCTCCCCTGCCCTTGGACCCTTCAGCAAAGTTGAAGCTCCTCGTGTTGCGCATCTTTTGGTAGAGGCCCGGAATTTTTGGAAGCCGCGGCATCGACGACTTCGGCATCGTAGCACAGAGCGACGATATTTCATCGGAGGCCCATTATCATCGTATTTCGGTCTAAGAGGTCCACAGAGCTACTCCGACAGTATTTTTGGACGATTTTCATGGCGTTGGATTCACGAGAGGTACACCTTCGTCTTCCGTGCGATCGTCTTGCTTGATTCTGAGTTCGTGGCATGGTTTTCGAGACATTTCTAAGCTTCTGTTTTGCTAGTGGAGTTTATGGACAGCAGCCCTTGCCGGAATTTTATCTCCGTGCTCGAGCGTCGGATCGAGACGAGCCTGTACACTTTTTGCATCTACTCGTCGCGTGGATTATCGTTGTATTTTTTCGGGATTTTTCTGAGGCTTGCCCGAAGATATACTGTTTCCACTTTTACTGTGCAGAGTATTACAGTTGTGTGATTGTGAAGTTTTGCGCACCCTGAGCTGTGGAATTTGTAACTCGGCCTACAGGGCTCGGAATTGGACGTACAGGTACCCGTTTTGAAGGTCTCGATGCGACGATCGTAGTGATATTTTTATTAGAATTTTCAGGGCACTTTCAGCAGGTGAAATAATTGCACATTTGGGACTGATTTTCAGATCGTGTGTAATTGTGAACCTTGTGTTATACCCAGGAGAGTTTGCGGTTATTGCTGGACCCGTTGGAGTTGGAGATTTGGGTTTCTGGGTATTTTCAGCAGTGGAACTTTGGACAGTTCAGCTCTTTAGGTGGGTGACCCTGTCTCCAAGATTGATGGACTGTGCATTAAATCTGCTATTGTAGGACTATGCATGATAATGATTTCTTGTACAGCATGCTAGAATGTGATAACTGATAATTCTAGAGTTATTCGATGATCATGCGATCTTTTGCTTCCTACCATCTGTTAAAATTACAGTTATTGGAACTTGACCTAGCACCCCCGCCATATGTTGCATGTGTAACCAGACCAGTAGAAAACCCTCACTTGGGCTAGGGTTATTTATGTTTAGACATCCACACATTGTGTTTCATTCCTGGACTTAGTGTTATCCTCGCCCGGGTAGTGGGCCGAGCGGTCGGGACTTCCTTTTATTGTGGGATGCATTTGCACTCGTGCTTGGGAGCAGAGTGGAGTCTGGTTGATGTAGCTGATCGCTTGTCTGTGCCGGGAACCGTTTGGGGTAAACGGTGATCCCGGGAGGTCTTATTCCCCTGTTGGGTTTATCGCCACTGTGTTAGTGGCAGTAGTGTACCAGTGTTAGCAGGACCTAGAACCCAGAACCCTTTTCGACATACACATGATTTTAGTCTACCAATATTTTCTTCCAAACATCGAAGGGCCGCTGGAGTCTGTTCTTGTTTGATTGGAGAAAGGCATCAGTCCTTCGGGGTTTGGGTGTAAATACTTGTTTTCTAACTGTTTTTCCTAAAAGAACTAAAAATCATTAAAATGGGTTTCCTCTCAAATCAAGATAGTGTTTTTTAAAAAAGGGAACTACTTTTAGTCCTCACCCTGCGTAGGTTGAGTGAAAATGGGTTTTAGTAACAAATGTCACATTTTTCCTGTAAATTTCCCCACTCGAAAGGATTCGAGTGGTCTGGGTTCTAGGGGCTGTTCCTTTGTCGGGACGAAAGCCACGGGGGCCGAGCCTGGAACCTGTTGTTGTTTGATAGGGTTGTAGGTGTAGGTCTCCCGAAACTTTCGGGCCCTGCTTGGTGTCTTCTGCGTGTTGTACCGAGTTTGTTGTGTTCCCGAACTATAAGGGGGTCGGGAACTTCGATAGGCGGAGCCTAGAGTCTGCTCTTGTTTGATAGGGTTCTAAGCACTGGCCTATCGGGTTTCCGAACCCTTATGGTGTCGGTCTTTCCTGTGAGTTTAGTGTTCTGTTGTGGGAGCCGTCTGGTGGACGGTGGTCCCGGCTGTGTGGTTTTCCAGCCTGTGAGTGAGCGTTGGTGTTGTTAGTCGATCTTGTTGATCGTGGTTTGGACTATAGCCTGCATGAGCCATATTGAGCTCGACAGTGATGTGCGGATACTTTCCTCGGTGGGGTCGCGCCCCTCGAGTGCCACTCCGGAGTTGGGCCTGTTACTTGTTATCGCGACTTGTCGACACAGTCCCTCTGGCTGGGCCAGTTTTGGCAGTTACGGACACCCTACGGTAGACCCGTCCTGTTGCGCAGGTTTGACTGGACCCTACGCGGTAGTCAGTGTAGATTGGGTGACTGTACTTTGAGAGTTAGTAGATGCATCATGTTTACATCTGTTCCACTTTTTGAGCATCTAGATAGAGGTATAGTATCTTTAGAGTTACTTTTCCAGCCCTTTCATTTCAGTATTATATTGTTACTTTATGCCTCTAGTAGACTTAGTGGACAGACCGTTGGGTTTGTTGGCGGCACCCACTGAGGACTACTGTGGGATGTAGTTCTCACACCCGTCGTGGTGTCCTTTTCTCCTGGGACTTCTACTCCTGTTCCTGCTGCTCCAGTTGTTGATCCGGCTGATCGAGGTAAGGGAGTTGCGAGATAGATCCCTACCAGTCGTCGTCCAGAGAGTAGATGTACCCCCTTACTTTTGAGAGTTCATGTTGAGAGACCTTTGTAGTGAGGTATATAGTTGTATTTTTTATTTTACTGCTTGAGAGACTTATGTTTTTGGGGAGGATTTGAGTTGTATATATTATCTTTTTCTGCAGTTTACTTTCAGCTCTGATATCTGTATAGTTTAGTTGATCTTTTGCAGGTTAGTCGCTTCGTCTATACGGGGCTTCCCGTATGGGCGGCGGATTTGTTGGCGAGCCCGGTTCGCAGTTTCGACGCCGGGGCGTGACAGATTAGAGTGGTATCAGAGCCTAGGTTTTTGGTCATTGTGGACTTAAAAATCCTAGGCTTGTGGTTGGACATTAGGATGACTACGTGAGAGTCGTGACTGTTAGCGAGAGTCCTGATTGAGTTTTATACCTCTCTCAAGGGATGGGATGAGTGATTGGCATGTTTATTCTTCTAAGCGATTATGTTGGCTGCAGACAACATAATGCTATGGAATGGATGACATGTCTTAGACTTTCGCTGGATTGGGTCGAGTGTTGTTTGGTGCTGTCCTGATGTTTGCATGTGGATTACAGGTGGGCACGATGCCTCCCCGACGCAGGATGCAGACACATTCTCAGCCTTTCCCCTCCGATGAGCCTGGGCAGGGGGAGTCAGCACAGGGTCAGCAGAGTGAGGTGCAGGAGCTTCGGGCTCAGATGGCCCAGTTGTCAGAGGTTGTTCGGCGCCAGGAGGAGGCTACTCGGCGCCAGGAGGAGGCCATGGGTCGGATGATGCTTATGTTGGAACAGAGGGTACAGCCAGTTGTAGCACCCCCAAAGAGTTTCCCCGTACCTTCGTCGCCAGCTGTGGCACCCCCAGTTGTACCTGTAGTGCAGGCAGCCCCTATGGCACCAGATACCGGTAGACAGTCGTTTGGGACGGCAGGACAGTTGACCCAGGCAGAGCAGCGAGAGGTGGTGGATTTGTTGTTGAGATTCCGCCAGTTTGACCCACCTCGTTTTTCGGGACAGAGTTCGGAGCCGTGGGAGGCAGAGTCATGGATCACGGCTATGGAGCGCCATTTCGAGAGCTTATTTATCGAGGAGCGGTTTCAGGTCCTATTGGCGACTCACTTCTTGGAGCGCAACGCCGAGGCCTGGTGGCGGCGTGTTCGACCAGTAGATCCACCTGGGACCCAGCTGCTTACTTGGGCGGAGTTCCGCAGTCTACTTCTTGGAGCCTTTTTCCCGGAGAGCGTCAGGCAGAGGTTGGAGGAGCAGCTGAAGAATCTCCGACAGGGAGATCTGCCCGTGCATGAGTACATTGCAGATTTCAACCAGTTGTTGGTTTGTGTACCGCACGCGGCTAGGGATGAGGTGCACCGGATCTACATGTTTGAGCGAGGACTGCGCCGTGATATCTACCAGTTTGTCCGCTCGCAGAGATTGCAGACTCTGGATGCCTCTATGGAGCAGGCCCTCTATGTGTAGAGCAGAGAGACGGTGATGGTCGAGGTGGCCCCAGCCCCCACAGGGATTTCGGGGGCGAAGCGCCCAGCACAGGATGATGAGGGACAGACGAGTCGGCAGGGACCTCCGAGACCTCCGCGATCTCATCCTGAGGGCCGTGGGTTTCGGAGGCGCCGGAGATCAGGTGGGCCCCCGCAGCAGCAGCAGTACCCCCGACAGCAGCAGTTTCGGCAGCATCGACAGGAGCGGTGTGTCATGTGTGGCGGGCCTCATCCACCGTCGCAGTGTGATTAGAGACAGGGGCGGTGTTTCCTATGTGGAGAGTTGGGACATTTCCGCGCAGCTTGCCCCCAGGCCATTCTGTCAGTGCGGCCTATTGCGACAGCACCCCCCTTGCCTATCCATGCAGCGGAAGCCCCTCCGGAACACCGTCAGACAGAGTGGGCCACGACGTCTGGACAGACGGGACGACGATCTGCAGCACCCAGTGGACGGGTTTATGCAGCCCTGGTGGAGGACACCCCGGCAGCAGATCGTGTCGTGGCAGGTATGGTTTTATTTCAGTTAGCTGAGTTGAGCATTTCGATACCGCTTCATCCTTCTGCATTATTAGTAGAGCATCTACATCTGCATCTTTGCATGGGTATGGGTTAGGAATTTTTGCTACATGTTTTAGCAATTGGATTCTTCCCAATATCCTACGAGTAGAGGAAGATTGCGGTGCATGATCAGTGCAGTTGAGACGTGGGACTTCACCGGCAGGTGTGACGATTCAAGGACAGCTCCAAGACTTGGAGTGAGCACACAGGTTGGACCGGTTGGTGCGGTGCCGTGCTACGACTGATAATAGAATGAGAGCAGTTACCCTTCTGCGAGTTGGACAGGAGGAGTTCATTTCTCAGGTTGCCGGCGTATCCTTCCAGCAGCTTTGACTTCAGCGGCATTGGACAGACGCCACCTCAGGAGCTGACGTGAGGTTTAGGACTAGAGGTTGTGTCCTTAGGAGTCTCGGTTAGTTGTAGCTTTCATTTTTGTAGCCACCGCAGGAACGCCACCAACACTTCTCTCCCTTTTCTCGCCTTTGTGCTGAAATTTATGAACAGGACGAAAACTTCGAAAGATTGCTCCAGAAATGGAGACAGTGCCCGAACCTGTTCTTGTTTGATTGGGGCGAAGGCACTGACCTTTCAAAATTTTTGGACTTTTCGCTAATTTCAGTTGTTTTCTAAATCGAGGGTTGGGGTTGATGACTTTCCTGCTGGTGGGGCCTTCCTTTCGTGTTGGTTGTGTTGGCGTTCTTTGGATTGTTTTGGTTGTTTTGGTCTTGTGCTGGAGTGTGTTTTAGTTTCGGGGACGAAACTTTCTTTTAGTGGGAGAGGATGTGAGGACCCGAATCCCCACTTTTGGGTTTATTGATGGATTAGTGGTTTCTGGGAGTGTTTGTGCTCTTGTCGGGCCCCAAAAATGGATTCCTGGTGTAATTGGGAGCAAGATTGCTTAGCAGGAGGCCGATATTGGGTGATTGAGGTTTTTTGCGCGCGTATTGGAACCAAGGAATTGACCCGACACGAAAAATAGATCAAGTTCACTTTTTCGAGAATTTTCGACAAATTTTAGAAGTGGAATTGGGCCAAACGGACAGCGGATTTGGATTCAGCGGGTGAAAATGATCAAAATGGGCTATTTACTTGTATTTTTCGGAGCCCGGATGACCCGGCACGAATTTCGAGGCCGTGGGTACTATTTCGGCGCCGGCGGGCGGCACCAGCGGTGGCGGGCAGCGGCGGAGCGCGGCGGGCAGCGGCGGAGCGCGGCGGCGCGAGCTCGGGCAGGCCGCGGAGCCGCCGCGGGCAGGCGCGTGGGGAAAAGCGCGGGCGCGCGGGCAGGCGCGCGGTCCACGGGGCCGGCGTGCACCGTGGGGCAGGACACGTGGCACCTCGTGAGTGGCGGGCTCTTGAGGCGCGGTCCACGGATTGACGCGGGTGTACGGCGGACCGAGGGGTGGCCACGTGGCGGCTCGTGGTTGGCGGGTCCTTGTGCGCGCGGTTCACGCATTGGCTGGGGCAGGTGTCCGTACCGGCAGGGCGTCATCGGGGCGACGTGGGGGCGTCGTCGGGGCGACGTGGGGGCGACGTCGGGGCGCCACGTGGCGCCCCGCGATTGGCCGGGTGCAGCCGACCCACGCCAAGCTGTCGGGCCACGCATCGCTCTGCGATTCACGGGCGCGTGTGCGCCGGGTGCGGGGGATGCCGCAGGGACACGTGGCGGCTCCGGAGCAATCCGGGCACGCACAGTGTTGGGCCGGGCCCAACACTGTAGCAGCCAGGATGCCCCGGGCGCCCGGTTTTGGGCCCAAAAGTCCAAATTCTGGATTTTTCTCGGGCTGGGCCAATTTATTCCCTCTTTCACCTCTTGTGTGAGGCTTTTCCCGAGCTCCCCTGCCGTTGGACCCTTCAGCAAAGTTGAAGCTCCTCGTGTTGCGCATCTTTTGGCAGAGGCCCGGAATTTTTGGAAGCCGCGGAGTCGACGACTTCGGCATCGTAGCACAGAGCGACGATATTTCATCGGAGGCCCGTTATCGTCGCATTTCGGTCTAAGTGGTCCACAAAGCTACTCCGACAGTATTTTTGGACGATTTTCATGGCGTTGGATTCACGAGAGGTACACCTTCGTCTTCTGTGCTGATCGTCTTGCTTGATTCTGAGTTCGTGGCATGGTTTTCGAGATATTTCTAAGCTTCTGTTTTGCTAGTGGAGTTTATGGACAGCAGCCCTTGCCGGAATTTTATCTCCGTGCTCGAGCGTCGGATCGAGACGAGCCTGCACACTTTTTGCATCTACTCGTCGCGTGGATTATCGTTGTATTTTTCCGGGATTTTTCTGAGGCTTGCCCGAAGGTATACTGTTTCCTATTTTACTGTGCAGAGTATTACAGTTGTGTGATTGTGAAGTTTTGCGCACCCTGAGCTGTGGAATTTGTAACTCGGCCTACGGGGCTCGGAATTGGACGTACAGGTACCCGTTTCGAAGGTCTCGACGCGACGATCGTAGTCATATTTTTATTAGAATTTTCAGGGCACTTTCAGCAGGTGAAATAATTGCATCTTTGGGACTGATTTTTAGATCGTGTGTACTTGGTTAATTTTTTGGATTAAAGTGTAATTGTGAACCTTGTGTTATACCCAGGAGAGTTTGCGGTTATTGCTGGACCCGTTGGAGTTGGAGATTTGGGTTTCTGGGTATTTTCAGCTGTGGAACTTTGGACAGCTCTTCAGGTGGGTGGCCCTGTCTCCAAGATTGATGGACTGTGCATTAAATCTGCTATTGTAGGACTATGCATGATAATGATTTCTTGTACAGCATGCTAGAATGTGATAACTGATAATTCTAGAGTTATTCGATGATCATGCGATCTTTTGCTTCCTACCATCTGTTAAAATTACAGTTATTGGAACTTGACCTAGCACCCCCGCCATATGTTGCATGTGTAACCAGACCAGTAGAAAACCCTCACTTGAGCTAGGGTTATTTATGTTTAGACATCCACACATTGTGTTTCATTCCTGGACTTAGTGTTATCCTCGCCCGGGTAGTGGGCCGAGCGGTCGGGACTTCCTTTTATTGTGGGATGCATTTGCACTCGTGCTCGGGAGCAGAGTGGAGTCTGGTTGATGTAGTTGATCGCTTGTCTGTGCTGGGAACCGTTTGGGGTAAACTGTGATCCCGGGAGGTCTTGTTCCCCTGTTGGGTTTATCGCCACTGTGTTAGTGGCAGTAGTGTACCAGTGTTAGCAGGACCTAGAACCCATAACCCTTTTCGACATACACATGATTTTAGTCTACCAATATTTTCTTCCAAACATCGAAGGGCCGCTGGAGTCTGTTCTTGTTTGATTGGACAAAGGCATCAGTCCTTCGGGGTTTGGGTATAAATACTTGTTTTCTAACTGCTTTTCCTAAAAGAACTAAAAATCATTAAAATGGGTTTCTTCTCAAATCAAGATAGTGTTTTTTAAAAAAGGGAACTACTTTTAGTCCTCACCCTGCGCAGGTTGAGTGAAAATGGGTTTTAGTAACAAATGTCACATTTTTCCTGTAAATTTCCCCACTCGAAAGGATTCGAGTGGTCTGGGTTCTAGGGGCTGTTCCTTTATCGGGACGAAAGCCACGGGGGCCGAGCATGGAACCTGTTCTTGTTTGATAGGGTTGTTGGTGTAGGTCTCCCGAAACTTTCGGGCCCTGCTTGGTGTCTTCTGCGTGTTGTACCGAGTTTGTTGTGGTCCCGAACAATGAGGGGGTCGGGAACTTCGATAGGCGGAGCCTAGAGTCTGTTCTTGTTTGATAGGGTTCTAAGCACTGGCCTATCGGGTTTCCGAACTCTTATGGTGTCGGTCTTTCCTGTGAGTTTAGTGTTCTGTTGTGGGAGCCGTCTGGTGGACGGTGGTCCCGGCAGTGTGGTTTTCCAGCCTGTGAGTGAGCGTTGGTGTTGTTAGTCGATCTTGTTGATCGTGGTTTTGACTATAGCCTGCATGAGCCATATTGATCTCGACAGTGATGTGCGGATACTTTCCTCGGTGGGGTCGCGCCCCTCTAGTGCCACTCCGGAGTTGGGCCTGTTACTTGTTGTCGCGACTTGTCGACGCAGTCCCTCTGGCTAGGCCAGTTTTGGCAGTTACGGACACCCTACGGTACACCCGTCCTATTGAGGATGTGAGGCAGTAGGTGGGCGCAGGTTTGACTGGACCCTATGCGGTAGTCAGTGTAGATTGGGTGACTGTACTTTGAGAGTTAGTAGATGCATCATGTTTCCATCTGTTCCACTTTTTGAGCATCTAGATAGAGGCATTGTAGCTTTAGAGTTACTTTTCCAGCACTTTCATTTCAGTATTATATTGTTACTTTATGCCTCTAGTAGACTTAGTGGGCAGACCGTTGGGCTTGTTGGCGGCACCCACTGAGGACTACTGTGGGATGTAGTTCTCACACCCGTCGTGGTGTCTTTTTCTCCTGGGACTTCTACTCCTGTTCCTGCTGCTCCAGTTGTTGATCCGGCTGATTGAGGTAAGGGAGTCGCGAGATAGATCCCTACCAGTCGTCGTCCAGAGAGTAGATGTACCCCCTTACTTTTGAGAGTTCATGTTGAGAGACCTTTGTAGTGAGGTATAGAGTTGTATTTTTTATTTTACTGCTTGAGAGACTTCTGTTTTTGGGGAGGATTTGAGTTGTATATATTATCTTTTTCAGCAGTTTACTTTCAGCTCTGATATCTGTATAGTTTACTTGATCTTTTGCAGGTTAGTCGCTTCGTCTATACGGGGCTTCCCGTATGGGCGGCGGATCTGTTGGCGAGCCCGGGTCGCAGTTTCGATGCCGGGGGCGTGACATACAGCCTGTTCTTGTTTGATTAGGGTTATAGGCACTGGCCTTTTGGGATTCTCAAACTCTTGTTGTTCGGCTGGTTTTCCCTAGATAGAGTGGGTTTGTTTGAGCCGAGGGTGTATCTGATTGATCCTGATTATGGATTATAGCCTGCATGAGTCGTATTGAGCTCAACAGAGATACGCAGATACTTTCTCGGTGGAGTCGCTCCCCTCAAGTGCCGCTCCAGAGCTGGGCCTGTTACTTTGTTATCGCAACTTATCGACGCAATCCGTGTGGGACGCCCTACATAATTTCCGTCCTAGTGTGGATGTGTGGTAGTAGGTGGGCACAAGTTTGACTGGACCCTATGTGGCAGCCAGTGTGATTGGGTTGATTTAGCATACTGAGATAGAGTATATGTATTTTATCATCTGTGTCACTTCTTAAGCATGATAGATAGAGATATGGTAGTTGTAGAGTTATTTTTAGCTTTTTATTATCAGTTATACTGTATTGTTATCTTATATCTCTAGTAGACTTAGTGGACAGACCGTTGGTCTTGAAGATGGTACCCATTGAGAACTACTGTTTGATGTAGTTCTCACACCCGCTGTGGTGACTTTTTCTAGAGGCATCCACTCCAGTTCCTACTCCTGTTGTTGCTTCTACTGACCGAGGTAAGGGAGTCACGAGCTAGATCCCTACCCCTTCTTGGAGAGTAGTTGTACCCATTTAGAGATTTTTAGTACTGTCAGTGGATTGTATATTTTACTTTTGATAGTTTTATTTCGAAAGACTTATGTATTGTGAGAATCTAATATATATTTAAAGTTGTAATTTATATTTCAGCAGTTTACTTTTCAGCTCTGATATCTGTATAATTGTTAGTATTATCTTTTGCATGTTAGACACTTCGCCTATGCGGGGCTTCCCTTATGGACGGTGAAACTGTTGGCGAGTATGGGTCGCAGTTTCGACTCTGAAACATGACATCTATTCTCCTCTTCGTTCGTATTCTATAAATAATAAAATAAAAGAACTTTTCTCTTCATGCACCTGTGCACTTGATGCGTCAAACTAAAAAAAACGATGCTCTCCCCCTCCCCGCCCCCCCTCTTTCTCTCTCTCTCTCTCTCTCTCTCTCTCTCTCATGTATGGTTAAGAGAATTCACATAGATTTCTCTCTCTCTCTCTCATTGTCACGCCCCGAGTCCGCCAATTTGTACGGTTCGGGCACGCCAACAGACCCGCCAATCGGGTAAGGCCTTTTCCTACCCGAAAGGAACGGTAACATCCATAATAACACAACAAGTGTATGCGGAAGCTCAATATCAGAGTATTAAAAATCACTATAAATTTAAAACTTTCATTCGATAACATACAGTTAATGCGGAAATGAAAGCATACAAGAGTGAACCATGCGTTACTTTATTACACTTTACATTTCTGAACTTGCAAATAAAATTATTACAATTCCTTTACATAAATTCCTCACCATACAAGGTTCACTCAAGGAATATATAAATGGGATACCTCTGCTAGACCCTCTAGGTCTCTATGCTGCTGGGCCCTTGCCCCTGTCGTATACCTCGCCGTCTACCTCTGAACCGTCGCGATCGCTGCATCCATACCTGAACCTGTGGGGGGAGTCACCCAAGGGGTGTGAGAACTACGACATAGTTCCCAGTGGGTTCAACCACCGAGAAAAAGTGTCCTACACCACTTGGTCCAATGGAAGCAATAATAATAGTGCTAGGAAACTAAAATCCTCGAAATCAAAATGCAGCTATGCAAAATAATATATCACTGTCTGTATAAACGCATCGACCCAGCACTACTCTGTCTAGTCATACTAGGCTACTAAGCACCAACTCGGCCACTATGCCGCTGCATACAGGGTTCAACTAACCCGGCCATCTTGGCCACTCTATTTTCTCTTTATTCTTTAAATTCTGGTGCTTTAGTTCAAGTTAACCCTCGGAAATTCTTATCCAACGGGCCCAAGCCCGGTAGTCCTGCTACCATGAGATAAGATTTCTAAGGTTGCCGATAACACCCGCAAGTGTTACCCCGTCCTACGGAAGAAACGTCCCGAACGGGTCACTGCCCGGGAGAGGGATACTGCCCGTACCTCCAACCTGGGCTGATTTCACCGTAGGTCCGCCCGTTTTATTTTTATATTTTCTTTCTTTTCTTTTTACTTTAGTTCTTAGCCTCTTTGCCTTTGAGAACTTGCTTTCCTTTCTTATTCGAGCTTATAGCTCCCATTTTGCCACTAGCAAATCTCTTTCTCTTTTCTTTGAGCATTTAGCTCTTTACTTTCACTTTAAGCCTTTCGAAAGTACCTCGTCCGACAGGTCACTGCCCAGGGAGTCCTGCTCCACTTGACGAGTCTCAAATTCGAAGGCGCCATTTACATTCTCTTTATCTTAACTTTAAGCCTTTCGAAAGTACCTCGTCCGACGGGTCACTGCCCAGGGAGTCCTGCTCCACTTAACGAGTCTCAAATTCGAAGGCGCCATTTACATTCTCTTTATCTTAACTTTAAGCCTTTCGAAAGTACCTCGTCCGACGGGTCACTGCCCAGGGAGTCCTGCTCCACTTGACGAGTCTCAAATTCGAAGGCGCCATTTACATTCTCTTTATCTTAAGCAATTTGCTTGTCTTGCTTATTAACCACTTTTTCATCCCTTACCCTAGGTCTTGCCACACGGGTGACCAGAGAGTCTCCTGGACTCTTACACATTTCACTTTCTTTATTTAACTCAAATTGAAGTAAAAGTTATTGTCCATTTACCCAGACACCCTATGACTCTCTAGGGTTATATTTGTTTAATTTTTAACCTTGGGATCTTATCCCGCTTTTCTGATTCCTTACTGAATCCTAGAGTTAACTTAACTCTATTTTCCTGTTCCACTTTATCTTAGAGTTACACTGACTCTAATATCCTGTCTGTGAATTCAAACTCCACTAGTTCACCTTAGGTTCCCTTTACCTAAGTTCCATGTCATACTTGTCCTAGAGTTCCCTGACTCTATGCTGATCACTAGTTCACCTAAGGTTCTCTTTACCTAAGTTCCATGTCATGCTTGTCCTAGAGTTCCTTGACTCTATATTGATCCCTCTATCCAATGTCCTTAGGTTATTACCTAAGACCATGCCACTCATCCACCCTAGGATAACTCCTAAGTTGATGTCACTCGTCAAACCCCTATACTAGGTTTTCTCCTAGTCTTACTACCAACAACTGTTGTTCCCTTATGTCACGTGATTCCTAGGGTCATACCCTAACATGCTCACAATCATGAATAGCTACTCTTCTTCATGCATGCAATTATTTTCATCTCATTCATAAAATAATAATTATCTCTATGCATGCATATTCATCATATATCTTTGGCAACCAACAGTTGCACTTTTTCTCTGTGTCTCTTTGCACATGCACGACTATTCCCCTATCTCTGGCAACCAACAGTTGCACTTTTTCATCTGAATCCATCGATACAGGTAATCAATATCATAATTACCTAACGCCTCTAACAGGCTACTATCATGCTTCGAATCGAAAAGCAAGGGAGCAAGGGGAGAGGTCACCCAATTTCGGCAGAATTCCCCACCTTGTAGTGTCCCCAATTGCTTGTAGACACTTGCAATTGGTCTCCACGCGATTCTACTTGTTTCCTCGAGCTTGCACGTAAAATGATGCACATACCTCGAGTCCCCATGCAAAACGGTGCACGTCCACCGAACCTGCACTCAAAACGGTGCATGTCATTAAAAACCCATACGTAAAATGGTGTGCGCCACTTCAGCCGGCACGCAAAGCGATGCGCGGCAACACGATCTGCACGCAAAACGGTGCACGTACCTCAAATCTGCACGCAAAACGATGCACGTCTGACTGTAGGGTTGCACGCAAAACGGTGCATATTTTTCCTAGCCCTGCACGAAAAACGATGTAAATTATTAGAATCTACACGTAAAACGGTGCGTATTGGTCCAACCCGCACGCAAAACGGAGCACGTACCCCGTATTGGCACGCAAAACGGTGCACTTTCTACTGTGGGGTTGCACGCAAAACGGTGCACACTTTTCCCGTCCTGCACGAAAAATGAGATACAATGTTAGAGTCTGCACGTAAAACGGTGCTCATTAGTCCAACCTGCACGCAAAACGGAGCACGTACCTCGGGTCGGCACGCAAAATGGTGCACGTTCCTTTTTCAACTTTGCACGCAAAACGGTGCACGTTTTCCGAGTTCGCGTCCAAAACTGCGCGCATTTACCGAATCCGCACGCAAAACGGTGCTCACCTCCACGAGCTTGCACGCAAAACGAGGCGCGTCCAAAACGCCCGCGAAACTCGCGCAGTAAAACGGCACAGAAAAGTTGGGTCCCTAACATGCACGTGGGCAAAGGGGGTCAAATCCAAAATCCAAAAGGAAACCTTAAAACTGTGCAAAAAATACCGCAAGATGGTATACGGGACCTACCTCAACATCGTCGCGTCGTCCAACGCGTCCACTAGGCTCTTTGGAACATCTTGCGCGCTCCACGGAGTCCACGGCGCGCTCGTGCGCCCTCGAAAACCCCGGTGAAAATCGCCTTCCACCCCTCCCCGTGCGCTCGGGTGAAGCCAACAGGGAGAAAAAGGAGAAAAAAGGGGCAATTCGGGCCTAAATAGGCAGTTTCCGGACTTTCGGGCGCACCCTTTCGGGCGCCCGAAAACTTTCGGGCGGCTACAGTAACCGGCCCGCCGCGGTCCACGCGTCCACGCAGCGCCAGCTGGGCGCCACGTCACCCTCGCTCAGCCAATCAAGGGATGACACGTGTCCCTGGACCCGTGCACCGCGACCACCGAACTGCGGCGGCCAATGGGAGGCCGTCACGTGGACCGCACCCAGCTCGCGGTGGTTGCGACTTGTCCCGTCAGCGCGTCACATCGCGCTGACCGTCCAATGGGAGGCCGACACGTGGCACTGCCCGCTGACACCGCGCCAGGGCCCGCGCGCCTTCCCGACGCGCACACCGCTCCCTCGGTCAGAGCGACCAAAGAGGAAGCGCCACGTGGCGCTTCCCCACCTTCCACGCGGCCTCGTGCCGTGCGCCACAGCGCGTCGCGCGAGAAAGCTTGCCTCGGGATTCGCGCCCGTGCCTCGGGATCTGTGCCAACTACCTCGGGATCCGTGCCAACTGCCTCGGGATCCGTGCCACTGCCTCGGGATCCGTGCCAACTGCCTCGGGATCCATGCCAACTGCCTCGGGATCCGTGCCACTGCCTCGGGATCCGGGCCGCTACAGTAACTTTCGGGCGCATATCTTTCGGACCGGGCTGCTACAGTGAACCAGGTTCGCTACAGTGCAGCCCGGTTTACTGCAACCCCCAAAACCGGGTTTGCTACAGTGCTTTCCGGGCGCCCAGAACCCACTTTCGGGCGCCCGAAACTTGGGCCCAAGCCCAGTTTCGCCCGTTTTCGTCCGTTCTTGCCTGTTTCTCGCCCGTTTTCGCTCAAATTTGACGGGCAGCCACAGTTTAACTTAATTTACTACCTGGAACTTAAACTTTTCAATTTGGACCCTCTTTGGGTTACCAAAAGTCCCACTATATTTAAATTCGCTGGCGGAGCCCGTTCTCTCTATCCGGGTGTCCGATCGACGCGAAACTTTTACTGTGGCCTTAAAACACATTTACGGAGCTCCCGTAATTTTCTCGAAATTTTCTGAAACTGTGAATTTTCCACTCATAATCTGGGCCCACTTTCTCATGTAAGATTCAAGATCTTACATTCTAATCCCGATTTGGGCCCAATTTGTTTCCAGGTCATCCTTTACCTCAATAAATTCAATAAAATAGCATTTCATGCCATTTTATTTATATTTATTTATATACCGAAATTTCGGTTTACTACATTCTACCCCCCTTAAAATAAGTTTCGTCCTCGAAACTTGAGTCGCATCTCGACTCCTACTTGATCAAGAGGGGGAAAACTTGCCCTCACTACTGGGCTCACTGAACCTCGTGACCGGCATCACATTGCCTGCTCGTCCACAATTACATGAGCAGCCCATTCCTGGATCCCTACCTCAACTCAGGGACAAACTCAGACCTGGTGTCTGGCCATTTTCACCAAGCAGGTGAGAGACACATTTGAGCACTTGTTCTCTCTCAATTGCTACAAATGGCGAAGTCTCTTCTTGCGAAATCTTCACTTTAATTCCGTAGTCATTTTACCTTTCACAAGGAGGTTGCATCTGCAACTAATTACATTTACCGCATTTTCCGGTCACTCGCTGCCTAATGTGGAGGGCATAGGCCAACCACAAGTCCTCAACTATCTCACACGCTGCTAGCGCTCTAAGTCCACGGGTTTTCAGCTAACCCGATATCTCGGACTACTAATAGGTTCACAGACCACGGTCCAATATGGGCCTATAGCCCAAAACTAGTTCAACACTGTACAATGGCTCTCACTAGCACACAGACCCAATCATCAAACGGGTAGATCCTCACTCAGGATTACTACACGAACACTCCCACTAGGAGCTACAGTACCTCAATCACCACTAGCTCTATGGCCTGGTCATAACACACTCTCAGTGTACTAATAGCCTCAATGCTCACACGTGGCATTCCACGTTCCCGGGTCATCGCTCGGACTACCGCCCTGACCAAATCTCTATCATGCCCTGCCATCAGGTCCCGGGCTGCTGTCTCTCACAGCTGACTGCGCCTGCCCACTGGGCTACAGGCCCACAGTCCACAAACATGGTCAAGGCACGGATCGTCCCCAAGCGAACCCGCTAATCGTCGCCACGCGACCGCTATGCTCAATGAGCAAGATCAACTAACTAGTCGTCAATCCACGACTCAACCTCTCTATCAACTCTGGCCACACTGGGCAAAGGCTAACACGCCACCTAATCAGCTCTCCCTGGCTAAATGATACTTGTGCTCCATGAGCACCCAAACGGTTGGGCGTCCAACGCCCCCACGCTAACTTGCGTAATCCAAAGTGCTAAGCGATTGCTTAAACTCACCCACGGCTCTTATACACCTCTCCCAACTGGGTTGAGGCATCACGATAACTGTTCACCAACTCTGGTGATTAACACGCAAACCCTGTGGTGGCAACCCTTGCCATTATGCCGATCCCTCAGACATGCGCCATAAAACTCTCGCTCTTTCGAGAGGCCCACGCATCCTGAAGCCTACTCTAGGCTCGTAAACCTTCCCTGCCCTCACCCTTAGGACATTAACTTGGTTCTCACACATAGCGATCACCAGCGTTCTGTAAGTCGGTCCCTCACTGGACCCTTCCGACCATACCTTGCCAGCAAAATAGCTGGCGCAAGCTTATAACACCCCTTGCTGAAGGTGCGGGGTGCGCCGACAAAAGCTCGGCGGCCACTGCCACTCGCTCTACCATTATCCCTACAAGCGGCGACGCCATATACTCATGCGTCATTATACAGCCTCAGCTTGCTGCGCTATGAGCCGCTGGAGCCTATTGATCTGCTCCGACCGTCGCCTTGACGCCCCTCATAGGCGTCGGAATCTGTCTTCCTGTCGGCGGGGAGTTTCTGTCACGCCCCGGGGTCGAAACTGCGACCCGGGCTCGCCAACAGATCCGCCACCTATGCTAAAACCCGCATAGGCGAAGCGTCTAACCTGCAAAAGATAGTACTATAGCTACACAAATATCAGAGCTGAAATAAAATGCTGTAGAATAAAATCCAATCACTGTACAACATCCATCTCCTCAAATATAGATAATCATCATACAATGTCCTCAGTACAGCATCTCTCAACTATAAAAGGAGATAAACTAAAACTATAATACATCAGTCTCAACATCAGTCTCTCTAAATACAAAAGCTCTCTCTCCAAATAAATAGTAAAAGCCAGCCAACAGCTACCAGGAATCTCCAACCAGGGGATACAGCTACACTCCTCGGGTGGTAAGGTGTCACGCCCCGGGGGTCTCGCTCAGCGGAAAGGAAAGAGTTGTTAGTTTGAGTCCCTTATTTTTTTTTTTTGAAATTCAGTCCTCCCCGGCACGTGCCCAGATCCGCCGCATATACAGATTTACTCGAAAATCGGGCAGAGTCTCCTCTGTATATGCACGGCGTCGCGGCTATTACAACATCTCAACACCAGCATTCAGTTAATCACAACAGTTCGAGTATTCAACTAACAATGTAAACTAAATAGAATGCCCGCCGCCAGTCAAGTTGAAAGGATAAACTCACAGTTTTGAAAACAGGTCCACACGACCCAAGGTTTTGAAAACGGTTTAGAAATCTCATAAAACCACAGGGTTTGGGAAAACGGGTCCACACGACCCCATATTTTTGAAAGATAGTTTTCGAAGTTCCTTTTTCTTTTCTAGTTACTTTGCTTTGGAAAAACGGCCGAACGGGCGAATAAAAGAAGCATAATATCAAATCCGATACACCGGAAATCAACATCCACACCGACCCCACAAGGGTATCGCGAACCACACCGTAGTCTACAGTACCAAATGAAATGCAAGGAAAAGTAAAGGAGATACAGACTAGGGCTCCTCACTGCCCGACCACTCCTGCCTCGACCTCCCCGTCGTCTACCGCTCACCCCTGGAAGAACCTGTCACGGAGTGGGTAGTCAGCGACATGCGATAATAATAATAAGCAGGAAAGAATGCCAAACCCAACAGTAAGACTATCCGGAGCAACCACTCGACTCACTGGAAAAAGTGACACGCGAACACCTGTAACACCTGTAATACCAGTAGCACCTATACACCTTGATCTCGTCGGGCACCTACCCCGACAGATCGCACCGCTCACACCTTGGGGCACCTGACCTCGTCGGACACCTATCCCGACAGGTCGCACCTCTCCCCCCCCTTTTGATGCCTCAAACCCCACACCTACGGGGGCCCCCACTACCTCACCTTGTGGGTTAACACGGGTCGAAGACCGCTTTCCCGGAAAAGAGCACCCTTTGCGGTGGCCAGACCGCGGGTGCGCGTGTCGCAACTACGAGCACAATGACCAAGATACAGGATAATATCGCAATCATAAAGACCGTCAGCATTAGTATCAATAATATGCAGTTAGTAACTATCCAAGAACACCGAGTCTATACTTAGTCTCAAAGGAACCCACCTCGAAGTCAGTCGAACGAGCCCCCCGAATGTAGGCCGATCCCGAACTCCCGCTAGTCTAGACTGGTGCTGAACCGCTGGGCCCTGAACAGAAACTGTAGTCAGAACTAGACTCACACATATCCAACCTACTGACACTCTGTGTACAGCAGCCTACAATTACCACTTAACCCCTAGGGTTTTACCCAAATACACTTTTACAATAATTTGAGATCCGTTTTCGTTCGTTCTCTTAACTGGGATATTATTTTTACGAACTGTCACTTCCAGTAAGTGACACTCGACCCGCTGAACACCGTGCTCACCCATTTGCAGCAGCACGGAACCCGAGGAAAACTTCGGGCCATAAAATACCTCTCTGACATCGCTTAAATGCATTTTCGTTTCTTCTGCTCAACGAAACCGAAAAACGGCGCGAGCATCGCGTCCAATGACCCCAAATTAGCCAGGGGCTTACTTTCGCGGCTTCGCAAACAGCCCAGAACAGACTTTGGGCCATAACACCTATCCTAGAGCTTGACAACCTCACATCTAAAGTTTTACTGTGCCATTTGAAAATCTGCTCGAGCCCTATGCTCACAGCAGCTAAAAAACCCTGGGGCTTGCCCTTTCTGTAGCCCAGGTCTGCTGGATCGCGAGATCCAATACCTTCACCCTCAATCAAACCGCACAAGGCTCCATCTAAATTTCTACACAGATCGACTTTGATCTGAAGTGAGCATCAAGCTCAGGGGACAATTTGGAGCAACTTTCATTTTATGCTCGAAACCAAATTCCAAACAAAATCTCTCTTAGGCATTTCATCAAACACCTAGGGTGCAACAATATAAAACAAGTACTCCAACCCATGCCCGAGCTTGATCTCAGCAATTCCTGCACCTGGGCCCTTCTAACTTGGAAGGAAACGTTCTCCTAGGCTGCAGGAGCATCCCCAAGAAGTCTGGGGCATCTTGCATTCTCGGGTGGCCGAGCAACAAGATGAAGAAGACGATCATAAAACCCGAAAATGGCAATTTCCCATTCCGGGGTTCTGGGCCTCGAACAAGTGCACCAGCAGGTGCTAACATATCGCCCGAACTTACACGGACCCGTGCCCGGTGACGAGGTCACGGCGGCGACGGTGGCGGCCAAGCTCAGGTCAAGCTTGGGCTTCAACAATGGCGACTTTCCATCCATGGATTTCTGGGTGCAATGGACAGCACCCAAAGCTTCTAAAGGTTGCTTAATGAAGATCTGGGCAACCCATGCCCACCGGCAAGCGGCGGATGGCCGGCCGCCATTAACGCGGCTAACCAAGGTCCATTAATGGTGGAATCATAACCGGCCATCATGGGTTGCATGCAAAGGCCTCAACGAGTCTGTCTCGACCAGGTGGAGCTTTCTGGGCAAGTGTCCGGCGACCAACTACGGCGACGGCGGCGGCGGCGCAACCCCGGCCAAAAACACAATAGCCCGAAACTAGGGCATCGCCCCGCCGCGCCCACGGTGCACCAAATCACTCCAAATTTGGAGGAGATGATCTAGGTGTTCTACAGAACATTCCTATCATTTTTTTTTCGAAGTTGAGCCATCGGGTGCAGCAAACGGCCGCGGCGGAGCTTTCATGCATTCCGGCGGGTGCAACTTCCCCGCCGGCGGCTGGAAGCATTCCCAACGTTGGGGTTCGGCAGGGATGATCTCTAGAAGGTAAGGAATATGCTCCAAGTGTCTAGGTAGTAAAATAACTAAAGAAAAACCTGGACTCACCTTGGCCGGAATTGAGGAAGAAGAAGGTGGTGGCAGCGGCGACGCGCGGCCACGGCAGTGCACCAGCCCACCTCGGCTTGTCTTCTGGATGAAGTTCATGCTTTACGATGCCTTAGGCTCGTCAAACGGAGATTCCGTCAGCGCCATTGCGCTCAGAACGTCAAAATTAGCTAGAAACGTCTACTCATACTGCTAGGTTTGGATTATGGACAGTGAAATGGACAACGACCGATCGAGAGGGGACCGAAATCAGGGGTTACTATTCACTTAAGTCGCGGGCCCCACTAGTTTTCTTGCTGATTTCCGGACGATCCGACCGTCGGATCAGTAAACGGTCTATACCATTTCCACTTGATTCGACGAGACGGTCGCACTGGCGACCTCAAATTTCCGAGATCAAACTCGGATCGAAAGGGCAGAAATTTGTGCATCGGAAACTGTGCAATTCGCGCACCGGTATGCAAATCACTAAGGTTTAGATCTGCTTCCTCGCCCGCAAGCACACTAGAATTTCTCGAGTGCTACATAAGGATCTAGCTCGTGACTCCCTCGCCTCGAACAACAACCGACAGATCAGCAACTCCCACAGAGGACTCTGCAAAACAGGGGGAGAAAAAGAAAGGGAAAACAAAAATGGGGGTGAGAACCACTAGTAAACCAGTAGCCTCCCACTGTGGGTAAAGCCTCAAGCTCCGGCGTACCCACTAAGTCTACTAGAGGCAAGAAAAGGGCAAGTGGTAAAGCTGTAAACAGAACTACTGAATAAAAGGGGAAACCACAACAAGTATGCCTCTAAATGCAATACCGAAGGAAATGACGGTATGAATGCATCCGAAACAGTATCTGACCAAATAGACCCAATCTAGTGCCACCAGTAAAAACTGGTACTGCCTGCTCTGCTGTCGAACTCAAGAACTCAGTATGGTGCCCGGCGCTCGGCACGGAGTAAAGCCTACTCCGGAGTGGCACTCGAGGGGAGCGACCCACACGAGTAAAGTATCTCTGTCATCAGTATCATAAATATCTCTGTCATCAGTACCTCGATATAGCAGGACTGGATCAAGACTATGATCAAAGTGGGAAACTCCGTCCACTAAAGAAACCCCAATCCCCAATCAGATGCAATAGTACTCAAAAGTGGGAAACACCATCCACTAGAGAAAACTGATACCCAATCTGATGCAATAGTAAATATCCGGTCAACCGCCCAAAGTCCGCGGTCACCGCAATAAGCCACAACCCGCAATTGGGTAAAATAATCAGGATCCGGTCAACCGCCTACTGTCCGCGGTTGCCGCAATAACCCATAATCCAACATCAAGCACACCCAGTCACTGACCCTCAGATCGCGGCTACACTATCCCAAACCTTTGCTCGAACCCGAGCAACATGACTCAAAAGTCTAAATAAAAAGGAGAAAGAAAGTAATCATGGTTTCTCCTAAGTCAAATCCCAATATGATAGTGTAGCAATAAAATAGTGGCCTATCTAGATGTCCAAATAAGCATGCAAAAGTCCTCAAGCAATGTGAAAAAGAGAGAATGTCCAATAACAGTTTTACATGTGTAATAATTAATATATCCACATAAATATAACCATCAGGCAAAAATCATCAGTCGACTATACATGTATATGATCCCTGATCCATAATAAATCCCCAGAGTGAAACCCGCACATTGATGTGTCATTATGTCCCAACAATTAATCATTTAATCCACTTCAAAAAATCTAGGTGCTAATGTAGCATGTTAATTATCACTAATAAATTATTCCAATGATCATGTTCCAACAGAAATATTATCCCAATAATATCCCCAACATGCTCTATTCACAAAATTAATCTCAGATGATAGGCTCACATGTATATCAGTCAATCATGCATGATACTCAACCAATATGCTCAATAGTGGGATTTTCTAATAAACTTAGTGAGTAAGTCAGATATAGAGGCAAGCAACAACCACCCACCTCAAAAAGCGCGCACAACACCAAAAGAGACCTCTCGCTGCCCGCTGTCCTCTAACAAAGCAATCCATCGAAAACTGTTCCCCACTGCACAAAACATTGCGCACAATTAATCCCAAAACTGCACAATTCCCACCGTTCAAAATCAGCCCCAAAATGGCTAAATATCACCTCTGTCCAGTCCTCAAGAAAATCCAGAAAATTCACGGTCGCGTTCCTCGCGAAAAGTAGCCCCAAAACGACTGTTTAAACGCCCAGATCTGATACCTGTAGGCCAAGATAAAAATAAAACACCGTTGCATACTCAAAATCTCCACAGCAAAATTCCTGTAGCAATCTGTCCAAGAAAAACTTAATTATCACCTTCGAAACAATTTCCAAAAATCCCAGAAAAATCACAACTGTGTTCCTCGCGACGAGTAGATCAAAATCGAGTCCTGAAAAGCCTTGATCCGATGCTCCTAGGCTGAGATATAAAATCGACAAGCCGGTGCTGTCCAGAATCCAACACAGAAAAATGGGGGTCAAAGATGCCTCGGGAAACGTGCCAAAAGTGCGAAACGAAGTGAAGCGATCAACATCAAAATCGAAGCCTTACCTCTTAGGAACACGCTGTCGAAGAAATCGTCCAAAAACTCCTCCTAGTTTGCTCACAGTGAATTTCCGACTGAACTGTGACGGTAATGGGCCGAAATGGGGAGAAAACCGAGGCGAACTGTAAAATCGATATCGCCGTTGCCGAGCTTCTAGAAATTCCGGCGATCAACCACGAGCTCAAGGACATCAAGGGGAACAAACTCTCTTCAAGGCCCTCTCTCTAGTTCTTTCTCTAACTCTCGAAAAAAGCAAAAGAAGAGGGGAGGGGAGGCCTATTTATAGGCCAACTAAAACAAATGGGGAAATGACCCCTGTGTCCCCGGTTTCGGGGGCCCGAATCTTTCGGGCCCCGAAACCGGGCGCACACAGTGGCCCGGCCCAAGGCGGCCCACTCCGCACACGGGATCCGGTCGGACAGCGCGCCCGTCCGACCCGCCCCGGTGTGCGACGCGTGTCCCCCGCACAGGGGACAGCGCACCCGGCGAACCGGGCGCGGCCACGTGCCCCCCTGCGGGGGCGGCGGGGTGGGTGGCGCCACCCAGTAGCGTGGCGCCACATGGCGGGCTTTTCCGCCCGTCACGCCAGCCGCGCGTGCCTGCGCGCCTGCGCCCTCGTGCGCGTACGGCCGCAGGCGCGTACCCGCAGGTGCACCGCGCGCACCTGCGCCGTCCAATCCGGGGCCGCCACGTGGCGCGCCCCGGTGCACCGTGGGCCGCGCCCCTGCCCCCCGCCTACCCGGCTTGCCCGCTCTGCCCGCGCGGTCCATGCACCGCGCGCGCTGCACCGGCCCAACCGGCGCCTGCCACGTGGCCCGCCGGTTCACCGTGCACCGGCGGCCTGCTCCGTGGACCGAGAGCCGTGCGCCGGCCCAAATAGAAGCTGCCACGTGTCCAGCTGTCCACGGCTTCCCCCCATGCACCATTTTGCACAGAAAACTTCGGGGGTCCGTTTTTGGGCATCCGGACTCCGAAAAATACAAATAAATAGCCGTTTTCAAGCGTTTTTCTGTGCTGAATCCAAATACGGCCTCCGCTTTGCCCAAAACTCTTTCTAAAAATTCAACGAGGGTGTCCGAATACACTCGGGGTCCAATCAATACACTGTGTCCATTTCTTGAGTCCAATACACCCCCACACACTCCCCTAGCATAGAATAGTCCTTCAAAACCTGTTGACCAAGCCATAAACCGTCAATAAAGATCCGGGTCATCACATCCTCCCCCACTAAAAGAAAGTTTCGTTCTCGAAACTAAAACAGCTAAAAAGGGAGTCTCAAAACTAGGGTAGGTATCCATCAACACCGTCTCCAGTTCCCAAGTCACTACTCACTCCCTGTGATTACTCCTCAACAACCATAATCACCAGTACGGCATGGTCCGTTTGCACAATTCTCTCGTCATACGAGCCAGGATTTGCAACGGGCGTCCCTCGTACTCCAAACATTCACCAATCTCAAATGGAGCGAGTCAATCACGGGCGAGGGATCCAAAAGCACATCACCCCCGAGCTGAGACATGAAAGAAAACTCAGAGACTCCAAAGAAAAAGACTGGGGGAAAAATGGGAGAAGAACAACACAACACACACATCAACAACACACCAAGGTGCCAACTCAACAAGTACAACCCAAAACAGCTCCATGCGATCATCCAAGAAGGGAAGAAGTTTCAACAAGCCGGGGTCATCACTCGGTCACTCTCAATTCCGACCATCCGAATGGACTGTTCTACCACAGACTACCATCAAAAGAAAACCCCTAGGGGCACAACCTCGAGCCTTGGTCACTTCAACGGTTCCCCACACAGCGCCAGCTACGGAGTCAACAAACTAAATCCCAAATAGCTCTGCTGCTCCGGGTATCTGCCACCACAGTGGCCCTAACGGGGTAGTACAGAATGCTCAACAATAACCCAACGGTAATTCCACAGTCGCTAATGAAGGGATCACTAAAACTCGTAGATTTCTCTCCCAATACTGGAAATACTAGCCTTGGCGCTGGTTTCAGCCTCATCATCCGATTGCCAAGCTCTCCCGACACTGCCCAGTCCAAGAAGCTCCTTACCTCAACAAATAACTGCCGGTCTCAGCCATTCTCACATAGCGTCCATTTTGGCCGGATTTCCACCACCGCCTCTCATGGCAAGAATAAGTAATCCAAGAAGATATGCTCTCGAAGCTAAAACTTGTACCACAACAACTTGGCATACAGCTTCTTCCTCACAGACCTTGTCACACCATCTACAAGTGCTCCACCAGCTCTAAACCATACAGAGATATGGTAAAATCAAAATATCCCAGAAGGATATCTCCAATAATCCATCCAAGAGTAGCTGGAATACATAATTCCTCAAATCTTAAAGACGACGGAGCATTAGTCATTCCATTGTCCTCCCTGTACTCATAATGCCCCTACCATGTCCTGAACACCATATTGGCGAAATACTCAGCTGTATGATTCCAAAAAGATACATGCATCACTAGCAACAACTGCCGGAGTATAATTCCAACAAAAGGTCCTAAATAATATCCGGACCTGCCTGGTCACCCCACACAAGGACCCTCACTGTCGTGTGCCAACGACGTGGCACTAGATCGAACAGACCCTCGATCCATCAGATCCTGCGACTGCGCCATCAGCTCTCTCAGCTTTACAGGTGATATCCAATGAGGTGCTATCGGGGTTGGCGTGGTTCCCTGAACCACGTCAATCGCAATCTCAATCTTCCTAACCGGCGGCATCATCATCAACTCTGGTGGAATCCCACCCGGGATCTCACGATAACAAGAATATCCTTGCGTCCCGGTGCCGCCGTAGGCACCTCTCGCATTGTCGCTGCAACCTGTGTGCTCTCACTGCACAACTAGCAAACTTCTATTGCCTGCCTCGCAGAAGATCATAGCCTTCTATCTCCGCAGTCAAACATCATGTGGCACTGGGCCAACCAATCCCACGCACTGGGTCAAACACCGAACAGACACAAATACCAATAAGTCTGCCGATACCACTCGAGAATTCAACTGCACTGGACATGATACACAAACCTCCTCCACATGCACCACCCCAACAGGAACCTGTACCTCTAGTGCATGTGGTAACAAATCTACCTCTAGTCCATGCAGGAATGCACCATGCTCTAACTTCGACTGCTGTGATGAAATCACACCTGCGACGACCCGATCCACTGCCTTGGTGCCCTCCACCCAGGCAGCACAGTCTCAACCGCTCAATGTAGGTGGTCGTCACTTAATCTGCCTGAAAATCAAGGCTATCCACAAAAGGAGCACAATTCTCTGCCTTTGCTCACACTGAGGCGATGAATACGTTCTTCCGCAGACAATAAATCCACGCTACCGCTGCGCCACTCTGATAACGATGCTGATGCTGCCACCGGGGTCCACCTGACCTCTGACATCTCAGAAAATCCATTATTGCAATCGTCATATGACAAAACACAATTAATTCATGCAAATCCTCATTCAATTATCCTTACTCAGCTCACCCCTCAAGCACATCTATTGTACCCCAAACATGAATGTTAACCATCACAAAGGGTAACCTTCCTTTGGGTAAGCTTTACATAATCCGTCCACAAGGATGTCCACCATCCAGGAAAGGAAAACGAAAGTGCCTCTACCAGCCGATCTGTCCCCCAACACTTAGCGCCAGGCGCCTCTATCCAGAACTCGCCTCTGGCGGCAGATCCCTATCCAAAGGAACTGCAATAGTACGCCCCATACACAATGCCTACTCCATCGAGGCATCCAAAATCCAAAATCCAAAACAGAGGGATCAAATAAACAAAAAGGGTATCCTGGTGCAATCCACTCCCAGTCGCACACATCCTATGCGCCTCGTCCATCAAAACTTGGAGCGCACAGTTCAACAACTGCATAAACTATCTAGCACAGGGAGACTCTTAATTGATCACTCCATCACCACCAACCACGATTCTGACTCTAAAGGCTCCAACTCAAATCCAAGAATCGGGGTGGTTCATCTACCAAAACTGGCTCCATCGATCGATGATGTTCCACAACTCATCGACTGTCAGCTATCCACCCCACCTCGGTGCCTCGGCACTGAACATTGGCACAGAGGGGGCTACTCACTCAATCGGCGCTACGGAAATCACTGCCGCTGAGGATACTGTAACCAGGTGGTCTCAGGAGAAAAGCACTATCGGGCTGCCCACTGCTCCGACAACTGTGTCACCCAGACCAGCGGCTCACTCTGCCGCTGATATACCTCAGACAATCCTGCCATCGGGGCCTGAAGCTCTCTAACCTCAATCCGGATATCCGGCCCCAAAATAACCTGCTTAAGCTCCACTACTACGACGAATGCACACCAATCCGCACAACGCGTCGGGGAGACACCGCTCACCACGACCAACTGCACCACAGCACAAAACAAAACTCGACCCAATCCGGCAAGAGTATAGAGCATGTCAACCGTTCCGCCGCATTATGTTGTCTGCAGCCAACATAATTGCTTAGGAGAATAAACATGCCAATCACCCATCCCATCACTCGGGAGAGGTATAAAACTCAATCAGGACTCTCGTTAAAAATCACGACTCTCACGAAGTCATCCTAGGGTCCAACCATAAGCCTAGGGTTTCTACAGTCCCAACTGACCTATCCCTAAGCTCTGATACCAACCTAATCTGTCACGCCCCGGGGTCGAAACTGCGACCCGGGCTCGCCAACAGATCCGCCACCTATGCTAAAACCCACATAGGCGAAGCGTCTAACCTGCAAAAGATAGTACTATAGCTACACAAATATCAGAGCTGAAATAAAATGCTGTAGAATAAAATCCAATCACTGTACAACATCCATCTCCTCAAATATAGATAATCATCATACAATGTCCTCAGTACAACATCTCTCAACTATAAAAGGAGATAAACTAAAACTATAATACATCAGTCTCAACATCAGTCTCTCTAAATACAAAAGCTCTCTCTCCAAATAAATAGTAAAAGCCAGCCAACAGCTACCAGGAATCTCCAACCAGGGGATACCGCTACACTCCTCGGGTGGTAAGGATCTAGCTCGTGACTCCCTCGCCTCGAACAACAACCGACAGATCAGCAACTCCCACAGAGGACTCTGCAAAACAGGGGGAGAAAAAGAAAGGGAAAACAAAAATGGGGGTGAGAACCACTAGTAAACCAGTAGCCTCCCCCTGTGGGTAAAGCCTCAAGCTCCGGCGTACCCACTAAGTCTACTAGAGGCAAGAAAAGGGCAAGTGGTAAAGCTGTAAACAGAACTACTGAATAAAAGGGGAAACCACAACAAGTATGCCTCTAAATGCAATACCGAAGGAAATGACGGTATGAATGCATCCAAAAATAGTATCTGACCAAATAGACCCAATCTAGTGCCACCAGTAAAAACTGGTACTGCCTGCTCTGCTGTCGAACTCAAGAACTCAGTATGGTGCCCGGCGCTCGGCACGGTGTAAAGCCTACTCCGGAGTGGCACTCGAGAGGAGCGACCCACACGAGTAAAGTATCTCTGTCATCAGTATCATAAATATCTCTGTCATCAGTACCTCGATATAGCAGGACTGGATCAAGACTATGATCAAAGTGGGAAACTCCGTACACTAAAGAAACCCCAATCCCCAATCAGATGCAAAAGTACTCAAAAGTGGGAAACACCATCCACTAGAGAAAACTGATACCCAATCTGATGCAATAGTAAATATCCGGTCAACCGCCCAAAGTCCGCGGTCACCGCAATAAGCCACAACCCGCAATTGGGTAAAATAATCAGGATCCGGTCAACCGCCTACTGTCCGCGGTTGCCGCAATAACCCATAATCCAACATCAAGCACACCCTGTCACTGACCCTCAGATCCCGGCTACACTATCCCAAACCTCTGCTCGAACCCGAGCAACATGACTTAAAAGTCTAAATAAAAAGGAGAAAGAAAGTAATCATGGTTTCTCCTAAGTCAAATCCCAATATGATAGTGTAGCAATAAAATAGTGGCCTATCTAGATGTCCAAATAAGCATGCAAAAGTCCTCAAGCAATGTGAAAGAGAGAGAATGTCCAATAACAGTTTTACATGTGTAATAATTAATATATCCACATAAATATAACCATCAGGCAAAAATCATCAGTTGACTATACATGTATATGATCCCTGATCCATAATAAATCCCCAGAGTGAAACCCGCACATTGATGTGTCATTATGTCCCAACAATTAATCATTTAATCCACTTTCATAAAATCTAGGTGCTAATGTAGCATGTTAATTATCACTAATAAATTATTCCAATGATCATGTTCCAACAGAAATATTATCCCAATAATATCCCCAACATGCTATATTCACAAAATTAATCTCAGATGATAGGCTCACATGTATATCAGTCAATCACGCATGATACTCAACCAATATGCTCAATAGTGGGATTTTCTAATAAACTTAGTGAGTAAGTCAGATATAGAGGCAAGCAACAACCACCCACCTCAAAAAGCGCGCACAACACCAAAAGAGACCTCTCGCTGCCCGCTGTCCTCTAACAAAGCAATCCATCGAAAACTGTGCCCCACTGCACAAAACATTGCGCACAATTAATCCCAAAACTGCACAATTCCCACCGTTCAAAATCAGCCCCAAAATGGCTAAATATCACCTCTGTCCAGTCCTCAAGAAAATCCAGAAAATTCACGGTCGCGTTCCTCGCGAAAAGTAGCCCCAAAACGACTGTTTAAACGCCCAGATCTGATACCTGTAGGCCAAGATAAAAATAAAACACCGTTGCATACTCAAAATCTCCACAGCAAAATTCCTGTAGCAATCTGTCCAAGAAAAACTTAATTATCTCATTCGAAACAATTTCCAAAAATCCCAGAAAAATCACCACTGTGTTCCTCGCGACGAGTAGATCAAAATCGAGTCCTGAAAAGCCTTGATCCGATGCTCCTAGGCTGAGATATAAAATCGACAAGCCGGTGCTGTCCAGAATCCAACACAGAAAAATGGGGGTCAAAGATGCCTCGGGAAACGTGCCAAAAGTGCGAAACGAAGCGAAGTGATCAACACGAAAATCGAAGCCTTACCTCTTAGGAACACGCTGTCAAAGAAATCGTCCAAAAACTCCTCCTAGTTTGCTCACAGTGAATTTTCGACAGAACTGTGACGGTAATGGGCCGAAATGGGGAGAAAACCGAGGCGAACTGTAAAATCGATATCGCCGTTGCCAAGCTTCCAGAAATTCCGGCGATCCACCATGAGCTCAAGGACATCAAGGGGAACAAACTCTCTTCAAGGCCCTCTCTCTAGTTCTCTCTCTAACTCTCGAAAAAAGCAGAAGAAGAGGGGAGGGGAGGCCTATTTATAGGCCAACTAAAACAAATGGGGAAATGACCCCTGTGTCCCCGGTTTCGGGCGCCCGAATCTTTCGGGCCCCAAAACCGGGCGCACACAGTGGCCCGGCCCAAGGCGGCCCACTCCGCACACGGGATCCGGTCGGACAGCGCGCCCGTCCGACCCGCCCCGGTGTGCGACGCGTGTCCCCCGCACGGGGGACAGCGCACCGGCGAACCGGGCGCGGCCACGTGCCCCCCTGCGGGGGCGGCGGGGTGGGTGGCGCCACCCAGTAGCATGGCGCCACGTGGCGGGCTTTTCCGCCCGTCACGCCAGCCGCGCGTGCCTGCGCGCCTGCGCCCGCGTGCGCGTACGGCCGCAGGCGCGTACCCGCGGGTGCACCGCGCGCACCTGCGCCATCCAATCCGGGGCCGCCACGTGGCGCGCCCCGGTACACCGTGCGCCGCGCCCCTGCCCCCCGCCTGCCCGCTCTACCCGCGCGGTCCATGCACCGCGCGCGCTGCACCGGCCCAACCGGCGCCTGCCACGTGGCCCGCCGGTTCACCGTGCACCGGCGGCCCGCTCCGTGGACCGAGAGCCGTGCGCCGGCCCAAATAGAAGCTGCCACGTGTCCAGGCGGTCCACGGCTTCCCCCCATGCACCATTTTGCGCTGAAAACTTCGGGGGGTCCGTTTTTGGGCATCCGGACTCCGAAAAATACAAATAAATAGCCGTTTTCAAGCGTTTTTCTGCGCTGAATCCAAATACGGCCTCCGCTTTGCCCAAAACTCTTTCTAAAAATTCAACGGGGGTATCCGAATACACTAGGGGTCCAATCAATACACTGTGTCCATTTCTTGAGTCCAATACACCCCCAGACACTCCCCTAGCATAGAATAGTCCTCCAAAACCTGTTGACCAAGCCATAAACTGTCAATAAAGATCCGGGTCATCACAGTTTCTGCTTAGCGGTAAGAAGCTTGATCTGCTGCTGGACCACACCAATAAGTGCGGCCACCTGCTATCGCAGCTCGTGTACGTCGCGTGACCCCGAGCCCTGTCGTGACTCAAGTTGAAACAGGTGCGCTTCCCAAAGTGGTGTCATCGCCAATACGAAACAACTAGCCCAAACTTAGCCATTTGAGCAACGCGCAGTCTATATACCGACAAAAAGGCTCGTCAACCCAATTATGCGAAAGTACAAGAGGGTACTTCTTTTCATCTCCAACATTACGTTGTCGGCCGCCAACGTAATATCCGAAGAATGAAAGCTCGTCGCCCTCGATTAGTCCCAATATCTTTTTTTGGGAACAACAATAACCAATCAAATACTTTCGCCCAATATCAACACACTCTCTCGTGCTAATCCCTAGGGTCTCCCTAAGGTTGCTAACCACCTAGGACTATTCCTAGGCTCTGATACCACTCTAATCTGTCACGCCCCGAGTCCGCCGATTTGTACGGTTCGGGCACGCCAACAGACCCGCCAATCGGGTAAGGCCTTTTCCTACCCGAAAGGAACGGTAACATCCATAATAACACAACAAGTGTATGCGGAAGCTCAATATCAGAGTATTAAAAATCACTATAAATTTAAAACTTTCATTCGATAACATACAGTTAATGCGGAAATGAAAGCATACAAGAGTGAACCATGCGTTACTTTATTACACTTTACATTTCTGAACTTGCAAATAAAATTATTACAATTCCTTTACATAAATTCCTCACCATACAAGGTTCACTCAAGGAATATATAAATGGGATACCTCTGCTAGACCCTCTAGGTCTCTATGCTCCTGGGCCCTTGCCCCTGTCGTATACCTCGCCGTCTGCCTCTGAACCGTCGCGATTGCTGCATCCATACCTGAACCTGTGGGGGGAGTCACCCAAGGGGTGTGAGAACTACGACATAGTTCCCAGTGGGTTCAACCACCGAGAAAAAGTGTCCTACACCACTTGGTCCAATGGAAGCAATAATAATAGTGCTAGGAAACTAAAATCCTCGAAATCAAAATGCAGCTATGCAAAATAATGTATCACTGTCTGTATAAACGCATCGACCCAGCACTACTCTGTCTAGTCATACTAGGCTACTAAGCACCAACTCGGCCACTACGCCGCTGCATACAGGGTTCAACTAACCCGGCCATCTTGGCCACTCTATTTTCTCTTTATTCTTTAAATTCTGGTGCTTTAGTTCAAGTTAACCCTCGGAAATTCTTATCCAACGGGCCCAAGCCCGGTAGTCCTGCAACCATAAGATAAGATTTCTAAGGTTGCCGATAACACCCGCAAGTGTTACCCCGTCCTACGGAAGAAACGTCCCGAACGGGTCACTGCCCGGGAGAGGAATACTGCCCGTACCTCCAACCTGGGCTGATTTCACCGTAGGTCCGCCCGTTTTATTTTTATATTTTCTTTCTTTTCTTTTTACTTCAGTTCTTAGCCTCTTTGCCTTTGAGAACTTGTTTTCCTTTCTTATTCGAGCTTATAGCTCCCATTTTGCCACTGGCAAATCTCTTTCTCTTTTATTTGAGCATTTAGCTCTTTACTTTCACTTTAAGCCTTTCGAAAGTACCTCGTCCGACGGGTCACTGCCCAGGGAGTCCTGCTCCACTTGACGAGTCTCAAATTCGAAGGCGCCATTTACATTCTCTTTATCTTAACTTTAAGCCTTTCGAAAGTATCTCGTCCGACGGGTCACTGCCCAGGGAGTCCTGCTCCACTTGACGAGTCTCAAATTCGAATGCGTCATTTACATTCTCTTTATCTTAACTTTAAGCCTTTCGAAAGTACCTCGTCCGACGGGTCACTGCCCAGGGAGTCCTGCTCCACTTGACGAGTCTCAAATTCGAAGGCGTCATTTACATTCTCTTTATCTTAAGCAATTTGCTTGTCTTGCTTATTAACCACTTTTTCATCCCTTACCCTAGGTCTTGCCACACGGGTAACCAGAGAGTCTCCTGGACTCTTACACATTTCACTTTCTTTGTTTAACACAAATTGAAGTTAAAGCTATTGTCCATTTACCCAGACACCCTATGACTCTCTAGGGTTATATTTGTTTAATTCTTTAACCTTGGGATCTTATCCCGCTTTTCTGATTCCTTACTGAATCCTAGAGTTAACTTAACTCTATTTTCCTGTTCTACTTTATCTTAGAGTTACACTGACTCTAATATCCTGTCTGTGAATTCAAACTCTACTAGTTCACCTTAGGTTCCCTTTACCTAAGTTCCATGTCATACTTGTCCTAGAGTTCCCTGACTCTATGCTGATCACTAGTTCACCTTAGGTTCTCTTTACCTAAGTTCCATGTCATGCTTGTCCTAGAGTTCCTTGACTCTATATTGATCACTCTATTCAATGTCCTTAGGTTATTACCTAAGATCATGCCACTCATCCACCCTAGGATAACTCCTAAGTTGATGTCACTCGTCAAACCCCTATACTAGGTTTTCTCCTAGTCTTACTACCAACAACTGTTGTTCCCTTATGTCACGTGATTCCTAGGGTCATACCCTAACATGCTCACAATCATGAATAGCTACTCTTTTTCATGCATGCAATTATTTTCATCTCATTCATAAAATAATAATTATCTCTACGCATGCATATTCATCATATATCTTTGGCAACGAACAGTTGCACTTTTTCTCTGTGTCTCTTTGCACATGCACGACTATTCCCCTATCTCTGGCAACCAACAATTGCACTTTTTCATCTGAATCCATCGATACAGGTAATCAATATCATAATTACCTAACGCATCTAACAGGCTACTATCATACTTCGAATCGAAAAGCAAGGGAGCAAGGGGAGAGGTCTCCCAATTTCGGCAGAATTCCCCACTTTGTAGTGTCCCCAATTGCTTGTAGACACTTGCAATTGGTCTCCACGCGATTCCACTTGTTTCCTCGAGCTTGCACGTAAAATGATGCACATCCCTCGAGTCCGCACGCAAAACGGTGCACGTCCACCGAACCTACACGCAAAACGGTGCATGTCATTAAAAACCCATACGTAAAATGGTGTGCGCCACTTCAGCCGGCACGCAAATCGATGCACGGCAACACGATCTGCACGCGAAACGGTGCACGTACCTCAAATCTGCACGCAAAACGATGCACGTCTGACTGTAGTGTTGCACGCAAAACGGTGCATATTTTTCCTAGCCCTGCACGAAAAACGATGTAAATTATTAGAATCTACACGTAAAACGGTGCGTATTGGTCCAACCCGCACGCAAAACGGAGCACGTACCCTGTATTGGCACGCAAAACGGTGCACTTTCTACTGTGGGGTTGCACGCAAAACGGTGCACACTTTTCCTGTCCTGCATGAAAAAGGAGATACAATGTTAGAGTTTGCACGTAAAACGGTGCCCATTAGTCCAACCTGCACGCAAAACGGAGCACGTACCTCGGGTCGGCACGCAAAACGGTGCACATTCCTTTTTCAACTTTGCACGCAAAACGGTGCACGTTTTCCGAGTTCGCGTCCAAAACTGCGCGCATTTACCGAATCCGCACGCAAAACGGTGCTCACCTCCACGAGCTTGCACGCAAAACGAGGCGCGTCCAAAACGCCCGCGAAACTCGCGCAGTAAAACGGCACAGAAAAGTTGGGTCCCTAACATGCACGTGGGCAAAGGGGGTCAAATCCAAAATCCAAAAGGAAACCTTAAAACTGTGCAAAAAATACCGCAAGATGGTATACGGGACCTACCTCAACATCGTCGCGTCGTCCAATGCGTCCACTAGGCTCTTTGGAACATCTTGCGCGCTCCACGGAGTCCACGGCGCGCTCCTGCGCCCTCAAAAACCCCGGCGAAAATCGCCTTCCACCCCTCCCCGTGCGCTCGGGTGAAGCCAACAGGGAGAAAAAGGAGAAAAAAGGGGCAATTCGGGCCTAAATAGGCCGTTTTCGGACTTTCGGGCGCACCCTTTCGGGCGCCCGAAAACTTTCGGGCGGCTACAGTAACCGGCCCGCCGCGGTCCACGCGTCCACGCAGCGCCAGCTGGGCGCCACGTCACCCTCGCTCAGCCAATCAAGGGATGACACGTGTCCTTGGACCCGTGCACCGCGACCACCGAACTGCGGCGGCCAATAGGAGGCCGCCACGTGGACCGCACCCAGCTCGTGGTGGTTGCGACTTGTCCCGTCAGCGTGTCACATCGCGCTGACCGTCCAATTGGAGGCCGACACGTGGCACTGCCCGCTGACTCCGCGCCAGGGCCCGCGCGCCTTCCCGACGCGCACCCCGCTCCCTCGGTCAGAGCGACCAATGAGGAAGCGCCACGTGGCGCTTCCCCACCTTCCACGCGGCCTCGGGCCGCGCGCCACAGCGCGTCGCGCGGGAAAGCTTGCCTCGGGATTCGTGCCTGTTCCTCGGGATCTGTGCCAACTGTCTCGGGATCCGTGCCAACTGCCTCGGGATTCGTTCCACTGCCTCGGGATCCGTGCCAACTGCCTCGGGATCCGTGCCACTGCCTCGGGATCCGGGGCGCTACAGTAACTTTCGGGCGCATATCTTTCGGACCGGGCTGCTACAGTGAACCGGGTTCGCTACAGTGCAGCCCGGTTCACTGCAGCCCCCAAAATCGGGTTTGCTACAGTGCTTTCCGGGCGCCCGGAACCCACTTTCGGGCGCCCGAAACTTGGGCCCAAGCCCAGTTTCGCCCGTTTTCGTCCGTTCTTGCCCGTTTCTCGCCCGTTTTCGCTCAAATTTGACGGGCAGCCACAGTTTAACTTAATTTACCACCTGAAACTTAAACTTTTCAATTTGGACCCTCTTTGGGTTACCAAAAGTCCTAATATATTTGAATTCGCTGGCGGAGCCCGTTCTCTCTATCCGGGTGTCCGATCGACGCGAAACTTTTACTGTGGCCTTAAAACACATTTACGGAGCTCCCGTAATTTTCTCGAAATTTTCCGAAATTGTGAATTTTCCACTCATAATCTGGGCCCACTTTCTCATGTAAGATTCAAGATCTTACATTCTAATCCCGATTTGGGCCCAATTCGTTTCCAGGTCATCCTTTACCTCAATAAATTCAATAAAATAGCATTTCATACCATTTTATTTACATTTATTTATATACCAAAATTTCGGTTCACTACACTCATGTATGGTTAAGAGAATTCACATAGATTTTTAACTTGGCCTACAACTCCACTCCATAATGTACCCTATACATAGAGCCCACAAAATATATTCAATCCTAATATAAATAAAAATTATATTTTAATTAATATTTAAATTTAAATTAATTTATTTTTAATTAATTTAAATTTGTATCTTAATTTAACTATAATTTAATTTTAAATCTAACTAAATTCTAATAAAAATAATATTGTAATCGAATTTATACGAACAAAAAAAATTTCTCCAGTACTTTGCCACCCCAAAAAAATACGTCTCGCTCGTAATTTCAATTGAGTATAAGAAGTCCGGGGTTCAAGAGTATGTAATTATGAAATAGGCTTTTAGCCCACAATTTATTGGCGAGTGTTCCTTTTATATTGATGTTAATATAATATAAAATTAGATAGTTTTTTATAAAATTTTAAAAATTTGGCATTTTTTAGTTATTTTATTTTTATTTAAATAATAATTTTATATAATTTAATTTATAAAAAAAATAACTTTTTTTATTTATTTTCATGCTTGTTTAGTTTGCTATATAGTTTGTCCAACTAATAAATAATTTCTTACAAAAAAAAAAAATTTTAGAAGCAAAAAAAAAAAAAAAACTTTTAAATTTTTAGTTTTTTATTGCCGAATAAATATCTTAGGTGTAAGGATTGAAAGTTGTCCATATCTACTTTAACACTACTTCGTGTGAAGAAATGTATTTGAAAAAAAATAGAAACCAACAATGATGAGAAAGTGAGGAAAAATCCTATTTTAAAATGAGATTCATACATTAGCTACAGCTGAAATATATGCTATTTGTTTCAGAATTTGAATATCAACGACTAAATTTTTTACCACTTGTGTTAGATACTGTTAATAAAATAAAAAAATTATTATTATTGTTATTCTATATAAAAATAATAATATTCAATCCTCGTTAGAATGTAATTTTTTTATTAACTTTTAGCCATTTAGATTATGTAGTTACTTTAAATTGATAAAATATAAATTTATGTTGTTGATTATTAATTTTAAAGATTTGGATGGTTAAATATAAACATTTTAAATTTAGATGGCTATTTGTAAAATAAGATGGTTAAATTTAAAAAATTTATAATTTATAGTAGTACATGATTAAATAATCCAAAAGTGAGAATATAATGACTAAAAATAATAAATAATAAATCATATTCATTATAGTAGAAAAGACAATTTTAATCAGACAATAAATTAATGATTAGAAATATAAATATATTTACTAATATGAAGAGATATATTTTGATCACTAAATCAATACAAGAATAAATATCAATTTTATTGTTTGCTAGGATACATATGCAATAATTAACCTTTCTTCATCTTATTTTATTTATTTGGTAAACATGTGCATAACTTACATAAATTATTATGAACAATTTTAAAATAATTCTTTAATCTTTCAAAATTTTAATTTTATTATTTAATTTTTTAATTTGGTTAATTTGCGTCAATCATCAGTAATTTGATTTCAAAATTTAAATTTATAAGGATTAATTTCATACCGTTCCTATAAACATATCGAATAGTAAATATATTCCCACAAAGTTCAATTCTTTATATTTATTCCGTCAAAAATTCTAAATTATTTATATATATCTCTTTGGTTTGTTACCGTTAGTTTATTACTTATTTTTTAACTGAATATAAGAAAATTGTCAATTTTATGCTTTCAAATATATTTTGTTTAAAATTTCAACGGTTAAAAAAAATATTTATGATTAAGTATATTATCTAAAAAGAAAAAAATAATTATCCCACTCACTAATCAAAATTAAATATTTAATATATGGCTAACTATATTTTTCTAACGAAAATTAACTATAATATATATATATATATATATATATATATATATATATATATATATATATATATATATATATATATATATATATATATATATATATTCCGGCTACTATATTATTAATAGCACTAAATTATTGGTGCTATCAAGTTTTCTATCGTTAGATCAATCTCTTTGATTATTTTCATCCGTTAGATTTTACTATTTTTTCAACCACCTATTAAACCCAAGGGGCCCACTATCATCTCAACCACACATATTTTAATCTAAGGGATAAAAACTTAATAGCACCAATGACTTGATACTATTAATAATATTCCAGCCTACCCCTCTCTCTCTCTCTCTCTATATATATATATAATTTAAAATTTTTTAAAAAATAATTAAAAAAAATTAAATTTTGTCAAAATATATTTATTATTTGATATATTTACATTAAGTCTTAAAAAATTAATTTAATTTTTAATTATAAAAATTATACAAAATATATTATTGGAAAGAAATAAAATAAAAGAGACATTCAAAATTTAAAAATCAAAATGGAGCTGACTGAGTCAGATAAAACAAATTGAGAGATAGAAATTTAAAATAAATGATCCGTAGTTGAGATATTTATGTACGTTTTTATCCGTTTATTATTGTTATTCTTTCTGAGAAGGTGGAAAAGGATAGGGGAAAGGGATTTGAAAGGTGTTTCCATTTGGGAACAAAATTACGGGGAAAGCATGATGAACGGTGGCGGATGAGATGAGAGATTGTCTGATCATAAAAATTTCTGTTCTTTATCCCGGCTGGCCATTTCTGATCCGAATAGAAAGGGAAGGAGGCGATGGAGGGGGGATGGGTGGTGGTGAGTGACGTCGACCGGCGGCCAGCGATGGGAAATGGGTGGAAGCGGCGAATTTTGCTGACGGACGATCGATCCTCCCCAGGGCGCCATCCGCATGTGATCATCCCACGTGGCAGGATTCCCTTTGCCCCGGTGGTCCCCACCCTCCGCTTCCTTCCTTTCCCCAAAACCTTATCTCCTCTCCTCCTCCCACCTTTCCCATTTATCAGGGATACTTTTGTACACACATCAAATTCTAAACATATTTTGTTCTTTACTTCTTTTTTTCTTTTTTATAGTAATTATTTATAATTTAATATGTCGTCATTTTTTCTTACTAAAATACAGAAATTTCTTTTATAATTTTTTTTTTTCCTACTATCAAAAATTTATAGTTATGATCTTAAAGAAAATAATAAAATTATTAAATTATTTTTATTTATTTTATAAATTTTCTTATAATATATTTGTGTTATTTTAAAAAATACTCTCGATATAAATTATAAAAAATGAACAAAAAACTATGACGAAGGAGAGCTTAAAATTTTGAATGGATAAAATATAGATTTTTTAAAAATAGAAAGAAAACCTATAAAACGAGTATTTATAATTTTTTCTGTACTTTTAGTTTTTTTTATTATTATTATTTTCATTATTAGTTAACTTGCAGTATATCCTAACTAATAATTAATAATATGTTTTAAATTTTTGACAAATTTTTTTTAATTTTTTTTATTGTCAAATAAATACCTTAAATATAATAATTACAAATAAATCACTGTACGATCCTACTCTATTTCATAGTAAATAAGTTCTCAACTTTTAATTTTAGAAATATGGCCACTAAATTTTATCAAGTAGTTAAATGAATTTTTATACTCAATCAAAATTACAAATTATACAATCATTTTGATCGTTTGTATTATATATAATCTTATAAAACTACAGAAAGAGAGAAATATATTTTATATATTCTAACAAAGGAAAATAATAATAAGGCTAAATTACAGAAAACCCCCCTGTCATATCCCGCTTTTCTACTTTACCCCCTGTCATTTAAAAGTCGACAACCTGCCATCTCGTAATTACCGAATTGTCTTTTAGGGGGCAACGACGTTGACAGAAATAGTAAATTGACGAAAATGCCCTTTTTTTTTTTCGAAATCTTTTTTTTTTTTCGAAGTCTTTTTTTTTTTTTTTTTTTTGTAGGAAATATTTCCCAAGGGTATTTTGGGTATATGAACATATATTTTCAAAAAAACTGACGGTCAACTGACGGTCAACTGACGGCGGGGGGTTATTGCACAATTCGGTAATTACGAGGGGGCAGGTTGTCGACTTTTAAATGACAGGGAGGGTAAAGTAGAAAAGCGGGATATGACAGGGGGGTTTTCTGTAATTTAGCCTAATAATAAACTTAAAATTGAATTTATCTTATTCTTCAATTTTTATGTCTAATTATCATAATTACAATTTTATGAGATTTTTATTTTCAACCGTTCATTTTGAGACTACTCGTTCATTAGGCAAATAAAATAAAAAAGTTATAAAATTTGGATTTTAGAAAGTTCCAACATTGTGTTTGGGACCAAAATGCGCTGACCGTTGACCGGATATGGTCCGCGATTGGCCTCCGAGTTGACTCTCTGAATGTGATGCGCCACGTGCCAAAAGGAATCAAGCGATTAGGCCGAAGAGGGATCCGTTCGGCTGGATTCTTCTCAATCAAACTCTTAACAGAGTTCGGCCTAGATGAGCCGTCGAACTAGGTTTGGGACACAGGGAATTGACACGGCCAAATAGCCGATTTAGAAATTGTATTGCTTGAAAGGGGTGACAAGGACTAATTATACATAAGACTACTTCTAGGAAAAGCTGTAGATGTAGGTATGGAAAGCTATCTAGAAAAGCTGTAAAGAAAGCTGTAAATCTAGTCTAAAAAATCGGTAAATGCAGGTATCGAAGGTATTGAATAGCACGGGTGGTCACTGGCGGCTTACGAGATTGCAGGACCAATTTTTATAGAAGAATATTCGCTTATTTATACATATACGACTCCTCATCGTTTTAGGTAACGGCGTATTAAACGTAAAATTATTGGGAATAATCGTTGTTTTAGGTAACGGCGTATTAAACGAAAAATTATTAGGAATAACGGCGTATTAAACATAAAATTATTGGGAATAATCGTTGTTAGGAATAACGACGTATTAAACGTAAAATTATTGGGAATAATCATTGTTGTTTTAGGTAACGGCGTATATTAAACAAAAAAATATTAGGAATAACAGCGTATTTTTTAGGAAGCTGTTACGTATTTATCGGCCTTAAGATTGCCTTTTCGTCTACGCTCATCCACATTGCACGTTATTCGGTTACGAAATTTAATTGCCTTTCCGTCTACGTTCATCCACATTGCACGTTATTCGGTTACGAAATTTGCGCTTATGATTTTTCCCGTTTAATCATAGGCGTTATTTATCTCAGGATTTGCACCTATGATTTTTTTCATTTGATTTTAGACGTTATTTATCTCTTTATTCTCGATCCTTATCCTCAACCGGCGCTAATGAACGATTATTTATCTTATCGGCTTTATAAGCCGATTACCGATTATTTATTTCGGTTCGTATCCTCGATCTTAACCGTTTATTTATCTCGGTTCTTATCCTTAATCAACTTATGAAGCCGATGACCGATCGACCATCGGCTTATGAAGCCGATGATCGATCGACCATCGGCTTATAAACCCGATGACCGATTATTTATCTCGGTCTTTATCCTTAATTTTAACCGATTATTTATCTCGGTTCTTATCCTCAATCGGCTTATGAAGCCGATGACCGATTCTCAATCTTAATCGATTATTTCAAATCAGTTGACTTGTTGACAGATTTACACGCCATTTGTCACCTTTGATTCGATTCAACCGGTTCGGTCATATCGACCGTACCATTTGCCACGTGGCGATTTTTTTGGTTTCAACAATGCCCTATCGGCAATGGCCTGAAGTGACATTCTGGTGATTGGCGATACTTCAATTAATAATCGGCACGCGTGATATGTACACCGATCATTACCTTTATCCTCATCGAGTCCCTTCGCCCTAAATGTTGTCGTTCTTCATCGACTAATCTTTTGGTCTTCTTTTACTCCATTTTTGCATTGGCTTTAAGAGCATTCACTTATACAGCTGACGGTTTTTACCGTCTTAGCCGCATAAATTTCGGCTTCGTCGGCCGAATCTTCGCTGTCACTAGAACAACTCGGCTTCTCATCAGCCGAGCTCTCTTTTACGAAGGAGCCGTTGTGCTCCTCCCCTTTCTTCTAATCCTTTCCACGACCCTATCGTGCCCGATCGTTTTTATTATTTTTTCGAAATTGCTCATATTGAGCAACTCGGACACCCAAATCGAAGAGATTGGCGAAATGTTGATATTCAAAATGGTCTCTTTTGAAATGTAACCCGTTGAACGCTATTTTAGCGAACTCGGACTCGGGCATCCGAACGAAGCATCGGTTCCTTGTCATTTTGAAACGATTAAGAAACTCTTCAACCGTCTCTCCGACGTTTTGCCGATAGGATGCTAGATTGGCAACCGATGATTCAGGAATCGCCCGATAGAACTGTTCATGAAACTTGCTCTCCAATTCCTCCTAATCTCGGACCGAATTGGGGGGCAAGCTTATGTACCAAGTAAATGTCATTTTTGTCAACAACGTGTTAAACAACCTGAGTTTTATATACGGGTTAGCAACCGCTTCTCTACATTGGGCCGTGAATCGAGCGATGTGCTCTATAGTGTTCTCAGTTACTTCACCCGAGAATTTATCAAACTTCGACATTTTCCAATTGGTCAGGTACGGGTGCTCCGTATCCGCATTCGCGGGATACGAAGACCTGATGACTGGCCGTATTGCAGGCATGGCCTCTGTGCCAAATGTATTTCTTATTACCTCTTTTATCTGAGCATACAACTTAGTGCTTCCTGTCGGGGGCGTCAGGACCGTCGGCTGTACCGAATTTACGTTTACGGGAAGTGGTGTAATTTGACTTGCTTGATTTTGGGTAGGTCCCAAATTCGGGGCCTGCCCCCTAGCTCTCATGCCCCCAGCTTGGGGTTGATGAACCGGCGAAAGGGGCAGAGTAGGTAAACCCCAAGCGGCTTTCTATTGGTGGCCGATGTTCGGACTCATCAGCCTATACCCTGCTGGGAAAGGAGTCGTTTGTGGTTGTACTGCCCCCAGCGGCTGTGCCATCTCGAGGGGCGCAGCCTGCTGTGCCGCCATTGCTGCTAACACTGTCAGAATTTATTGCACCGCAGCATCGAGTACGCTGGTGGCGGCCCAAACTGGCCAACCTGATTCTGGGCAAACATCTGGTTCGAGGCTTGTCCGCCATCCTTGTTTCCCCCAGCTTGAGGCTGAAAGACCGGCGATGGTGGTGGAGCATGCAAGCCCCAAGGAGTTTCTTGCTGATGGCCGAAGTTTTGACCCATTGGCCTGTATCCTGCTTGGTATTGAGCCGCTTGCGGTTGAACTTCCCCCAACAGCTGAGCCGTTTGGAAGGGCACTATCGGCTGCACAGCTTCCTGCGACTGTGCTGTCGTCATTACCGTATAACCCTATTTTGGAGAAAAGATCGTTCCTCTTCCTCTTTCCTCGTTGCGCATGCCGAAGACCGAGACCGGAAGCGTCGCCGATACCGAGGAGCGGATCTAGAAACACCACCGTCCGTGGAGATCAGGATCGCGTTGTCTTCTCCGTCAGAGCTAGGTTAGCACCCCTTTTCGTCTTCGCTTTGTGAATCTTGACCTTTGGTTATCGTTACTTTAGTTTCTTTGCGGTCATTGGTCGGTTCCGTTTGTCGGTTTTTGATCATTGGTTCGTATGATGGTTTTCGTTCTGTGATTTCGTTCGTTTTGATCGTTGGTTCGTATGATGGTTTTCGTTCGGTGACTTCGTTCGGTTTGATCGTTGGTTCGTATGACGGCTTTGGTTCGTTGGTTTTGTTCGGTTTGATTATTGGCTTTCGTTCTAAGTTTTGTTCTTGGTGATGAGTTTTTGGGGTTTTCGGCGGGGATGCTAGGGATTGTCGACGGTGGCTCCATCGCCGCTCGATGCCCTAGCCGAGCCACCGCCGCCGTCGCCGCCGCTCGATGCCCTAGCCGAGCCGTTGCCACCGCAGGCCGCGCGCAGCCAGGCGGGCTGCCGCCCGCGCGCAGCAAGGCGGGTTGCCACCCGTGCGCAGCCGGGAGCATTGCCGCCCCCGCGCCACCCTTGCGCTGTTAGGGCATGCCGCACAGGGCCACGCCCTGTCGGGCCGTCGCTGCATGGTGCTACCGCACACGCGCGCCGCGCCCTGCTAGGCCGCCGCTGCTGGATGCCCTAGCCGCCGCCGCTGCGCACTCCTTGCATGCCGCACAGGGCCGCGCCCTGCCAGGCCGCCGCCGCGTGGTGCTGCCGTACGCGCGCGCCGAGCTCTGCCAGGCTGCCGCCGCTGCATGCTCTAGCCATGCCGCTGCTTGCGCCTGCGCGCGCGTGCCCGCGCGGGCCAGCTGCGCCGCTGCTAGCGCGTGCCCGCGCGGGGCTGGGCTCGCGCGGGGTTGCCGCACCGCCGCTAGGTCCGCATGGGTCGAGCCGCTGCCGTCGACAGTTTTGCTCGACGGGTTTGGCTTGACAGCTTTGTAGAGTTATTAAAGGATCCACAAGGATCTAAATAGGTACTATCAAACACCTAGAGGGGGGGTGAATAGGTGTAATACTTAAAAACTCAATCTCAGTGCAAAATAAAAACCAATGCGGAAAATAAAAACAGCACACCGAGATATACGTGGAAACTCCAATCCAGGAGAAAAACCACGGGACCAACACGCAGTAACAATCCACTAAGAATAGAAGAATAACAAGGTGATTACCGACTCCACGGACTCAACCCCTCCTTCAGCTTCTTCGGACCTTGCGCTGACCGGTTGGATATCCGCGCAATAACAATCCCTAAGAAAAGAAGAATAACAAGGTGATTACCGTCTCCACGGATTTAACCCCTCCTTCAATTTCTTGGACCTCGCGCTCCACCGTTTTGCTCGTCCACTGCTCACGTTCGAATCCACGAACGCACGCTTCGAATCCACGAAACGCCTTTAGCACACCGAATCCACGATGCCACGTCGAATCCACGACGCAAACTCAGTCGATAAGAATATTGACTTCGATGGTGATCCTTTGCTTAGATTATCAATGAAGAACCGTAGAAGAAATCTCTAAGCAAAGATTAGATCAATTCGACCAAAGATATGTTCTTGAAGGAACCATCGAATTGACCTAAAAGAGGCTATAAAGAAGAACGATAAAAACCTAGCCTCTAGGGTTGCTCTCAAGAGTTTTATAAAAAGATCGGCCGTAGCTCCCACGTTCTTGAGAAACCCTAAGTGTCTATTTATAGTTTAGAAACCTTTGGAAAGAGATAAGAATCAAAAACTTACCTTATCTGGAAATTTTCAGGACGGCGATCCGGATCGAATTTACTGCGATCCGGATCGTCGTAACGAGATTGACGATTCCAGAAAACCAAGGGTTCGGGATCCGGATCGCATTGCCCGATCCGGATCGTTCATACAAATCAGAAAACTTAACATTCGGGATCCGGATCGGAAATTGCATGGATCCGGATCGAAGTCTTGTATGAAGCAACAACCTTCGGGATCCGGATCGTTGGCCCTGATCCGGATCCTGAACATGTCCGAACACCAGTTTTTGATTATTATGAAATTAAAAATTCTTCCAAGTGTTTCTATACTATAAGAAAGTATTCGGATCACCAAAATTATTTAGTTAACCATACCTGATCCTTTTGAATACTTTCTTCTTGAGATTGATGTAACTGATCCACAATTCTTCAACTTCAATCTTCAAGATTCAAGACACTGAGTGTCAACTTGAGCTCTTGTTGAATCTTCTCTAAGTCTTTGATTGCTGATTGACAATTTGATCCCTTTAAGACTCCGACTCAACTCACTGACATGACTCACGAAATATGCCAACACCAAAATGCCGTAACAATCTCCCCCTTTGGCAATTTCGTGACAAAACCCAAAAATACATAAAAGCTCAAAACACTCATCTTAAACCAAAAAATCGAAACTCAATGTCATCACCAAAACATTGATTTTCTTTGCGTGAAAGATCCAATAAATACAAAATTACATTTGAACCAAACAGTCCTAGAACATACTCTATGACTTAGGACTTGGAGTCTTAAAGTGATGTAATTCCTGCAAAACCAAAACTCCAAACAAAATCAAACGTTAGTCGTTAGAAATTAGAATCCTACATTTGATCCGTCTTCCATTTGGTTCTTTTATTTTTTCTTTGTCTCCCCCTATCTTGAGCATCTCTAACATGTTCTCCATGTTCTTCCCCTTTGTGATACGATCATCATTTTCCGTTCTCCCCCTATCTCGATGATCTCATCTCTGTCTCCCCCTATTTCTCTTCTCCCCCTTTTTGTCACAAATTGTCAAACAGTGAACATACTAGACAAAAGGAAATCACTAACAGCATTAGTTCATAGAGAAAGAGAGATAAAAGCTCAGTTCCGGTATATAACAGAAATGCAGATTGCGTACCTGTACCAGAAAGCAAAAATCAAATAATTTCTTGAAACAAATCCAGATTTTGGAATCTTTTCAAATACCGATTTGTATTCCATCAAGAAATCCATTTAAGTGCTTTGAAAAACAATGAATTCACATAGATGCCATTCAATCCAATTAATTTCACGAAATTAAAAAGATTTACTCCAAAATCATGAAAAATAAAGGTAAAACATTATAAACCGTTTTTCATGTTATATTCATCAAACACAAGTCATCAAAAATAATCTTGAGATCCAAACTCTATCAAGATGTAACGGATTTACAAAGATGACTTACGGAGATTTCCAAACGACATCAATCTTGAATTCTACCCTTTCAAATTGAGATAAGCACTAAAATACCTAAGGGTGGCTCTTTGAGCATCTTTCAACTATCCCACCTTATACCAACCAGGAGATTGTTCAAAATATAAGAGTTTTGCATATAAATCTCCAAATGCTTCAACTAAAGATTTTCTCATAAAATACTATCAAGCATCCATAACATGTGGTAGCTTCACACACAAACCGGACGACCGGGGTGGCAGCTCTTTCCAGCATGTGGTGGTAGTTTTCACACTCCTTTCGGATGTAACTCTTTCCACATCTTTTGCAAATCATTTCAATACCCTTGTAAGAATGCAATCTCTTACGTGAAAGAATTAAATCCCAAATTTTAGTCTATCGGTTGTCTCACGTTTATCACAATGAACTCACACAACCGAGATAGATTAAGCATCTAAAGATCACACATGATTTCTAAAATTTGATGCTTATAATATCAAAAACTCCTATAATGAAGTATCTTCAAGATTATGATTATGGAGTAAAGTTGATAATCCATATAAAATTAAATTGGAGTGAATAAAAGTGAAACCCTTTTTATTCAATGCACTTGTTCATTAAAAACCCTTTTGTTCAAAAACAAAGTATAAAAACGAAGAGCATTGAAAAACATGTAATGCAAAGATTAAGAAAGATATGAAGGGAAAACCAATCAAAGCATTACATACAGTCATAAGCTATTTAGAACTTAAGACAAGGAAAGATATCACCTTTCCGAATCCAAAATCGCTGGATTTTGGGTTGTCTTGATTCGTTGTGGCCGGGGGTTGTCCGCTTTGACTGTTGGTCCACCTTAGGTCTTTGCCTCGCAATGATCCACTTGTATGATTGATGTTGTGGCTCGGACCTTTGGTGGGTTGAGTGAACTCCTTTGACTTGATGTGTCTTTTGATTCCGTTGAGTTCGCTCCGTAGATGAAGTTGCCGAAGAATTCTTCTTTCTCTTTTTCGGGCAATCCTTCACCAAATGTCCTTCAAGTCCACATAGGTGACAAGTTCTTCCTTTCAATTTAGTTGTGGAACTTGAAGCCTTCACAGTTTGGTTCTTTTTAAATCCCAAACCAACCTTGCTTGATTGACCTAATCCGGACATACAATCAAGTTTCTTGGAACCAGTTGAAAGCCTTTGTATGTCGGATTTAAGTTCATGAACTTGCTTGGTTAAAGCTTGGTTGGTGACATGAATCTCCTCAAACTGTTTTTCTAGAAAACCAATCTTGTCCGTATATGATTTAGCGTTTGTCTCCGATTGGTTTAGCTTTTCTTGGAGGATTTTATTGTTATTCAATAAACGTCCTTGTTCCTCCTCGAGATCATGAAGTTTTATCTTTAAAGCTTGATTCTCGTCTTGACCTTCAAGTCGTTGCTTCCTCAACTTCTTAATATGTTTAGCCATCTTCATTGATTCCGTAAGAAGTTGTTGATATGCCTCAACGAGTTCTTCTTCGTCCGACTCCCCCTCACTTGATGACTCTCCGCCGGATGTTGATGTTTCATGCAAAATCAAAGGAATAGAGTCAGTGATTAAAGATGATAAGCAACCATTAGAAGAGGGAATATAAGAGGCATGAGAGGCAACAACTTTTTCCCTTTTACTTGAGGTCGATTCATTAGAAGTAGAATCGTCCCAAGTTTTTGCTTGCAAAGCCCTCTTTTTATATGATTTCGGAGAAGGACAATCCGTTGAAAAATGGCCGTAGCCTTTGCATCGGTAGCATTGGATTTCCCCTTCGAAATCATCTTTCTCTTTTTCTTTAAAGGGTTTTGCAAAGCTTTTGAGATTAGAGGATTTAGAACCCGATGATCCTTTAGAAGATTTCGTGGATGAAGATCCATCGGTTCGATTCTTCCAAAACTTCCGACGAAATTTCTTTACTATCCGCGCCAATTGTTCTTCAAAATCGGCAAAAGAGATTTCATCGTCGGAACTTGATTCGCTATCTTCTTCCTTTGTTGATTTGAATGCAATACCTGTAAGCTTAGAAGAAGACTTGGAAGAAACTTGATTAGTAGGAAAAGTCATTTCATAAGTTTGCAAAGCACCTACTAATTCCTCTATACTCATCTCATCCGGATGACTAACGGTTTCAATGGCGGTTACCTTTGCCCTAAACCGTTCCGGAAGAGTCCGAAGTATCTTTCTTACAATTTTCGACTCCGGGATCTTTTCTCCTAAATTAGCACATGTATTTATTACATCTTGAAGTCTAGTGTAATAATCTGTAAACAATTCATGCTCTTCCATATGAATAGAGTCAAATTGACTTGTAAGCATCTGGAGCTTTTGAATTTTTACAAGATTAGTACCCTCATGTGTAATTTTGAGAATATCCCAAATTTCCTTTGCGGTTTCACACGCGGAAATTCGTGTGAATTCAGTCGAGGAAAGAGAGTTAAATAAAGCGTTCATACCTTTCCCATTGTAAGAAGATCTTTCAAATTCCTCTTTGGACCATCTAGAGCGAGGTTTTGGGGTAGTAGAATTTCCTACTTCCTCAACAGGATGCACCCAACCGCATTCCACGGATTGCCATACCCGCTCATCAATTGCGATGAGAAAAGCTCTCATCCGCACTTTCCAATAAGCATAATTAGTCCCATCAAAAAGAGGAGGTCTATAAATATTACCACTTTCACCCATGATGATAGATAAACCTAAAACCGGCTCTGATACCAATTGTAGAGTTATTAAAGGATCCACAAGGATCTAAATAGGTACTATCAAACACCTAGAGGGGGGGTGAATAGGTGTAATACTTAAAAACTCAATCTCAGTGCAAAATAAAAACCAATGCGGAAAATAAAAACAGCACACCGAGATATACGTGGAAACTCCAATCCAGGAGAAAAACCACGGGACCAACACGCAATAACAATCCACTAAGAATAGAAGAATAACAAGGTGATTACCGACTCCACGGACTCAACCCCTCCTTCAGCTTCTTCGGACCTTGCGCTGACCGGTTGGATATCCGCGCAATAACAATCCCTAAGAAAAGAAGAATAACAAGGTGATTACCGTCTCCACGGATTTAACCCCTCCTTCAATTTCTTGGACCTCGCGCTCCACCGTTTTGCTCGTCCACTGCTCACGTTCGAATCCACGAACGCACGCTTCGAATCCACGAAACGCCTTTAGCACACCGAATCCACGATGCCACGTCGAATCCACGACGCAAACTCAGTCGATAAGAATATTGACTTCGATGGTGATCCTTTGCTTAGATTATCAATGAAGAACCGTAGAAGAAATCTCTAAGCAAAGATTAGATCAATTCGACCAAAGATATGTTCTTGAAGGAACCATCGAATTGACCTAAAAGAGGCTATAAAGAAGAACGATAAAAACCTAGCCTCTAGGGTTGCTCTCAAGAGTTTTATAAAAAGATCGGTCGTAGCTCCCACGTTCTTGAGAAACCCTAAGTGTCTATTTATAGTTTAGAAACCTTTGGAAAGAGATAAGAATCAAAAACTTACCTTATCTGGAAATTTTCAGGACGGCGATCCGGATCGGATTTACTGCGATCCGGATCGTCGTAACGAGATTGACGATTCCAGAAAACCAAGGGTTCGGGATCCGGATCGCATTGCCCGATCCGGATCGTTCATACAAATCAGAAAACTTAACATTCGGGATCCGGATCGGAAATTGCATGGATCCGGATCGAAGTCTTGTATGAAGCAACAACCTTCGGGATCCGGATCGTTGGCCCTGATCCGGATCCTGAACATGTCCGAACACCAGTTTTTGATTATTATGAAATTAAAAATTCTTCCAAGTGTTTCTATACTATAAGAAAGTATTCGGATCACCAAAATTATTTAGTTAACCATACCTGATCCTTTTGAATACTTTCTTCTTGAGATTGATGTAACTGATCCACAATTCTTCAACTTCAATCTTCAAGATTCAAGACACTGAGTGTCAACTTGAGCTCTTGTTGAATCTTCTCTAAGTCTTTGATTGCTGATTGACAATTTGATCCCTTTAAGACTCCGACTCAACTCACTGACATGACTCACGAAATATGCCAACACCAAAATGCCGTAACAAGCTTTTGTTTGACGATTTACTTGGCGTTTTCCTCGACGGTTTTGCTCGACGGTTTTGCTCGACGGTTTTAGCTTGACAGCTTTTATTTGACGATTTACTTGGCGTTTTCATCGACGATTTTGCTCGACGGTTTTGCTCGACGGTTTTGGCTTGATAGCTTTTGTTTGACGATTTACTTGGCGTTTTCATTGACGGTTTTGCTTGACGGTTTTGCGTGACGGTGCAGTCCGCTTGACGGTGCAGTTCGCTCGACGCAGTTGGTTTTGTTTTTTATCTGATGAGCCTTCGCTCGGTTGTTTTACGTTGTGGACTTCGTCAAGGTAACGATTGGAACCCGTTTTCCGTCAATTGCCTCATCGACAGTTGGATCGCGTCGGAAGTACGGTTTTTACAACCAGAGGGATTTTTGGACACGGAGTCTTTCGTCGGTTTCTGTTTTGGGGATTGAAGGGGTTTTGGGTACAGTAGTCGGGACCACTAAATTTGTCAATCTGGGGGGTAAAATGTTGATTGGTGTTTTGGATATTTTTATTAGGCCCGAGGGTGGTGTTGTTTACTTTGGAGGGTCGCGGGCGCGGTCGTGTATCTTCGTTTCAGGTGGGTACCTTCTTCTTGCATTTTGGTTGTGGTGTCACGCCCCGGAGGTTCTAAAAAAGAGCGGAAAACGTATCCATTTTTTTTTTCTTAAATGAACCTCGCCTCCGGTGCGCACCAGACCCACCACATATACAAATTCACTCCCCAAACGGGCGGAGCCTCCTTTGTACATGCACGGCATTCCGAGCACGACAAACACTTTAACCATGCAAACAATGAACGACAACGAGGAGAGATTACACTTAACCATCTAGTCACATTTATCATATTGAAAACACAGCATAAACCATAGGTTTGGAAGTCGGTGTCCACTCGACACCCGGTTTTACAAAACATTTTCACAAACTCTTTTAAGCGGTCACCTTGCTTGAAAGGATAAATCCATAGGTTTTGAAATCAGTGCCCACACGACACTTGGTTTGAAAATGCTTTTGAAACCATGTTTGTATTTGAAAACCAGCCGCATCCATACATCTCAAGATTCACAGATATAAGTAGATATTCCTACACTAATTCCTCAATCCAACATCCACAAGAAACCACACATAAGTAACTCACAGTTAAACTAACCAACATTAAAGAAATAACCATAAACTGTAAAGTTTATAAGCCACCATGGCTAGGGTCCTCTAATCGATGCCTCACCATCGTCCCGGTTCCCACCCGTGCTCGGACCTGTCACAGCGTGGGTAGTCAGTGACTGATAAAGTAGATATAAACAGTAAATGCAATAACTGAAAGACAAACCGATACACCGGAGCATTTACTTCCCCCTCATGTACCGCTAAATCCCTGTCACAAACCACACTGGGCATCTACCCCAGATTTAACACAAGTTGGGCCCCAACCCCAAATACCGTACTCATTTTCTTGGTGCCACCAATCCCCTCGACTGCCCAAGTAGCAGCCGCCTCTCCTTGAGGGGTCCCCATCATCGCTAGTCGTGGGGTACACGGGTAATCCTTACCATCTTTCCGAAAAAATACACTCTGTGCGGTGGCCAAACCGCCGGTGTGCGTGTAAGCAATATGAGCATACAAACGATACTGCGACCTCAGCTGCCTCAGTTAGAATAATAAAATGATACTGCGACCTCAGCCGCCTCAGTTAGAACAGTAAACGGGATTTACATACAATGGGGTTAGACAGTTTACCAAAACATCTACTTTATCATGAAAAATACACGGGAATGACATCACACCGAAAATAATCAAAGTTACCCACCTCGAATGTGCTGATTGGAACACCTGAGACCGAACCACGCTCACAATCGGCACTCGGATCTAAAAATAGTCCCAAAAGAACCGCGGTCAGATCGGAAACATAAACGGTAGATAAACCGAGTCCAAACACCGAAAAACACTACTAACAACTCGACACGGCGGCGGCGACAACGTGCGATGGCGACGCGGCCACCCCCGCGTCGTTGCGTGCCATGTAGCCGCGCGGGCACCGGCCCCACGCGGCGCATGCCGCGGCCGCGCGGCACCAGCCCCGCGCGGCACAAACTGCGGCCGCGCGGGCGCTAGCCCCGCGCGGTGCGTGCCGCGGCCGCGCGGGCCCCAGCCCCGCTCGGTGTGTGCCGCGGCCGAGCGGGCACCAGCCCCGCGCGGCACAAACTGCGGCCGCGCGGGCGCTAGCCCCACGCGGTACATGCCGCGGCCGCGCGGGCCCCAGCCCCGCGCGGCACGTGCCGCGGCCGCGCGGGCACCAGCCCCGCGCGGCACAAACTGCGACCGCGCGGGCGCTAGCCCCGCGCTGTACGTGCCGCGGCCACGCGGGCCCAGCCCTGCGCGGCGCGTGCCGCGGCCGCGCGGGTGCCAGCCCTGCGCGGCGCGTGCTGCGGCCGCGCGGCGCCGCACGTGATGCGGCGGCGGTGCCCTCGGGCTTTGCGGCGGCGGCGGTGCCCTAGGGCTTTGCGACGGCGGCGACGATGACGGTAAGGGTAATAAGAACGGCAACACAAAACAAAACTCAAAACTAAACCGAAAGGAACATCGCTTACCGCGATTCGTCGGAGAAAGCGATCCGTTCACGCTCCCGGCTTCGGCACGTTCGTCGGGGATGATCGGGTCCCTCCGCTTTCTCCTTCTTTCTTCTCTTTTTCTTCCGGTTTGGGTTTTCGCCTTTTTTTTCCTCTGTCTTTCTTTTCTTTCCGGCTAGGGTTTCTTTTTCGGGAGAAGTAAAATCTGTTTCTTGGTATGTACCGTCGAAATCCACATCCGGTATTTCAATCTCTAATTAATTAATTATTTAATTAATCCTTGGAGATAAATCCTTAGAGATAATTTCTTAAAGATAATTTTTTATCTCCTCGAAAAGCGTGCACGATCACTTGCACGGATTTCGATGCACATCCCGGTTACCGCGATCCTAACAACCCCGTTCTGGAGGATCCGTAAGCCAGAATCCGGATCCGGTCACACCGCCGTTCACCGTTTTTCGAGCTCTATCACAAAAATATCCGCACCTCAAGATTATTGACTTAAGTAAACCCGTTAATTCAATTTCCCATAGCTTAAACTTTATTAGCAGGAGGGTAAAATGTTACATAAAAACTGTGATATTACATGTGGACTCATATGTAATATGTAAGAGTAAAGTAGATGTGCTAATGAATCTTGACTAACCCCTTTTTTGTATGAGTATCCCTATTATCACACATTGACTTCGGTCACTATGCACATGGTTGCTTACACGCACACTAGCGGTTTGGCCACCGCACTGGTGTACTTTTCCGGAAAGGTGGTACGTTGACCCGTGTACCCCACAAGGTGACGTAGTGGGGACCCCTCACGGTTACTTAAGGTGCTGCACAAGTGCCGTGGAGGGGTTGGAGGCAACAAGGCGAGAGCAAGATGTTTTCGTTTGCGTGCACTGTTTCGATTTACAGGGGGTTACTCTTGATCCATGCCGGGAGAGCGTGGATGCTCTGGTCTTCGGTTTGCTTTATTTCCAGTATTTATAGCATCTTGCAAATCTTAGTTTTACCTCTACTCTTTGTGTCGCTGACTTCCCACACTATGACGGTTCGGTTAGAGGTGGGATCCGGGACGACAGTGAGGCTGCGACTAGAGGAAGTTAGCCTCGTTTGGGGCTGGTGACCTCTCCGTTATTTCACTTTTGATTATTTCGGTTAGTTAGCTCTGTGTGAGTGGTATTTATTTGTGGACAATGGGATGTTGGACATTTCGTGATGAACAGTTTTTCCTTTACGTTTATTTTGAGTACGACCAGTTTCAAATAAAAGAAAAGGATTGCGAAAATAATTTTGAAAAGAATGGGTGTCGTGTGGACACCGTTTTACAAACCCGTAGATTTATCCTTTCAAAATTTAGGTGGCCGTCTTGGTTATTGCGCATGATTATCTTTTTCCTTCTACTTAACTCCTTGACTGGTGTGGTTAAGTGAAAATTCTGTTTGTGACGCCGTACATATACAAAGGAGACTCCGTCAGCTTGTGGGGTGAATTTGTATGTGTGGCGGGTCTGGGCACGTACCGGAGGGGAAAATGTTTTCGAAAAAAAAAAAAAAAACTTACACGTTTTCCGCTATTTAAACCCTCGGGGCGTGACACCGACTCTTGATGAGCCGACCTTCCACTCGTCTCGGGAATATCTGGTAGCATCGGAGGCGGGCCATCCGCGTGTCTGACACTATGTCACGCCCCGGGGGTTTTATTTTAGCGAAAACGATACACCAAAGTAAGCGTAAGGTGCGTACAAATTTTTTTGTTTAAAAACCTCCTTCCCCGGCGCGTGTCCAGAACCGCCACATATACAGATTACTCAAAAATCGGGCAGAGTCTCCTCTGTATATGCACGCGTCGCGGCTGTTACAATAGTCGAACATAAGCAATCATTTTCCATTTAATCACAACAGTTCGAAGTAGTACGGTGCATGAAGGCGAAACAATACCCGTGGCCAGTCAGGTTGAACGTATAAACTCACCATTTTGAAAAACAGGCCCACACGGCCTTAGGTTTGAAAAACCGATTGGGAACGGCATAAATCCACAAGGTTAGAAAACGGGCCCACCCGACCCTAGACTTTTGAAAATAGTTTTCGGAAGTCCTTTTCTTTTGTTTCTAGTTGGTTTGTTTAGAAAACGGCCAAACGGGAACAATAAAGGAAACAGTAGTGCATAACCAGAATGAAAGTACTCAACATCCACACGACCCCACAAGGTATCGGAACCACACAGTAACCTACAATACCGAATGAAATGCAGAGAAAGTAAAGAAAACAACATACTAGGGCTCCCTCAGCCCGACTGCTACCACCTCGGCCTCACCGTCGCCTACCTCTACCCCCTGGAGGTACCTGTCACAGAGTGGGTAGTCAGCGACACTATCATAAAACAATACTAAAGCAGTAAAGTAATACCAAGCCACAAAAGTAAGACTAGCCGGAACAACCACTCTACTCGTAACGGTAACTCGCAACCACCTGTACCACCTGTAACACCTGTAACCCCGGTAACACCTGTAACACCTGACCGCAGTCGGGCACCTATCCCGGCGGGTCGCACACCTGACCTCATGGGGCACCAATCCCGGCGGGTCGCACACCTGACCTCGTCGGCACCAATCCCGACAGGTCGCACCGCTCGCACCTTGATGCCTCAAACCCACACCTACGGGGGCCCCCACTACGTCACCTCGTGGGGTAACACGGGTTGAAGACCGCCTTTCCGGAAAAGAGCACCCTTTGCGGTGGCCAGACCGCGGGTGCGCGTGTCACAACTCGAGCATAAGTAACCAAGACACGGGGTAATATAGTACATCATAGAAAACCGTCAGTGTACCGATTAACAATAAAAATCCCTTTCGGAATACTAACACAATACTCAGCCTCGACCGTAAACCCACCTTGTTGTCGCGCTCCTGACCGATGCTAGGTTCTCCCGCGTCTCGGGTGCCCGCCCGGAACCTACAAGAACCTGTCCATACAGTAGTCAGAAAATTTAAGTCTCTGTAAGATTAACGACTAGAACACCCGCGCCCCCCCACCTTGCGCACAATTCGTACACGTACGCGCCCGGCCCCACGCTACGGCTGGGCGGCGTACTAACTGCGTGCGGCGCCGTCCGCACACGGCGTCACCACATGCGGCGCTTCCCACTTGGGGGTGTGCGCGGCGTTGCCCACATGCGCGCTGCCCGCATGCGGCGCCGCCCGCATGCGGTGCCGCCCGCGTGCGGTGCAGCCCGCATGCGGCGCTGTCCGCATGCGGGGGGCACGCGGCGCTGCCCGCACGCGGCGCCGCCCGCATGCCGGTGCCGCCCGCACGCGCGCCGCCCGCATGCGGTGACGCCCGTGTAACACCCCACGGAAATTTGGATTAGTCCTCTATATAAATGATATAATAGGACTAAAATCTCTAACCCGACTATAGCATTTTGGATGGTAGCAAGATCCAAGAGGAACATGAGAGTTAAGCGTGCTAGAGCTAGAGTAGTTCTAGGATGGGTGACCCCCTGGGAAGTGGGGCGTCACAGTTGGTATCAGAGCCATTCACCAGCCCGAAATGTAAGATGAGTCTCGGCTGAGCCAGGGTTATATAGCGGGTAGAGCGAGGCTCCCCGCTAATGACCGTTGTGAGTGGAGTGCAGCTCCTCACAAGGTCGGCTAAGGCTAGTGAGACGAGTCTCACATCGCCTGGTGCTTGTGAGTGTGCTTGAGCCTGACGTGGACGTCAGGGCTTAAAGGGGGGAAGAATGTAACACCCCCCGAATTTGGATTAGTCCTCTATATAAATGATATAATAGGACTAAAATCTCTAACCCGACTATAGCATTTTGGATGGTAGCAAGATCCAAGAGGAACATGAGAGTTAAGCGTGCTAGAGCTAGAGTAGTTCTAGGATGGGTGACCCCCTGGGAAGTGGGCGTCACAGCCCGCACCCGCATGCGGTGCCGCCCGCACCCGCATGCGGAGCCGCCCGCGTGCGGCGCCACCCGCACGCGGTGCCGCCCGCACCCGCATGCGGAGCCGCCCGCATGCGGCGGCGCCCGCATGCGGCACCGCCCGCATGCGGTGCCCCCCGCCCGCACCCGATGCGGAGCCGCCCATGCGGCGGCGCCCGCATCCGCATGCGGTGCCGCCCGCATGCGGCGCCCGCATCCGCATGCGGCGCCGCCCGCATGCGGCGCCGCCCGCATGCGGCGCCGCCCGCATGCGGATGCACGCGGCGCCGCCCTCATGCGGCACCGCCCGCATGCGTGGCTCCGGTGATGGCACCGACTCCCCTCTTCCCCTTTTTCCTAAGAAAAACCAAGAAACGCCCAAATCAAGAACCCTAGCCATGCTTACCTTGGTTTCGTCGGCTAGGGTTGATCTAGGGATGATCGTCCTGTTCTTGGTGAAGGGTACGCCGGCGATCTTCCTTCTCCTCACCCGCTCCGCCTTGCTTCTCCACTCGATCGGTTGGGAACGGTAAGGTTCGGTTGGGAAACTGAAAGGTTGGGGAAGTGGGTTTTCGTTGCCTTTGGGGTTTCGTACGCAGGGGAGTTAAGGGGAGTTGTGGGGAGTGGCGGGAAGTTGGGGGGAGTGGTGGGAAGTTGGGGCGGTTCGGGGAAGTTGTGGGGTGTGGGAAGTTGGGGGGAAGTGGTGGGGAGTTGGGGCGGTTCGTGGGAGTTGTACGACCGGAAAAGGCGGGAGCGATTAAGTGGCGGGGAGCGGTTAAGTTGGGGAATGGGAATGAACCCGGTTCAAGTCAAAGCGGGTACAAGTCGGGTGCGAACCAGGGTCGGTCTGCCTGAAAAACCGCGTTGACCCCCTGAACCGCTAGCTACCTTCCGGAATTTATTCCGGGAGATTCCGGTGTCGGAATTCAAACCGATTTCGCCGCCGTTCTCCGTTTCGTGAGCTCTATTAACTAAAAATACCCGCGAGCCCCGACGGTCTGTCCGGAAACAAGGAATTATTCGATCACCCTCCAGCCCCCCGAAACGAATTGTGAAATAAACGAAAACCAAAGTAGACCCAAGAACATTTTAAACCAGCGGCTACTACACCACTCACCTCTTAAAACGAGTTTTCGTCCTCGAAACTCAATCCTGGTTCACGGTAAAGAGATAGGGGTAGCCCTCCCTCATCTTCGATTCTAGTTCCCACGTCGCTTCCCGCTCCTCGTGGTTGTTCCAGTGCACCTTCACATAGGGGATGTCTCGGTTTCGAAGCGTCTTGCTTTCTCTTGCTAGTATTCGCACAGGGGTTTCCCTCGAAGCTTAGGTCCTCCTTTAGTTCGAGTGTCGAGACGTGCAGAACATGCGACGGGTCGGGGAGGTATTTCTTGAGCATCGAAACGTGGAACACGTCATGAATCCGGTTGAGGTTCGGTGGTAGGGCAAGGCGGTAAGCCACTGGGCCAATCCGTTCCAGGATCTCGAATGGCCCCACGAACCGCGGGCTTAGCTTGCCTTTTAACCCGAATCGCTTGATTCCCTGGACGGCGAGACCCGCAAAAACACGTGTTCTCCCACCTGGAACTCTAAGTCGCGGCGTCTTCGATCCGCGTAGCTCTTTTGTCGACTCTGGGCAGTTAGTAAGCGCTGTCTGATGAGGCGCACCTTCTCTTCTGTTTCTTCCACCAAGTCGGGTCCCAAGAACTTCCGTTCTCCCAGGTCGTCCCAACAGATCGGATCGGCAGCGTCTCCCGTATAAGGCTTCATAGGGTGCCATCAGGATGCTGGCCTGGTGGCTATTGTTGTAAGCGAATTCTACAAGTGGTAGGTAGCGCTCCCAACCGACTCCCCAATCGAGTACACAGGCCAAGCAGGTCCTCTAGCGTCTGAATCACTCGCTCCGACCCGTCTGTCTGAGGGTGGAAGGCTGTGCTGAAGTGCAATTTAGTCCCCAAGGCTTGTTGCAGACTCTGCCAAAACTTTGAGACAAAACGCGTGTCTCTGTCTGATGTGATCGATGCCGGTACCCCATGTAGTCTTACAATCTCACTGAGGTAGACTTGAGCCAACCGCTCTCTGGTCCAGGTTGTGTGAATCGGCAGGAAGTGCGCTGACTTAGTTAGCCGGTCCACCACAACCCATATTGTGTCGTGTCCTTGTGGTGAACGTGGGAACCCGGTGACAAAGTCCATGGTGATATGATCCCACTTCCACTCCGGTACCGGTAAGGGTTGTAACTTTCCCGCCGGTCGTTGATGTTCCGCCTTTATCTGTTGACACACTAGGCAATGAGCTACAAATCGAGTTACATCCCTCTTCATCTTGGGCCACCAGAAGGTCTGCTTGAGGTCCCTGTACATCTTTGTGCCTCCTGGATGCGCTGCATAAGGGGCGCTGTGTGCCTCAGATAGAATTTCCTTCTTCAATTCCGGGGTATCCGGCACGCAAATCCGCCCGCGGAACGTAGAGTGTCATCGCCTTCTAATAAAAAGTCACCTTCCTGATCCGGTGAGATCTTGTCTCTTACGAGCTGTAAGCGAGTCCGCCTGCTGTCCCTCTCGAATCTTTTCTAGCAGTGTTGGCTTGACCACCAAAGTTAGAAGTTGCGCAACCGTGCCCGCTGGCACTACTTCCACCCTAGTCGTGAAAATTCCGCGATCAAGTTGCTCTGCTCAGTTATCGCACCTACCGATCCTCCCTCTAATCGCCCCTTCCTGCTCAGAGCGTCTGCTACCACGTTTGCTTTCCCGGGGTGGTATTGGATCGTTAGGTCGTAATCCTTCAGTAATTCAAGCCACCGTCTCTGCCGCAGGTTTAGTTCCTTTTGGGTGAACAGGTATTTAAGACTCTGGTGATCTGAGAAGATGTTACAATGGACACCAAAGAGATAGTGTCTCCATAACTTCGGACGAAGACCACCGCAGCCAGCTCTAAATCGTGTATTGGGTAGTTTCTTTCGTAGTCCTTTAGTTGCCTAGACGCATAGGCTATTACCTTCCCCTGCTGCATTAAAAACACCCAAGGCCGATTCTTGAAGCGTCGCAGTACACCTCATAGTCCTCACCAGGTGTGGTAGTACAAGAAGTGGTGCCTCGGTTAGCTTCTTTTGAGTTCTTCAAAACTTTCCTGGCATTTGGCCGTCCATACAAACTTTTCTCCTTTCTTGGTCACCGGTTTAGAGGGACGCAATCTTCGAGAAACCCTCGACAAAGCGTCTATAATACCCCGCCAGCCCCAAGAAACTGCGGATCTCCGTCACCGTCGTGGGCGGCTGCCAGTCTATCACCGATTCCACCTTCTTGGGGTCCACGGCGATCCCCTTTGCCGAGATCACATGCCCCAGGAATCCCACTTCGCGTAGCCAGAACTCACTTTTTGAGCTTAGCGAACAGCTTCTGCTCCCTGAGGGTTTGGAGAATCGTTCGTAAGTGATCCTCGTGCTCCTCGTCGGTGGATGAGTATTAGTATTCATCGATGAAGACCACCACGAACCGGTCTAGGTCTAAGAATGGTCTGAAGACCCGGTTCATCATGTCCATAAAGACTGCGGGGGCGTTCGTAAGTCCGAACGGCATGACCGTAACTCGTAATGGCCATACCGGGTCCGGAAAGCGGTCTTTCGGAATGTCCTCGTTCCGAACCCGAAGCTGGTGGTAGCCTGACTGTAGATCAATCTTTGAAAAGACCGTCGCTCCTCGTAGTTGGTCGAAGAGGTCGTCGATTCTGGGCAGGGGTAACTTGTTTTCACCGTGACCTTGTTTATTCCTCTGTAGTCGATGCAGAGTCGTAGGCTTCCATCCTTCTTCCGTTACAAAAAGCACCGTTGCGCCCCAGGGTGACACACTTGGCCGGACAAACCCTTTGTCTAAGGTCTTCCAGTTGCGCCTTAACTCCTTCAACTCCGCGAAGTGCCATTCGGTAGGGTGCCCTCGTTATAGTTGAGTACGCCTGGCAAGAGTTCAATAGGGAACACCACCTCTCTTTCTAGGGGTATCCCAGGTTTACGGAATTTGAGTGGCGTAGTTTCGTGAAAGTCTCAAGTCTTGAAGATTGAAGGTGAAGGAAGTTGGATCATTTAACTCAATCTCAAGAAAGAAGAATTCAAAAGGATCAGGTATGTTTAACTAAAGATTTTGTGTGATCCGAATACTTCTTGTAGTGTAGAAACACTTGGAAGAATCTTTCATTGAATAAACATCAAAAACTGGTGTTGGAACATGTTCAGGATCCGGATCAGGCCAGCGATCCGGATCCCGAAGGTTGTTGTTTCATACAATACTTCAATCCGGATCGCAGCATCTCACGATCCGGATCCCGAACGTTGAGTTTTCTGAATTGTATGAACGATCCGGATCAGACAATCCGATCCGGATCCCGACCGTTCGTTTTTCTGGAAACCCTTGGTCTTTATTGCTACTGCAATCCGGATCGTTCACCAAATCGATCCGGATCGCCGTCCGTCAAATTTCCAGAAATTAGGTTTTTGATTCTTATCTCCTTCCTAGGGTTTCTAACCTATAAATAGACCCTATGACTCTTTTTCTAGGGTGAATCAAATAATCCACATAGCCGTCATTTTATATATCATCTTATACGGCTCTAGATCCACATATAGAGAAGAAAGGAAATCATTAGAGAATACTCTATGTTTCTTCATCTATATTGATTAGTTTGATTCTAGGTTTTCATACTCACATCTTGAGTTGAATCAAACTAATGAATACTAGATGGTATTTCCGATCTATCTTTGATCTAAGTATTCGGCGGATCATCACCACCAAAAACAACGATTTACCCCAAAAATCGGCGCGTGGATTCGCGTGTCCTTGTGGATTCAAGGTTCAACCGCTCTCGTGGATTCGGAGCGAGGCACGTTCGTGGATTCGAAGGTGCTATTGGGTGAAGACCGTGGATTCGGTCGGACGTCGTGGATTCGACGTTGGACGCCGTGGATTCGGCGTTGGGCGCAGATCGTGGATTCGAGAAGCGTCGTGGAGCGAGCGGAGAAGATCCTCTAGGAGCGTATGGAAAAGGTTGAGTCGTAAGTGTGTACGGTAAATCACCTTGTACGTGTTTTAATTCTAGTGGATTTCTGCCGTGTTATCGGTCCCGTGGTTTTTTACTCCGGTGATGGAGTTTTCCACGTAAAAATCTTGCGATGTTTTTATTCCGCATTGGGTTTTTATCGCAACGATTTTTGAGTGTTAACGTTTACACCTATTCACCCCCCTCTAGGTTTTTTTTCCCCTATTTAGATCCTTATTACATATAACCCAACAAGTGGTATCAGAGCGGGAATAGGGTTGTAAACAATGAAGGTGGAAACATCAACGACCCCCGTTCTTCGATGGAACAAATTATGCGTACTGGAAAGTACGGATGAAAGCCTTTTTAATTTCCATCGACGAACGGGTGTGGCAATCAATTGAATTAGGATGGTCTAATCCAACTGAATTTATTGGTGATGTTCACACCTTAAAACCTAGGTCGAAATGGACCAAGGAAGAGTTAGATTCATCTTCTTACAATGGCAAGGGAATTAATGCTATTTTTAATGCCTTATCTCAAACTGAATTCTCTCGCGTCTCGGCATGTGAGACTGCGAAAGAAATCTGGGATGTTCTTCAGGTTACACATGAGGGAACTAACCTCGTGAAGATTCAGAAACTGCAAATGCTTACGAGCAAGTTTGACTCTATCTTGATGGCAGAAAATGAATCTTTCACGGACTACTATACACGATTGCAAGACATCGTAAACTCATGTGCTAACCTGGGAGAGAAGATTCCAGAATTTAAGATTGTAAGAAGATCTTAGAACTCTTCCTGAACGATTTCGCCCAAAGGTTACTGCCATTGAAACTATTAAACACCCGGACGAAATACTGTAGAAGAATTAGTTGGTTCATTACAAACTTATGAAATGACTTTTACTACTAACAATTCTTCGGAAAGGCATCCACTTCTAAGTCTTCAGGTTATGCGTTGAAAACAACTAAGGAAGAAGACGCGGATACATCCTCCTCAGACGATGACGAGAACCTTTCTATGGAGGAATTTGAGAAGCAGCTCGCTCTCTTTGACAAGGAAGTTTCGCCGCAACTTTCGAAGGGTAATTCAAGCAAATCTCCATCCTTCGGAAAGTCGAACAAAGGCAAGGGTACTTCAAGTTACAAGTCAAGAAAGCAAGAGAACTTCTCAAAGGATAAGAAAAGTTCAGAAGGACAACTACAATGCTTCAAATGTCGAGGCTACGGCCACATTGCAACGGAGTGTCCCTAACAGTATCCGCAAAGAAAGAAGGCGATGCAAGTCGTCACTTGGGATGACAACTCAACGTCAAATGAGTCGTCTTCAAGTGATGAAGAAAAGAGCTCCAGCATTCCACGCGTCCATATCTTCACCCTTCATGTGCTTTATGGCAAGTACATCTGAGTCGTTGTCCAACTCCACTGTTGAAAAGAATGCAACGGACAATGAATCGGATGATTCGGAAGGTGAAGATTTTGCTCTAGCCTACCACAGACTTTACAGGGATTCAAAGAAACCGCTAAGCAAAACAAGGGGTTTAGAGGGAGATTGCGGATCTCGAAGAAGAAGTAAAAAGGGAAACTTCTCTCTCGACCGATCTTGAAGTGAAAGGGATACTCTGATAAAAGCAAATGTTTCCCTTCAAGAGTCCAATGAGCACTCGAGAAGAACTATATAGAATATGGTGAACAAGCGCAATATTTCTTGAGCTCTATGCGAGGCCCGACAGGAAAACGGAAATGACAGAGACCATTTTCCAACTCAAGGATGACTTACAGCAATTCTCTTCTGGAAGGAGTAGTTGGATACTTCTTGGTCTTGGTCAAACCAACGGTTCGGCCTCGGATCAAACGAACTGA
>CM055063.1:44646758-44701327 GCA_029204045.2 Tillandsia leiboldiana | reverse complement strand
TTTGATGCCACACCCGTTCGTCGATGGAAATAAAAAGGCTTTCATCCGTTACTTTCCAGTACGCATAATTGTTCCATCGAAGAACGGGGGTCGGTTGATGTTCCACCTTCAACCATTGTTTACAACCCTATTCCGCTCTGATACCATTGTTGGGTTATATGTAATCGGATCTAACTAGGGGAAAAAACACCTAGAGGGGGGGTGAATAGGTGTAAACGCATAACACTCAAAAAATCGTTGCGATATAAAAATCCCAATGCGGAAATAAAATAATACGCAAGATTTTTTCGTGTGGAAACTCCTCACCGAGTAAAAAACCACGGGACCGATAACACGGCAGAAATCCACTAGAATTAAAACACGTACAAGGTGATTTACCGTACACACTTACGACTCAACCTTTTCCATACGCTCCTAGAGGATCTTTTCCCTCGCTCCGCGACGCTTCTCGAATCCACGATCTGCGCCCAACGCCGAATCCACGGTCGTCCAACGTCGAATCCACGACGTCCGACCGAATCCACGGTCGTCACCCAATAACACCCTTCGAATCCACGAACGTGCCTCGCTCCGAATCCACGAGAGCGTTGAACCTTGAATCCACAAGGACACGCGAATCCACGCGCCGCCCCATTTTTGGGGTAATCGTTGTTTGGGTGGTGATGATCCCCGAATACTTAGATCAAAATAGATCGGAAATACCATCTAAGTATTCATTAGTTTTGATTCAACTCAGATGTGAATGAAAACCTAGATCAAACTAATCAATATAGATGAAGAAACTAGAGTATTCTCTAATGATTTCCTTTTCTCTCTATATGTGGATCTATAGCCGTATAAAATGATATATGAAAATGACGGCTAATGACTATTGGATTAACCCTAGAAAAAGAGTCATAGGGTCTATTATATAGGTTAGAAACCCTAGGAAGGAGATAAGAATCAAAAACCTAACATTTCTGGAAATTTTACGGACGCGATCCGGATCGGACTAGCTGTGATCCGGATCGTCGTAACGAGTCAGCCAGTTCCAGAAAAACGAAGGTTCGGGATCCGGATCGAAGTGCTTGATCCGGATCCAGTCATACAGTTCACCAAACATCAACGTTCGGATGGATTGCGAAGCCTGATCGGATCGTTCAAGGAAGATGGTAAACTAAGTGTCGGATCTGGATCAAGAGGCTACGATCCGGATTGAACTGGGTTATGAACGAACCACCTTCGGGATCCGGATCGAACAACTGATCCGGATCCTGAACATGTCCCAAGTCCAGTTTTTGATTTTTATGCAATGAAAGATTTCCAAGTGTTTCTACACTACAAGAGTATTCGGATCACACAAAATCTTTAGTTAAACATACCTGATCCTTTTGAATTCTTCTTTCTTGAGATTGAGTTAAATGATCCAACTTTCTTCACCTTCAATCTTCAAGACTTGAGACTTTCACGAAACTACGCCAACTCAAATTCCGTAACACCGGCCACCTAGGCCACTCTAATTTCTTTTATTCTTTAAGTTCTGGTGAGTTGTTCAAGTTAACCCCTCAGAAACTCTTATCCAACGGGCCCGAGCCCGGTAGTCCTGCTACCATCAGATAAGATTTCCAAGGTTGCCGATAACACCCGCGAGTGTTACCCGTCCTACGAAGTAAATGTGCTCTTCGGACCACCGCTATCGGAGGGAGGGGGCTCCCTGCGTCCGATCCTGATGCGCCGGGGAGAGGGAAAGCCCTTTACGTCCACAGAGCCACATTCAACCTTCGAAGGCACGCCCGTTTATTATCTTTGTATTTCAGTTGCTTTGTCCTACGCTGAAGCGTCCGAACGGGTCTCTACCCGGGAGAGGAATTAACTGTCCGTACCTCCAACCTGGGCTGGCTCCACCGAGGATCTTATGTTCTCTTTCTTTTCTTTTCTTACTCAGCCTTCAGCTCACATTGCCACTAGCAATTATTATCACTCTTTCCTTTGAGCATTTAGCACTTTGCTTTCACTTTAAGCCTTCCGAAAGGACCTCGTCCGACGGGTCACTGCCCAGGGAGTCCTGCTCCACTGACGAGTCTCAAATTCGAAGGCGCCATTTACATTCTCTTTATCTTAAGCAATTTGTTTGTCTTGCTTATTAACCAATTTTAGCTCTATCATGAGCAATTTGCTTGTCTGCTTATTGACCACTTTTTTCATCCCTTACCCTAGGTCTTGCCACACGGGTAACCAGAGTCTCCTGAACTGTTCACATTTAATTTCTTTGTTTAACTTAAATTGAAGTTTAAAGTTATTGTCCTTTGCCCGGACACCCTGTGACCTTTTAGGGTTATATTTGTTTTGTTCTTTAACCTTGGGATCTTATCCCACTTTCCTGATTCCTTACTGAATCCTAGAGTTCACTTGACTCTATTTTTGATTTCACTTTTAACTTAGAGTTACTCTGACTCTAGTTCCTTGTCTGTGAGTTTTAAACTCCTCTGGATCACTTTAGGTTTCCTTTACCTAAGTTCCATATTATAACTCATCCTAGAGTTCCTTGACTCTATGTTGATCACTCTATCCAGTGTCCTTAGGTTATCACCTAAGACAATGCCACTTCGTCCAACCCTAGGATAATCTCCTAAGTTTTGATGTCACTCAGTGAACCCTGAAACTAGGTTTTCTCCTAGTCTTACTACCAACATGTTCACCTTCCTTATGTCACATGATTCCTAGGGTTATACCCTAACATGATCACAATCATCAATGGCTAATTACTTTCATGCATGCAATTATTTTCATCTCATTTATAAAATAGTATCTTCCTCTAAGCATGCATCTTTATCATATATCTTTGGCAACCAGCAGTTGCACTTTTCATCTGTGTCCATTTGCACATGCACATCTATTCCTCTATCTCCTGGCAACCAACAGTTGCACTTTTCATCTGTGTCCTTCTACACTGGCAATCATAATCATAATTACCTAACGCCTCTAACAGGCTACTATCATGACTTCGAATCGAAAAGCAGAAGAACAAGGGGAGAGGTCACCTAATTTTGGCAGAATCCCCCACCTTGTAGTGTCCCAATTGCTTGTAGACACTTGCATTGGTCTCCGCGCGGTTCCACTTGTTTCCTCGAGCTTGCACGTAAATGGTGCACATCCCTCGAGTCCGCACGCAAAACTTGGCACGTCCTCCGAACCTACACGCAAAACGGTGCACGTTATTAAATTAATAACCCACACGTAAGTGGTGCACGCCACTTTAACCGGCAACGCAAACCGTGCGTGACAACACGACCTGCACGCGAAACGGTGCACGTACCTCAAATCTGCACGCAAAACGGTGCACGTCTGACTGTAGGGTTGCACGCAAAACGGTGCACATCTTTTTCCTAGCCTGCACGAAAAATGATGCAAACCATTAGATTCTACACGCAAAACGGCGCGCATTGGCCAACCCGCACGCAAAACGAAGCACGTACCCCGTATTGGCACGCAAAACGGTGCACGCTCTATTGTAGGGTTGCACGCAAAAACGATGCATACTTTTCCGACCCTGCACGTAAAACGAGACGTATTGTTGGAGTCTGCACGAAAAATGGTGCCCGTTAGTCCAACTTGCACGCAAAACGGAGCACGTACCTAGGGTGGCACGCAAAACGGTGCAAGTCCCTTATTCAAAGTTGCACGTAAAATGGTGCACGTTTTCTGAGCCTGCGCCCAAAACCGCGCACAATCGTCGAATCCGCACGCAAACGGAGCATGTCTCCCACGTACGGCACGCAAAATGAGGCGCGTCCAAAACGCCCGCGAGACTCGCGTAGTAAAACGGCACAGTAATGTTGGGTCCCTAACATGCACGTGGGCAAAGGGGGTCAAATCCAAAATCCAAAAGGAAACCTTAACACTGTGCCAAAAATACCGCAAAAAGGACACGAGGGGCCTACCTCGACATCGTCGCGTCGTCCAATGCATCCACTAGGCTCTTTGGAGCATCTTGCGCGCTCCACGGAGTCCACGGCGCACTCGTGCGCCCTCGAAAACCCCCGGCGAAATCGCCCGGTTCCCCTCCCCGTGCGCTCAGGTGAAGCCAAAAGGGGAGAAAGGAGGAAAAATGAGCCATTTCGGGCCCATATAGGCTAATTTCGGACTTTCGGGCGCACTTTTCGGGCGCCCGAAATGTTTCGGGCGGCTACAGTAACCAGCCCGCCTCCGGTCCACGGCGGCCAACCAAGAGGCGACACGTGTACAAAGACCCGTGCACCGCGACCACCGAACAGCGACGGCCAATCAGGAGGCGACACGTGGACCGCACCGACGCCTGTGGTGGTTGCGTCTTGTCCCGTCAGCGCGTCACATCGCGCTGACCGTCCAATGGGGTGCCGACACGTGGCCACCCCCGCTGACACCGCGCCAGGCCGCCGCGCCTTCCCCGCGCACGCCTGCCGCCCTCGACTGCAGCGTCCAATGGGGAGACGCCACGTGGCGTCCCCCACCCGCTCCACGCGCCTCGAGCCGCGCGCCCCGTGTGTTTCCCGCGCGAGCCGCGCCTCGGGATTCGTGCCTGTTGCATCGAGATCCACGCACACTGCATCGGGATCCGTGCCACTGCCTCGAGATCCGTGCCACTGCCTCGGGATCCGTGCCAACTGCCTCGGGATTCGTGCCAACTGCCTCGGGATCCGGGCCGCTACAGTAACATTCGGGCGCATGTCTTCCGGACCGGGCTGCTACAGTGAACCGGGTTCGCTACAGTGCCGCCCGGTTCACTGTAGCCCCCAAAACCGGGTTTGCTACAGTGCTTTCCGGGCGCCCGGTTCCCATTTTCGGGCGCCCGAAACTTGGGCCCAAGCCCAGTTTCGCCCATTTTCATCCGTTCTTGCCCGTTTCTCGCCCGTTTACGCTCAAATTTGACGGGCAGCCACAGTTTGACTTAATTTACTGTTGGGTCGTATATAATACGGATCTAAATAGGGGAAGAAACACCTAGAGGGGGGTGAATAGGTGTAAACGTATAAACACTCCAAAAAATCGTTGCGATAAAACCCAATGCGGAAAATAAAATAACACGCAAGATTTTTACGTGGAAAACTCCATCACCGGAGTAAAAAACCACGGGACCGATAACACGGCAGAAATCCACTAGAATTAAAACACGTACAAGGTGATTTACCGTACACACTTACGACTCAACCTTTTCCATACGCTCCTAGAGGATCTTCTCCGCTCGCTCCGACGCTTCTCGAATCCACGATCTGCGCCCAACGCCGAATCCACGGCGTCCAACGTCGAATCCACGACGTCCGACCGAATCCACGGTCTTCACCCAATAGCACCGTTCGAATCCACGAACGTGCCTCGCTCCGAATCCACGAGAGCGATTGAACCTTGAATCCACAAGGACACGCGAATCCACGCGCCGATTTTTGGGGGAAAATCGTTGTTTTTGGGTGGTGATGATCCGCCGAATACTTAGATCAAAGATAGATCGGAAATACCATCTAAGTATTCATTAGTTTGATTCAACTCAAGATGTGAGTATGAAAACCTAGAATCAAACTAATCAATATAGATGAAGAAACATAGAGTATTCTCTAATGATTTCCTTTCTTCTCTATATGTGGATCTATAGCCGTATAAGATGATATAAGAAAATGACGGCTATGTGGATTCACCCTAGAAAGAAAGACATAGGGTGTATTTATAGGTTAGAAACCCTAGGAAGGAGATAAGAATCAAAAACCAACCATTTCTGGATATTTACGGACGGCGATCCGGATCGTGATAACTAGGATCCGGATCGTCATAACGAAACAGCCAATTCCAGAAAAACGAAGGTTCGGGATCCGGATCATGTGACTACGATCCGGATCGTTCATACAGTTTACCAAACATCAACGTTCGGGATCCGGATTGCGAAGCAAGATCCGGATCGTTCAAGGTAGATGGTAAACTCAACGTTCGGGATCCGGATCAAGAGACTACGATCCGGATTGCGACGATGTATGAACGAACCACCTTCGGGATCCGGATCGAACAACCTGATCCGGATCCTGAACATGTCCCAAGTCCAGTTTTTGATTTTTATGCAATGAAAGATTCTTCCAAGTGTTTCTACACTACAAGAAGTATTCGGATCACACAAATTCTTTAGTTAAACATACCTGATCCTTTTGAATTCTTCTTACTTGAGATTGAGTTAAATGATCCAACTTTCTTCACCTTCAATCTTCAAGACTTGAGACTTTCACGAAACTACGCCAACTCAAATTCCGTAACAATCTCCCCCTTTGGCGGTTTCGTGACAAAACATAGATCCACTAAAGAAAATTCAAAAAGATATTTTTGTTGCTATCACCATACAACAAAAATTTACAATGGAGATCCAAAATACAATACATGAGTTAAAACCCTAAAACAGACTCTAGACTTAGACATCTGTACTCTCTGCAAAAAGAAATCATTTTGACAAAAGAAATCGTTAGATACCTCAAGAATTTTGTATCATTCAAAAAACACAAACAGAGATGAAGTTTAAACTCATTTATACTTATCATGACATTTATATTCAGATATGTAAACAGATCATAGTTAAAAAACACCAACATATCTTCTTTGCACGTAAAAACCAAATGTCATGAACATGTTTGTGACAAACTAATATATATATATAGATATGTAATTGATCAGAGTTAAGAACCAACATATCTTCTATGCAATCAAAAACCAAGTGTCACAAACTTGTTAGTGAACATCAACTTGTTAGTTATATTACATGCCCAAATAGTTAGCAAATAGTTAGTCGAGGCATGCATTCAAACAAATGGAAAAACCAAAAGTTGAAGTTCTACGTACCTTTGTGTTTCAACTTACCTTTGATGTTCCAACACATCATAAAGTTGAATCAATCATTGTTCAAGTTCTCTATAAACTCTCTCCCCCTTTTTGTCACAAAATTAGCCAAAAAACACAAAAATTTAAGGAGAGTTAAAGATTTCAAAAATTGTTCCGAAAAATAAGAACTAGAACTAAAAGTAAGTCCTAAAAGCTGAACTAAAGTCTAAAAAGATAAAATCCTGCACAAATTTGCACAAAAATTGTTAAAGCACAAATTAGTCATCTGAGTCTGAGTCCTCAGACGCACTATATCCCATCTTAGTGAACATGTTCTTGATCAATTTCCTCATTGAATTTACTTTCTTGGTCAATGTAATTTGGGATGCCGTTATGATCTCGAGTTCTTCAGACATTCGCCTTTGTTCTGATGCTTGTTGAGACGGTGAGGCCGAGGTGCCGACACAAGGTTTCTTTCCAGTGGAATGTGTCGGAGTAACATGTGGTAATTTGTGAAGTGACTTCACAATCGTTGACTCATCTATCATCCCCCAACAGTGTTGATAAGATGTCGAGCTTATATCAATGTCAAACTTTTGTAAGATCCTCATGATGATTAACGGAAACGGAAGTCGCTCAGAAGGATGAGGATGCACAATATATCTTGACATTCTATTCCAAATTATGTAGGGGATATTCATGTTCAATCCTACAGCCTCAGAGGGATGACCTAAGAGATATAGGAACAGCAGTCTCTCCCATCTCACGACCTTAGTCTGCATGTTAGGTAGAATGTTGTAACACGTGATGAAATTTAGAAATCGGTATTCCAGTCGAAGATGTTTGGATTTTACACTTTTACCATTAGCTGAATTCGTTCCTTCCAAACAAATTTTATCTATCACTGTTCGCCACAAGGCATTCGTCAAACTTTTTCCTTTCAAAAAGTTGACCCCCGATGTGTTAGATTCCATTCCAAGAACTTCGCCAATTAGCTGCGGAGTGATTTTAAGTTTCATCCCTTGGATAATTGTATAGAAATGCATTGATCCATGTTCTCCTTCTTGAAGATGTGTGGCATTCGTGTAAAAAGTCCTTACACGATACAAACAATACCCAAGTAGTTCGGGGAATCGGCAGACTTGGATGAGATTAGCTTGCTCAATCAAGGTTCCAAACTCAGGTGAGTGATTTCGGAGATCTTCAATGTTGACATGACGTTCACCGATGCATTCACGACGTTCAAACGCTCGAACGCGATCCATGCTGACGAACACTCCTTCCACGCGAGGCGGGGAGTCAGGAACAATCGGTGTGTTAAAATCAGCGTCTCGTCGTAGTCCAAAACGTCTAGTTACTCGTTTCCTTTTCACAGAGATGGTTGGTTTAGTCATAGGCGCTTTTCCTTTGTCCATGGGTGCTTTTCCTTTCGAAGCATCGGACGCCTTTTGTTCAGGCAATGATTCATCATCATCTGTCAATGCAGTCCAATCTATCTCGTGACAATCCACCTCTGTATCACTGACCTCGACAAATTCACCTTTTTGTTGTGTTTTCTTAGCTCTCTTTAATTTGTTTGTGGCCCGAGTGTGCACTATTGTGACCAACAAAAGAATGATCCATGAGAATCCCATTGATCCAAATGCTTTGAGAAGATTTAAATCCTGTGAAGACCAACTCAAGAACACAAAAATTCTTAGTTTTCAAAAATTTGAAAAATTGTACCCAAACAATCATAATCATGTAGAGAAGCCAAGAATCAAATTAGTTTTGCAAAAGGACTTTTAAAAGTAGATCAATTGCATGAATTTCGAAAATCCTTATTATATGCCCTAAAACCGAAATTTTAGAAATCGAAGCCTAAAAATCCGTTAATCAGGAGAAAACCTTGCATATAATCAAAACTAATCTACCCAGAGTTCTTATTTCAAAAGAAATTTGATCAAAAACCATCCACAAACAAAGTTGATCCAAGAAAATCGTGCGTTTGAGGAGGAAAAGAGAAAAACGGTGAAAAACCGAGATTTTGATCAATAAAACTTACTTGGAATTGAAGAACTTGAGTTTGAAAGCTTCCAAGAAGGATGAAATCTAGAGAGAAGCGCTCTGGAAACTTTTGAACAAAAGATTGGAGTAAAAGAAATCAAAACCCTTTTGTTCTTTATAAAAACCTAGCCGCGATCCGGATCCTCCCTAGCTTGCGATCCGGATCGGCTACCCGCAGTGAGAAAACTGCGTTCGGGATCCGGATCGGCAGGTCCAATCCGGATCGTCAGCCCGCAGGAGAAAACCTGCGTTCGGGATCCGGATCACCTTGCCCGATCCGGATCGGCCCCAACTTTTTCTTAAGAAAATTTCAGAGAAATTCAGGAAAATCCAGAAAAAGATTGTAAGCACAAATGTGTATCAACTTTAAACAAAAATCATCGTTTCATACAACAAGAATTAGATTATGCCAAATCTATCAATAATATCCAAAAATGAAACGAAAATTTACAAAAATTAAATCCCTTAAAGTTGAACACCTTCAATCACATCTAACTTGATCTTATGAGTAATGCCTTTATCAAATAATCAATTTGGTAAAGAAAATGAAATACAAAGATCAATAGATGTTTGAAATCCCAAATATAGTAGATAATATTTCTAGACAATCTGTTGAAGAGAGTGGCTCTTTGAGCATCTTTCTTTAAAATCCCACCTTATACCAACCTTGAAATTTGACAGAGTCAAGTATTTCAATATGCATTTTACTTAATCAAAAATTTGAACAACCATGCTTGGTATACATGTGGTAGCTGCACACAATACTCGGACGACCGAGGTGGTAGCTCTTTCCTCCATGTGGTGGTAGTTTTCACACTCCTCATTGGGATGTAACTCTTTCCACATCTTTTGAGCATTTTACATTATCTTTGACTCCCCCTCAATTGGCTATCAATTATTTAAGATATAAAGTATTCAACCAAAAATTGATCTCGATTTCATACTCGACTAAACAGTCAAATAAGATAATGACTATACCAAGAGATCATTGAGAGAGAAATTGACTTTGATCACTTTAGAAGATGATTTAATTAACATAAATGATCATTGCAACAGTGAAATATTATGATGGCAAAAGCATAATAAATTTCTAAATGTGTGAACAGATGCAATTAAAGTCAATTATGATCTATGCTCAATTAATGTCCTATGTACAAACATAGATATTGAATAGAACAAAACAAATACAAATACAAAACCTATCCTAAGCAAAGATTTCAAAAAGAAGATTATTTCAAGGAAAGCATCCCAATTGCTTTTCGTAAATGAATAAAACGTTTTTGATCCAAAGGTTTTGTTAGAAAGTCAGCTAATTGATCTTCAGTTGAAACATATGAAAGTTGAAGAGTATTTGATTCAACTAGCTCTCTAAGAAAATGATATCTTAGTTCAATATGTTTTGTTCTAGAGTGCAACACAGGGTTTTTAGAAATGTTAATAGCACTAGTGTTGTCACAAAGTATTGTTACCGAAGATGCTGAAATGCGGAAGTCACTCAATACGCTTTTCATCCAAATGAGTTGAGTTGAGCAACTTCCAGCTGAAATGTATTCCGCTTCGGCAGTCGAGAGTGCTATGCAATTCTGCTTTTTACTGTGCCATGCAACAAGGCAATGGCCAAGATAGAAGCATGCACCACTCGTGCTTTTCCGATCATCCACTGATCCTGCCCAATCGGCATCTGAGTATCCAACAATGTCCAGACTTGTTCCCATAGGATACCAAATTCCGAAGTTAATTGATCCTTTGATGTACCGGATGATCCGTTTCACCGCTTTCAGGTGAACCTCCTTTGGTGCTGATTGATATCTCGCGCAAATCCCAACACTAAAGGATATATCCGGGCGACTAGCCGTGAGGTAAAGTAGACTTCCAATCATACTTCTATACAGTTTCTCGTCTACATCCTCACTATGTGATTCACTTCCAAGTCCCTTGTGGCTAGTTCCCATTGGAGTTGGAAAAACTTTACAATTTTCTAGATCAAACTTTTTGACCAACTCCAGTGCATACTTGGATTGACTCAAGTGAATACCTTCATCATTTTGTTTAATTTGCAATCCAAGGAAATAAGACAATTCGCCCATCATGGACATCTCAAATTCGCTTTCCATGGTCTCCGCGAATTTAGAAGCATCATTATCTTTTGTTGCACCAAATACAATGTCATCGACATAGATTTGTGCTACAATGAAATTATTTTGATAATGCTTCACAAAGAGAGTCCTGTCAGCTCCCCCTCGAGTATAGCCCTTCTCCAAAAGGTGCTTTGTTAACCTTTCGTACCATGCTCGCGGTGCTTGTTTCAGACCGTAAAGAGCCTTTTTCAAACGAAAAACATGGTTAGGTTGTTTATGATCTACAAAACCTTTCGGTTGAGCTACATAAACTTCCTCATTTAAAAACCCATTTAGAAATGCGCTCTTGACGTCCATTTGAAATAATTTGATTTTAAAATGACAAGCAATAGCAAACAATATACGAATGGACTCGAGTCTAGCTACAGGGGCGAAAGTTTCGTCAAAGTCTATACCTTCTACTTGAGAGTAGCCTTGAGCAACTAGTCGTGCCTTGTTCCTGATGATAGTACCATCTTCATCTTTCTTGTTCTTGAAGATCCATTTGGTACCTATCACATTATGTTGCTTTGGAGGCTTCGTTAATTCCCAGACTTTGTTTCGCTCAAATTGATGGAGCTCTTCCTGCATTGCTTTAATCCAGTAGTCATCCTGAAGAGCTTCATCTATTGTCTTTGGTTCGATTAAAGATACATAGCAAGCAAGTCCGCAAACCAACTGCCTTCGAGTTCTAACTCCTTCTTGTGGATCTCCAATGATGTTCGATTCCGGATGATCCTTGGAGATTCGTAGCGTTTGTTGAAACGGAGTACTCGGAGGTACACGAGATGATTCCTCCCAAGGATGGTTGACGGGTCGGCCCCATTAAGTCCATGTGCAAAAGTTCCAAGGGCCGTTTTGTACCAACGTGGTTCAAGTTCTTGTGTGCAGTCCTAGACTGTTTTCCCTTTTGGCAACCACCACACACAACGTTTTGTTTAAATAAAAGCTTTGGAATCCCCTTGACCACGTCCTTGTTTGAAATTCTAGTAAGTTCCTTAAAATTTAAGTGACCTAGCCTTTCATGCCAAAGAGTTTCATTATTCAAAGCGGCTAAGTTACAATTTTCAGAAAATTTATTAGGAACAACATAACAATTGTTTTCAGATCTAACCCCTTTTAAAAAGAAGACATGGTCCTTATCAGTTACAACGCATTCAACCGATGAAAAGTTAACTGAAAAACCATTGTCGCAAAGTTGACTTATGCTTATGAGGTTAGTCTTAAGGCCATCAACAAATAAGACGTTTTTCAAAATCGGGCCATCTGGAATAGCTACCGTCCCTTTTCCAACAATTTTGGAAGATCGACCGTCTCCGAAAACAACGTGTCCTCCGGAGATTTTCTCAAGATTTTGAAAACTATTTTTGTCACCGGTCATGTGACGGGAACACCCGCTATCCAGATACCAAGACGAGCTATCATATGCATGCAAGGAAATATTGGAAACAAGACAAGGGAAAATTTCACCTTTGCGCACCCAAACCTTTTTGGAATGCGTCTGTAATGGTTGTGAAGTTTTGTGCCTAGGTGAAAGCGTCTTGTTAAAACGATTGTTGCTCCTTGATGAAGTCGTCTTGTGCGGTGAACTACCAAGTCTCTTTTCATTTGAAAAGTTTTGCTTTGATTTCCGGAAAGGAGCCTTTTTGGTAGTTGATGCAAGAGGTGCTTGAGATGAGCGTTCGACTCCCGTCTTGCAATATCTTCTTATGTGCCCTGAAACACCACAACGAAAACATACCTTATATCTTGACGATCCCAAAGAGGATGAAGTAGGTTTGTTGTCGTTGTTTGTCTTGAATTCCGGTGTTGGAGGAGGAGATACCGACTGAGGCACAAAAACTGTCCCACTCAAACTTGGACTGTTTCCAGTTTGAGTGTATCCGAGGCCGAACCTATTTGATTGACCAAGACCAAGAAGTCTATCCAACTTACTCCTTCCTGAAGAGAATCGCTGTAAGTCATTCTTGAGTTGGAAAATGGTCTTTGTCATTTCCAGGTTATCCTGTCGAGCCTCGTTGTAGAGCTTTGAGAAGTGATTCGCGTTATCCACCAGATTTGTATGTTCCTTCTCAAGTTGCTCATTGGACTCTTGAAGGGAAGCATTTTCTTTTATCAGGTTTTCCCTTTCTACTTCAAGAGCGTTTGAGAGAGAAGTCGCTCTTTTTGCTTCTTCTTCGAGATCATGCAATCTCCCTCTCAAACTCTTGTTTTGCTTAGCCACTTTCTTTGAATCCCTCAAAAGTCTGTGGTAGGCTAGAGCAAAATCTTCACCTTCCGAATCATCCGATTCGTTGTCCGTTGCGTTCTTTTCAACAGTGGAGTTGGACAACGACTCAGATGTATTTGCCATAAAGCACATGAAGGGTGAAGATACGGACGCGTGGAATGCGGTGGAGCTCTTTTCTTCATCACTTGAAGACGACTCATTTGACGTTGAGTTGTCATCCCAAGTGACGACTTGCATCGCCTTCTTCTTTGCCGGATACTTGTTAGGACATTCCGTTGCAATGTGGCCGTAGCCTCGACATTTGAAGCATTGCAGTTGTCCTTCTGAACTTTTCTTATCCTTTGAGAAGTTTTCCTGCTTTCTTGACTTGTGACTTGGAGTACCCTTGCCTTTGTTCCACTTTCCGAAGGATGGAGATTTGCTTGAATTACCCCTTCGAAAGTTGCGGCGAAAATTCCTCGTCAAGAGAGCGAGCTGCTTCTCAAATTCCTCCATAGAAAGGTTCTCGTCATCGTCCGAGGAGGATGTATCCGCGTCTTCTTCCTTAGTTGTTTTCAACGCATAACCTGAAGACTTAGAAGTGGATGCTTTTCCAGAAGAATTGTTAGTATTAAAAGTCATTTCATAAGTTTGTAATGAACCAACTAATTCTTCTACACGTATTTCGTCCGGGTGTTTAATAGTTTCAATGGCAGTAACCTTTGGGCGAAATCGTTCAGGAAGAGTTCTTAAGATTTTTCTTACAATCTTAAATTCTGGAATCTTCTCTCCCAGATTAGCACATGAGTTTACGATGTCTTGCAATCGTGTATAGTAGTCCGTGAAAGATTCATTTTCTGCCATCAAGATAGAGTCAAACTTGCTCGTAAGCATCTGCAGTTTCTGAATCTTCACGAGGTTAGTTCCCTCATGTGTAACCTGGAGAACATCCCAGATTTCTTTCGCAGTCTCACATGCCGAGACGCGAGAGAATTCAGTTTGAGATAAGGCATTAAAAATAGCATTAATTCCCTTGCCATTGTAAGAAGATAACTCAAACTCTTCCTTGGTCCATTTCGACCTAGGTTTTAAGGTGTGAACATCAGAGATAAGTTCAGTTGGATTAGACCATCCTGATTCAATTGAATGCCACACCCTTTCGTCGATGGAAGATAAAAAAGCTTTCATCCGTACTTTCCAGTACGCATAATTTGTTCCATCAAAGAAAGGGGGTCGATTGATGTTTCCACCTTCAACCATTGTTCACAACCCTATTCCCGCTCTGATACCACTTGTTGGGTCGTATATAATACGGATCTAAATAGGGGAAGAAACACCTAGAGGGGGGTGAATAGGTGTAAACGTATAAACACTCCAAAAAATCGTTGCGATAAAACCCAATGCGGAAAATAAAATAACACGCAAGATTTTTACGTGGAAAACTCCATCACCGGAGTAAAAAACCACGGGACCGATAACACGGCAGAAATCCACTAGAATTAAAACACGTACAAGGTGATTTACCGTACACACTTACGACTCAACCTTTTCCATACGCTCCTAGAGGATCTTCTCCGCTCGCTCCGACGCTTCTCGAATCCACGATCTGCGCCCAACGCCGAATCCACGGCGTCCAACGTCGAATCCACGACGTCCGACCGAATCCACGGTCTTCACCCAATAGCACCGTTCGAATCCACGAACGTGCCTCGCTCCGAATCCACGAGAGCGATTGAACCTTGAATCCACAAGGACACGCGAATCCACGCGCCGATTTTTGGGGAAAATCGTTGTTTTTGGGTGGTGATGATCCGCCGAATACTTAGATCAAAGATAGATCGGAAATACCATCTAAGTATTCATTAGTTTGATTCAACTCAAGATGTGAGTATGAAAACCTAGAATCAAACTAATCAATATAGATGAAGAAACATAGAGTATTCTCTAATGATTTCCTTTCTTCTCTATATGTGGATCTATAGCCGTATAAGATGATACAAGAAAATGACGGCTATGTGGATTCACCCTAGAAAGAAAGACATAGGGTGTATTTATAGGTTAGAAACCCTAGGAAGGAGATAAGAATCAAAAACCAACCATTTCTGGATATTTACGGACGGCGATCCGGATCGTGATAACTAGGATCCGGATCGTCATAACGAAACAGCCAATTCCAGAAAAACGAAGGTTCGGGATCCGGATCATGTGACTACGATCCGGATCGTTCATACAGTTTACCAAACATCAACGTTCGGGATCCGGATTGCGAAGCAAGATCCGGATCGTTCAAGGTAGATGGTAAACTCAACGTTCGGGATCCGGATCAAGAGACTACGATCCGGATTGCGACGATGTATGAACGAACCACCTTCGGGATCCGGATCGAACAACCTGATCCGGATCCTGAACATGTCCCAAGTCCAGTTTTTGATTTTTATGCAATGAAAGATTCTTCCAAGTGTTTCTACACTACAAGAAGTATTCGGATCACACAAATTCTTTAGTTAAACATACCTGATCCTTTTGAATTCTTCTTACTTGAGATTGAGTTAAATGATCCAACTTTCTTCACCTTCAATCTTCAAGACTTGAGACTTTCACGAAACTACGCCAACTCAAATTCCGTAACATTTACCTCCTGGCACTTTAACTTTTCAGTTTGGACCCTCTTTGGGTTACCAAAAGTCCCACTGTATTCGAATTCGCTGGAGGAGCCCGTTCTCACTATCCGGGTGTCCGATCAACGCGAAACTTTTACTGTGGCCTTAAAACATATTTACGGAGCTCCCGTAATTTTCTCAGAATTTTCCGAGACTGTGAATTTTCCACTTACAATCTGGGCCCACTTTCTCACATAAGATTCTAGATATCTTATTTTAATCCCGATTTGGGCCCAATTCATTTCCAGGTCACCCTGTACTTTTCTAACTCAATAAAAATAGTATTTCATACCATTTTTATTTATATTTGTTTATATACCAAGTTCCGGTTCACTACAGCACTGCTTTCCAAACCCGTGGATTTATCCTTTCAAGTTATGTTGCCGGCTAAAAGAGATTGCGAAAATGTTTTTAAAACCGGGTGTCGTGTGGACCCCGTTTTCCAAACTTGTGGATTTATGCTTTCAACCTTGCGGTAGTAATTATGGATATGATTAAGTGTGATCTCTCCTTTTGGTTTCATTGTGACTGCATGGTTATAGTATGTGTTGTAATCGAGACGCCGTACATATACAAAGGAGACTCCATCCATTTGTGGAGTGAATTTGTATATGTGGCGGGTCTGGCGCGCACCGGTGAGCGAGGTTGATTTTAAAAAAAAAAGATACACGTCTTTTCGCTCATTTAGAACCTTCGGGGCGTGACAACTTCGCCTTTCAAAGGTTCACAAAGTTCCAACACAAAAGTGTTTTGAATGTTCTCTTCTCAAGTTCCAAAGTACTTACCTAAAGTTCTAAATAGTTAGTACTCAGTTGTCAGTTCTCTCCCCCTTTTTGTCACAGAAAGTTAGCCAAAATTACAACAAAAGGGAGTTAAAGCTCATAAAAGGTAAGAACTAAAAGTAAAATGACTTTAACCACAGATTTTATGGTATCAGAGAAAAATGACTTTAACTACAGTGAACGGTGACCAACATCCACAGAAGGCAATGCCACTAGCAACTAACCAATGTGATAACCAAGGTGTAGGTGCGTAGAGCGCGAGTGTGAATGCGAGAAAAAGGGATAGAGTCCCAGTGTTCGTAGGTCAAGGCGCTAGACCAATTAAGTCTAGGACTAACTTGGTTTCTTTGCATGCACGGGTAATGCCCCGAACCCCGTCTTCAATCGATGGCGCAGAAGTGGATATGACGGCTCCGGCAACTGTGGAGAATCGTCTACTTCAACAACAGTTCCACGACATGGCGGAGCGACACCTTTCAGGTAATACCGACGGTGGGTTTACCCGCTTTCCGAGAAGTGATCGACAGGGCCACTTTGGTGGAGCGGGAATTGGCCGTTGCACGCACCCGGCAGAAGGATCATGAGCCCAGCCGGGGGCCAGAAACGACCCCAGCCTTATCCCGGGAATGACTTTCCCAATGGGAGCCGACCACCCAAGTATCCGAAGACGCAACACGGAACCAGAGGCACGCCGGCGAGAGGACCGGAGCCGGGGGGACTGGCCATGCATCATCTGCGGAGGAGCACACCGGGTGATCATCTGTTCCCGGGAGCACGACCATTGCTTCCGTTGTGACAAACTGGGGCAGTCCCGCTTTAACTGCCCCTGAACCCGGGAACAATTCCTTCAGTGGCACGACCCGAACGAGAGGTCTTACGCGATGGCACGACAAAGGACGCACTGCCCCGAGGGAAGTAGTAGCAGGTGGCACCCTACTCTTAGTTTTTCCTTTGCGAGTAGGACCTTGTTAGATATTAGGAGCATCCCACTTCTCCACTTCTTGCTTTGTACTCCTACCTATATTTATTTAGGAAAGACCCCTTTCCAAGTATAATGTTGGTCTTGACCCCAGGAGGACCCTTAGAAGGGAATATTTTGTACCTTCCTGCCCAATAAGGTTGGGAAGGCTTAGTTGTCTTTGGGACTTAGTGGTTTCACCGCTAAGGGAATTCGAGGTGGTACTCGGAATGGATTGGCTTACTGAGTATCAGGTGCTAATCTATTGCGAGAAACCGAGTTTGCCATCGAGCCTATTCCGGACACACAACCTATCACCAAGGCACCACATCAAATGGTGTTTGCGGAGCTAAAGGAGCTTAAAGGCACAATTAGAAGACCTCTTGGATAAGGGGTTCATCAAACCGAGCGTGTCGTCTTGGGGTGCACTCGTACTATACGTACGGAAGAAGGACGGGAGTCTACGATTGTGCATCGACTATCGGGAAATAAATAAGGTTATAGTGAAAAACAAGTACCCCTTACCTCGGATTGATGACCTATTTGACCAACTACAAGGAGCGACGGTGTCCTCGAAGATTGATCTGTAGTCCGGCTATCGCCAACGTAGAGTCCGGAGTGATGACGTACCGAAAACAGCCTTTCGAACTCCGTATGGTCATTACAAGTTTACGGTTATGCCGTTTGGACTCACTAACGCTCCAGCGGTGTTCATGAATATGATGAATAGGATATTCAAGCCTTTCTTAGACCAGTTTGTAGTGGTCTTTATAGATGACATCCTGATCTACTCACGCACAGACAAAGAGCACGAGGAACACTTGCGAGTAATCCTCCAGACCCTCCGGGACTAGAAATTGTATGCCAAACTCAAGAAGTGTGAGTTCTGGCTCCGCGAGGTAGACTCTTTGGGACACATAGCCTCAGTGTCGGGAATAGCGGTGGACCCGAGAAAAGTAGAATCCGTGACCAACTGGGCTCGGCCAACAACGGTAACGGAGATCCGGAGTTTCCTGGGACTGGCAGGGTACTTTAGACGCTTCGTGGAAGGCTTCTCAAAGATGGCCACTCCCCTAAATCGATTAACCCGGAAAGGGGAGAGATTCATCTGGACGACTCAATGCCAGGAAAGCTTCAAGGAACTCAAGGACAGACTAACACGGGCGCCAGTGCTCACACTGCCGAAGCCCGTAGAGGACTATGAGATCTATTGCGATGCATCACGGAGCGGACTTGGAAGCGTACTAATGCAACAAAGGAAGGTCATAGCCTACGCATCAAGACGGCTCAAGGAATACGGGCAGAACTACCGTACGCACAACTTGGAGCTCGCAGCAGTCGTGTTTGCTCTAAAGCTCTGGAGGCACTATCTTTACGGAGTGCACTGCAATGTGTTCTCCAATCACCAGAGCCTTAAGTACTTGTTCACACAAATGGAGTTGAATCTACGGCAAAGGCGGTGGCTGGAGCTACTGAAAGACTACGATTTGTCTATCCATTACCACCCTGGAAAGGCAAATGTGGTGGCCGACGCCTTGAGCCGGAAGGGGCAGATGGGGGAAACAATGATGAGCGCCTTTACCAAACAGAATCGTCTAATTGCAGAGTTCTCGCAATTGAGATTAGAGGTAGTGCCGGCAGGTACGGTTACGCAACTCCTGTCCCTAGTAGTTAAGCCTACTTTGATCGAGAGGATCTTGGAAGGCCAGACAACGGACACACAATTGCAACTTGTGCGGGACAGAATGTCTTCGGAACAAGGGGGCGATTTTCTGATTGGCACGGATAACACAATAAGATTTCGGGGACGAATCTGTGTGCCCGACGTACCGGAAATAAAGAAAGAAATTCTGGCAGAAGCGCATAGTGCTCCCTATGCTGCGCATCCCAGTGGTACGAAGATGTATAAAGACCTTAGGCAGACCTTTTGGTGGCCTAAATTGAAGGGGGACGTGACGAAATTTGTGGCACATTGTTTGGTATGCCAACAAGTAAAGGATGAACACCAGCGCCCGGCGGGGAAACTACAGCCATTGCCCATACCAGAATGGAAATGGGAATGGATTACCATGGACTTCGTGATTGGATTTCCCCGATCGCAACAAGGACACGACGCGATATGGGTCATAGTGGATCGTTTGACGAAATCGGCTCATTTTCTGCCCATCCACACGACATGGACCCGAGACCGGTTGGCGCAAACCTACATCGACGAGGTGGTAAGGTTGCACGGAGTACCAGCGTCGATAACTTCTGATCGAGACACACGTTTTGTATCGAACTTTTGGCGGAGCCTACAGAGGGCAATGGGGACCAAACTGCAATTCAGCACGGCTTTCCACCCGCAGACTGACGGACAATCGGAACGGGTAATCCAGATTCTCGAAGATATGCTCCGAGCTTGCGTGCTTGATTTGGGTGAAGGATGGTCGCGTTACCTACCCCTCGTGGAATTCACCTACAATAACAGCTACCAAGCAAGCATTCAAATGGCGCCGTATTAAGCCCTACACGGACGCCGTTGTCGATCTCCTATATGTTGGGACGACTTGGGGGACTGAAAATGTTTGGGACCAGATCTAGTGGAGGAAACTGAGGCAAAGGTGCGCCTTATCAGGCAGCGGCTGTTGACCGCCCAGAGCCGGCAAAAGAGCTATGCGGATCAGAGGCGACGCGATTTGGAGTTTATGGTGGGGGAACACGTGTTACTTCGTGTATCGCCATCTAAAGGAACCAGACGTTTTGGCTTAAGAGGGAAACTGAGCCCACGGTATGTGGGACCGTTCGAGATCTTGGAGCGCGTGGGCCCGATGGCATACCGGTTGGCCTTACCGCCAAACCTCGAACGGGTACACAACGTGTTTCATGTCTCGATGCTTCGAAAATACCTTCTCGATCCGTCGCACATCCTCGAAGTTTCTGCCATCGAGTTGCGTGAGGACTTGAGCTTCGAGGAAACACCGGTATGAATTTTGGCGCGTGAAGATAAGAAGCTACGCAACCGGACGATCCCCTACGTGAAGGTGCAATGGAGTAACCATGAGGAGCGTGAGGCGAGTTAGGAACTAGAGACGAAGGTGAGAGAGTGTTTTCCTGATTTGTTTAGCGAGGGTTGAGAATAAGTTTCGAGGACGAAACTTCTTTTAAGGGGTGTGTGGAGTAATATCACGACTTTTTAATGTATCATTTTACCCTCTTGCTAATAAATTACATGTTAGAAAAAATCAAATTATCGAGTTTTCTTAAGTTGACTATCATGCGGTGCGGGTATTTTTCTATGATAGAGCTCAAAAAGCGATGAACGGCGGTGCAATTGGATCTAAAATCCGACTTACGGATCCCCTGGAATGGGGTTTCGAAGGTCGCGGTAATCGTAGTGTGCATCGGAATCCGTGCTAAAGATCTAGCACGCTTTCTAAGGAGTTGTGGAATTATCTCGTGGGAATAGTTAATTATTTTTAAATAATAATACTCGGATGTGGGTTTTATCATACGTATCAAGGGAGAAGTCTATTTTCCCGAAAGAAAAGAGAAAACCCTAGCTGGAGAAAAAAGAGAGAAAAGAGGAAAAAGAAAAGAAAACCCTAACCGGAGGAAATAGTGAGAGAAGAAGAAAGCGGAGGAGCCCGATCGCCCCGATCGACGTGCCGGAGACAGGAGAACGAGACGCCACCACCTACGGGGAGCGGATCCGGATCCTCAGCGCTGCGAAGAACGAGATCGGATTATCGTCCCCGATAGATCGAGGTTAGCACCGTTATCCTTACGATTTCATCGTTCTAGGGTTTGACGTTTTTGGGTCTTTCGCCGTTCTTGTTTGCTCTCATCGCCGCCGCTGCCACACCGCGTGCGGTGCCGCGCGGGGCAGGCAACCGCGCGGCCGCACCGCACGCGGCGCGCGCGTGCCGCGCGGGCAAGGCGCCCGCGCGGCCGCACCTTGTGCGGCGCCGCGCGAGGCAGGGACCCGCGCTGCCGCACAGCACGCAGCGCGGCCACATAGCGTGTGGCGCCACGCGGGCCAGGCGCCCGCGCGGCCGCACCACATGCGGCGCACACGTGGCGCGCGGGGCTGGTGCCCGCGAGGACGCGCCGCATGTGCCGCATGCGCCGCGCGGGGCTGGTGCCCGCGCGGCCGCGCCGCATGCACCGTGCGGGGCTGGAGCCCGCGCGGCCGCCGCATGCGCAGCGCGGGGCTGGCGCCCGCGCGGCTGCACCGCACATGGCGCGCGTGCCGCGCGGGGGCCGCTTCGTCGCCGCCGCCACCGTGAGTCGTTAGTCCTTTTGTTTGCGCTTTCGTAGTCGTGTTTTTCTTATGAGAGTCGTGTCTCACCTGTTATGCCCTGTTGGGGGACTTTCTTTTAGGTTCGGGTGTCGTCCGAAGGTACGGGTCGATTTTCGGAGTTCCGGTCGACGCGGTTTGAGGTGGGTACTTTATTGTATTTCGTTGTATGGTTGTTCCCGTTGTGACTTGTGAAAATAAAGTAGATGTATCTTTTGTAAACTATCTAACCCCATTGCATGAGAATCCCACTCTTTTATTTCTAACTGTGGCGACGAAGGTCGCGGTGCCTTATTACACGCCGGTTTCGGCATTTTTGCTCACGATTGCTTACACCCACACCTGCGGTCTGGCCACCGCACAGGGTGTATTTTTTTGGAAAGATGGTACGTTGAACCATGTACCCCACAATGTGTGATGATGGGGACCCCTCAAGGTGAGGCGACTGCTACTTGGGCAGTAGAGGGGTTAAAAGCACCAAGGGGTGAGCAGAGTAACTCTGGGGTAGGTGCCCAGAATGTTTTGAACAGGGGATATGGAGATTCATGAGGGGGAAGTGTAATGCTCTGGTGTATCGGTTTGTTTACTACAGTTTTTATTGCATCATTCCTATTTTCATCTACTTTATATGTCACTGACTACCCACACTGTGACAGGTCTGAACAGGGGTGGGAATCGGGACGACGGTGAGACTGCGTTTAGAGGACCTTAGCCGTTTGAGGCTGACGAACGTCTTATTTACTTTTGGTTATCTCTCTATTGCTTTTGGTTAGTAAGCTAGCGTTTACTTGTTGATGGAACAATGTGGATGTTAGGTTGAGATCCTAACTTAGTGGTGACATCTTTTATTGTGTTTATCTTAGACTTGTATGCGGCGTGTTTTCACATAGCAAAATGGTTTCGAAAACGTTTTCAAACTAAGTGTCGTGTGGGCATTGCTTTCCAAACCCGTGGATTTATCCTTTCAAGTTATGTTGCCGCCTAAAAGAGATTGCGAAAATGTTTTTAAAATCGGGTGCCGTGTGGACACCGTTTTCCAAACTTGTGGATTTATGCTTTCAACCTTGTGGTAGTAATTATGGATATGATTAAGTGTGATCTCTCCTTTTGGTTTCATTGTGACTGCATGGTTAAAGTATGTGTTGTAATCGAGACGCCGTACATATCCAAAGGAGACTCCGTACGTTTGTGGAGTTAATTTATATATGTGGCGGGTCTGGCGCGCACCGGTGGGCGAGATTGATTTAAAAAAAAAAATGATACACGTCTTTCCGCTCATTTAGAACCTCCAGGGCGTGACAACTTCGCCTTTCAAAGGTTCACAAAGTTCCAACACAAAAGTGTTTTGAATGTTCTCTTCTCAAGTTCCAAAGTACTTACCAAAAGTTCTAAATAGTTAGTACTCAGTTGTCAGTTCTCTCCCCCTTTTTGTCATAGAAAGTTAGCCAAAATTACAACAAAAGGGAGTTAAAGTTCATAAAAGGTAAGAACTAAAAATAAAAATGTAGTGTCCTGGACTTTTTACAATCACTTACTTTAAGAGTTTATGTTATTAGCGACTTTTAAAGTTTGGAATTGGCACTCGCGGATATTTTTCGGTGATAGGGCTCGCGAAGTGTTGAACAGTGGCGCGATCGGATCTGAAATCCGACTCCCGGATCTCCCAGTTTTGAATTTCTAAGGTGACGGTAACTATAACTTATCGCCTTTTTTTTTAGTGCGCATGCGATTTAGGGTGGAGAGGAGGATTTTTTTCCCTATGCCTATAAATACTGACGGTTGTCACCCTGTGTAAGGGATCCTTTTGTAACATAGCCGCCAACCCTAGCCGCCTGAGAGAGAAAGAGAGAGGGAGAGGAAGGGGAATCTCGTCGAGAATCAACCCCAGCGGGACGGGGATCGGATCCGGAGGCTCCATTCGGGAACGATCGGATCGCCTTCTCCGCGACGAGGTGAGCTTTGCGTGTGTGTGGTCATTCTTCTTTTAGAGTCTTTCCTGTTTTCTCGGGACGCGCTAGCATCGGCGGCCGCCGCCGCCGCGCCGTCGCTGCCGCCGTTACCGCTGCCGCTGTCGCCGCCGCCGTCGCCGCTACCGTCACTGCTGTTGTTGCCACGCGCGGCGCCCGCACGGGCCTGCACCCGCGCGGGGCAGCCTGCTGTTGTGCGCCGCCCGCGCGGGCGTTCGCCCGCGCGGGGTCGGCCTGCTGCCGCCCGCCGCCCGCGCGGGCCTGCGCCCGCGCACGGGGGCAACCTGCTGCCGCGCGCCGCCCGCGCGGACCTACACCCGCGCGGGGCGACTTGCTGCCGCGCCGCCGCCCGCGCGGGCCTCCACCCGCGCGGGGCGGCTCGCTGCTGTGCGCCGCCCGCGCGGGGGCGACCTGCTGGCGCGCACCGCCCGCGCCGGCCTGCACCCGCGCGGGACGGCTTACTGCTGCACCGCCGCTCGCGTAGGGGCGGCCTACTGCAGTGCGCCGCCCGCGCGGGCCTGCGCCCGCGCGGGGGCGACCTGCTGTCGCGCGCCGCCCGCGCGGGCCTGCGCCCGCGCGGGGGCGACCTGCTGTCGCGCGCCGCCCGCGCGGGCCTGCGCCCGCGCGGGGCCGACCTGCTGTCGCGCGCCGCCCGCGCGGGCCTGCACCCGCGCGGGGCGACCTGCTGCCGCGTCGCCGCCCGCGCGGGCCTGCACCCGCGCGGGGCGGCCTGCTGCTGTGCGCCGCCCGCGCGGGCCTGTGCCCGAGCGAGGCTTGTGCCCACGTGGGGCCTCTGCTGCCACGCCGCTGCGCCTCGCCTGTGCGTGTATGCGCCCGCACGGGGCTCTGTTCCCGCGCGGGGCGGCCTGTCGCCGCGCCGCTCGCGAGGGTATGCGCCCGCGCTAGGCTTGCTGTCGCCGCCGCCGCTCGACTCCTTTCGTGTTTCCGCCGTGTGCATCGTGTCCCGTTTAGCACTTATTTACTGTTGAGCCGTTCGTGTGTGTGGTGCCTTTACTAATCTTCGGTCTTAATGTTTACCTTGGGGACTTTCTAGGTCCACGTGCCGATCGAGTGGGGACAGGTCAACTGTGGGCGTACCGACCAAGCACTGTTCAGGTCGGTGTTCTGGTGTAAAAGAAATTACGGTTTAACATGAATAAAGCAACATATATTTCATAATCGTATCTAACCCCTGTTTTACATGAGCATGTTACTATTCATATCTCTTACTACTACGGTTCGCTTTGGGTACGACACACCCATATATCACACATTTTGAGCCCAAGGTTTGCTTGCACGCACACCAGCGGTTTGGCCACCGCACTGGTGTATTTTTCCGGAAAAATGCCATGTCGGCCCGTGTACCCTAGTGTTGTTGGGGACCTCTCACGGCTGCTCACGTACCGCACGAGCGCCGTGGAGGGGTATAGGAAAATCACGAGAGGCAAGTGCACATTTGATTGTTGTAGGAGCAAGTACGCATGTTTGATGGTACAGGAGCAAGGACGTATGTTTGATTGTTGCAGGAGCAAGTACGCATGTTTGATGGTACAGGAGCAAGGACGTATGTTTAATTGTTGCAGGAGCAGATGCACGTGTCTGGCTCGTTACCGGGTACCGTGGCTCTCTTGGGAGGGGGTAAACACGGACATGCGGGTGGCTCGGTTTGCTTTAATTTCAGTTTCCCAATTATCGCATATATACATTGTTTACCCTGGTTTATGTTGCATCCTGGTAGCGTCACTGACTCCCCACTCTGTGACAGGTTGGTCGGGCGCGGGCACGGGACGGATGTGAGGACGGTCTAGGAAGATGTGTCGTTTTTAGCATCTCTTTCGAGTGTCTTTGTGAGGTTTCATTTATGTTTATTTCCTTAGTCTTTGTGCTTGTGTGGATGTTCAAACTACTGTAGCGACTCTGTGTGCTTGCATACTCTGTAGTTGTCGGCCTATTTTCAAACTAGGAAAAATGTTTGCGAAAACGGCTTTTAAAACAACGAGTGTTGTGTGGACACCGATTTGGAAACCCATGGATTTATCCTTTCTAAATAACAACGGCTGTGTTAAGTAGTTATAGTACTCTCTCTTGCTTTTGTGAATGATGATTGTGGTTAAAGTGTGAACGAGATTACATTCGGGTTTGTATGCCTGTCTTGGTTGGAACCGCCGTGCACGTGCAAAGGAGACCCCGCTCTCGGGGTAGAGGAATTTGCACGTGTGGCGGGTCTGGCACGCACTGGGGGACCCGGTAAAGAAAAATTTTAATATTTCACGTTTTCCGCTTAACCGAAAAACCCACGGGGGGTGACAAAAAACCTGCAAGGAAAAGCTGAACATTAGAACAACATGGTCAATCTAGATCTGACCTGTCCGAGCTGCTACAATCCAATTTGTTTAAAATTCCCTTTAGCAGTCTTGATATTCTTGAACATTTTCTCTTCATCTATTGTTGTCCAGAAGTGATACGTTGTATGTCAATGGACATTCTTTCTTGTTCTACAGACAATCTCCTCTGTTCTTGTCGGATGGAGGACATAAATATATCATCCTCTGTCGTATCTTTCCTAGAGGTCGAAGGAGGTAGGGATGATGCATATGGTGCATTTCTACCTTCAATCCATAAAGATTCTCTAGGAAGAGATTGTTCTCTGGCAAGGGGTTCATTAATGTGAATTCCACTGCCCCTTGGAGTCTTTCGTCTAGCATACTGCTTGGTCGTTGAGCAAGACTTCATCAGCTTTTTGTTTTTTAAAGCGAACCTGTCTTCTTCATCAACAACCTGTTGTATTTCTCTGCAAATTTCTTCCCAATCTTCGTCGTCTGATTCTGAATCATTTTGAAGGACATTCTTCGTCTCTTCCTGACTTGCTTTATCTTGCTCCTTTTTAATTGACGCTCGGGTGCCAACCATTGCGACAATGAGCACTAATATCCATCAAAAAACCATTGCTGCTGGAGTGTTTGAAACAAAAATCCTGCAAGCAAGAACTCAAGAACACGAAAGAAATTGTTTAATTTCAAAAATTTGAAAAATCATACCCAAACAATGATTATCGTGTATGTGACACCCCCGGAATTTGGATTAGTTCTCTATATAAATGATATAATAGGACTAAATCTCTAACCCGGCTATAGCATTTTGGATGGTAGCAAGATCCAAGAGGAACATGAGAGTTAAGCGTGCTAGAGCTAGAGTAGTTCTAGGATGGGTGACCCCCTGGGAAGTGGGGCGTCACAGTTGGTATCAGAGCCATTCACCAGCCGGAAATGTGAGATGAGTCTCGGCTGAGCGAGGGTTATATAGCGGGTAGAGCGAGGCTCCCCGACTAATGACCGTTGTGAGTGGAGTGCAGCTCCTCACAAGGTCGGCTAAGGCTAGCGAGACGAGTCTCACATCGCCTGGTGCTTGTGAGTGTGCTTGAGCCTGACGTGGACGTCAGGGCTTAAAGGGGGGAAGAATGTGACACCCCCGGAATTTGGATTAGTCCTCTATATAAATGATATAATAGGACTAAATCTCTAACCCGGCTATAGCATTTTGGATGGTAGCAAGATCCAAGAGGAACATGAGAGTTAAGCGTGCTAGAGCTAGAGTAGTTCTAGGATGGGTGACCCCCTGGGAAGTGGGGCGTCACAGTGTATATGTTAAGGAATTTGTTTTGGCGTATTTCGTGAAAGTGGTTAAGTCTTGAAGATTGAAGATGAAGATGTTTGGATCTTATACCTCAATCTCAAGAAAGAAGAATTCAAAAGGATGAGGTACGTTTAACTAAATAAGTTTGGTGATCCGAATACTTCCTATAGTGTAGATACACTTGGATGGATTTATAATTGCATAAAAATAAAATACTGGACATGTTATATGTTCAGGATCCGGATCAGGGTACGTCAGTCCGGACCCCGAACATAGGTAGGTTCATGCGCAAATCCAGTTCGGAACACCCCTAGTTCAGTCCGGACCCCGAACGTGGATTTTGCAGAAATCGCATGAACAGTCCGGACCGTGGTTTCTTCAGTCCGGACCCCAAACGTGGTTTTCTGGAAAAGTTCTGATTATTGACGACAGTCTGGACCCTACTTATTCCAGTCCGGACCGTCGTCCTGATAACTTCCAGATAAGGTTGGTTTTTTATTCTTATCCACATCCAACGGTTTCTAACCGATAAATAAACCCTAATCTCATTTCTTTTTGGGTAATCCAAACAAAGTTTGTTCTCCGGAAAATGACAGAGAAATATTAACGGAGAAAACTTAGACAAATCCACATATAGAGAAAAAAGGAAATAACTAGATTTAATTCTATGTTTCTTCATCTATATTAATTAATTTGATTCTAGGTTTTCAAACTCAGATTTTGAGTAGAAACAAATTAATGAATACTTAGATGGTATTTCCGATCTATCTTTGATCTAAGTATTCGGCGGATTATCACCACCAACAAAACAACGATTTTTCACAAAAACGGCGCGTGGATTCGCGTGGCCTTGTGGATTCAAGGTGTTACCGCTCTCGTGGATTCGGAGCGAGGTACGTTCGTGTGATCGAGACGTACTACTTGGTGGAGACCATGGATTCGGTCAGACGTCGTGGATTCGACGTTGGACGCCGTGGATTCGGCGTTGGATGCAAATCGTGGATTCGAGGCGTGTTGCGGAGCGAGCGGAGAAGATCAACTCCGAGCGTATGGAAAAAGGTTGAGTCGTCTGTGAGTATGGTATATCACCTTCGTACGTGTTTAATCTTAGTTGATTTCGCTGTGTGATAGGTCCCGTGGTTTTTTACTCCTGGTTTTGTAGTTTTTCCACGTAAAATCTTGCGTGTTATTTTACATTTCCGCATTGGGTTTTATTACGCAAAGATTTTTGAGTGTTTATTGTTTACACCTATTCACCCCCGTCTAGGTGTTCTTTCCTCTATTTAGATCCATATTTATCATAACCCAACAAGTGGTATCGGAGCGGGAATAGGGTTGTAAACAATGGTTGAAGGTGGAAACATCAACAGACCCCCACTCTTCGATGGAACAAACTATGCCAACTGGAAAGTATGAATGAGAGCATTTTTAATTTCCATCGATGAACGGGTGTGGCAATCAACCGAGTTTGGATGGTCAAATCCGACTGAAATTATTGCTGATGTTCGCACCATCAAACCTAGGTCGAAATGGACCAAGGAAGAAAGTGATGCATCGTCTTACAACGGCAAAGGAATTAACGCCTTATTTAATGCTTTGTCGAAAACCGAGTTCTATCGCGTCTCGGCATGTGAGACTGCGAAAGAAATCTGGGATGTTCTACAAGTTACACATGAGGGAACATGTCACGCCCCGGGGTCAAAACTGCGACCCGGGCTCGCCAACAGATCCGCCGCCCATACGGTGAACCCCGTATAGACGAAGCGCCAAACCTGCAAAAAGAAAGATACTGTACTAAACAGATATCAGAGCTGAAAGTAAACTGCTAGAAATAAAATATACAACACAAAGTCCTCACCAAAAGTACATAAGTCTCTCTCAGCAATGAAAGAAAAGTACAACTCTATACCTCACTAGAAGGTCTCTCAACAAAAAAATCTGCAAAATAATAAGGGTACATCTACTCTCTGGACGACGACTGGTAGGGATCTAGCTCGCGATTCCCTTACCTCGATCTGAAGAAGCAGCAACAGGAGCAGCAGGAACAGGACTAGACGTCCCTGGGAAAAAATACACCACGACGGGTGTGAGAACTACATCCCACAGTAGTTCTCAGTGGGTGCCGTCAACAAGCCCAACGGTCTGCCCACTAAGTCTACTAGAGGCATGCTGTAACAAATGAAATACTGAAGAAAAGAGCTTGAACTGAATAACTCTACAGCTACTATGCCCCTATATAGATGCTCAAAAAGTGGAACAGATGATAACATGGTGCATCTACTAACATATCAGTATAGTCACCCAATCTGAACTGACTGCCTCATCGGGTCCAGTCAAGTCTGCGCCTACCTACTGCCGTTACATCTCGGAGGACCGGACTTACGTAGGGCGTCCGTAGCTGCCAAAACTGGCTCAGCCAGAGGGACTGCGTCCGTAACTTTCAAAACTGGCTCAGTCAGAGGGACGGCGTTGACAAGTCGCGATACAAAAGTAACAGATCCACCCCGGGCGTGGCTCTCGAGGGGCGCGACCCCACCGAGGAAAAGGTATCCGCGCACTCTGTCGCTCAGGTGGCACTGCAGGCTATAGTCAAAATCCACGCTCACGCTCTGAACGGAAAAACTCAGGATCCTCAAACATCTCGCACAACTGTCGGAGCACTCTCGACGACTCAGCTGATCAGCTCTCACGAACACGAGACACTAGCCTCTCCAATAACTCACAGCGCAAAACACACTGGCTAGAGATACTCCATAGCCAGGATCAACCCACCACTAAGGGCTAACTAAACTGGTCGGACAACACTCAACGACCCGGGACCACCGTCAACCCCGACGGTTCCAAACAACAGAACAACCCAACCTGCAGACTCACTGACAGGATAAACCCCACAACAGACAACAATAAAGGATCCAGGAAACCCGAAAGACTAGAACCTACAACCCTATCAAACAAGAACAGGCTCTAGGCATAGCCTCTCGTTGTTCTCGTCCCAAAGGAAAAGCGAGACCTTAGAACCCAGACCACTCGAATCATCTCGAGTGGTTAATTTATAGAAAAAATGTGATATTTCTTTCTGAAAGCCATTTGATCTGAAAGAAATCCATCTTTAATGATTTTTAGTTCCTTTTAGGAAAACACTGGAAAACAAGTTTTATATCCAAGCCTCGTAGAGCTATTGCCTTGTCCAATCAAACAAGAATAGACTCGGGCGACCCTACGATGCTTGGAAGAAAACATTGGTTGACTAAAATCATATGTGTGTCCAAAAATAGTTCTGGGTTCAAGGTCCTGCTAACACTGGTATACAGCTGCCACTGGCACAGCGGCGACAATAAAACAAGAAAACAACACATCCCGGGACCGCCGTCTACCCAAACGGCTCCCGCCACAGATGATCGATCAACTACATCTACCAGACTCCACTCTGCTCCCAAGTACGAGTGTAAAATGCATCCCACACTAAAAAGAAATCCCGACCACTCGGCCCACTACCCGGGCGAGTAAAACACTATGTCCAGGAAAGAAAAAGAAGTGTGGATGTCTAAAGCAGAAATAAACCTAGCCCAAGTTGGAGTTTTTCTACTGGTCTGGTTACACATGCAGCATATGACGGGGGTGCTAGGTCAAGTTCCCAGATAACAATAATTTTACAGATAATAGGAAACAAGAGCTCGCATGATCATCAAATAACTCTAGAATTATCAGCTATCACATTCTAGCATGCTACACAAGAATATCACTATCATGCATGGTCCTACTATAGCAGATTTAATGCACATTCCATCAATCTTGAAGACAGGGCCACCCACATGAAAACGCTAACTGTCCAAGGTTCCACAGCTAAAAACACCAGTAGCAACAATCTCTACTAATAAACAGCCCCGATGGTCCAAAAACACAGAACAAATCCTCCTGGTACAAACACACGGCCAACAGTTACACTTTAAATTCCTCAATTTACCCAAATAAGTTACATTCATAATTCAGCCACAAAGATGTCACTTTTTCACCTGCAAACAATGCTCCAAAAATTCCAATAAAAATACTACGGCGATCGACGCGTCGAGAGCTTCGAAACGGGTACCTGCACGTCCAAATCCGAGCCCCATAGGCCGAGTTATAAATTCCACAGTACAGGCGCGCAAAAACTCACAACCACACAACTGTAAAACTCTGCACAGTAAAAGGGGAAACAGTATTCCTTCGGGCAAGCCTCAGAAAAATCCCGAAAAAATATGATGATAATCCTCATGACGAGTAGAAGCAAAAAGTGTAAGCCTCGTCTCGATCCGACGCTCGAGTGCGGAGATAAAATTCCGGCAAGGGCCTGCTGTCCAAAAACTCCACCAGCAAACAGCGGCTTAGAAATGTACCGGCCACTCACAAGATGCCACGTGGCCTGCCCCATGGTGCACGCCGGCTGCGTGGACCGCGCGCCTGCCCGCGCGCCCGCGCGCCTGCCCGCGGCCGCTCCGCCACCTGCCCGAGCCCGCGCCGCCGCGCTCTGCCGCTGCCCGCCGCCGCCGCGGCCGCCCGCCAGAGCCGGAACAGTACAAGCTGCCTCGAAATTCGTGTTTTCTCCTCCGGGCTCCAAAAAATACAAGTAAATAGTCCATCCTGACCGTTTCCGCGCGCTGAATCCAAATCCGATGTCCGTTTGGCCCAAATCCTCTTCTAAAATTTCTCGAAAATTCTCGGAAAAGTAAACTTGATCCATTTAATGCTTGGTCAATTCCTTGGTTCCAATACGCGCGCAAAAATCTCAATCACCCTATATGGGCCTCCTGTTAAGCAATCTTGCTCCCATGTACACTAGGAATCCATTTCCGGGGCCCGACACGCGCACAAACACTCCCAGAAACCACTAATCCATCAATAAGCCTTTAAGTGGGAATTCAGGTCCTCACATCCTCCCCTACTAAAAGAAAGTTTCGTCTTTGAAACTAACACAGCTCAAAAGGGAGTCTCCAAGCCAAAGGTAAGCATCCATCACTAACTCCCCAGTCTCTAGCTCCCCAGTCGCTACTCACTCCCCCACAAAGCGAATCCAAAGTTGGAAAATCTTCAGAAATTTCAAAAACTGGGGATAAGGAAAATAGTCAACTCTACTCGTCCAAAACTACACGAATTACGCCAACACAACCAACCAGAAAGGTAAGGGCCCTACCAGCAGGAAAGTCATCAACCCCAACTCTCTATTTAGAAAACCACTGAAATTTACGAAAGTCCGAAAATTTTGAAAAGACCAGTGCCTTCGCCCCAATCAAACAAGAACAGGTTCGGGCAGCGTCTCTATTTCTGGAGTAGCCTTTCGAAGCTTTCGTCCCGTTCGTAAATTTCAGCATAAGAGCAAGAAACAAGGAGAGAAGTGTTGATGCGGTTCCTGCTGTGGCTACAAAAACGGAAGCTACGATCTATCCGTGACCCCTATAAACACAACCCTATCCGGGACCCCTAGAGACATAATCTCAAGTCCTAGGCGTCACCTACGCTCAACGGGTAGCACCTAACCCAAAACCGCTGAAGCCACTGCTGCAGAAAGGATGCCTCGGTGACCTGTGAAAATGATCTCCTGTTGTCCAACTCGCGGGAAGGTCACTGTTCTCAATCCACAATCAATCGTTGCACGATACCGCACCAGCTGGTCCATCCCGTGTGCTCAATCTGAGTCGTGGAGCTGTAACTGAATCGTCACACCTGCGGGTGTACTTCCCCAAGTCTCAACTCAGCTGACAGAAAATAAAGTCATACCTGCGGCGATAGGATCGGCTGCCGGGGTGCCCTCCACCAGGGCCGCGTAAACCCGTCCACTGGGTGCTGAAGACCGTCGTCCCGTCTGTCCCGACGTCGTACCCCACTTTGTCTAACGGTGTACTGGAGGGGCTTCCGCTTCCTGAATAGGCAAGGGGGGTGCTATAGTAAGGGGTCGCACTGACAGAATGGCTCGGGGACAAGCTGCTCGAAAATGTCCAAACTCTCCACATAGGAAACACCGTCCCTGTCTCTGGTCACACTGTGACGGTGGATGAGGGCCGCCACAGATGACACACCGCTCACGTCGCTGCTGCCGATACTGCTGCTGAAACTGCTATCGCTGCCGATACTGCTGCTGCTGCGGGTGTCCACCTGAACTCTGGCGCCTCTGAAACTCACGATCCTCGGGGTGAGATCGTGGAGGTCTCGGAGGTGCCTGCTCCATAGATGCATCCAACGTCTGCAATCTACGCGAACGGACGAACTGATAAATCTCCCGGCGCAAACCCCGCTCAAACATATAAATCCGATGCGCCTCGTCCCTCGCAGCGTGCGGTACACAGGCCAACAACTGGTTGAAGTCTGCGATGTACTCATGCATGGGCCGATCTCCCTGACGGAGATTCTTCAGCTGCTCCTCCAGCCTCTGACAGACGCTCTCTAGGAAAAAGGCTCCAAGAAATAGACTGCGGAGCTCCGCCCAAGTAAGAAGTTGGGTCCCAGGTGGACCAGCAGGTCGCACACGCCGCCACCAAGCCTCGGCGTTGCGCTCGAAGAAGTTTGTCGCCAACAGTACCTGAAACCTCTCCTGAATAAACAGACTCTCAAAATGACGCTCCATGGCCGTGGTCCAAGATTCAGCCTCCCACGGCTCTACACTCAATCTAGGAAAACGAGGTGGGTCAAACTGACGAAACCTCATCAACAAATCAACCACCTCACGCTGCACTGTAGGGATCAACTGTCCTGCCGTCCCGGACGGCTGACCACTGGTAACCGGTGCAGTAGGGGCTACCTATGCTACTGGTACAACTAGAGTGCCACAGCTGGCGAAGAAGGTGCGGGAAAACTCTCTGGGGGTGCTACAACCGGCTGTACCCTCTGCTCCATCATGCGCATCATCCGATCCATGGCCTCCTCTTGGCGCCGTAAAATCTCCACCTGGCACCATGAAGTCTCTTCCTGACGCCGTGAAACCTCCTCCTGGCGCCGGACAGCCTCTGACAACTGAGTCATCTGAGCTCGAAGCTCCTGCACCTCACTCTGCTGACCCTGTGCTGACTCCTCCTGCTCAGGCTCATGGGAGGAGGAAGGCTGAGGACGTGTCTGCATCCTGCGTCGGGGAGGCATCGTGCCCACCAGCAATCCACAAGCAAACATCAGGACAGTACCAAACAACGCTCGACCCAATCCAGCAAAAGTCTAAGACATGTCATCCATTCCATAGCATTATGTTGTCTGCAGCCAACATAATCGCTTAGGAGAATAAACATGCCACTTACTCATCCCATCCCTTTCGGAGAGATATAAAACTCAATCAGGACTTTCGCTAAAAGTCACGACTCTCACGTAGTCATCCTAATGTCCAACCACAAGCCTAGGGTTTCTAAGTCCTCAATGACCTAAAACCTAGGCTCTGATACCACTCTAATCTTTCACGGCCCGGGGTCGAAACTGCGACCCGGGCTCGCCAACAGATCTGCCGCCCATATAGTGAACCCCATATAGACGAAGCGCCAAACCTGGAAAAAGGAAGATACTGTACTAAACAGATATCAGAGCTGAAAGTAAACTGCTAGAAATAAAATATACAACACAAAGTCCTCATCAAAAATACATAAGTCTCTCTTAGCAATGAAAGAAAAGTACAACTCTATACCTCACTACAAGGTCTCTCGACAAAAAACTCTGCAAAATAATAATGGTACATCTACTCTCTGGACGACGACTGGTAGGGATCTAGCTCGCGACTCCCTTACCTCGATCTAGAGAAGCAGCAACTGGAGCAGCAGGAACAGGAGAAGACGTCCCTGTGGAAAAATACACCACAACGGGTGTGAGAACTACATCCCACAGTAGTTCTCAGTGGGTGCCGTCAACAAGCCCAACGGTCTGCCCACTAAGTCTACTAGAGGCATGCTGTAACAAATGAAATACTAAAGAAAAGAGCTGGAATTGAATAACTCTACAGCTACTATGCCCCTATCTAGATGCTCAAAAAGTGGAACAGATGATAACATGGTGCATCTACTAACATATCAGTATAGTCACCCAATCTGAACTGACTGCCTCATCGGGTCTAGTCAAGCCTGCGCCTACCTACTGCCGTTACATCGCGGAGGAACGGACTTACCGGACTTACGTAGGGCGTCCGTAGCTGGCAAAACTGGCTCAGCCAGAGGGACTGCGTCCGTAACTGCCAAAACTGGCTCAGTCAGAGGGACGGCGTCGACAAGTCGCGATACAAAAGTAACAGATCCACCCCGGGCGTGGCTCTCGAGGGGCGCGACCCCACCGAGGAAAAGGTATCCGCGCACTCTGTCGCTCAGGTGGCACTGCAGGCTATAGTCAAAATCCACGCTCACGCTCTGCATGGAAAAACTCAGGATCCTCAAACATCTCGCACAACGGTTGGAGCACTCTCGACGACTCAGCTGATCAGCTCTCACGACCACGAGACACTAGTCTCTCCAATAACTCACAGCACAAAACACACTGGCTGGAGATACTCCATAGCCAGGATCAACCCACCACTCAGGGCTAACTAAACTGGTCGGACAACACTCAACGACCCGGGACCACCGTCAACCTCGACGGTTCCCAACAACAGAATATCAACCCAACCTGCAGTCTCACTGACAAGATAAACCCCACAACAGACAACATTAAAGGATCCGGGAAACCCGAAAGACTAGAACCTACAACCCTATCAAACAAGAACAGGCTCTAGGCATAGCCTCTCGTTGTTCTCGTCCCAAAGGAAAAGGCAGACCTTAGAACCCAGACCACTCGAAACATCTCGAGTGGTTAATTTATAGAAAAAATGTTACATTTCTTTCTGAAAGCCATTTGATCTGAAAGAAATCCATCTTTAATGATTTTTAGTTCCTTTTAGGAAAACACTGGAAAACAAGTTTTATATCCAAGCCTCATAGAGCTATTGCCTTGTCCAATCAAACAAGAACAGACTCGGGCGACCCTACGATGCTTAGAAGAAAATATTGGTTGACTAAAATCATATATGTGTCCAAAAACAGTTCTGGGTTCAAGGTCCTGCTGACACTGGTATACAGCTGCCACTGACACAGTGGCGATAATAAAACAAGAAAACAACACATCCCGGGACCGCCGTCTACCCAAACGGCTCCCGCCACACATGATCGATCAACTACATCTACCAGACTCCACTCTGCTCCCAAGCACGAGTGTAAAATGCATCCCACAGTAAAAAAAAATCCCGTTCAATCGGCCCACTACCCGGGAGAGTAAAACACTATGTCCACGAAAGAAATAGAAGTGTGGATGTCTAAAGCAGAAATAAACCTAGCCCAAGTTGGAGTTTTTCTACTGGTCTGGTTACACATGCAGCATATGACGGGGGTGCTAGGTCAAGTTCCCAGATAACAATAATTTTACGGATAGTAGGAAACAAGAGCTCGCATGATCAACAAATAACTCTAGAATTATCAGCTATCACATTCTAGCATGCTACACAAGAATATCACTATCATGCATGGTCCTACTATAGAAGATTTAATGCACATTCCATCAATCTTGGAGATAGGGCCACCCACCTGAAAACGCTAACTGTCCAAGGTTCCACAGCTGAAAACACTAGGAGCAACAATCTCTACTAATCCACAGCCCCGATGGTACAAAAACACAGAACAAATCCTCCTGGTACAAAAACACAGCCAACAGTTACACTTTAAATTCATCAATTTACCCAAATAAGTTACATTCATAATTCAGCCACAAAGATGTCACTTTTTAACCTAAAAAGAATCCTCCAAAAATTCCAATAAAAATACTATGGCGATCGTCACGTCGATACCTTCGAAACGGGTACCTGCACGTCCAAATCCGAGCCCCGTAGGCCGAGTTACAAATTCCACAGTACAGGCGCGCAAAAACTCACAACCACACAACTGTAAAACTCTGCACAGTAAAAGGGGAAACAGTATACCTTCGGGCAAGCCTCAGAAAAATCCCAGAAAAATATGATGATAATCCTCGCAACGACTAGATGCAAAAAGTGTATAGGCTCGTCTCGATCCGACCCTCGAGTGCGGAGATAAAATTCCGGCAAGGGACTGCTGTCCAAAAACTCCACCAGCAAACAGCGGCTTAGAAATGTCACGAAAACCATGCCACGAACTCAGAATCCTGCAAGATAATCAACAAAAAAGTCGCAGACGTACCTCTCATGAATCCAATGCCGTAGAAATCGTCCAAAAATATTGTCGGAGTAGCTCTGTGGACCTCTCAGACTGAAATGCGGCGATAACGGGCCTCCGATGAAAGATCGTTGCTCCGCGCTACGATGTCGAAATCATCAACGCCGCGGCTTCCAAAAATTCCGGGCCTCTGCCAGAAGATGCGCAACACGAAGATCTCCAACTTTGCTGAAGGGTCCAAGGGGAGAGGGGTTCGGGAAAAGGGCCAAAAAGCCCGAGCAAAGGGGCTATTTATAGGCCCAGCCCGAATAATCCAACAACTTGGACTTTTGGCCCAAATTCGGGCGCCCGAAACATTCGGGCTGCTACAGTAACGGGCCCGACCCGTTACTGTTCACGCCTGAAACCTCCATAGCCCGCCACGCATCCACCCAAACAGCATACAGCCATTTCGGCCAATGGCGCTGCGCCGCGTGGCCTAAGCTGGTGCCGACACGTGGTGCCCACGTCGCGCCCACGCACTCCCATGCGCGCCTGTCGGGCACGCAGCCCGAGGCAACCACTCCCCGCCCCGTGGACCGCGAGCACAACACCTCTCCAACCAAGAGCTGCCACGTATCCACCCCCGGTCCACCGTGCACCCGCGCCAAGTCTGTGGACCGCGCCTACAGCACCGGCCACTCACAAGATGCCGCGTGGCCGGCCCCACGGTGCACGCCGGCCGCGTGGACCGCGCGCCTGCCCGCGCGCCAGCGCTCCTGCCCGCGCGCCAGCGCTCCTGCCCGCGCGGTTGCCCGCGCCCGCGCGCCTGCCCGCGGCCGCTCCGCCGCCTGCCCGAGCCCGCGCCGCCGCGCTCCGCCGCTGCCCGCCGGCGCTGGAACAGTACAAGCTGCCTCGAAATCCGTGTTTTCTCCTCCGGGCTCCGAAAAATACAAGTAAATAGTCCATCCTGACCGTTTTCGCACGCTGACTCCAAATCCGATGCCCGTTTGGCCCAAATCCACTTCTAAAATTTCTCGAAAATTCCCGGAAAAGTAAACTTGATCCATTTTTCGTGCCGGGTCAATTCTTTGGTTCCAATACGCGCGCAAAAATCTCAATCACCCAATATGGGCCTCCTGTTAAGCAATGTTGCTCCCATGTACACTAGGAATCCATTTCCGGGGCCCGACACGCGCACAAACACTCCTAGAGACCACTAATCCATCAATAAGCCTTTAAGTGGGAATTCGGGTCCTCACAGAACAAGCCTTGTGAAGATTCAAAAACTGCAAATGCTTACGAGCAAATTTGACTCAATTTTTACGGCAGAAAATGAATCTTTCACAGATTATTATACACGATTGCAAGATATCGTAAATACATGTGCTAACTTGGGAGAGAAAATTCCAGAATCTAAAGTTATAAGAAAGATTATCAGGACTCTTCCTGAAAGATTTCGCCCAAAGGTTGCAGCCATTGAAACAGTTAAACACCCGGACGAAATCCGTGTAGAAGAATTAGTAGGTGCTCTTCAAACTTATGAAATGACATTTCCTACTAACTATTATTCTGGAAAGTTATCTTCTTCTAAGACTTCAGGTTTTGCGTTGAAAATAACAAAAGAAGAAGACACGGATTCATCCTTCTCAGACGATGGCGAGAACCTATCAATGGAGGATTTCGAGAAGCAACTTGCGCTCTTGACGAGGAAATTTCGCCGAAGTTTTCGAAGGGGTAATTCTAGCAAAACTTCATCCTTCGTAAAGTCGAAGAAAGGCAAAGGAAATTCAAGCTTTAAGTCAAGAAAGCAAGAGAGTTTTTCAAAGGACAAGAAAAGCTCGAAGGGACAAGTCCAATGCTTCAAGTGCCGAGGCTACGGTCACATCTCAACGGAGTGTCCCAATAAGAATCCGTCGAAGAAGAAGGCGATGCAAGCCGTCACTTGGGATGACACCTCAACATCCAATGAGTCATCTTCTAGTGATGATGAAAACAACGCAATGGCATTCCACGCGTCCACAACTTCACCTTACGTATGCTTTATGGCAAGTACATCCGATTCATTGTCCAACTCCTCCCAAGTTGAAAGGAATGCAACGGACGATGAATCGAGTAATTCCGAAGGTGAAGACTTTGCTTTTGCCTACCATAAACTTTTAAAGGATTCAAAGAAACTGGCAAAGCAAAACAAGGGTTTGAGAAGAAGATTGCAGGATCTTGAAGAAGAAGCAAAAAGGGCAACTTCTCTATCAAACGCTCTTGACGTGGAAAGGGATAACTTGATCAAAGTAAATGTTTCCCTTCAAGAGAAAAATGAGCATTTCGAGAAGGAACACATCAAACTGGTGGATAAAGCAAATTACTTCTTGAAGCTTTACTCCGAGGCTCGTCAAGAAAAGATGGAAATGACGAAGACCATTTTCCAACTTAAGGATGATTTGAAGCGATTTTCTTCTGGAAAGAGCAAGTTGGATAAGATGCTTGGTCTTGGTCAAACAAATCGTTTGGGCCTTGGATACAATCGAACTGGAGACAGTCCTAGTTCGAGTGGAACAATTTTTGTGCCCCAGTCGGTGTCTCCTCCTCCGACGACGGAATTCAATGCATTCAACGACAACAAGCCTACCTCACCTTGTCACGCCCCGAGTCCGCCAATTTGTACGGTTCGGGCACGCCAACAGACCCGCCAATCGGGTATGACCTTTCACTACCCGAAAGGAACGGTAACATCCATAATAATACAACAAGTGTATGCGGAAGCTCAATATCAGAGTACTAAAAATCACTACTAATTTAAACTTTCATTCAATAACAAATAGTTAAAGCGGAAATGAAAGCATAGAAGAGTGAACCATGAATTAAATTTATTATGCTTTACATTTCTGAACTTGCAAATAAAATTATTACAAATGTTTTACATAAATTTCCTCACCATACAAGGTTCACTGAAGAAATATATAAAAAGGGATACCTCTGCTAGACCCTCTAGGTCTCTATGCTGCTGGGCTCTTGCCCCTGTCGTATGCCTCGCCGTCTGCACCTGAACCGTCTCGATCGCTGTATCCATACCTGAACCTGTGGGGAGGTCACCCAAGGGGTGTGAGAACTACGACAGAGTTCCCAGTGGGTTCAACCACCGAGAAAAAGTGTCCTACACCACTTGGTCCAATGGAAGCAATAACAATAGTGCGCTAGGAATCTAAAATCCTCAATATCAAAATGCGGCTATGCAATACATATATCACTACACTATCTGTGTATACTCATCGACCCAGCACTACTCTGTCTAGTCATACTAGGCTACTAAGCACCAACTCGGCCACAATGCCGCTGTACACAGGGTTAAACTAACCCGGCCACCTTGGCCACTCTAATTTCTCTTTATTCTTTAAATTCTGGTGCTTTAGTTCAAGTTAACCCTCAGAAATTCTTATCCAACGGGCCCCAGCCCGGTAGTCCTGCTACCATAAGATAAGATTTCTAAGGTAGCCGATAACACCCGCAAGTGTTACCCCGTCCTACGGAAGAAACGTCCCGAATGGGTCTCTACCCGGGAGAGGGGCACTGCCTGCAACTCCAACATGGGCCGCGTTTCTCACCGTAGGTCCGCCCGTTTTATCTTTATATTTTCTTTCTTTTCTTTTCTTTTTCCCTTTTTCCTTTTACTTTAGTTCTTAGCCTCTTGCACTTAAACACTTGCTTTTCTTTCTTATTCGAGCTTATAGCTCCCTTTTTGCCACTGGCGAATCTCTTTCTCTTTCCTTTGAGCATCTAGCTCTTTACTTTCACTTTTAGCCTTTCGAAAGTACCTCGTCCGACGGGTAACTGCCCGGGGAGTCCTGCTCCACAATGACGAGTCTCAAATTCGAAGGCGCCATTTACATTCTCTTTATGCTTTTTAGCCACTTTTAGCTTGCTTTTAAACTTTGCCCTTTTAAAACAATTTACCTCTTATCCTAGGTCTCGCCATAAAGATAACTAGAGAGTCTCCTGGACTCTTAAACATTTCACCTTCATTTATTTAACTCAAATTGAAGTTAAAGTTATTGTCCATTTGCCCAGACACCCTATGACTTTCTAGGGTTATATTTGTTTAATTCTTTAACCTTGGGATCTTATCCCACATTCCTGATTCCTCACTGAATCCTAGAGTTAACTTAACTCTATTTTTTCGTTCCATTTTTAACTTAGAGTTACACTGACTCTATGTCACGCCCCGGAGGTTTAAGGATTAGCGGAAAACGTACATATATTTTTTTTTTCTTAACAACCCCTCCTGCCGGTGCGCGTCAGACCCGCCACATATACAAATTCACTCTTTAAACGGACAGAGTCTCCTTTGTATACGCACGGCGTCACATTTACAACATTATTCTTTAACCACATAGTCACAATGAATACATTGATGGAGAGTACTACTTTTATCCATAAACTTAAGGTTTCATTCACAACATCAAGATGAGACTGCAGATTTACGAACGGTGTCTAAATGACACCTAAATTCCCAAAGTAATTCCGCGAGTCTCAATTAGGCGGCTGCATCTTTTGAAAAGATAAATCCAGAGGTTTTCAAGATAGTGCCCACACGACACTTGGTTTTGGAAAGTATTTTTGAAACCCTTTTGTTTAGTGTAAAACATGCCGCATATAAGTCCATACGAGTATATCAAGTCCACAATACCAAATTAACTATCCATCCAACATCCATAATGGTCCACAATCAAGCAAATGAAACTTAACAGTTAAACAAGAAAGGAAATGAGATAACCCAAACAAACGATAATGTGAAGCCTCAATGGCTAATGTCCTCTAGACGCTGCCTCACCATCGTCCCGGCTACTACACCTAGTCGGACCTGTCACAGTGTGGGAAAGTCAGTGACAAATAAAGTAGATGATCAAAGCAATAAAAGTATTGTTAAGACGAACCGAATACACCGGAACCTTTCGCTTTTCCCCTCATGAGTCACCACATCCCTTGATTTTTTTACATAATACCTGTCGGAAGGTCTAAAGACCCCCTCGTGAACGATCACTTTACTTGCGTAATGCTTTTAACCCCTCCACGGTGCTAGTGCTGCACCTATAGCGAGCGCGAGGGGTCCCCACTCGACACCTTTACTTTCGTGGGGTACACGGGTCAACGTACCACAATTCCGGAAAAGTACACCCAATCGGTGGCCAAACCGCCGGTGTGCGTGTAAGCATCCAAGAACATAATAGCCGAAACCGGCGTGTAACAATCACCGCGACACTCAGTCGCCACAGTTAATAATGGAAGAACAGGAAATACTCATGCGATGGGTTTAAACAGTTAATACAATTCATCTACTTTATTAGGCTTGTTATTATACTTGTTATAATGATGACATTCAGCACTTATTGCGAGGATACCCATCTTGATGCGTGATGATCGGGACACCTTGAACTTTGACACCCTCCCGCTCAGCACCTGGACCTAAAGAAGCCCCCCAAAAGAACGATAAATCAAACCATGCCGCAAAACGAGACCCAAAACCTGACGACGTAACGGAAATCACGTAGCGGCGTGTTCACGACGCACGGTTGCTCCCCGCGCGATGCTGCCTGCGCGGCGTCACCGCCCGTGGGTGCCCCGCACGGCATGAAGCCGCGCGGCGCGCACACCCGCGGGTGGCGCCCGTGCAGTGTCGCTCGCGCGGGCGCCGCCGCCCGCGGGTGCCCCGCTCGGCGTGAAGCCGCGCGGCGCGCACACCCGCGGGTGGCGCCCGTGCGGTGTGTTAAGGATTTTGTTTTGGCGTATTTCGTGAAATGGTTAAGTCTTGAAGATTGAAGATGAAGATGGTTGAATCATTTACCTCAATCTCAAGAAAGAATAATTCAAAAGGATCAGGTAAGTTTTACTAAATAATCTTGGTGATCCGAATACTTCTTATAATGTAGAAACACTTGGACGGGTTTTTAATCGCATAAAAATCAAAAACTGGACATGTTATATGTTCAGGATCCGGATCAGGGTACTACAGTCTGGACCCCGAACATATGGTAGTTCATGCGCAAATCCAGTCCGGAACACATCTGCTTCAGTCCGGACCCCGAACGTGGATTTTGCAGAAACTGCATGAACAGTCCGGACCGTGGTTACTTCGGTCCGGACCCCGAACATGGTTTTCTAGAAATGTTCTGTTTATTGACGACAGTCCGGATCACACTTATTCTAGTCCCGACTGTCGACCCGAAAATTTCCAGATAAGGTTAGTTTTTGATTCTTATCCTCTTCCAATGGTTTCTAACCTATAAATAAACCCTAATTCTATCTTTTAGGGTAATCCACGATAAGTTTTATACTCCGGGAAATGGCGAAAAAATATTAACGGATAAAAACTTATAAATCCACACATATAGAGAAAAAAGAAAATAACTAGATTTAATTCTATATTTCTTCATCTATATTAATTAATTTGATTCTAGGTTTTCATACTCAGATTTTGAGTAGAATCAAATTAATGAATACTTAGATGGTATTTCTGATCTATCTTTGATCTAAGTATTCGGCGGATCAACACCACCAACAAAATAACGATTTTCCCCAAAATCGGCGCGTGGATTCGCGTGGCCTTGGATTCAAGGTGCTACCGCTCTCGTGGATTCGGAGAGAGGTACGATTCGTGAGATCGAAACGTACTACTTGGTGGAGACCGTGGATTCGGTCAGACGTCGTGGATTCGACGTTGGACGCCGTGGATTCGGCGTTGGACGCAAATCGTGGATTCGAGGCGCGTTGCAGAGCGAGCGGAGAAGATCTACTAGGAGCATATGGAAAAAGGTTGAGTCGTGTGTGAGTACGTTATATCACCTTTGTACATGTTATAATTCTAGTGGATTTCACCGTGTGATCGGTCCCGTGGTTTTTTACTCCTGTGATGTAGTTTTCCACGTAAAATCTCTGCGTGTTATTTTTCATTTCCGCATTGGGTTTTATTACGGAAAGATTTTTGAGTGTTTATTGTTTACACCTATTCACCCCCCTCTAGGTGTTTTTTCCCCTATTTAGATCCATATTATACATAACCCAACAAGTGGTATCGGAGCAGGAATAGGGTTGTAAACAATGGTTGAAGGTGGAAACATCAACAGACCCCCGTTCTTCGATGGAACAAACTATGCCTACTGGAAAGTACAGATGAAAGCCTTTTTAATTTCCATCGACGAACGGGTGTGGCAATCAATCGAGTTAGGATGGTCAAATCCAACTGAAATTATTGTTGATGTTCACACCATCAAACCTAGGTCGAAATGGACCAAGGAAGAGATTGACTTATCTTCTTACAATGGCAAAGGAATTAACGCCTTATTTAATGCTTTGTCGCAAACTGAATTCTCTCGCGTCTCGGCATGTGAGACTGCGAAAGAAATCTGGGATGTTCTACAAGTTACACATGAGAGAACAAACCTTGTGAAGATTCAAAAGCTGCAAATGCTTACGAGCAAGTTTGACTCTATTTTCATGGCGGAAAATGAATCTTTCACAGATTATTATATGAGATTGCAAGACATCGTGAATACATGTGCTAACTTGGGAGAGAAAATTCCAGAATTTAAAGTTGTAAGAAAGATTTTAAGGACTCTTCCTGAAAGATTTTGTTCCAAGGTTACGGCCATTGAAACTATTAAACACCCGGACGAAATCCGTGTAGAAGAATTAGTTGGTTCACTTCAAACATATGAAATGACATTTCCTACTAACTATTCTTCTGGAAAAGCATCATCTTCTAAGTCTTCAGGTTTTACGTTGAAAACAACAAAAGAAGAAGACGCGGATTCATCCTCCTCAGACGACGACGAGAACCTATCTATGGAGGATTTCGAGAAGCAACTTGCTCTCTTGACAAGGAAATTTCACCGAAACTTTCGAAGGGGTAATTCAAGTAAAACTTCATCCTTCGTAAAGTCGAAGAAAGGCAAAGGTTCTTCAAGCCACAAGTCAAGAAAGCAAGAGAGTTTTTTAAAAGATAAGAAAAGCTTGGAGGGACAAGTCCAATGCTTCAAGTGCCGAGGATACGGCCATATCTCAACGGAGTGTCCTAATAAGAATCCGCCGAAGAAGAAAGCGATGCAAGCCGGCATTTGGGATGACACCTCAACGTCAAATGAGTCATCTTCCAGTGATGAAGAAAACAACGCAACGGCGTTCCACGCGTCCACAACTTCACCTTTCGTGTGCTTTATGGCAAGTACATTCGATTCCTTGTCCAACTCCTCCCAAGCTGAAAAGAATGCAACGGACAACGAATTGAGTAATTCCGAAGACCATAAACTTTTAAAGGATTCAAAGAAACTGGCAAAGCAAAACAAGGGTTTGAGAGGGAGATTGCAGGATCTCGAAGATGAAGTAAAAAGGGCAACTTCTCTCTCAAACGCTCTTGAAGTGGAAAGGGATAACTTGATCAAAGTAAATGTTTCCCTTCAAGAGAAAAATGAGCATTTCGAGAAGGAACACGTAAAACTGGTGGATAAAGCAAGTTACTTCTTGAAGCTCTACTCCGAGGCTCGACAGGAAAAGATGGAGATGACGAAGACCATTTTCCAACTTAAGGATGATTTGAAGCGATTTTCTTCGGGAAGGAGAAAGTTGGATTAGATGCTTGGTCTTGGTCAAACAAACCGTTTCGGCCTTGGATACAATCGAACTGGAGACAGTCCTAGTTCGGTTGGAACAGTTTTTGTGCCCCAGTCGGTATCTCCTCCTCCAACGACGGAAATCACTGCATACAACGACAACAAGCCTACCTCACCTATTGCGGGTTCTTCAAGTTCAAAGGTATGTTTTCGTTGTGGTTTTGCAGGGCACATACGAAGAAATTACAAGATTGGAGCGAAAAGATCACATCAAGCACCTCTTGCAACAAATACCAAAAAGGTGATTCCCCGGAAATCAAAGGAGAACCTTTCAAAGGAAACAAACCTTGGTAGTTTATCTAACAAGATGACGTCATCAAAGAAAAGCAATCAATCAAACAAGTCGCTTTCACCAAGGAGAATAACTTCACATTCATTGCCGACGCAGTCCAAAAAGGTTTGGGTGCGCAAAGGTGAAATCTTCCCTTGTCTTGTCATTCAAACTTCTTTGCATGCTTATGATAATTCGTCTTGGTATCTGGATAGTAGATGTTCCCGTCACATGACCGGTGAAAAAAACAGTTTTCAAACTTTAGAGGAAATCTCCGGAGGACTTGTAGTTTTCGGAGACGGTCGTTCTTTTAAAATTGTTGGAAAGGGAACAATTGCTATTCCAGAAGGCCCGGTTTTGAACAATGTTTTATTTGTTGAAGGCCTTAAGACTAACCTCATTAGCATAAGTCAACTTTGTGATAATGGTTTTTCAGTTAATTTTTCCTCTGCAGAATGTATTGTAACTGATAAGGACCATTTGTTCTTTTTGAAAGGGGTTAGATATGAAAATAATTGCTATGTTGTTTCAAACAAAATTTCTAAAAATTGTAACCTAGTTTCACTTGATAACAAAATTCTTTGGCATGAAAGACTAGGTCGCATAAATTTTAAAGAACTAGCAAGGATTTCAAATAAAGACGTGGTTAAGGGGGTTCCTAAACTTTCTTTTAAAGAAAACATTGTGTGTGGAGGTTGTCTAAAGGAAAAACAATCAAGGGCTGCACACAAGAACTTGAACCACGTTGGTACCAACCGGCACTTAGAATTACTGCACATGGACTTAATGGGGCCGACACGTCAACCAAGCCTCGGAGGTAATTGGTATATTTTTCTTTTGGTTGATGATTTCTCTAGATATTCATGGGTAACATTTTTAAAAGAGAAAGCGGATACTTTCGACTCTTTTCATGAGGTTTGTCATCGTATTATGATTGAGAGAAATGAAAAGACCGTTCGTGTTCGAAGTGATAGAGGTGGAGAATTCATCAATTCTAAATTTATTGATTTTTACACTTCCAACGGCATAAAACATGAATTCTCTGCACCCTATACACCTCAGCAGAATGGTGTAGTCGAGCGCAAAAACAGGGTTGTTCAAGAGATGGCGCGTGTTATGCTTCATAGCCGGAAACTCCCGTTACATTTTTGGGCTGAAGCTGTGAACACTGCCGTCTACGTAATTAATCGAGTGTATTTGCGCCCGGGAACTCTAAATACACCATATGAGCTATGGTTTTGTAGAAAACCGAATATCAAATATTTACGAATCTTTGGGAGTCGTTGTTATATTTTGCGTGATCGCGAAAATCTTGGTAAATTCGACTCTCGAAGTGACGAAGGGATCTTCATGGGTTATTCTATAAACAGTAGAGCATATCGCGTATTTAACCTGGAATCTAAAACGATGGTAGAATCTATTAATGTTAAAGTAGATGAAGCTTTTCATTTTGCATCTGATAAATCTACCCCTGATATGTCTCTAGATGATGATACTCCTATAAATGCATCTTCTCATAATAATTCTTTCGATAAAGTTGATGCATCTAATGGTTCTTCTAGTTTATCTGATATGCTGGAATCATCATATGTACCTCCGAGTACTCCGTTACCTGAAACGCTATGTATCTCCAAGGATCATCCGGAATCAAATATTATTGGAGACCCACAAGAAGGAGTCAGGACTCGGAGACAGTTGGTTTGTGGAGTCGCATGCTACGTCTCTATGGTAGAACCAAAGAACGTCGATGAAGCTCTTCAGGATGACTACTGGATTGAAGCAATGCAGGAAGAGCTCCATCAGTTCGAAAGAAACAAAGTCTGGGAACTAACAAAGCCACCTAAGCAACACAACGTGATTGGTACTAAATAGATTTTCAAGAACAAGAAAAACGAGGATGGTACCATTATCAGGAACAAAGCACGCCTAGTTGCTCAGGGCTATTCACAAATAGAAGGTATAGACTTTGATGAGACGTTCGCCCCAGTTGCTCGACTCGAGTCAATTCGTATTTTGTTGCAATTGCTTGTCATTTTAAAATCAAACTCTTTCAAATGGACGTTAAGAGCACGTTTCTAAATGGGTTTTTGAACGAGGAAGTTTATGTGGCTCAACCGAAAGGTTTTGTAGACCATAAGCAACCTAACCATGTTTTTCGTTTGAAAAAGGCTCTTTACGGTCTAAAACAAGCACCGCGAGCGTGGTACGAAAGGTTGACAAAGCACCTTTTGGAGAAAGGCTATACTCGAGGGGGAGCAGATCAGACTCTCTTTGTGAAGCACTATCAGGATAACTTCATTGTGGCACAAATCTATGTCGATGACATTGTATTTGGTGCAACAAGAGACAATGATGCTTCAAATTTCACGAAAACTATGGAAAGCGAATTTGAGATGTCTATGATGGGCGAACTAACATATTTTCTTGGATTGCAAGTGAAACAAAATGAAGAAGGCATCCATCTGTGCCAATCCAAGTATGCAAGGGAGTTGGTGAAGAAATTCGAATTAGAAAATGCTAAAGATTTTCCAACTCCAATGGGAACTAGCAATAAGGGATTAGGAAGTGAATCTCTTAGTGAAAGTGTAGACGAGAAGCTTTATCGCAGCATGATTGGAAGTCTACTCTACCTCACGGCTAGTCGCCCGGATATATCCTTTAGTGTTGGGATCTACGCGAGATATCAATCAGCACCAAAGGAGGTTCACCTGAAAGTGGTGAAAAGGATCATCCGGTACGTCAAAGGAACTTTGAATTTCGGAATTTCGTATCCTATGAGAACAACTCTAGACATAATAGGATATTCAGATGCCGATTGGGCAGGATCTGTGGATGATCGGAAGAGTACGAGTGGTGCATGTTTTTATCTTGGCCATTGTCTTGTTGCATGGCATAGTAATAAGCAAAACTGCATTGCACTCTCGACTGCCGAAGCGGAATATATTTCAGCAGGTAGTTGTTCAACTCAACTCATTTGGATGAAAAGCGTGTTGAGCGACTTTCGAATTTCAGCAACTTCGGTAGCTATTCTTTGTGACAACACAAGTGCTATAAATATTTCTAAAAATCCTGTGTTGCACTCGAGAACAAAACACATTGAATTTAGATATCATTTTCTAAGAGAGCCAGTTGAATCAAATATTCTTCAAATTTCCTATATTTCAACTAAAGATCAATTAGCTGACATTTTAACAAAACCTTTGGATCAAAAACGGTTTATTCATTTACGTAAAGCAATTGGAATGCTTTCTTTGAAATAACACTTTTTGAAATCATTGCTTAGGTTAGGTTTTGTTTTGAGTTTTTGTTCCTTATCTATGTTTGTACATAGAACATTAATTGAGCATATGTAATTGACTTTACTTGCATCCTTTCATATATTTAGAAATTTATTATGCTCTGGATATCATAATAATTCATTTGATGCAATGATCATTTATGTCAATTAAGTCATCTTTAATTGATCAAAGTCAATTTCTCTCTCATACGATCTCTTGGTATAGTTTTTATCATATTTGAAAATTGAGTTAAGTATGAAACTCGAGATCAATTTTTGGTTGAATACCTCATATCTTAGATAATTGATAGCCAATTGAGGGGGAGTTTATCAAAATTTTTATGCTCAAAAGATGTGGAAAGAGTTACATGCCAATGAGGAGTGTGAAAACTACCACCACATGGAGGAAAGAGCTACCACCTCGGTCGTCCGAGTACTGTGTGCAGCTACCACATGTATACCAAGCATGGTTTTTCGAGTTGATTAGATAAAATGCATTTTGGAATACTTGACTCTGTCAAATTCCAAGGTTGGTATAAGGTGGGGATTTTATTGAAAGATGCTCAAAGAGCCACTCCTAACAATAAATTGATTAGATATATTATCTAACTTATTTGGGATTTCAAACATCTATCAATCTTGGTACTTCATTTCTTTACCATATTGATGATTTGATAAACGCATTACTCATAAGATCATGATAGATGTCATTGAACTTGTTCAACTTTAAAGGATTTAATTTTTATAAATTTTCGTTTCATTACTTGAGTATTATTGATAGATTTAGCATAATCTATTTATCTTGATATGAAACGATGACTTTTGTTTAAAGTTGACATGCAAAAGTGCTTACATACCTTTTCTGGATTTTCTGAAATTTTTCTAAATTTTTCTGAAGAAAAAGTTGGAGCCGATCCGGACTGGAATTCCTGTTCCGGATCCCGAACGCAGAATTCTCTGCGGGTAGCCGATCCGGACTGGATTCTTGATCCGTTCCGGACCGCGGCTTGGGTTTTATATGAAACAAAAGGGTTTTGATTTCTTTTTACAACAATCTTTTGTTTCCAAGCCTCCAGAGTTTCTCTCACTAGAAAACAACCAATTTGGAGCCTTTCTAACTCGAGTTTTTCGGATTCAAGTAAGTTTCTTTGATCAAAATTCGATTTTTCCACTGTTTTTACATTGTTGCTCAAAACGTGAATGAAAATAATGGGTTGAATTCGATTCTAGATGGTTTTTGGTCAAATTTCTTTTGAAATAAGAACTCTGAGTAGATTAGTTTTGTTTATATGCTTGGTATTCTCTTGATTAACGGATTTTTAGGCTTCGATTTCTGAAAATTCGGTTTTAGGGCATATAATGAGAATTTTTGAAAATCATGGGATTGATCTATTTTTAAAATTCTTTTTGCAAAACTAATCTGATTCCTAGTCTCTCTACATGATAATGATTGTTTGGGTACAATTTTTCAAATTTTTGAAAATAAACAATTTTTTCGTGTCCTTGAGTTCTTGCTCACAGGTTTCTCAATTTCTTAAGCACTAGCAGCAACAATGGTGTTTGCATGGATAATTGTTCTTCTGGTTGCCATGGTGAATACAAGAGCAACAAACAAGTCCAAGAGGGCTAAGAGAACAAAAGACAGTTCGGACTCAGGATCTGAGACAGATTCCATTGACTGGGATGAGCTTTTGGTAGAAGGCATTGCACCTACTGCCTCAAAGGGGAAAGCCCCTGCTGCAACCTCGAAGGCGCAGACTCCGCTTACCGCCGCTGAAAAGGGGAAAGCCCCAATGGAACCAAGTCCAGCTAAGACAAAAAGAAAGAGCGTTGCCCGAAAAAGAGGGAGTGCTCGAGGTATATCTATTGAAGAGCCACTTGCAAGCAAGCCTCCTCCACAAGACTTCATAAGCTCTGAGAGGATTAAGGATTTTGAGAAAAGAGAATGCATTGGCGAGCGCCATGTGAACGGCAAAGCTTTAAAAGAGCGCTCTGCATTGTTTGGGACTCTTTTTGATCAAGCGGGACTTGCACCCATTTGCAATTTCCCGGACAATCTTGGATATTGTCTTCACCTAGTCAGGATGTTTTATCAGAATTCATCAAAGTTGGTTGATCTTGAGGACGGACCACGAGAATTTCTAACGACAGTTAGAAATGTTAAGATCAAGATTACACCTCAATTAATTGGAGAGGTGTTAGGAATGAAGGCCCGGGTTGATGGAGTTCATTACCTAAAGGGTCATGTTTTTAGCAACACCACCTGGAGAGTGGTTGTTAATGGGATATGTCTTCCTGATACTCAGTCGACGGGAAATTCAATCTTTTCAAAAGAACTTCGACCAGAGTATCGCTACCTGAACTTTATAGTTTGCTACAACATTTTGCCAAACATGCAAACAAAAGTTCTGAGATGGGATAGGATGCTGTTTCTCTACCTTCTTGGAAACCCCACAGCAGCCATGGGATCTAATTTCAACATTCCCTATCTCATCTGGTCGAGGATGGCGCGGTATGTAGAACATGCCCATCCTACAGAGCGACTTCCCTTCCCAATAATCATTATGCGAATTTTGAAGAAATTTAAAGTCGATATTTCATCGTCGGCTTACATGCATAGCTTGGGAACTATCAACGATACAACTATTGTGAAGTCCCTCTCGCAAAGACAGGATGCGCCTCCAACACCTCCTCGCGGACAGAGACCCTCAACATCAACAGCAGCAGCAAAAACAGCAGCAACAGCTTCAGCACCACCTGGACCAGCTTCGACTTCAGGGGATGATGCCTCTGTTACCTCTATTTACCGAGAGCAACAACGACTTTTTTCAGAACAAGAACGAATGTCTAACGAATTCGTTGCAATGAAAGCCGACATAGGAGATCTAAAGAAGGAACAGATGTCCATGAACAAGATATTGAAAAAGATATTTCAAAAACTCGGCTGTACCAGTTCTGAAGATTCAGAATGATCTTCCTTTTGGTGTTCTAACAACTTTTTGTTTTTGTTGTTCTGCAGGTTTTTAATCTTAGTTCTTATATTTTCATTTTGAACTTTTTAACTCCCTTTCATTTTGTAATTTTGGCTCAGTTTGGTGACAAAAAGGGGGAGAGAGATTTGAACTGGTCAAACACTAACACTGTGATGTGTGATGTCAGAACTTTGAACTTTGAACTTTGGAGGTAAGTATACAACAACTTTGGTTTTGTATTGTGAATAATTGCATGTCTCGACTAACTATTTGACTAACTATTTGGGCATGTAATATTTCTAACAAGTTGTTGTTGACTAACAAACTTATGACATTTGGAATTTATTGCTTAGAAGATATGTCTATCTCTGATTTGTATCATAATACATATTGCTTTCATAAATGTCATATGAGTATAAACTTCTCTCTGGTTGGTTTTTTGAATGTCAAATTCTTGAGGTATCTAACGATTTCTCTTGTCAAGAATTACTTCTTTTTGCAGAGAGTACAAATGTCTAAGTCTAGAGTTTGTTTTAGGAGTTTATCTCATGTATTCTTTTTGGATCTCAAATGTAAATTTTTGTTGTATGATGATAGCAACAAAATATCTTTTTGAATTTTCTTAAGTGGATTTATGTTTGGTCACGAAACCGCCAAAGGGGGAGATTGTTAAGGATTTTGTTTTGGCGTATTTCGTGAAATGGTTAAGTCTTGAAGATTGAAGATGAAGATGGTTGAATCATTTACCTCAATCTCAAGAAAGAAGAATTCAAAAGGATCAGGTAAGTTTAACTAAACAATCTTGGTGATCCGAATACTTCTTATAATGTAGAAACACTTGGATGGGTTTTTAGTCGCATAAAAATTAAAAACTGGACATGTTATATGTTCAGGATCCGGATCAGGGTACTACAGTCCGGACACTGAACATAGGGTAGTTCATGCGCAAATCCAGTCCGGAACACATCTGCTTCAGTCCGGACCCCCGAACGTGGATTTTGCATAAACTGCATGAACAGTCCGGACCGTGGTTACTTCAGTCTGGACCCCGAACATGGTTTTCTGGAAATGTTCTGTTTATTGACGACAGTCCGAATCACACTTATTCCAGTCCGGACTGTCGACCCGAAAATTTCCAGATAAAGTTAGTTTTTATTCTTATCCTCTTCCAATGGTTTCTAACCTATAAATAAACCCTAATTCTATCTTTTAGGGTAATCCACGATAAGTTTTATACTTCGAGAAATGACGGAAAAATATTAACGGAGAAAAACTTATAAATCCACACATATAGAGAAGAAAGGAAATAACTAGATTTAATTCCATGTTCTTCATCTATGTTAATTAATTTGATTCTAGGTTTTCATACTCAGATTTTGAGTAGAATCAAATTAATGACTACTTAGATGGTATTTCCGATCTATCTTTGATCTAAGTATTCGGCGGATCATCACCACCAACAAAACAACGATTTTCTCCAAAATCGGCGCGCGGATTCGCGTGGCCTTGTGGATTCAAGGTGCTACCGCTCTCGTGGATTCGGACCGAGGTACGATTAGTTGTGATCGAAACGTACTACTTGGTGGACGCCGTGGATTCGGTCAGACGTCGTGGATTCGACGTTGGACGCCATGGATTCGGCGTTGGACGCAAATCGTGGATTCGAGGCGTGTTGCGGAGCGAGCGGAGACGATGTCACGCCCGGGGTTCGAAACTGCGACCGGCTCGCCAACAGAATCCGCCCACTATGCCAAACCCGCATAGGCGAAGCGTCCTTCCTGCAAGAAAAGTACTACAG
>CM055063.1:44499310-44646658 GCA_029204045.2 Tillandsia leiboldiana | reverse complement strand
TCGAGCAAATTTGACTCAATTTTTACGGGCCAGAAAAATGAATCTTTCACAGTATATACACGATTGAAAGATATGTACATAATGTGCTAAACTTGGGAGAGAAAATTCCGAATCTAAAGTTATAAGAAAGATTATCAGGACTCTTCCTAAAGATTTCGCCCAAAGGTTGCAGCCATTGAAACAGTTAAACACCCGGACGAAATCCGTGTAGAAGAATAGTAGGTGCTCTTCAAACTTATGAAATGACATTCCTACTAACTATTATTCTGGAAAGTTATCTTCTTCTAAGACTTCAGGTTTTGCGTTGAAAATAACAAAAGAAGAAGACACGGATTCATCCTTCTCAGCCGATGGCGAGAACCTATCAATGGAGGATTTCGAGAAGCAACTGCGCTCTTGACGAGGAAATTTCGCCCGAAGTTTCGAAGGGGTAATTCTAGCAAAACTTCATCCTTCGTAAAGTCGAAGAAAGAAAGCAAAGGAAATTCAAGCTTTAAGTCAAGAAAGCAAGAGAGTTTTTCAAAGGACAAGAAAAGCTCGAAGGGACAAGTCCATGCTTCAAGTGCCGAGGCTACGGTCACATCTCAACGGAGTAGTGTCCCAATAAGAATCCGTCGAAGAAGAAGGCGATGCAAGCCGTCACTTGGGATGACACTCAACATCCAATGAGTCATCTTCTAGTGATGGATGAAAACAACGCAATGGCATTCCACGCGTCCACAACTTCACCTTGTATGCTTTTGGCAAGTACATCCGATTCATTGTCAACTCCTCCCAAGTTGAAAGGAATGCAACGGACGATGAATCGAGTAATTCCGAAGGTTGAAGACTTTGCTTTTGCCTACCATAAACTTTTAAAAGGATTCAAAGAAACTGGCAAAGCAAAACAAGGGTTTGAGAAGAAGATTGGATCTTGAAGAAGAAGCAAAAGGGCAACTTCTCTATCAAACGCTCTTGACGTGGAACGGATAACTGATCAAAGTAAATGTTTCCCTTCAAGAGGAAAAATGAGCATTTCGAGAAGGAACACATCAAACTGGTGGATAAAGCAAATTACTTCTTGAAAGCTTTACTCCGAGGCTCGTCAGAAAAGATGGAATGACGAAGACCATTTTCCAATTAAGGATGATTGAAGCGATTTTCTTCTGGAAAGAGCAAGTGGATAAAGATGCTTGGTCTTGGTCAAACAAATCGTTTGGGCCTTGGATACAATCGAACTGGAGACAGTCCTAGTTCGAGTTGGAACAATTTTTGTGCCCCAGTCGGTGTCTCCTCCTCCGACGACGGAATTCAATGCATTAACGACAACAAGCCTACCTCACCTTGTCACGCCCGAGTCCGCCAATTTGTACGGTTCGGCACGCCAACAGACCCGCCAATCGGGTATGACCTTTCACTACCCGAAAGGAAGGTAACATCCATAATAATACAACAAGTGTATGCGGAAGCTCAATATCAGAGTAATAAAAATCACTACTAATTTAAACTTTCATTCAATAACAATAGTTAAAGCGGAAATGAAAGCATAGAAGAGTGAACCATGAATTAAATTTATGCTTTTACATTTCTGAACTTGCAAATAAAATTATTACAAATGTTTTACATAATTTCCTCACCATACAAGGTTCACTGAAGAAGAAATATATAAAAAGGATACCTCTGCTAGACCCTCTAGGTCTCTATGCTGCTGGGCTCTTGCCCCTGTCGTATGCCTCGCGTCTGCACCTGAACCGTCTCGATCGCTGTCTCCATACCTGAACCTGTGGGGAGGTCACCCAAGGGGGGTGAGAACTACGACAGAGTTCCCAGTGGGTTCAACCACCGAGAAAAAGTGTCCTACACCACTTGTCCAATGGAAGCAATAACAATAGTGCGCTAGGAATCTAAAATCCTCAATATCAAAATGCGGCTATGCAAATACATTATCACTACACTACTGGTGTATACTCATCGACCCAGCACTACTCTGTCTAGTCATACTAGGCTACTAAGCACCAACTCGGCCACAATGCCGCTGTACACAGGGTTAAACTAACCCGGCACCTGGGCACTCTATTTCTCTTTATTCTTTAAATTCTGGTGCTTTAGTTCAAAGTTAACCCTCAGAAATTTTATCCAACGGGCCCCAGCCCGGTAGTCCTGCTACCATAAGATAAGATTTCTAAGGTAGCCGATAACACCCGCAAGTGTTACCCCGTCCTACGGAAGAAACGTCCCGAATGGTCTCTACCCGGGAGAGGGGCACTGCCTGCAACTCCAACATGGGCCGCGTTTCTCACCGTAGGTCCGCCCGTTTTTTATCTTTATATTTCTTTCTTTTCTTTTCTTTTTCCCTTTTCCTTTTACTTTAGTTCTTAGCCTCTTGCACTTAAACACGTGCTTTCTTTCTTATTCGAGCTTATAGCTCCCTTTTTGCCACTGGCGAATCTCTTCTCTTTCCTTTGAGCATCTAGCTCTCCTTACTTTCACTTTTAGCCTTTCGAAAGTACTCGTCCGACGGGTAACTGCCGGGGAGTCCTGCTCCACAATGACGAGTCTCAAATTCGAAGGCGCCATTTACATTCTCTTTATGCTTTTTAGCCACTTTTAGCTTGCTTTTAAACTTTGCCCTTTTAAAACAATTTACCTCTTATCCTAGGTCTCGCCATAAAGATAACTAGAGAGTCTCTGGACTCTTAAACATTTCACCTTCATTATTTAACTCAAATTGAAGTTAAAGTTATTGTCCATTTGCCCAGACCACCTATGACTTTCTAGGGGTTATATTTGTTTAATTCTTTAACCTTGGGATCTTATCCACATTCCTGATTCCTCACTGAATCCTAGAGTTAACTTAACTCTATTTTTTCGTTCCATTTTTAACTTAGAGTTACACTGACTCTATGTCACGCCCCGGAGGTTTTAAGGATTAGCGGAAAACGTACATATTTTTTTTTCTTAACAACCCCTCCTGCCGGTGCGCGTCAGACCCGCCACATATACAAATTCACTCTTTAAACGGACAGAGTCTCCTTTGTATCGCACGGCGTCACATTTACAACATTATTCTTTAACCACATAGTCACAATGAATACATTGATGGAGAGTACTACTTTTATCCATAAACTTAAGGTTTCATTCACAACATCAAGATGAGACTGCAGATTTACGAACGGTGTCTAAATGACACCTAAATCCCAAAGTAATTCCGCGAGTCTCAATTAGGCGGCTGCATCTTTTGAAAAGATAAATCCAGAGTTTTCAAGATAGTGCCCACACGACACTTGGTTTTGGAAAGTATTTTTGAAACCCTTTTGTTTAGTGTAAAAACATGCCGCATATAAGTCCATACGAGTATATCAAGTCCACAATACCAAATTAACTATCCATCCAACATCCATAATGGTCCACAATCAAGCAAATGAAACTTAACAGTTAAACAAGAAAGGAAATGAGATAAACCCAAACAAACGATAATGTGAAGCCTCAATGGCTAATGTCCTCTAGACGCTGCCTCACCATCGTCCCGGCTACTACACCTAGTCGGACCTGTCACAGTGTGGGAAAGTCAGTGACAAATAAAGTAGATGATCAAAGCAATAAAAGTATTGTTAAGACGAACCGAATACACCGGAACCTTTCGCTTTTCCCCTCATGAGTCACCACATCCCTTGATTTTTTTACATAATACCTGTCGGAAGGTCTAAAGACCCCCTCGTGAACGATCACTTTACTTGCGTAATGCTTTTAACCCCTCCACGGTGCTAGTGCTGCACCTATAGCGAGCGCGAGGGGTCCCCACTCGACACCTTTACTTTCGTGGGGTACACGGGTCAACGTACCACAATTCCGGAAAAGTACACCCAATCGGTGGCCAAACCGCCGGTGTGCGTGTAAGCATCCAAGAACATAATAGCCGAAACCGGCGTGTAACAATCACCGCGACACTCAGTCGCCACAGTTAATAATGGAAGAACAGGAAATACTCATGCGATGGGTTTAAACAGTTAATACAATTCATCTACTTTATTAGGCTTGTTATTATACTTGTTATAATGATGACATTCAGCACTTATTGCGAGGATACCCATCTTGATGCGTGATGATCGGGACACCTTGAACTTTGACACCCTCCCGCTCAGCACCTGGACCTAAAGAAGCCCCCAAAAGAACGATAAATCAAACCATGCCGCAAAACGAGACCCAAACCTGACGACGTAACGGAAATCACGTAGCGGCGTGTTCACGACGCACGGTTGCTCCCCGCGCGATGCTGCCTGCGCGGCGTCACCGCCCGTGGGTGCCCCGCACGGCATGAAGCCGCGCGGCGCGCACACCCGCGGGTGGCGCCCGTGCAGTGTCGCTCGCGCGGGCGCCGCCGCCCGCGGGTGCCCCGCTCGGCGTGAAGCCGCGCGGCGCGCACACCCGCGGGTGGCGCCCGTGCGGTGTGTTAAGGATTTTGTTTTGGCGTATTTCGTGAAATGGTTAAGTCTTGAAGATTGAAGATGAAGATGGTTGAATCATTTACCTCAATCTCAAGAAAGAATAATTCAAAAGGATCAGGTAAGTTTTACTAAATAATCTTGGTGATCCGAATACTTCTTATAATGTAGAAACACTTGGACGGGTTTTTAATCGCATAAAAATCAAAAACTGGACATGTTATATGTTCAGGATCCGGATCAGGGTACTACAGTCTGGACCCCGAACATATGGTAGTTCATGCGCAAATCCAGTCCGGAACACATCTGCTTCAGTCCGGACCCCGAACGTGGATTTTGCAGAAACTGCATGAACAGTCCGGACCGTGGTTACTTCGGTCCGGACCCCGAACATGGTTTTCTAGAAATGTTCTGTTTATTGACGACAGTCCGGATCACACTTATTCTAGTCCGACTGTCGACCCGAAAATTTCCAGATAAGGTTAGTTTTTGATTCTTATCCTCTTCCAATGGTTTCTAACCTATAAATAAACCCTAATTCTATCTTTTAGGGTAATCCACGATAAGTTTTATACTCCGGGAAATGGCGAAAAAATATTAACGGATAAAAACTATAAATCCACACATATAGAGAAAAAAGAAAATAACTAGATTTAATTCTATATTTCTTCATCTATATTAATTAATTTGATTCTAGGTTTTCATACTCAGATTTTGAGTAGAATCAAATTAATGAATACTTAGATGGTATTTCCGATCTATCTTTGATCTAAGTATTCGGCGGATCACACCACCAACAAAATAACGATTTTCCCAAAATCGGCGCGTGGATTCGCGTGGCCTTGGATTCAAGGTGCTACCGCTCTCGTGGATTCGGAGAGAGGTACGTTCGTGAGATCGAAACGTACTACTTGGTGGAGACCGTGGATTCGGTCAGACGTCGTGGATTCGACGTTGGACGCCGTGGATTCGGCGTTGGACGCAAATCGTGGATTCGAGGCGCGTTGCGGAGCGAGCGGAGAAGATCTACTAGGAGCGTATGGAAAAAGGTTGAGTCGTGTGTGAGTACGTTATATCACCTTTGTACATGTTATAATTCTAGTGGATTTCACCGTGTTATCGGTCCCGTGGTTTTTTACTCCTGTGATGGAGTTTTCCACGTAAAATCTCTGCGTGTTATTTTTCATTTCCGCATTGGGTTTTATTACGCAAAGATTTTTGAGTGTTTATTGTTTACACCTATTCACCCCCCTCTAGGTGTTTTTTCCCCTATTTAGATCCATATTATACATAACCCAACAAGTGGTATCGGAGCAGGAATAGGGTTGTAACAATGGTTGAAGGTGGAAACATCAACAGACCCCAGTTCTTCGATGGAACAAACTATGCCTACTGGAAAGTACAGATGAAAGCCTTTTTTAATTTCCATCGACGAACGGGTGTGGCAATCAATCGAGTTAGGATGGTCAATCCAACTGAAAATTATTGTTGATGTCACACCATCAAACCTAGGTCGAAATGGACCAAGGAAGAGATTGACTTATCTTCCTACAATGGCAAAGGAATTAACGCCTTATTTAATGCTTTGTCGCAAACTGAATTCTCTCGCGTCTCGGCATGTGAGACTGCGAAAGAAATCTGGGATGTTCTACAAGTTACACATGAGAGAACAACCTTGTGAAGATTCAAAAGCTGCAAATGCTTACGAGCAAGTTTGACTCTATTTTCATGGCGGGAAAATGAATCTTTCACAGATTATTATATGAGATTGCAAGACATCGTGAATACATGTGCTAACTTGGGAGAGAAAATTCCAGAATTTAAAGTTGTAAGAAGATTTTAAGGACTCTTCCTGAAAGATTTTGTTCCAAGGTTACGGCCATTGAAACTATTAAACACCCGGACGAAATCCGTGTAGAAGGAATTAGTTGGTTCACTTCAAACATATGAAATGACCATTTCCTACTAACTATTCTTCTGGAAAGCATCATCTTCTAAGTCTTCAGGTTTTACGTTGAAAACAACAAAAGAAGAAGACGCGGATTCATCCTCCTCAGACGACGACGAGAACCTATCTATGGAGGATTTCGAGAAGCAACTTGCTCTCTGGACAAGGAAATTTCACCGAAACTTTCGAAGGGTAATTCAAGTAAAACTTCATCCTTCGTAAAGTCGAAGAAAGGCAACGGTTCTTCAAGCCACAAGTCAGAAAGCAAGAGAGTTTTTTAAAAGATAAGAAAAGCTTGGAGGGACAAGTCCAATGCTTCAAGTGCCGAGGATACGGCCATATCTCAACGGAGTGTCCTAATAAGAATCCGCCGAAGAAGAAAAGCGATGCAAGCCGGCATTTGGGATGACACCTCAACGTCAAATGAGTCATCTTCCAGTGATGAAGAAAACAACGCAACGGCGTTCCACGCGTCCACAACTTCACCTTTCGTGTGCTTTATGGCAAGTACATTCGATTCCTTGTCCAACTCCTCCCAAGCTGAAAAGAATGCAACGGACAACGAATTGAGTAATTCCGAAGACCATAAACTTTTAAAGGATTCAAAGAAACTGGCAAGCAAACCAAGGGTTTGAGAGGGAGATTGCAGGATCTCGAAGATGAAGTAAAAGGGCAACTTCTCTCTCAAACGCTCTTGAAGTGGAAAGGATAACTTGATCAAAGTAAATGTTTCCCTTCAAGAGAAAAATGAGCATTTCGAGAAGGAACACGTAAAACTGGTGTATAAAGCAAGTTACTTCTTGAAGCTCTACTCCGAGGCTCGACAGGAAAAGATGGAGATGACGAAGACCATTTTCCAACTTAAGGATGATTTGAAGCGATTTTCTTCGGGAAGGAGAAAGTTGGATTAGATGCTTGGTCTTGGTCAAACAAAACCGTTTCGGCCTTGGATACAATCGAACTGGAGACAGTCCTAGTTCGGTTGGAACAGTTTTTGTGCCCCAGTCGGTATCTCCTCCTCCAACGACGGAAATCACTGCATACAACGACAACAAGCCTACCCTCACCTATTGCGGGTTCTTCAAGTTCAAAGGTATGTTTTCGTTGTGGTTTTGCAGGGCACATACGAAGAAATTACAAGATTGGAGCGAAAGATCACATCAAGCACTCTTGCAACAAATACCAAAAAGGTGATTCCCGGAAATCAAAGGAGAACCTTTCAAAGGAAACAAACCTTGGTAGTTATCTAACAAGATGACGTCATCAAAGAAAGCAATCAATCAAACAAGCGCTTTCACCAAGGAGAATAACTTCACATTCATTGCCGACGCAGTCCAAAAGGTTTGGGTGCGCAAAGGTGAAATCTTCCCTTGTCTTGTCATTCAAACTTCTTTGCATGCTTATGATAATTCGTCTTGGTATCTGGATAGTAGATGTTCCCGTCACATGACGTCATCAAAGAAAAGCAATCAATCAAACAAGTCGCTTTCACCAAGGAGAATAACTTCACATTCATTGCCGACGCAGTCCAAAAAGGTTTTGGGTGCGCAAAGGTGAAATCTTCCCTTGTCTTGTCATTCAAACTTCTTTGCATGCTTATGATAATTCGTCTTGGTATCTGGATAGTAGATGTTCCCGTCACATGACCGGTGAAAAAAACAGTTTTCAAACTTTAGAGGAAATCTCCGGAGGACTTTGTAGTTTTCGGAGACGGTCGTTCTTTTAAAATTGTTGGAAAGGGAACAATTGCTATTCCAGAAGGCCCGGTTTTGAACAATGTTTTATTTGTTGAAGGCCTTAAGACTAACCTCATTAGCATAAGTCAACTTTGTGATAATGGTTTTTCAGTTAATTTTTCCTCTGCAGAATGTATTGTAACTGATAAGGACCATTTGTTCTTTTTGAAAGGGGTTAGATATGAAAATAATTGCTATGTTGTTTCAAACAAAATTTCTAAAAATTGTAACCTAGTTTCACTTGATAACAAAATTCTTTGGCATGAAAGACTAGGTCGCATAAATTTTAAAGAACTAGCAAGGATTTCAAATAAAGACGTGGTTAAGGGGGTTCCTAAACTTTCTTTTAAAGAAAACATTGTGTGTGGAGGTTGTCTAAAGGAAAAACAATCAAGGGCTGCACACAAGAACTTGAACCACGTTGGTACCAACCGGCACTTAGAATTACTGCACATGGACTTAATGGGGCCGACACGTCAACCAAGCCTCGGAGGTAATTGGTATATTTTTCTTTTGGTTGATGATTTCTCTAGATATTCATGGGTAACATTTTTAAAAGAGAAAGCGGATACTTTCGACTCTTTTCATGAGGTTTGTCATCGTATTATGATTGAGAGAAATGAAAAGACCGTTCGTGTTCGAAGTGATAGAGGTGGAGAATTCATCAATTCTAAATTTATTGATTTTTACACTTCCAACGGCATAAAACATGAATTCTCTGCACCCTATACACCTCAGCAGAATGGTGTAGTCGAGCGCAAAAACAGGGTGTTCAAGAGATGGCGCGTGTTATGCTTCATAGCCGGAAACTCCCGTTACATTTTTGGGCTGAAGCTGTGAACACTGCCGTCTACGTAATTAATCGAGTGTATTTGCGCCCGGGAACTCTAAATACACCATATGAGCTATGGTTTTGTAGAAAACCGAATATCAAATATTTACGAATCTTTGGGAGTCGTTGTTATATTTTGCGTGATCGCGAAAATCTTGGTAAATTCGACTCTCGAAGTGACGAAGGGATCTTCATGGGTTATTCTATAAACAGTAGAGCATATCGCGTATTTAACCTGGAATCTAAAACGATGGTAGAATCTATTAATGTTAAAGTAGATGAAGCTTTTCATTTTGCATCTGATAAATCTACCCCTGATATGTCTCTAGATGATGATACTCCTATAAATGCATCTTCTCATAATAATTCTTTCGATAAAGTTGATGCATCTAATGGTTCTTCTAGTTTATCTGATATGCTGGAATCATCATATGTACCTCGAGTACTCCGTTACCTGAAACGCTATGTATCTCCAAGGATCATCCGGAATCAAATATTATTGGAGACCCACAAGAAGGAGTCAGGACTCGGAGACAGTTGGTTTGTGGAGTCGCATGCTACGTCTCTATGGTAGAACCAAAGAACGTCGATGAAGCTCTTCAGGATGACTACTGGATTGAAGCAATGCAGGAAGAGCTCCATCAGTTCGAAAGAAACAAAGTCTGGGAACTAACAAAGCCACCTAAGCAACACAACGTGATTGGTACTAAATAGATTTTCAAGAACAAGAAAAACGAGGATGGTACCATTATCAGGAACAAAGCACGCCTAGTTGCTCAGGGCTATTCACAAATAGAAGGTATAGACTTTGATGAGACGTTCGCCCCAGTTGCTCGACTCGAGTCAATTCGTATTTTGTTGCAATTGCTTGTCATTTTAAAATCAAACTCTTTCAAATGGACGTTAAGAGCACGTTTCTAAATGGGTTTTTGAACGAGGAAGTTTATGTGGCTCAACCGAAAGGTTTTGTAGACCATAAGCAACCTAACCATGTTTTTCGTTTGAAAAAGGCTCTTTACGGTCTAAAACAAGCACCGCGAGCGTGGTACGAAAGGTTGACAAAGCACCTTTTGGAGAAAGGCTATACTCGAGGGGGAGCAGATCAGACTCTCTTTGTGAAGCACTATCAGGATAACTTCATTGTGGCACAAATCTATGTCGATGACATTGTATTTGGTGCAACAAGAGACAATGATGCTTCAAATTTCACGAAAACTATGGAAAGCGAATTTGAGATGTCTATGATGGGCGAACTAACATATTTTCTTGGATTGCAAGTGAAACAAAATGAAGAAGGCATCCATCTGTGCCAATCCAAGTATGCAAGGGAGTTGGTGAAGAAATTCGAATTAGAAAATGCTAAAGATTTTCCAACTCCAATGGGAACTAGCAATAAGGGATTAGGAAGTGAATCTCTTAGTGAAAGTGTAGACGAGAAGCTTTATCGCAGCATGATTGGAAGTCTACTCTACCTCACGGCTAGTCGCCCGGATATATCCTTTAGTGTTGGGATCTACGCGAGATATCAATCAGCACCAAAGGAGGTTCACCTGAAAGTGGTGAAAAGGATCATCCGGTACGTCAAAGGAACTTTGAATTTCGGAATTTCGTATCCTATGAGAACAACTCTAGACATAATAGGATATTCAGATGCCGATTGGGCAGGATCTGTGGATGATCGGAAGAGTACGAGTGGTGCATGTTTTTATCTTGGCCATTGTCTTGTTGCATGGCATAGTAATAAGCAAAACTGCATTGCACTCTCGACTGCCGAAGCGGAATATATTTCAGCAGGTAGTTGTTCAACTCAACTCATTTGGATGAAAAGCGTGTTGAGCGACTTTCGAATTTCAGCAACTTCGGTAGCTATTCTTTGTGACAACACAAGTGCTATAAATATTTCTAAAAATCCTGTGTTGCACTCGAGAACAAAACACATTGAATTTAGATATCATTTTCTAAGAGAGCCAGTTGAATCAAATATTCTTCAAATTTCCTATATTTCAACTAAAGATCAATTAGCTGACATTTTAACAAAACCTTTGGATCAAAAACGGTTTATTCATTTACGTAAAGCAATTGGAATGCTTTCTTTGAAATAACACTTTTTGAAATCATTGCTTAGGTTAGGTTTTGTTTTGAGTTTTTGTTCCTTATCTATGTTTGTACATAGAACATTAATTGAGCATATGTAATTGACTTTACTTGCATCCTTTCATATATTTAGAAATTTATTATGCTCTGGATATCATAATAATTCATTTGATGCAATGATCATTTATGTCAATTAAGTCATCTTTAATTGATCAAAGTCAATTTCTCTCTCATACGATCTCTTGGTATAGTTTTTATCATATTTGAAAATTGAGTTAAGTATGAAACTCGAGATCAATTTTTGGTTGAATACCTCATATCTTAGATAATTGATAGCCAATTGAGGGGGAGTTTATCAAAATTTTTATGCTCAAAAGATGTGGAAAGAGTTACATGCCAATGAGGAGTGTGAAAACTACCACCACATGGAGGAAAGAGCTACCACCTCGGTCGTCCGAGTACTGTGTGCAGCTACCACATGTATACCAAGCATGGTTTTTCGAGTTGATTAGATAAAATGCATTTTGGAATACTTGACTCTGTCAAATTCCAAGGTTGGTATAAGGTGGGGATTTTATTGAAAGATGCTCAAAGAGCCACTCCTAACAATAAATTGATTAGATATATTATCTAACTTATTTGGGATTTCAAACATCTATCAATCTTGGTACTTCATTTTCTTTACCATATTGATGATTTGATAAACGCATTACTCATAAGATCATGATAGATGTCATTGAACTTGTTCAACTTTAAAGGATTTAATTTTTATAAATTTTCGTTTCATTACTTGAGTATTATTGATAGATTTAGCATAATCTATTTATCTTGATATGAAACGATGACTTTTGTTTAAAGTTGACATGCAAAAGTGCTTACATACCTTTTCTGGATTTTCTGAAATTTTTCTAAATTTTTCTGAAGAAAAAGTTGGAGCCGATCCGGACTGGAATTCCTGTTCCGGATCCCGAACGCAGAATTCTCTGCGGGTAGCCGATCCGGACTGGATTCTTGATCCGTTCCGGACCGCGGCTTGGGTTTTATATGAAACAAAAGGGTTTTGATTTCTTTTTACAACAATCTTTTGTTTCCAAGCCTCCAGAGTTTCTCTCACTAGAAAACAACCAATTTGGAGCCTTTCTAACTCGAGTTTTTCGGATTCAAGTAAGTTTCTTTGATCAAAATTCGATTTTTCCACTGTTTTTACATTGTTGCTCAAACGTGAATGAAAATAATGGGTTGAATTCGATTCTAGATGGTTTTTGGTCAAATTTCTTTTGAAATAAGAACTCTGAGTAGATTAGTTTTGTTTATATGCTTGGTATTCTCTTGATTAACGGATTTTTAGGCTTCGATTTCTGAAAATTCGGTTTTAGGGCATATAATGAGAATTTTTGAAAATCATGGGATTGATCTATTTTTAAAATTCTTTTTGCAAAACTAATCTGATTCCTAGTCTCTCTACATGATAATGATTGTTTGGGTACAATTTTTCAAATTTTTGAAAATAAACAATTTTTTCGTGTCCTTGAGTTCTTGCTCACAGGTTTCTCAATTTCTTAAGCACTAGCAGCAACAATGGTGTTTGCATGGATAATTGTTCTTCTGGTTGCCATGGTGAATACAAGAGCAACAAACAAGTCCAAGAGGGCTAAGAGAACAAAAGACAGTTCGGACTCAGGATCTGAGACAGATTCCATTGACTGGGATGAGCTTTTGGTAGAAGGCATTGCACCTACTGCCTCAAAGGGGAAAGCCCCTGCTGCAACCTCGAAGGCGCAGACTCCGCTTACCGCCGCTGAAAAGGGGAAAGCCCCAATGGAACCAAGTCCAGCTAAGACAAAAAGAAAGAGCGTTGCCCGAAAAAGAGGGAGTGCTCGAGGTATATCTATTGAAGAGCCACTTGCAAGCAAGCCTCCTCCACAAGACTTCATAAGCTCTGAGAGGATTAAGGATTTTGAGAAAAGAGAATGCATTGGCGAGCGCCATGTGAACGGCAAAGCTTTAAAAGAGCGCTCTGCATTGTTTGGGACTCTTTTTGATCAAGCGGGACTTGCACCCATTTGCAATTTCCCGGACAATCTTGGATATTGTCTTCACCTAGTCAGGATGTTTTATCAGAATTCATCAAAGTTGGTTGATCTTGAGGACGGACCACGAGAATTTCTAACGACAGTTAGAAATGTTAAGATCAAGATTACACCTCAATTAATTGGAGAGGTGTTAGGAATGAAGGCCCGGGTTGATGGAGTTCATTACCTAAAGGGTCATGTTTTTAGCAACACCACCTGGAGAGTGGTTGTTAATGGGATATGTCTTCCTGATACTCAGTCGACGGGAAATTCAATCTTTTCAAAAGAACTTCGACCAGAGTATCGCTACCTGAACTTTATAGTTTGCTACAACATTTTGCCAAACATGCAAACAAAAGTTCTGAGATGGGATAGGATGCTGTTTCTCTACCTTCTTGGAAACCCCACAGCAGCCATGGGATCTAATTTCAACATTCCCTATCTCATCTGGTCGAGGATGGCGCGGTATGTAGAACATGCCCATCCTACAGAGCGACTTCCCTTCCCAATAATCATTATGCGAATTTTGAAGAAATTTAAAGTCGATATTTCATCGTCGGCTTACATGCATAGCTTGGGAACTATCAACGATACAACTATTGTGAAGTCCCTCTCGCAAAGACAGGATGCGCCTCCAACACCTCCTCGCGGACAGAGACCCTCAACATCAACAGCAGCAGCAAAAACAGCAGCAACAGCTTCAGCACCACCTGGACCAGCTTCGACTTCAGGGGATGATGCCTCTGTTACCTCTATTTACCGAGAGCAACAACGACTTTTTTCAGAACAAGAACGAATGTCTAACGAATTCGTTGCAATGAAAGCCGACATAGGAGATCTAAAGAAGGAACAGATGTCCATGAACAAGATATTGAAAAAGATATTTCAAAAACTCGGCTGTACCAGTTCTGAAGATTCAGAATGATCTTCCTTTTGGTGTTCTAACAACTTTTTGTTTTTGTTGTTCTGCAGGTTTTTAATCTTAGTTCTTATATTTTCATTTTGAACTTTTTAACTCCCTTTCATTTTTGTAATTTTGGCTCAGTTTGGTGACAAAAAGGGGGAGAGAGATTTGAACTGGTCAAACACTAACACTGTGATGTGTGATGTCAGAACTTTGAACTTTGAACTTTGGAGGTAAGTATACAACAACTTTGGTTTTGTATTGTGAATAATTGCATGTCTCGACTAACTATTTGACTAACTATTTGGGCATGTAATATTTCTAACAAGTTGTTGTTGACTAACAAACTTATGACATTTGGAATTTATTGCTTAGAAGATATGTCTATCTCTGATTTGTATCATAATACATATTGCTTTCATAAATGTCATATGAGTATAAACTTCTCTCTGGTTGGTTTTTTGAATGTCAAATTCTTGAGGTATCTAACGATTTCTCTTGTCAAGAATTACTTCTTTTTGCAGAGAGTACAAATGTCTAAGTCTAGAGTTTGTTTTAGGAGTTTATCTCATGTATTCTTTTTGGATCTCAAATGTAAATTTTTGTTGTATGATGATAGCAACAAAAATATCTTTTTGAATTTTCTTAAGTGGATTTATGTTTGGTCACGAAACCGCCAAAGGGGGAGATTGTTAAGGATTTTGTTTTGGCGTATTTCGTGAAATGGTTAAGTCTTGAAGATTGAAGATGAAGATGGTTGAATCATTTACCTCAATCTCAAGAAAGAAGAATTCAAAAGGATCAGGTAAGTTTAACTAAACAATCTTGGTGATCCGAATACTTCTTATAATGTAGAAACACTTGGATGGGTTTTTAGTCGCATAAAAATTAAAAACTGGACATGTTATATGTTCAGGATCCGGATCAGGGTACTACAGTCCGGACACTGAACATAGGGTAGTTCATGCGCAAATCCAGTCCGGAACACATCTGCTTCAGTCCGGACCCCGAACGTGGATTTTGCATAAACTGCATGAACAGTCCGGACCGTGGTTACTTCAGTCTGGACCCCGAACATGGTTTTCTGGAAATGTTCTGTTTATTGACGACAGTCCGAATCACACTTATTCCAGTCCGGACTGTCGACCCGAAAATTTCCAGATAAAGTTAGTTTTTTATTCTTATCCTCTTCCAATGGTTTCTAACCTATAAATAAACCCTAATTCTATCTTTTAGGGTAATCCACGATAAGTTTTATACTTCGAGAAATGACGGAAAAATATTAACGGAGAAAAACTTATAAATCCACACATATAGAGAAGAAAGGAAATAACTAGATTTAATTCCATGTTTCTTCATCTATGTTAATTAATTTGATTCTAGGTTTTCATACTCAGATTTTGAGTAGAATCAAATTAATGAATACTTAGATGGTATTTCCGATCTATCTTTGATCTAAGTATTCGGCGGATCATCACCACCAACAAAACAACGATTTTCTCCAAAATCGGCGCGCGGATTCGCGTGGCCTTGTGGATTCAAGGTGCTACCGCTCTCGTGGATTCGGACCGAGGTACGATTCGTGTGATCGAAACGTACTACTTGGTGGACGCCGTGGATTCGGTCAGACGTCGTGGATTCGACGTTGGACGCCATGGATTCGGCGTTGGACGCAAATCGTGGATTCGAGGCGTGTTGCGGAGCGAGCGGAGAAGATGTCACGCCCCGGGGTCGAAACTGCGACCCGGGCTCGCCAACAGATCCGCCACCTATGCCAAACCCCGCATAGGCGAAGCGTCCTTCCTGCAAGAAAAGTACTACAGCTAACAGATATCAGTGCTATAAATGAAAATCTGCTGTAAAACTAAAATCAACCACTGTACAACTGGAAAATAATACAACAATGTCCATCTCCCAAAAATGATAATCATAGAATATCCTCATATACAAAGCTCAAAACTCAACAGGGAGGTATCTCCAATAAATACATCAGTGTACGGGCTCTCAATACATATCATATCCTCACTACAAGAGTCTCTCAAAAGAGGAAAACAAAAATAGCCAATCTACTGTAGGTCTCCTCTGAAGGGGTACCGCTACTCTCCAACGACGGGTAGGGATCTAGCTCGCGACTCCCTCGCCCCGATCAACAACCGCAGAATCAGCAACACCCGGTAAGACTCTGCAAAACAAAGGAGAGGAAGGGAAAAAGGAGGGGGAAAACCCTCAAAGGGTATGAGAACTACACCAAAAAGGGAGTTCTCAGTGGGTACCACCGCCAGACCCGACGGTCTGCCCACTAAGTCCTCAAGAGACATAAAATAACCAAAGCCGTGAGAACTGAACAAGAACACTGATGACACTCAACAGCTACTACTCCTCCATCTAAATGCTCAAGAGAGGAGAATCAAAGAATGGTATGCAACCCCTAGCACATGAAGTGCACAATCGACCCAATCGAGCTGACTGCCACATCTGGTCCAGTCAAACCTGCGCCCCACCTACAACCACCTCCCACTGCCGGGCAGGAATTACGTAGGGTGTCCAAACGGACTAACTCGCTATCGAGTAGTGGCTCATGCAGGCTATGGTCAAAATCCACGCTCCCTCTCAGAACGGATATCCTCAAGATCCCCAAACCTCTCGCACAACGGTCAAAGTACTCACAACAACACTAGCACTGGTCTAAACACAGCTACTAGACTCCACTCAGTCCCCCCTGACACGAGTGCAACAATAAAGTAATTGCCTGTAATAAACCCAATCAATGAACCAGCAAGAACTGGTACTGCCTGCTGTGCCTGACAAATCGGGTATGCTGGCCAATGCATAACACCGATAAGGGATAGAAGTCTCAGTGCCTGACAAATCGGGTATGCTGGCCAATGCATAACACCGATAAGGGATAGGAGTCTCAAGGTCTCAAAGTATGTATATCACACACTCCGGAGTGGCACTCGAGGGGAGCGACCCACACGAGTAAAGTATCTCAGTAACTAATAACATAAGTATAAATCAGCAGGACTGGATCATGACTCTGATCAAAGTGGGAAAGCCCAACCACTAAAGAAAGCCTCGGTCCTCAATCAGATGCAAAAGTACTCAATAAGTGGGCAACTCCGTCCACTAGAGAAACCTGGTACCCAATCCGATGCATAAATAAATATCCGGTCAACCGCCCAATATCCGCGGTTGCCGCAATACCCTGCCGTCTATAATCAAGTACTATAACCGACCTCCGGTCAACCTCCCAAAGTCCACGGTGTCACGCCCCGGGTGTAAACCAGAACCCAGGCTCGCCAACAGATCCGCCATGCACACAGAATTTTCCATGTACACGAAGCGCTGGTAACCTGCTCAGATATAAGATATACAATAGAAGAGCATAAACAGAGCTGAACTAAAAGAACTATAAGTAATCTCAGACTGGAAATAAGATACAAGCTGAAATAAAGTACAATAAACTCCCAGCTCACTAACCAAAATACAAACAGCTGGCTAAACCAGTCCCAAAAGTAAACTACTGTAATCTAAGATACAAAAGGGGTGCAATAAAAGTCCAGCTACTCTCACAGTCGGGGTAGATGATCTAGCTAGTCCGCAATCCTCTTACCTCGATCAGCCGCTGATGGCCCAGCAGCTCGCGCAGATGACTCTGCAAAACAAAGGGAAGAAGACAGAAAACAACAATGGGGGTGAGAACTACTAGATAAACCAGTAGCCTTCCCTAGTGGGTAAAACCTCAAATGCTGACACACCCACTAGGACTATAAGAGGCAAAAAGGAAGGAACAGTGGTATGCAATATAGACTGCTGGAAAAAGAGAAACTACCACTACTATGCCTCTAGATGCTGTGCCAAAGGTTACGGTATATGCATGCAACTGTAAATCTAACTGCCTAAAGAAACCCAATCAAAGGGCCAGGAAGTACTGGCACTGCCTGCTCTATCACCAATCGCAACTCATCAAGGTGCCCGCCGCTCGGCACGGTGTAAAGCCTACTCCGGAGTGGCACTCGAGGGGAGCGACCCACACGAGTAAAGTATGTACAGTATCCCTGTATCAAGTATCTCTGTATCAAGCATCTCTGTAACCAATATCTCACAATAGCAGGACTGGATCATGACTATGATCAAAGTGGGAAATATCCGTCCACTAAAGTAACCCTGATCCCCAATCAGATGCAATAGTAATCAAGTGGGAAACACCATCCACTAGGAAAATCTGAAACCCGATCTGATGCATAAGTGAACACCCGGTCTACCGCCTAATGTCCGCGGCTGCCGCAACACCCGATAAGCCCAAGATCTGATAGAGTAATCAACAGCTGGCTAACCGCCTCAAGTCCGCGGTTACTACCATGCCCCACAATATATTATCGAGTCAAACCTGTCCCAGACTCCAGCCTTAACCACACTATCCCAAACCCTACTCAATCCGAGCAACATATATCCGAATACGAAGGAGAATAGTGAAACATGGTTTCTCCTAAGTCAAGTCCCAAAGATAGTGTAGCAATAAATAGTAGCCTATCTAGATGTCCAAACAAGCATGCAAAGGTTCGCATTTAGAAACAGAAGGAAAGTATTTAAATATTTATTTAGAAAAGATGGTTTTATGATAATACTTTAGCATGCGATGATAGTTTACAGCATATGTCCAACAACAGTGTCCCAGTTTACCATAAATGAGCTGTCATATTATTTGTGGGGTTTACTTATGCATTTCATGAGTACAAGTACCGATTATCTGTTTAAAGTCGGGAATCTCTAATACTCCTAGTGAGATAGTCAGTAATGAGGTAAGCAACAACCACCCACCTCGAAAAGCGTGCCCAATACCCAAGAAAATACCCACTGTCCTCTATGCACACCGTCAGCTGAAACAGTATCCTACAACATCACATAAGTGTATACGGTGTAAGAACTACAAGTCTCAAAACAGATTTGCTGTTTTTATAATCAGCACGCAAAACGAGGAATTTCACCTCTGTCCTGAGCTCCTAAAATCTCAGAAAAAAACACGGTTGTGTTCCTCGCGAAAAGTAGCCCAAAATCGACTCTTGATTCGCCTCAATCTGATATTCCTACGCGGAGAAACAATTCGTCGAAGTCGCCGCTGTCCAAAAACCCAAACAGCAAAAGAGGGGGTCAAAACACCTCGGGAAACATGCCAAGGAATCTGAATCCAGAGAAACGACCAACACAAAAAACGAAGCCCTACCTCTTAGGAACACACTGGCGAAGAAATCGTCGAAACAGGACTCCTGTACTGCGCAGGGGACTCCTCGGACTGAAATGCGACGATAACAGGCCAAGCTTGGGGAAAAACGAGGCACACTGTAAAATCCGGATCGCCGCTGTCGAACTTCCAGAAAATCTGGGAACGCACCACGAGGTAGAAAAATCAGTGAGGAACAACTTCTCTTCAATGACCTCTCTCAGATTCTCTCTCTTTCTCTCGGAAAATGGAGAAAAGAAGGGAGGGGAAGGGCTATTTATAGGCCCAATAAAACAATTGGGAAAATAACCTTCATGTCCCAACTTTCGGGCGGCTACAGTGCCCAGGCCCACTTTCGGGCGTGAACAGTGCAGCCCAGGCCACGTTTCGGGCGGCTACAGTGCGGCCCGGCCCAGGGTTTTCCGGGCGCGCACAGTGCGGCCCGGCCCAGCCCGCCCGCGCACGGGATCCCTTCCCGTCCAACCGGTCGTCCGACCCGGCCCACGGCCCGCCACGTGTCCGCCAAACAGGCGGCAGCCGTGCGGGCCCAACGGGGAAGCGCCACGTGTCCACCGTGATTGGCGGCAAGGTGGGTGCCCCAGCCAACGGCGTGGCGACACGTGGCCCCGCCCGACACGGCTGTCGGCGGGCACCGCCGCCACGTGCGCCCACGTGCGCCCATGTGCGCGTACGACCGCCGCCGCGTGGCGCCGCGTGCGCCACGCGCACATGGACCAGCCAACCCGGGGCCGCCACGTGGCGCGCCCCGGTCCACCGTGCACCACGCCCCCCCCGCGCCTGCCCGGCCTGCCCGCGCTGCCCGCGCACCCTCCCGTGCGCCGCGCGCCCTGCACCGGCCCAACCGCGTGCTGCCACGTGGCCCGCCGGTCCACCATGCACCGGCGGCCCTTTCCGTGGACCGGGAGGCGTGCGCCGGCCCAATGAGGAGCCACCACGTGTCCCTGGCCGGTCCACCGGTCCCCCCATGCACCAATTTGCGCAGAAAACTTCCGGGGGTCCGTTTTTGGGCATCCGGACTCCAAAATAAATAAGTAAATAGCCGTTTTCAAGCGTTTTTCCGCGCTGAATTCAAATACGACCTCCGATTGGCCCAAATCATTTTCTAAAATCCGGCAATTACCTCCGAAGGTCAAACCAATAGTAACTACCACACTGTGTCCATCCGTAGCATCCCTTTGATGCACTGTGGACCTAATACGCCAATAATAGATGTTTCTCACCCAGGATTCACGGGAAACACAGTACGAAAACCTGGGCCACTACACACGGTCACCGCAAAACCCTGCCAGCCTCAATCCAGCACAACCCATCCCTGACACCAATGTCCCGGCTACACTACCCCAGACCCCTGCTCGCACCCCAACACACAGACCGCCTGACTAATAGAGAAGGAGAAAAGGATAACATGGTTTCTCCTAAGTCAAGTTCCAATAAGTAGTGTAGGAGTAAAAGATGGCCTATCTAGATGTCCATTCAAGCATGCTTTTGTCCTCAGGAACAATAAAAGAGAGTGAAACATATGGTAGCAAAGCATGCTAAAGTAATCCTACTATGATATACCAATCTCACACAAGTAGGCCAATGAATAAACATGTAAGATCTCTATGTCATCTAGCATGGGATAAATATAACCGTCTACCATATGCTAAGTCTCCAACTCACCCAAAATGTACAATAACCACAAGATCTAGGCCATTCCCTGCTTACCTCTTGCTCATATCGGGTGTACATTAAATATGCCTGCTATCAGTCATAGAGGGGTGACATCCCCACAAGTGCACTTACATTCATCATAACATAGAAACCTTATCAATCCTTACAAAGTTACTAATATTAAGCTTACCCACCTGAAGTGCTCAATCCAAGGCAAAACTGTGGTCGGTGAAGAGTGTGGCCACTTGCTAACCATATCTGCTGAACCCGCATCCTCGGTACATGCCGTGCAAGCCTCGGCTCCAAAAAACATCACCCCAACATGCAACACCACAACAACAACAAACAACACAACTCACTAATCAATACCCCCAAACATACAGTTGCTGTTTTTTCCAAAACAGCACATGCTGCTACAACAAACTAGCAGAGGGAAAGGGAACTTTCACCTGTGTACAGTGCTCCAAAAATTTCTAGAAAATTCATGGTTGCGATCCTCGCGACGAGTAGCCCCAAAACGAGTATTTACACATCCCGTTCCGACACCTGTAGGCCAAGATAAAAATTACACAATGCGGGGCGCCGACAATCCACTACACTGCAAAAACTGCGAGATACAACCCCGAAAAAGCTTAAATCTCACCTGCGAGATTAACTCAGAAAAATCTGGAAAAATAACCACTGCGTTCGTCGCGCCGAGCCCTTCGAAACGGGTACCTGCACGTCCCAATTCGAGTTTTGTAGCTCAAGTTACAAATTCCACAAGGTGACCATCTCGAAATTCCCAAATATCAAAAACTGTACAACTCTGTCCAGAAAAATGGAATTTTCTTACCTTCAGGAAAATTCAGTAAAATCCATAAAAATTACGAGGACGTTCCTTGCGATGAGTAGATGCAAAACGACTACAGGCACGCCTCCATCCGATGCCCGAGCGCGAAGATAGAAAATCAACAAGCCTCCGCTGTCCAAAACCTCACAGCAGGAAAAGGAGTCATAGAAACACCTCGGGAACAGTGCCGAAAACTCGAAACGAGGAGAAGTGGTCACATCAAAAACGAAGCCTTACCTCTCGCGAACGCGCTGCCATGAAAATTGGCTCAAAATACCATCGGGGTGATCCAGGGTCCCTCACGGACCGAAAGGTGACGGTTGAAGCCAAAATCCAAGAAATGTCGCAGTGCGCTGCGTCACAGAAAACGCGCATATCGAGGCCTCCAGAAAATCTGAGAATCCATCACAAAATGCTCCACAAGATGATGAACAACTTTCCTTGAAGCCTCACAGAGGAATGGGCTGGGGAAGAAGACAAAGTGAGCTGCCAAAGGGGGATTTTATAGCCCAAAACTCAACAAATCCTTTAATACCCTCCATGTCCAAGTTTCGGGCACCCGAAAGGTTTCGGGCGCACACAGTGCGCCCGCTTCGCTGCGCCCGAATCCGCCAGGATCCGCCACGTCGCCCCCGAACAGCGAACAGCAACCTCAGCCACCCACGCTGCGCCTCGTGGCCCGCGTCCACAGTGCGGGTGATTGGCGCCAGCCAGCCACGCTCTGACACGTGGCGCTCCCACGCACGGGTCCCCTGCGTCAACGCCTCGGGAACCGCGCCCACCTGCTGCCCGCCTGCCCCGCGCGTACGGCCACCTGCCCCGGTCACCTACTCCTTTCCTTGCGTGGACCGTGCGTACAACACCGCTCCAACCACAATCTGCCACGTGTCCCCCGCAGGTCCATGCACCAGGCCGCGCGTCCCACGGACCGCGCGCGCGTGCGCCCGCCACTCCCGGGCCATCACGCGTCCCTCCCCCGGTGCACGCCGGCCCCGTGGACCGAGCGCCCAGTGCCGCTGCCCGCCGCAGCGCTCTGCCGCTGCCCGCGCTGCCCTCCGGCCGCCGGAATAGTGTCCCATACCTCGAAATCCGTGTTTTTGTATCCGGGCTCCGAAAAATACAAGTAAATAGCCCATTTTCACCGTTTTCGCGCGCTGAATCCAAATTCGCTGTCCGTTTTGCCAAATTCCAATTCCAAAAATTGCCGAAGGCATCCAGATAAGTGTTCTTAACCCAAATTTCGCGCTGAATCCAATTCTGATGTCCGATTCACGCAAAACCACATCTAAACATTCGACGGGGTCACCCGACTACCCACGTGATCCATTTAACACCCGAAGTCCATCACTTTTGTCCAAATTGGTGCAGAAACACCGCCGACACGCCACATAGGCCTCAAGAAGCCGCTGGCCACACTGTAGAAGCCCTACAGAGATCCGGGTCACCACAGAAGATCTACTAGGAGCGTATGGAAAAAGGTTGAGTCGTGTGTGAGTACGTTATATTACCTTTGTACATGTTATAATTCTAGTGGATTTCACCGTGTGATCGGTCCCGTGGTTTTTACTCATGTGATGGAGTTTTCCACGTAAAATCTCTGCGTGTTATTTTTCATTTCCGCATTGGGTTTTATTACGCAAAGATTTTTGAGTGTTTATTGTTTACATCTATTCACCCCCCTCTAGGTGTTTTTTCCCCTATTTAGATCCATATTATACATAACCCAACACGGTGCCGCCCGTGGGTGCCCAGCGCGGCGTGAAGCCGCGCGACGCGCGCACCCGCGGGTGGCGCCCGTGCGGTGCCGCCCGCTCGGGCGCCGCTGCCCACGGGCGCCCCGCGCGACATGAAGCCGCGCGGCATGAAGCCGCGCGGCGTGCGCACCCGCGGGTGGCGCCCGTGCCCGTGCCGCATGCGCGGGCGCCGCCGCCTGCGGGTGCCCCGCGCGGCATGAAGCCGCGCGGCGTGCACACCCGCGGGTGGCGCCCGTGCTGTGTTGCCCGTGGGCGCCCCGCGCGGCGCGCGCACCCGGGGTCGCGCCGCGTCGGTAGCGGCGGCAGTGGTGACGGCGACGGCGACGACGAAGAAGACGCCGAAAAAGACACGAAACCCTAAGAAGATTACAATAAACCAAAACCACTCATCGTTTGTGTCGGGGGAAGACGATCCGATTGTACTCCCGGTTCCAACATGTCAATCGGGGTGTTCGGACTCCTCCGCCTTCTCCCTTCCTCTTCTCTTTTTCCTCCGATTAGGATCCCGTTCTTTTCTTTTCTCTCTCGATCTCTCCGGTTAGGGTTTCTCTTTTGCGAAACGTGGGATTTTCTCTCGTACGTACGAATAATTCCCATATTTAAATACTTATTAACAAATAACTAATTAATTGATTAATTAATTATACGGGATAAACCCATAATTTCCTCGAAAAGCGTGTGGGATATCTTGCACGGATTTCGATGCGCACCAAGGCCCCGCAACCCTAAAAACCCTGTTCCGGGAGATCCCAAGGTCGGATTTGAAATCCGATCGCACCGTCGGTCATCGTTTTTCGAGCCCCTTCACAGAAAAATATCCATGCAACACATCCACCAACTTAAGAAAACTCGATAAATCAGCTTTCCTAAAAGGCGTACTTTACTAACAAGAGTGTAAAATATTACTAGAAAAGTCGAGTCATTACACCACTTACACTTTATAAGAAGTTTCGTCCTCAAAACTTATTCTCAACCCTCGCTAAACAATTCGGGAAAACACTCCCTCATCTTCGTTCCCAGTTCCCACGTTGCTTCGCGTTCTTCGTGATTGCTCCACTGGACCTTTACATAGTGGTTAGTCCGATTGCACAATTTCTTGTCCTCTCGTGCTAAGATTCGCACCAGTGTTTCCTCGATGCTTAAGTCTTCCCGCAGCTCGATCGTGGAAACATCAAGGGCGTGAGAGGGGTCGGAAAGGTACTTCCGAAGCATCGAGACGTGAAACACGTTGTGGACTCGATCAAGATTCGGCGGCAAAGCCTACCGGTACGCCACTGGGCCCACACGTTCTAGGATTTCGAACGGTCCCACGTACCTCGGGCATAACTTCCCCCTCAGGCCGAAACGTCGGGTCCCCTTTGAAGGCGAAACTCGGAGCAACACGTGCTCGCCCACCGTAAATTCCAAATCCCGTCGTCTGTGGTCCGCGTAACTTTTCTGTCGGCTCTGGGCTGTCAGCAGCCGTTGCTTGATAAGGCGCACTTTCGCTTCGGTCTCCTCCACCAGATCTGGTCCCAAAAACTTGCGCTCTCCCAAGTCGTCCCAGCATATTGGAGACCGACAGTGGCGCTCATACAAGGCCTCGTATGGCGCCATTTGAATGCTGGCTTGGTAGCTGTTGTTGTAGGCGAACTCCACAAGGGGTAGGTATCGAGACCACCCCTCACCCAAGTCAAGTACGCATGCTCGGAGCATGTCTTTGAGGATCTGGATCACTCGCTCCGATTGCCCGTCGGTTCGCGGGTATGCATCAGAGTATATATGCCTGCCTGGGTAACCCAATCTAGACACCGGTGAACACCGGTGTTGGCTGCTATGCCTACTAAAATGTAGTTTAGTCCCCATTGCCCATTGCAGGCTCTGCCAAAAGTTTGACACAAAACGCGTGTCCCTATCCGAAGTAATGGACGCCGATATCCCATGCAACCTTACCACCTCATTAATATAGGTTTGCGCTAGTCGGTCTCGGGTCCATGTCGTATGAATGGGCAGGAAGTTGGCCGATTTCATCAACCGATCCACTATGACCCATATCGCATCATGTCCTTGTGGGGATCTCGGAAAGCCGGTCACAAAATCCATCGTAATCATCTCCCACTTCCATTCCGGCACAGGTAACGGTTGTAACTTCCCCGCTGGGCGTTGATGTTCGGCCTTTACTTGTTGGCATACTAGGCAATGCGCCACGAATCGTGTCACGTCCCCCTTTAATTTAGGCCACCAGAAGGTTTGTTTAATATCCTCGTACATCTTCGTCCCCCAAGGGTGCGCTGAGTAGGGAGCACTATGCGCTTCCCTCAGGATTTCTTCCTTCAGTTCCGTTAGGTCAGGCACGCAAATTCGCCCTCGGAATCGTATTGTGCCATCGGAGCCTATTGCGAAATCGCCCCCTTGGTCTGACGGTATTCTGTCTCGCACCAGCTGCAACTGTGTGTCTGCCGATTGTCCTTCCAAGATCTTGTCGAGCAAGGTAGGCCTAACTACCAGGGTCAGGAGTTGTGCGACCGTTCCTGCCGGTATTACCTCCAGTCTTAATTGCGATAACTCCGCAATCAGACGATCTTGTTGGGTAATGGCATTTGTCATTGATTCTACTGTCCGCCCTTTGCGGCTCAAGGCGTCGGCCACCACGTTTGCCTTTCCAGGGTGGTAGTGGATCGACAAATCGTAGTCTTTTAGCAGCTCGAGCCAGCGCATTTGCCGTAAATTTAACTCCTTCTGAGTAAAAAGGTACTTGAGGCTCTGGTGATCGGAGTAGACATTATAGTGTGTCCCGTATAGGTAGTGTCTCCACAGCTTGAGGGCAAACACGACTGCTGCAAGCTCCAAGTCGTGTGTGGGGTAATTCCGTTCGTACTCCTTAAGTTGTCTTGACGTGTAGGCTATGACCTTACCCCGTTGCATAAGCACACCTCCAAGACCGCTTCGCGATGCGTCACAATAAATTTCATAGTCCTCCCCGGGCTCCGGTAAAGCGAGCACCGGGGCCCGCGTCAATTTGTCCCTGAGTTCCTCAAAACTCTTCTGGCATTGGTCCGTACAGATAAATTTCTCCCCTTTCCAGGTTAGACGATTTTAAGGGGGTGGCTATTTTGGAGAAGCCTTCCACGAAGCGCCTGTAATACCCTGCCAGACCCAGGAAGCTTCGAATCTCTATTACTGTTGTCGGTCGCGGCCAGTCGGTCACAGAGTCTATCTTCCTCGGGTCTACTACAATTCTAGACACCGAAACGATATGCCCTAAAAAGTCCACCTCGCGGAGCCAGAACTCACACTTTTTGAGTTTGGCATATAGTTTCTGGTCCCGGAGGGTCGGAAGGACTATACGTAGGTGCTCCTCATGTTCCTCATCTGTACGGGAGTAGATGAGGATATCATCGATGAAGACCACTACGAATATATCTAAAAAGGGTTTGAACACCCTATTCATCATGTCCATGAACACCGCTGGGGCGTTGGTGAGCCCGAACGGCATTACCGTGAATTTATAGTGGCCGTAGCGAGTCCGGAAAGCTGTTTTGGGGATATCCTCACCCGTAACTCTGAGCTGATGATAGCCGGACTACAGATCGATCTTTGAGAACACCGTTGCTCCTTGTAACTGGTCGAACAGATCGTCGATCCGCGACAGGGGGTATTTGTTCTTGATGGTGACCTTGTTTATTTCCCGATAGTCTATGCACAAGCGAAGGCTTCCTTCCTTCTTCCTTACGAACAGAACGGGCGCGCTCCATGGCGACACGCTCGGTCTGATGAAGCCTTTATCCAAAAGGTCTTCTAGTTGTGCTTTGAGTTCCTTCAACTCGGCGAAGGCCATCCTGTACGGTGCTTTGGTAATGGGTTGAGTGCCTGGGAGTAGTTCAATAGGGAAGTCGACCTCTCGTTCGGGTGGCATCCCAGGGAGTTCCGTCGGGAACACATCCGAAAATTCCCTTACGACCGGGATGTCGGAAAGTGAGGGAGTGGGTCGAGTTGTTAGGTCCACCGAGGCCAAATAAGCCACTCACCCGCCATCTATTAGTTTCCTAGCTCGAGACATGGAGATGACGGCTGAGAAGGAAGTACTTTTACACCCTAGGTAAACGTGTTCCGGAAAACCCGGTTTCTGCAGTCATACCTGATGTTTCTCACGATCGATTACCGCCTGGTACTCGGTGAGCCAATCCATGTCTAGCACCACGTCGAACTCTTTTAACGGGATGACCACCAAATCCCAGGGGCAGGACAACCTCCCCAACTTTATCGAGCTGGAATGTACGAAGCTAGTTGCTTCAGTTGGTCCCCCAGGAGTCTAGACGGTCATTAGGTTGCATAGGGGTCTACCCTCTAGAAGATGTGTATGTGCAAAGGTACGGGAGATGAAGGAGAGAGACGCTCCGGTGTCAAACAGAGTTCGACCTCGAAAATCGGAAATTAAAGTAATACCTGCTACTACATCCTCCGGTGGTTCCGCTCCTCGCTGGCTCATCGAGTAGACCCTCCCTCCCGGTTGTGGTCGCGTTTTCCCTTCTTGTCGAGATGTCGCGGGGCGTGGGGGTACTCCCGATGATGTTCTCCCCCGTCCCTGCGGCTGTGGTGTCCGGGTGGAAGGCGCGGAGGATGCCGCCCCCGTGTTGAAGGGGCAGCTGAATCGGAGGTGTCCAGGCTTGCCGCAGCGATAACAATGGTCATATCTTTTAAAGCATTCCGTGACCCGGTGCGCCCCTCCGCAGATAATACAGCGTTTGTCCACTGGCCGTTGTCCCCCCGCTGGTGTGCTCTTGGTCCCTTGTTGCGTCTTGGGGTGCTTTGGGGGCCGGTTTCTGCCAGAAAAGCCCCCTCCAGGGTAAGACTGTGACCGCTTCCTGTCCCGGTTATATTCCGAGCCCTCCCGTCGGGCACGTGTGATAGCAAAGCCACGTTCCACGATAGTGGCCCTATCAACTACTGCCCGAAAATAGTGTAAATCTGCCGCTTGGACGACTTCGAAGATGTCGCTCCGTACCCCGTCTACAAAAAGACGGGCCTTGTGGGATTCGTCTCGTATGACGAAGGGGACACAATTAGTTAACCTCACGAACTCTCGCTGGTATTCCATGACCGATCGATTTCCTTGCTTAATGTGTTTGAGGTTGTCTTCCATCTGTCGTTTAACACTATTGGAAAAGAACGCTCCAAACAATTCCTCTCTAAAAGTTGACCACGACGGAAGTGGAGTGTTTGTAGACGGGTCCGGGCGTACCGTCTTCGACCAAATACGAGCGTTCCCTTCAAGACAGTGGACGGCCAAGGGAACCCGTTCATGTTCCTCCATCAGTAGGTCTTCAAAAAGCTTCTCCATGGTATCCACCCATTTCTCTACGACCCAAGGGTCGGTCGTTTCTCCCTAAAAGGTGGGCGGATCGTGCTTCTTGAACTCTGCCAGGTTCGTCCTCACTCTTTCCCGTTCGGTTCGCTGATCCGTTGCTTCTCCTGCAACTGCGGACACCCCGGGAGTAGGGGTCGTCACCGCTTCCCTTGCTGAGTCCTCCGCAGTCATTCCCAGTACGGGCCTTGAAGCCGCCGGGGTGGGTATGTCGAAAGGTGTTGTGGGTCGCCCTGCCGACACGCCTGTTATCGAGGTCTGAAGGGGCACGGCAGCAGTTGCACCCCTTGCCCCTGGCGGTCCCGTAGTGGGGGCGGTCGATTCAGGCGGAGGGATCGGAGCGTCCTCCGCTGGTGCGGTTGCCTACCGCTGCGTTAACTGACGGACTTGTTCTGTCAACGTCGCCAGTTGCCCGGCCATTTCTCGCAGTTGTTGTCGGAGGAGTTGGCTCTCCGCGGTGGTCGGGGCCATATTTTCTGCACCCGCGTTGTCAGTCGATGACCTGGTCCGGACCATTATCTGCTGTATACAAAGAAACCGCGTTAACCCTAAGGTTACTGGCCTAGCGCTTTGACCTACGACCGCACCGAAACTAATTCCCCCCCTTTTTCCCTCGTACACTCACGGTCTACCGCACCTACACCTTGGTTATCTCATGTTCAATTGCTTGTAGCGTTATGCACTGTGGATGTTGGTCACTGACTACTATGGTTAAAATTGTTTTTCTCTGATACCATATAATCTGTCACGCCCTGGAGGTTTAAGGATTAGCGGAAAACGTACATATATATTTTTTTTCTTAACAACCCCTCCTGCCGGTGCGCGTCAGACCCGCCACATATACAAATTCACTCTTTAAACGGACAGAGTCTCCTTTGTATATGCACGGCGTCACATTTACAACATTATTCTTTAACCACACAGTCACAATGAATACATTGATGGAGAGTACTACATTTATCCATAAACTTATGGTTTCATTCACAACATCAAGATGAGACTGCAGATTTACGAACGGTGTCTAAATGACACCTAAATTCCCAAAGTAATTCGGCGAGTCTCAATTAGACGGCTGCATCTTTTGAAAGGATAAATCAAGAGGTTTTCAAGATAGTGCCCACACGACACTTGGTTTTGGAAAGCATTTTTGAAACCCTTTTGTTTAGTGTAAAACATGCCGCATATAAGTCCATACGAGTATATCAAGTCCACAATACCAAATTAACTATCCATCCAACATCCATAATGGTCCACAATCAAGCAAATGAAACTTAACAGTTAAACAAGAAAGGAAATGAGATAACCCAAACAAACGATAATGTGAAGCCTCAATGGCTAATGTCCTCTAGACGCTGCCTCACCATCGTCCCGGCTACTACGCCTAGTCGGACCTGTCATAGTGTGGGAAAGTCAGTGACAAATAAAGTAGATGATCAAAGCAATAAAAGTATTGTTAAGACAAACCGAATACACCGGAACCTTTCGCTTTTCCCCTCATGAGTCACCACATCCTTTGATTTATTTACATGATACCTGTCGGAAGGTCTAAAGACCCCCTCGTGAACGATCACTTTACTTGCGTAATGCTTTTAACCCCTCCACGGTGCTAGTGCTGCACCTATAGCGAGCGTGAGGGGTCCCCACTCGACATCTTTACTTTCGTGGGGTACACGGGTCAACATACCACAATTCCGGAAAAGTACACCCAATAGGTGGCCAAACCGCCGGTGTGTGTGTAAGCATCCAAGAACATAATAGCCGAAACCGGCGTGTAACAATCACCGCGACACTCAGTCGCCACAGTTAATAATGGAATAACAGGAAATACTCATGCGATGGGTTTAAACAGTTAATACAATTCATCAACTTTATTAGGCTTGTTATTATACTTGTTATAATGATGACATTCAGCACTTATTGCGAGGGTACCCACCATGTTGCGTGACGATCGGGACACCTTGAACTTTGACACCCTCCAGCTCAGCACCTGGACCTAAAGAAGCCCCCAAAAAGAATGATAAATCAAACCATGCCGCAAAATGAGACCCAAAACCTGACGACGTAACGGAAATCCCGTAGCGGCGTGTTCACGACGCACGGTTTCCACCGCGCGATGCTGCCCGCGCGGCGTCACCGCCCGCAGGTGCTCCGCGCGGCATGAAGCCTCGCGGCGCGCACACCTGCGGGAGGCGCCCGTGCGGTGTCGCCTGCGTGGGCGCCGCCGCCCGCGGGTGACCCGCGCGGCATGAAGCCGCGCGGCGTGCGCACCCGCGGGTGGCGCCCGTGCGGTGGTGCCCGCGCGGGCGCCCCGCGCGGCATGAAGCCGCGCGGCGTGCACACCCGCGGGTGGCGCCCGTGCGGTTCTGCCAGTGCGGGCGCCGCCGCCCGCGGGTGCCCCACGCGGTATGAAGTCGCGTGGCGTGTGGCGCCCGTGCGGTGTTGCCCGCAGGCGCCCCGCGGGGCACGAGGCCGCGCGGCGCGCGCGCCCGGGGTCGTGCTGCGGCGGCGGTGTTGGCGACGGCGACGACGAAGAAGACGCCGAAAAAGACTCGAAACCCTCAGAAGATTACAATAAACCAAAACCACTCACCGTTTGCGTCGGGGGAAGACGATCCGATTTTACTCCCGGTTCCAACACGTCAATCGGGGTGTTCGGACTCCTACACCTTCTCCCTTCCTCTTCTATTTTTCCTCCGGTTAGGGTCCCGTTCTTTTGTTTTCTCTCTCGATCTCTCCGGTTAGGGTTTCTCTTTTGCGAAACGTGGGATTTTCTCTCGTACGTACGAATAATTCCCATATTTAAATATTTATTAACAAATAACTAATTAATTGATTAATTAATTATACGTGATAAATCCATAATTTCCTCGAAAAGTGTGCGGGATATCTTGCACGGATTCTGATGCGCACCAAGTCACCGCAACCCTAAAAACCCTGTTCCGAGAGATCCCAAGGTCGGATTTCAGATCCGATCGCACCGTCGGTCATCGTTTTTCGAGCCCCTTCACAGAAAAATATCCGTGCAACACATCGACCAACTTAAGAAAACTCGATAAATCAGCTTTCCTAAAAGGCGTACTTTACTAACAAGAGTGTAAAATATTACTAGAAAAGTCGAGTCATTACACTCTAATTTCCTGTTCCACTTTTATCTTAGAGTTACACTGACTCTAATTTCCTGTTCCACTTTTATCTTAGAGTTACACTGACTCTAATTTCCTGCCTGTGAGTTTAAAATCCTCTGGATCACCTTAGGTTCCCTTTACCTAAGTTCCATGTCATACTCATCCTAGAGTTCCTTGACTCTATGTTGATCACTAGTTCACCTTAGGTTCCCTTTACCTAAGTTCCATGTCATACTCATCCTAGTGTTCCTTGACTCTATGTTGATCACTAGTTCACCTTAGGTTCCCTTTACCTAAGTTCCATGTCATATTCGTCCTAGAGTTCCTTGACTCTATATTGATCACTCTATCTAGTGTCCTTAGGTTATCCCCTAAGACAATGCCACTCGTTCAATCCTAGGATAACTCCTAAGTTGATGTCACTCGTCAAACCCCTATACTAGGTTTTCTCCTAGTTTTACTACCAATAAGTCATGTTCCCTTATGTCTCGTGATTCCTAGGGTTATACCCTAACATGATCATAATCATAACATGATTAGCTACTTTCACGCATGCAAACATTTTCATATCCATCATAAGATAATATTTATCCTCTACGCATGCAATTATTATCTATTTAGGTAAATCAAGAATTTGCATCTTTCTCCTAAGTCCTCTTTACACATGCAAATTTATCCTCTATCTTTGGCAACCAACAGTTGCACTTTTCATCGGTATCCATTTACACATGCATATTTTATCCTCTATCTCCGGTAACCAACAGTTGCACTTTTCATCTGTATCCATTTACACAGGTGATCTTAATCATGATTACCTAACGCCTCTAACAGGCTACTATCATGCTTCTAAATTGAAAAGCAAAGGAGCAAGGGGAGAGGTCACCCAATTTCGGCAGAATCCCCCACCTTGTAGTGTCCCCAATTGCTTGTAGACACTTGCAATTGGTCTCCGCGCGATTCCACTTGTTTCCTCGAGCTTGCACGCAAAACGATGCACCTCTCTCGAGTCCGCACGCAAAATGGTGCACGTCCTCCAATCCTGCACGCAAAACGGTGCATGTCATTACAATCCCACACGTAAAATGATGCGTGCCACTTCAGCCGGCACGCAAAACGGTGCACGCCTCACTGTGGGGAAGCACGCAAAACGGTGCACATTTTTTTTTCAACCCTGCATGCAAAATAGTGCATAACATTAGCAATGGAATACAAAATGGTGCGCGACAACACGATCAGCACGCGAAACGGTGCACGTACCTCAAATCTGCACGCAAAATGATGCACGCTTCACTATAGGGTTGCACACAAAACGGTGCACATTTTTTCTATTCCTGCACGCAAAACGATGCAAAACATCAGAGTCAGCACGTAAAATGGTGCACAACAACTCAATTTGCGCGTAAAACGGAGCACGTATCTCGGGTTGGCAAGCAAAACGATGTACGTTCCTTTTTCAACGTTGCACGCAAAACGGTGCACATTTTTCGAGTTTGCACCCAAAACGGCGCATATTCTTCGAATCCACACGCAAACCAGTGCATTTCTACCACAAGCTTGCACTCAAAACGAGGCGCGCCAAAACGCCCCCGATAGTCTGCGCAGCAAAACGGCACAGTATACACGGTCCCTAACACGCACGTGGGCATGGGGTCAAATCCAAAATCCAAAAGGACGCCTCAAAACTGTGCCAAAAAAATCGCAAAATAACACGCGGGACTTACCTCGACAAAACGCGCCGTCCATCAGGCTTTTTGGAACACTTTGCGCGCTCCACGAGATCCACGGCGCGCCGCAGCACCCCACGAAATCCCCTCCCTCCCTCTCTCTAGCGCTCGGTTGGAGAAGAAAAGGGGAAAAAAGGGAGGAGAAATGGTGCGGGTGGAGAAGGAAGAAAAGAAGAAGAAAAGAAGAAGAAGAAGAAGAATGAGGGGGGGGGGGGGGGGGGGGGGGAGGGTGTAGACCCGGTCCACGGAGCCCCCCAATGGGGAACCGCCGTGTCACGCCCCGGGGTCGAAACTGCGACCCGGGCTCGTCAACAGATCCGCCACCTATGCAAAATCCCACATAGGCGAAGCGTCTAACCTGCAAAAGATAGTGCTATAGCTACACAAATATCAGAGCGGAAAATAAGATGCTGTAGAATAAAAAAAATCCAATCACTGTATAACATGAAATGAAGTACAATATCCCTCTCCTCAAATACAGATAATCACCATACAAAGCCCTCAGTACAGCATCTCTCAACTATGAAAGGGAGATAAACAAAACTATAGTACATCAGTCTCTCCAAATACAAAAGATCTCTCCCAAAGTAAATAGTAAAATCCAGCTGACAGCTATAAGGAACCTCCACCAGGGGATACAGCTACACACCTCGGGCGGTAAGGATCTAGCTCGTGACTCCCTCGCCTCGAACAACGACCGAACGATCAGCAACCCCCACAGAAGACTCTGCAAAACAGGAGGAAGAAAAGAGGGAAACAACAATGGGGGTGAGAACCACTAGTTAACGAGTAGCCTCCCCCCATGGGTAAAGCCTCAGACTCCGGCGTACCCACTAAGTCTACCAGAGGCAAGGAAAGGGGTAAGTGGTAAAGCTGTAAACATGACTGCTGAAGAAAGGAAACTACCACTACGATGCCTCTAATGTGCCAAGCTAAAAGAATAGCTAAATATATGCATCAGGATGTAAATGCCTGCCTGCCTAGACCCAAACTAGACACCGGTGAACACCCGTACTGCCCACTATGCCTACTAACCAACAACTCAACTACGGGATGTAGACCGGCTCCTGACCGACACGGTCCCATCCCAAGGGCAACAGACCGGCTCCTGACCGGCACGGTCCTACCCCAGGGCAACAGACCGGCTCCTGACCGGCACGGTCACAAATATACACACTCCGGAGTGGCACTCGAGGGGAGCGACCCACACGAGTATAGTGCCTCAGTAACGAGTATCATAGATCAGCAGGACTGAATCATGACTCTGATCAAAGTGGAAAAAACCCATCCACTAAAGGGAGACCCGATCCCAACCTGATGCAAGATAAACAAATAGTGGAAAACTCCATCCACTAGAGACCTGATACCCAATCTGATACATAAGCAACATCCGGTCAACCGCCCAAGGTCCGCGGTTGCCGCAATACCCTGCCATCAAGCCTGCCTGTCCCAAAACCCAAGATCCACAATCGGGTAGAACAATCAATATCCGGTCAACCGCCTACTGTCCACGGTTGCCGCAATAACCCACAAGTCCGACATCAAGTACACTCTGTCTCCGACCCCAAGGTCCCGGCTACACTATCACAAACCCCGCTCGAACCCGAGCAACATGACTCGAAAGTCTAAATAAGAAGGAGAAAGAAAGCAATCATGGTTTCTCCTAAGTCAGATCCCAATATGATAGTGTAGCAATAAAATAGTGGCCTATCTAGATGTCCATACAAGCATGCAAAGGTCCTCATGCAAGAATAAAGGAGAGAATATCAAATAACAGTTCCACATGTGTAATGAATAACAAATCCACATAAACATAACCATCATGCTAAAGTCATCAGTCAACTACACATGTATATAACCCCTAATCCATAATAAATTCCAAAGTGATACCCGCGCATAGATGTGTCATCATGTCCCACTAATTCGTCCATTTAACCAACTTTTATGAGATCTATGTGCTAACATGGCATGTTAACTATCACAATGAAGCATGTCCTCGCAATCACGTTTCCACAATAATATTATCCCAACAGATTCCCAACATGCTATGTCCACAGATTATTCTCAAATGATGGGCTCACATTTATATTAATCAAACATGCATGGCAATCAATCAATATGTCCAAAAGAGGGGTTCTCTAATAAACTTAGTGAGTTAGTCAGAAGTAGAGGCAAGCAATAACCACCCACTTGAACACGCGAAATCCTGAGCTCTAACACCTTCTTGCTGTCCAGTATACCTTTTCACGCCAAAAGCCCAAACAGATAAACCGCCGCGATCACTGTGCACAAATACCCCAAAAGAAACAATTAAACATACAGTTACACAAAATCTGTCCCCAAACACATCAGTCCACAGTTTTGCCTTTTTCACCTTCGAGATCTGCTCTAAAAATTCTAGGAAAAAATACTGTCACGATCCTCGCGACGAACCGGTCGAAACGAGTACCTGCACGTTCAAATCCGAGTTTCCTACGCTGAGATATAAATTCTGCAAGGGAACCACCCCGGAATCAACCAATCACAAAAACTGAATCATAAAGTTCTGTAAACAGGGACTTTTCACCTTCGGGGAAAATTCATAAAATTCCAAGAAAATTTGTGGAGATTCGTCGTGATGTGTAGATGCAAATCACCTTTTGAATCACCCCAATCCGATGCCTGTGCGCAAAGATATTGCCGAAAGATCGAACCGCTGTCCAAAACTCAATCACAGCAAATGGTGTCACAGTAAACTCAGAAAAACTCCTCGAAAAGCATGAAACCAGGGGAAGTAGAAAATAACAAGATTAAAGCTCTGTCAGACGCCGTTCCAATGGCGCAAGAATCGCCGGAAAATGTGATCGGGGTAGGCCGTGAGAGCTCTTGCATCGAAATGCGATGAAAGGGGTACACCGATGAAGGAACATCGCGCCGCGCTGAAGAAATGGAGGTCTCGTAATCCGTGCTGTCGAAAAATCCGAAACTTCACAGGAGCATTCTTCTCTTCTTGGAGAAGATTTCATCTTGTCATCCCTCAGGAAGATGAGGCCTCGAAAATGGTGAAAATGGCCTCCCAAGTCTTCTCGGATGGAATTAATAGGAGAAACCAGAAAAACAATTCCCATAATTCCCTCTGTGTCCCGCCGAACAGGAAACACCGATTGCACCCAATGAAAACGCTCCACGTGGCACCGACCGGCCTGACCGCCGCCCAGACGCGCCAACTGCCCCCTGCCCGCACAGTTGACCGACCAATAAGGAGGTGCCACGTGTCACCGCCACCTGCATAGTGCACCCGGTGCACGAAAATATGTGAACCGATCCAATAAAAGAATGCCACGTGTCCTAGCCAGTGCACCATACACCTGCGCTACGCCGTAGACCGCGAGTAGTGGACCATCCAATGGAAGCACGCCATGTGTCCACCTCGGTCCACCGTACACCTCCAGTATGCTCCGTGCTCCCAGACCACAACACCGATCCAATAGAACCCTGCCACGTGTCCCCCTTCCTGGTGCACGCCTGCCGCGTGGACCGCGCACCTGCCCGCGCGCCGCGCGGCTGCCCGCGCCCTGCCCGCGCCCCCGCCGCCTGCCCGCCGCCGCTGTACCGCCTGCCCGAGGCCGCGCCGCCGCCTGCCGGTGCTGCCCGCGCCGCCGGCGATCGCCGGAATTACTGTTCCGGCGATGAACAGTACCCGAGCATCAAAAATACAAGTGGGTAGTCCGTTTTGACCGTTTTCGCGCGCTGAATCCGAATTTGACGTCCGTTTCGCCAAATTCCCATCCGATAAAACGCTGGAGGCTCCCGGAAAGGTATTCTTAGCCCAAATTCCACGCCGAGTCCAATTTTAATATCCATTTTGCGCGAAAACACCTCTAAACATCCGATGGGGGTCGACCGATCACCCATGTGATCCATTTAAGCTCGAAGTCCAACACTTGTGTCCAATTATGCCCCAAACACCTCCAACACACCACGTAGGCCTCCGGTAGCCACCCCAACGCACCGCAACAGCTCTGCGGAGATCCAGGTCATCACATCCTCCCCCACTAAAAGAAAGTTTCGTCCTCGAAACTAAAGTCATTCCTCAACACGGAATCACAACCAAAATGAGGGGGTAAATATCCGATCATCCGCCACTCAAGCTCCCAAGGCCGTCTAATATCTCCTCCAGAGACGCGATGCAATCCTCGAGTCTCTAACTAGGGCAGAACAAAGGCGGGCACTCCAGAAAACCACACCACCTCAACCAAGTACAGCTGGGCTAACCGCTCGAGCTATCAAGTAGTCTGCATCGGTACAAGCATCTGCCCCTCCCAGGGCCTCAGATAATCCAACCACAAGTCCATCGGCACAAAAGCTCGATCCAAGTACCTCTGTACTCCCGAGGCATCCGATATAAGTCCCCCAGCAGATCACGTAGACTCTGATCTCTAATCCAAAAACCATCGGGGCGTAGAAACCATTCCCCCCAACTCTCCGGCATCAGCACACAGCCATAAGCAGTCGAGAGAACTAGATTGCAAATCAATCTTCGAGAAGATCCAGTACCCTGGCAGCTGGTAAATCCAATCCTCCAGACTCGACCAAAGGGTACTTGCTCCAGATGATCACTTCGCCAAATTTTTGGGGATCCACACAAAGCCGAAGTGAACCAACCTTCCACATCTCGAATAGCACCAGCACCCCCAGAGGTGACACACTTGGCCTGCCAAAAATTCCCAAAACATCGCATCCGGGAGTTGTGTGCTCAACTCCCAAACTAGTGACATGCCAGACAACTCCAAAAGGAAAAGAGCCCTAACAAGGAGAGGTCCTCACCCGGTCACTCCCGAATCTTGGCCATCCGAGTGAACCACTCAGCCGTGGTCTATCATCCAAAGAATCCTCAGTGACATCACTGTAAGCCATGTTTGCCTCAACAGTCCACACAGCGCCAGCCGTGGCATCATCAAACTCAACCCCAGAAAGCTTTCCTGCTCCAGGTATCCGCCATCACTGTGGCACTGTCGGGGTAATCCAGAATGCTCAACAATAACCCAACGGTAAATCCACAGTCGCTAAAGAAGGCATCACTAAAAACTCGCAGATCTCTCCCAGCACTGGAAATACTAGTATTGGCGCTGGTATCAATTCTCATCATCCGATTGCCAAGCTCTCCTGACACTGCCCAGTCCAAGAGGCTCCTTACCTTGACCATAAATACTAATCTCGGCCAATTCCTAAATAATATCCAATTTGGCCGGATTTTCCACCGCCGCCTCCGCGGCTAACACCATGTGACCCAAGAGTTAAGCTTCTGAAGCTAAAACTTATCTCTCAATAACTTGGCATATAGCTTCACCCACATAGGTATGGTAGCATGTCCGCGAATGCTCCTCGTGCTACAAGTCGCTTTGGAAGTAAATCAAAATATCCTCGGGGATCACCACACCCAATCCGTCCAAGTACAATAGGGACACTCAATTCCTCAAATCTTGAGGACAACAGGGCATTATTTATTCCATTTGGCCTCACTATGAGCTCATAATGCCCTTACCGGATCCTGAATGCCATCTAGGCAAAGTCCCTGGCTGTCTGATTCCAAGTAGGTACTCGCATCATACACGAACTGTCGGAGTGTAACTCCACCAAAAGGTCCTAAATAATGTCTGAACCTGCCTGGGCTCAAGTCACAACGAACCCTCATCATCGTCTATCCAAGACGTGGATCACCACCACATATCGACAGCGTGGCGCTGGGTCCAACAGGACCCTCGACCCATCCGATCCTGTGACTATGCCATCAGCTCTCTCAGCTCTACAGGCGGTATCCTATGAGGTGCTGTCGAGGGGGCGCGATTCCTCGAACCACGCCAAACACAATCTCTATCTCCCTAATCGGCGGCATTGTCACGCCCCGGGTGTAAACCAGAACTCGGGCTCGTCCACAGACCCGCCGTGCACACGGTATTTCCCGTGTACACGAAGCGCTGGTAACTTGCTCAGATATATATATAAAAGAAATAATACTAGAGCATAACACAGAGCTAAACTGAAACTAGTACATCTCAGACAAATGCTGGAAATAAAAGTACAATAATCTCTCAAGAATATACATATGTCTCTCCCAGCTCACGAAGTAAAATACAACCAGCTGGCCGCAGCCAGACCCAAAAATAAAAGAAAGTACAACCGTCTGAGTGTACGGGGGATACAACAAAACTACTAAACTCGAGCCCGGGGTAGCAGCTATCTAGTCAGCGATCCTCTTACCTCGATCCTGGGAAGAGGGTCCCGCAACTCCAGCAGATGACTCTGCAAAACAAAGGGGACAAGAAAAGGGAAAACAGTGGGGGTCAGTACTACTATAAAGACAGTAGCCTCCCCTAGTGGGTAAACCTCAACACACAAACTCATACCTGCCCACTAGGACTACCAGAGGCTAAAAGAATAAATGTGGTAAACTATAAGTATGACTACTGATAAAAGCTACCACTATCATGCCTCTACCTGCCCAGCTAAAGATAGCTAAATGTATGCATCAGAATATCGAAGCCTGCCACATCGGGTATGCCAGCCTACGCATAACACCGATATGGGATAGGAGTCTCAATGTCTGCCAAATCGGGTATGCCAGCCTACGCATAACACCGATATAGGACAGGAGTCTCAAGGTCTGCTAAATCGGGTATGCCAGCCTACGCATAACACCGATATGGGATAGGATTCTCAATGTCTGCCAAATCGGGTATGCCAGCCTACGCATAACACCGATATGGGACAGTAGTCTCAGGGTCTCAAGTCTGCGAATCGCGCACTCTAATCTATAAGGAAAAGTACCATCCACCAAAGGAAGCCCAAAACCCTCTCCCCGAATCCCAAGTATCTGACTACACTATCCCAGCCCCTGCTCTAACCCGAGCATAATGTCCCCTATGTCTAAGTGACTGAAGAAAGAATGAAACATGGTTTCTCCTAAGTCAATTCCAGCATGATAGTGTAGCAGAAAAAGGTGGCCTATCTAGGTGACCATTCAAGCATGCAAAAGTCCTTTTCTTAATGAACCATTTTAAGTACTCTAACCACATATCCCAACCTTTCATTTAACATTCAACAAGATATGGATTTAGCATAATCTCCAAGTAATTATACTACATATCTAAAGCATGGACACACCATCAATTAACTTGTAGTTTTTCTAACAATGCGATTATTAACGAAGGAACCAGGATCTCATACAAGCATGATCAAGAGCATTCTAATAGGCCTAGTGATAAATCACCAATAGGAGGTTTACAACATCACCCACCTCGAGCGCTAATCCAAGTTCCCAAAAGCGAAACCCATGCTCAGTCCAAAAACTCACCACCAATCTGTACAAAATATCCCAAAGAAAAGTACATAAGCTATTCATTCACAATTTCCCAAAATCTGTCCCTTAATACCACAGTCCAGAATTCTCCAATTTTTACCTGCGAAAAATGCCCAGAAAAATCCAAGAAAAATACTGTCGCGATCCTCGCGACGAACCCGTCAAAACGAGTACCTGCACACGCCCAAATCGGAGTTTCTTACGCTGAGATAAAAATCCGACAAGGGAAACATCCCAATCCAAACTGTACCAACTTTCTGTAACAAAGAACCACAGAAAAAGGAGATTCTCACCCTCGTCCAAAAACCAGAAAAATCTGAGAAAAATCCCGGAGACTCCTTGCTAAGTGTAGATGAAAAATCCCTCTTGAATCGCCTCGATCCGACGTCTGAACGAAAAGATACGGCAAGAACACCGCGGTGCTGTCCAAAAGTCCGCGACGAAAAATGGGTCAAATGGGTGCTCGGAAAACTCCCAGGTCAGCACGAAAAACGAGGAACCTCAAAACACAGGAGTTGAAGTCCTACCTGTCGTGAGTCCAACGGCGCAAAAATCGGCAAAATCCGAAGTCGGGGTGAGTCGCGGGAGTCCAAACACTGAGAAGGGGCAAAGCGGGTCGCCGGAGAACAAGCGTCGCGCCGCGCCGTAAAATAGTGAACCTCGGGAAACGTGCCACCAAAAATCTCCAAAGTCCTCCAAAGGGTAGTGCACTGTGAGGGGGAAAATCGCTCTGAAGAACTCTCTCTGGAAATAGGCCAGAAGAGCTGAAAAGGAAACACAAAGGGCCTATTTATAGCCCAGCCCAAATGCTGTTGGGCCGGGTTTTCGGGCGCAGATTTCGGGCGCACTGCGCCTGGAAACCGGGTTGTACACCTCCCGTCCGACGCGCCCGAAACGCGCTGGTGAGGCCACGTCACCCCGCAACAGGGGACAGCGGTGCAAGGGCCCTGCCGCGCGCCACGCGTCCCCCCGCGGTCAGCGGGGGTAGGTACGGCCCGCCTGTCGCGTGCCGACACGCGTCCGCACTCGAGTGCGGCCGATCGCCCGCCTGGCGCTACAGTGCGCGCGCCGTCCCGAGGCGCCCCCCTGCGCACACCGTGGACCTTACCCGCGTGAACCAGCAAATCCCAAGCCGCCACGTGTCATGCACCCGGTCCACCGCAACCCCGCAAACTCGCTGAGCCGTGCCGCGTGCGCCGGCCATTCCGGGCACGCCACGCGTCCCCCGCCCGCGGTCCATGCACCGCCGCGCCTCCCCGTGGACCGAGCTGTGTGAGCCGGCCAATAATAGGTCGCCACGTGGCTCAGGCCGGTCCACCAGCCTCCCCCATGCACCGAAAATCCCCGAAAACTTCCGGAAGTCCGCTTTTGGTCATCCGGACTCCAAATTTAACATGCAAATAGCCGTTTTCAAGCGTTTTTCCGCGCTGAATCCAAATCCAACCTCAGATTGGCCCAAAACCTTTTCTAAAATTTGGCAAATGCAGCCGAAGGCCAAATCAGCTATCCAAGTCTCACAAGGTCCATCTGTGGCACCCCTTTGATGCACCATGGGCCAGACACACCAACACTAGGTGTTCTACCAAGTGGATTCATCGGAAAGTTGCATGGGAAAACCAGAACACTACATCCTCCCCCACAAGAAAAAGTTTTGTCCTCGAAACAAAAGTCATACCTCAAGCAGGGGCCTCGAACAGGTGGGGGTAAGCATCCATCATCGCTGACTCCAACTCCCAGGTAGCCTCGCGCTCCTCATGACTGCTCCAGAGGATCTTCACATAATGGATGGCCCGACTGCGCAACTCCCTAACCTTCCGGTCCAAGATCCTCAACGGCCGCTCAACGTAGCTCAGGTCCTCGGTAACCTCCAGTGGAGTGAAATTGATGATATGAGACGGGTCATGAACGTACTTCCTCAGAGTCGATACATGAAAAACATCGTGAACACCTGAAAGCCTGGGAGGAAGTGCAAGCCTGTAGGCAACTGGCCCTATGCGCTCTAATACCTCGAAAGGTCCAATGTAGCGAGGGCTCAGTTTCCCCCGAATCCCGAATCTTCGGATCCCCTTTGAAGGCGAGACTTTCAAAAAGACATGATCCCCAACCGCGAACTCCAGGTCTCGCCTCCGGACATCTGCATAGCTCCTCTGTCTGCTCTGTGCTGTCTGAAGGTGCTGCCTGACTACCCTGACCTTAGCCTCTGCCTCTCGAAGCAACTCTGGCCCCAAAGTCCGCCTTTCACCCACATCGCTCCAATAAAGAGGGGAACGACACTTGCGTCCATACAATGCTTCAAACGGAGCCATTCGGATGCTCGCTTGAAAGCTATTGTTGTACGCAAACTCTGCCAATGATAAGTGTCGTACCCAACCCCCTCCAAAGTCCAGCGTGCAAGCCCGGAGCATGTCCTCAAGAATCTGTATAGTACGCTCTGACTGTCCGTCTGTCTGCGGGTGAAATTCTGTGCTGAAACTGAGCTGTGTCCCTAAAGTGGCCTGTAGGCTCCTCCAAAAGCGCGAAACAAATCTCGGGTCTCGGTCAGATATAATGGAGACGGGCACACCATGCAGCCTCACTACCTCGTCTAAGTACAGCTGTGCCAGCCGCTCGAGGGACCAAGCCACCTGCACCGGTAAAAAGTGTGCGGATTTGGTGAGTCTATCCACGACTACCCAGATAGCATCCGCTCCCGTCTGTGCTCTCGGCAAACCAGTGACAAAATCCATGGTAACATGTTCCCATTTCCATTCAGGGATTGGGAGACTCTGCAACTTGCCAGCAGGTACACGATGTTCAGCCTTTACTTGCTGACAAGTTAGACAGTGTGCTACAAATCTCCCAATGTGTCTTTTCATCCCGTTCCACCAAAACTGTGCCTTAAGGTCCCTATACATCTTAGTCCCACCAGGATGGATGGTATAAGGTGTATAGTGGGCCTCCCTCAAGATCTGCTCTCGGATCTCCGCATCCATAGGCACACATGCTCGGTCCCTGTACCGCAGTACTCCCGACGCATCAACCGAAAAGTCCCCTGTCAAACCAGTCTGCATCTGCTCTCGAATCCTCATCAAGTGGGGGTCCTCACTCTGTCTCTCCCGAATCCTGTCCAACAGAGTGGGCTGCACGACTAGAGACATAAGTCTAGCAGAGACCCCAGGGGACACAACCTCGAGCTCTAACCGCCTCATCTGCTCAAGTAATGGTGCCTGATCGGTGATCAACAAAGATAGACTCTGTACTGCTCTCCTGCTCAGGGCATCAGCAACCACGTTGGCCTTGCCAGGATGGTATAATATGTCTACATCATAGTCTTTCAACAATTCCAACCATCTGCGCTGCCTCAAGTTGAGCTCCTTCTGTGTGAATAGGTATTTCAAGCTCTTGTGGTCGGTGTAAATCTCGCAGTGCTCCCCATACAGGTAGTGGCGCCACAACTTTAGTGCAAAAATCACTGCAGATAGCTCCAAATCATGGGTAGGGTAATTCTTTTCATAATCCTTCAGTTGCCGAGAGGCATAAGCGATTACCTTTCCCTCCTGCATCAGCACGCAACCAAGTCCACTGTGCGATGCATCACTGTAAATCACATATCCCTTCCCCATAACAGGGAGGGAAAGGATAGGAGCCGACATCAATCTGTTCTTTAATTCCTCGAAGCTCCTCTGTCAATCCTCACTCCAGATAAACTTAATCCCTTTTCGCGTCAAACGAGTGAGGGGTGTGGAAAGTTTCGCAAAACCTTCCACAAACCGACGGTAATATCCAGCTAAGCCCATAAAACTGCGGACCTCTGATACCGTCGTCGGTCGGGGCCAATCCCGGACTGCCTCGATCTTCGCTGGGTCTACTGCCACTCCAGCGGCTGAAATCACGTGGCCCAAAAAGACAACCTCCCGAAGCCAGAAATCACACTTAGATAACTTGGCATACAACTTCCTCTCTCTCAGAAGTTGTAGCACAATCCTCAAGTGCTCCTCGTGCTCCACATCGCTTCGGGAATAAACTAGGATGTCATCAATAAATACAATGACGAACCGATCCAGGTATGGTCGAAAGATCCTGTTCATTAAATCCATAAAAGCAGCAGGGGCATTTGTCAATCCAAAAGGCATGACGGTGAACTCATAATGCCCGTACCGCGTCCTGAATGCCGTCTTTGGGATGTCCTCGGCCTTCACCTTCACTTGGTGGTAACCAGACTGTAAATCAATCTTAGAAAAGACACAAGACCCTTGCAGCTGATCAAATAAGTCATCAATGCGCGGCAAAGGGTACTTGTTCTTGATGGTCACTTTATTCAACTCCCGATAATCAACACATAGTCGAAGTGATCCATCCTTCTTCTTCACAAACAGCACCGGCGCTCCCCACGGCGATACACTTGGTCTGACAAAACCTTTGTCCATTAAATCCTGGAGTTGCGCCTTTAGCTCTCGTAGCTCAGCCGGTGCCATTCGGTAAGGAGCCTTAGAGATTGGCGCAGTTCCTGGAACTACGTCAATCAAAAACTCAACCTCCCTATCCGGCGGCATATGAATCAGATCTGGAGGAAACACATCCGGGAACTCGTGGACAATAGGGATATCCGGGAGTCCCGGTGCCGCCACGGGCTCCTTAACCACAGACGCCAAAAAGGCCACGCATCCACTGCGCATCATCTGCCTCGCTCGAGAAGTCGAAACCACAGAGGCAAAGAAAGCACTCTGGCATCCCCTGTAAACGTACACCTCCTGGCCTGGCTCGCTAAAAGTAACAGTCCTCGCGGCGCAATCAATCGTCGCGAAATAGCGAGCTAGCCAATCCATCCCCAGCACAATGTCAAAATCTCGCAGCTGACTAAGGACCATCAGGTCCGCTGGCAAAATCCAAGACTCAAGCTGTACCGGGCAAGACCAACAGCACTCCTCTACATGCAAAATATGATCAGGAATCCGTACCTCTAATGCATGCGGCAACCGACCTAACTCTAGTCCATGCGATGATGCAAATGCTCTACTGATAAAAGAATGTGATGCACCGGTATCAAATAAAGTGCGAGCTCTAATGCCGAGAAGTAAAATGATACCTGCCACCACGTGGTCGGCCGCCGCGGAGTCCCCTACCTGGGCGGCATAGGCTCGCCCGCTCTGAGCTGGTGGTCGGTAGTCTGTAGAGTGGGAGGAAGGAGCCCTGCTCGCTGGAGCATAAGGCCGCTGCTGGGGCACCGAAGGAACGGATGCTGAGGAAGTAGCCTGCGGTGTCGAGAGAGGGCAAGTAGCTCGAATGTGGCCGGACTGTCCACACCAATAACAGCGGCCATACCTCTAGTCACAAGTATCCGTCGAGTGCTGTCCCCTACAAAAGATGCACCTGACCGCAGACTGGGGCTGCCTCGACTGCTGCTGCTGTTGCCCTTGCCGCTGTGACCCCTGCTGTCGCGACTGCGACCTCTGCTGCTGTGAGTGCTGCTGCTGTCGCTGGGGCTGCTGCTGTGGGGGCCTCTGGGATCCCCCAGGCCCTCGCTGATCCGAACGCCCACGGCCCGTAAACTGAGGCGGTGGCGGTCGGGGCGGCCTCCATGAACTGGCCTGTCCCCCCTCGTCTGGTGCTGGCCGCTTCCTCTCAGAACTCTGAGCGACCGAGCCTCCGCGGCTAGCGACCACATGATCTCCCCTCTCAACCCACTGCGCGTGATCCACAGCCTCTGACAAAGTCTGGAGCCTCTGGGCGTGCACCAAGGTATAGATCTCAGGGCGCAGACCTGTCTCAAACAGCTCCACCTGGTGCAGCCCATCCCTGGCAACATAGGGTACGCAGTTGAGCAACTGCGTAAACTCCTGGAAATAGTCCCATACTGGGCGATCACCCTGCTGCAGGTTCTTCAAGTCATCTTCTATCTTCTTCTTCACGCTCGTGGAGAAGTAAGTGTCAAGGATCATCCTCCTGAACTCCGACCAGGGTAGCTGTTGGGTGATCTGAAACTCTAAGGGCTCGACCCGACGCCACCAAGCATCTGCATCCCCCTCTAAACAATGTACGGCCATGTGTACTCTGAATCTCGAATCAATGAAGAAATCTCTGAACAACTTCTCCATTGATGCTAACCACGATCCTATCTCCGCTGGGTGAGTGCTCCGCCCCGAGAACCTAGGTGGTCCTCGCTTACAGAACTGTGCGAGTTTGTCAGCAAACTCCTGCTCCTCCGCTGGGGTCAATGGCCTGATCACCCCCTGAGCCCCACTGCTAGACGACGGTGCCGTAGGAACAAGTGGAATAGCCGGCGGTACAACCGGTGGTACAGGGGCCTCTACAGTAGTAGGGGGAGGTGCCGCAACCTGAGCCAGCAACTGCTCAAACCTCTGCTCCTGTCAACGGTGACTCTCCACCAACTGGGCCACCATGGCCCTCAGCTCACTGATCTCAGAAGGCCCGGACTGCTCCGGCTCCTCCGGGGGTGTAGGAGTACCCCGAGTAGGGATCTGCCGCCTAGGAGGCATCCAGCCACACAAGAAACCACGGGTCAGAAAACAAAACCACACACGACCCAATCCAGGGAAAGTCATGGACATCACCCTATTCCTGTAACCTTATGTTGTCTGCAGCCAACATAACAGTCCACCAGAAATAGGCTATGCCAGTCCCTCTCCACTCACAGGAAGAGTTTAATAACAAATTGCCGACTTTCGCAAAATATCGCGTCACTCACGCCCTGCCTTCCTAGGGTCTGCCAAAAAGCCTAGGGTTTCCTAAGTCCCAACTGACCTATCCCTAAGCTCTGATACCAAAATAATCTGTCACGCCCCGGGTGTAAACCAGAACCCGGGCTCGTCCATAGACCCGCCGTGCACACGGTATTTTCCGTGTACACGAAGCGCTGGTAACCTGCTCAGATATATATATAAAAGAAATAATACTAGAGCATAACACAGAGCTAAACAGAAACTAGTACATCTCAGACAAATGCTGGAAATAAAAGTACAATAATCTCTCAAGAATATACATATGTCTCTCCCAGCTCACGAAGTAAAATACAACCAGCTGGCCGCAGCCAAACCCAAAAATAAAAGAAAGTACAACCGTCTGAGTGTACGGGGGATACAACAAAACTACTAAACTCGAGCCCGGGGTAGCAGCTATCTAGTCAGCGATCCTCTTACCTCGATCCTGGGAAGAGGGTCCCGCAACTCCAGCAGATGACTCTGCAAAACAAAGGGGACAAGAAAAGGGAAAACAGTGGGGGTCAGTACTACTATAAAGACAGTAGCCTCCCCTAGTGGGTAAACCTCAACACACAAACTCATACCTGCCCACTAGGACTACCAGAGGCTAAAAGAATAAATGTGGTAAACTATAAGTATGACTACTGATAAAAGCTACCACTAATATGCCTCTACCTGCCCAGCTAAAGATAGCTAAATGTATGCATCAGAATATCGAAGCCTGCCACATCGGGTATGCCAGCCTACGCATAACACCGATATGGGATAGGAGTCTCAATGTCTGCCAAATCGGGTATGCCAGCCTACGCATAACACCGATATGGAACAGGAGTCTCAAGGTATGCTAAATCGGGTATGCCAGCCTACGCATAACACCGATATGGGATAGGATTCTCAATGTCTGCCAAATCGGGTATGCCAGCCTACGCATAACACCGATATGGGACAGTAGTCTCAGGGTCTCAAGTCTGCGAATCGCGCACTCTAATCTATAAGGAAAAGTACCATCCACCAAAGGAAGCCCAAAACCCTCTCCCCGAATCCCAAGTATCTGACTACACTATCCCAGCCCCTGCTCTAACCCGAGCATAATGTCCCCTATGTCTAAGTGACTGAAGAAAGAATGAAACATGGTTTCTCCTAAGTCAATTCCAGCATGATAGTGTAGCAGAAAAAGGTGGCCTATCTAGGTGACCATTCAAGCATGCAAAAGTCCTTTTCTTAATGAACCATTTTAAGTACTCTAACCACATATCCCAACCTTTCATTTAACATTCAACAAGATATGGATTTAGCATAATCTCCAAGTAATTATACTACATATCTAAAGCATGGACACACCATCAATTAACTTGTAGTTTTTCTAACAATGCGATTATTAACGAAGGAACCAGGATCTCATACAAGCATGATCAAGAGCATTCTAATAGGCCTAGTGATAAATCACCAATAGGAGGTTTACAACATCACCCACCTCGAGCGCTAATCCAAGTTCCCAAAAGCGAAACCCAAGCTCAGTCCAAAAACTCACCACCAATCTGTACAAAATACCCCAACGAAAAGTACATAAGCTATTCATTCACAATTTCCCAAAATCTGTCCCTTAATACCACAGTCCAGAATTCTCTAATTTTTACCTGCGAAAAATGCCCAGAAAAATCCAAGAAAAATACTGTTGCGATCCTCGCGACGAACCCGTCGAAACGAGTACCTGCACGCCCAAATCGGAGTTTCCTACGCTGAGATAAAAATCCGACAAGGGAAACATCCCAATCCAAACTGTACCAAATTTCTGTAACAAAGAACCACAGAAAAAGGAGATTCTCACCCTCGTCCAAAAACCAGAAAAATCTGAGAAAAATCCAGGAGACTCCTTGCGAAGTGTAGATGAAAAATGCCTCTTGAATCGCCTCGATCCGATGTCTGAGCGAAAAGATACGGCAAGAACACCGCGGTGCTGTCCAAAAGTCCGCGACGAAAAATGGGTCAAATGGGTGCTCGGAAAACTCCAAGGTGAGCACGGAAAACGAGGAACCTCAAAACAGAGGAGTTGAATTCCTACCTGTCGTGAGTCAAACGGCGTGAAAATCGGCGAAATCCGAAGTCGGGGTGAGTCGTGGGAGTCCAAACACTGAGAAGGGGCGAAGCGGGTCGCCGGAGAACAAGCGTCGTGCCGCGCCGTAAAATAGTGAACCTCGGGAAACGTGCCACCAAAAATCTCCAAAGTCCTCCAAAGGGTAGTGCACTGTGAGGGGGAAAATCGCTCTGAAGAACTCTCTCTGGAAATAGGCCAGAAGAGCTGAAAAGGAAACACAAAGGGCCTATTTATAGCCCAGCCCAAATGCTGTTGGGCCGGGTTTTCGGGCGCAGATTTCGGGCGCACTGCGCCCGGAAACCGGGTTGTACACCTCCCGTCCGACGCGCCCGAAACGCGCTGGTGAGGCCACGTCACCCCGCAACAGGGGACAGCGGTGCAAGGGCCCTGCCGCGCGCCACGCGTCCCCCCGCGGTCAGCGGGGGTAGGTACGGCCCGCCTGTCGCGTGCCGACACGCGTCCGCACTCGAGTGCGGCCGACCGCCCGCCTGGCGCTACAGTGCGCGCGCCGTCCCGAGGCGCCCCCCTGCGCACACCGTGGACCGCACCCGCATGAACCAGCAAATCCCAAGCTGCCACGTGTCATGCGCCCGGTCCACCGCAACCCCGCAAACTCGCTGAGCCGTGCCGCGTGCGCCGGCCATTCCGGGCACGCCACGCGTCCCCCGCCCGCGGTCCATGCACCGCCGCGCCTCCCCGTGGACCGAGCTACGTGAGCCGGCCAATAATAGGTCGCCACGTGGCTCAGGCCGGTCCACGAGCCTCCCCCATGCACCGAAAATCCCCGAAAACTTCCGGAAGTCCGCTTTTGGTCATCCGGACTCCAAATTTAACAAGCAAATAGCCGTTTTCAAGCATTTTTCCGCGCTGAATCCAAATCCAACCTCAGATTGGCCCAAAACCTTTTCTAAAATTCGGCAAATGCAGCCGAAGGCCAAGTCAGCTATCCAAGTCTCACAAGGTCCATCTGTGGCACCCCTTTGATGCACCATGGGCCAGACACACCAACACTAGGTGTTCTACACAGTGGATTCATCGGAAAGTTGCATGGGAAAACCAGAACACTACAGGCATCATCAACATCTCAGGTGGAATCACGCCCGGGATCTCACGGGCAACAGGAATATCCTTGAGTCCCGGCGCCGCCGTAGGCACCCCCCCTGCACTGCACTGTTGCTGTGACCTGTGTGCTCTAACGGTCTCAACAAACAAGCCTCCCTTGCCTGCCTCGCGAAGGCCATAGCCTTCTCTCTCCACAGTCAAACATCGTGTGGCGCTGTGCCAACCAATCCCAAGCACTTGGTCAAAACACCAAGCTGACACAAGTACCAATAAGTCTGCCGATATAACTCGAGGTCTCAACTGCACTGGACATGATCCACAAGCCTCTTCCACATGCACCACACTAACAGGAACCTGTACCTCTAGAGCACATGGTAACAAATCTGCCTCCAGTCCATACCAGACCGCAACATGCTCTAACTCTGACTGCCGTGATGAAATCACACCTGCGACACTCGATCCACTATCATGGCGCCCTCCAACCGGGCGACACCAACTAATCCGCTTGACGCAAGTGGTCACCGCATAGTTTGCCTGAAACTCAAGACTATCCATAAAGAGAGCACGATCTCTGCCTTTGCTCACACTGGGCGACGAAAAGGTCCTCCGCAGATAACGAAGTCATGCTACCGCTGCGCTACACTTATAAAGATGCCGATGGTGCCATCGGGGTCCACCCGACCCCTGACATCTCAGGAAATCCATTATTGCAACAATCATAGGACAAAGCACAATTAATCCATGCAATTCCTTATACAATTATCCTTACGAAGCTTACCCCTCAACCGCATATATCGTACCCCAAACATGCAGGTTATCAATCACAAAGGGTAACATTCCCATGGGTAAGCTTTACATAATCCATCCGCAAGGGTATCCACCATCCGGGAAAGGAGAACGAAAATGCCTCTACCTGCCGGTCAGTCCTCCAACATCTAGCGCCAAGCACCTCTATCCAAAACTCGCCTCTGGCGGCAGATCCCTATCCAAAGGAACTGCAACGCCACACTCCACACGAAATGCCTACTCCATCAAGGCATCCAAAATCCAAAATGGAGGAATCAAATAAACTGAAAGATACCCAAGCACAATCCACTCCCAGCCACACATATCCTATGCGCCCCGTCCCTCGAAACCTAGAGCGCGTAGTCCAACAACTGCACTAACTCTTAACCCCTCACCGAACAAGACCCTGCCTCCAAAGGCCCCATACTCAATCCCACAAATCGGGGTGACTCATCAGCCAAAACCGGCTCACTCTATCAATGCAATCCCACAGCTTATCAACTGTCAGCTATCCACTCTGCCTCGGTGCCTCACCCATTGGCACGGAGGGGCCACTCACTAGTCCGACAACGGTGCCACTGCGTTGATCCGACGATTGTGTTACCGCGCTGCTCCGACAACTGTGTCACTGCTCCGACAATTGTGTCATCGCGCTGCTCCGACAACTGTGCCACTGCGCTACTCCGACAACTGTGTCACTGTGCTGCTCCGACAACTGTGTCACTGCTCCGACAACTGTGTCACTACGCTGCTCTGACAACTGTGCCAGCCAGACCAGCGGCTCACTCTGCCGCTGATATACCTCAAACAATCCTGCCATCGGGGCCTGGAGCTCTTTAACCTCAATCTGGGTATCCGGCCCCAAAACAATCCGCTCAAGCTCCACTGCTGCGATGAGTGCCCAACAATCCGCACAAGGCGTCGGGGAGACACCGCTGACGCCGACCAACTGCACCACAGCACAAAACAAAGCTCGACCCAACCCGGCGAGAGTCTAAAGCATGTCAACCGTTCCACCGCATAATGTTGTCTGCAGCCAACATAATTGCTTAGGAGAATAAACATGCCAATCACCCATCCCAACACTTGGGAGAGGTATAAAACTCAATCAGGACTCTCGCTAAAAGTCACGACTCTCACTGTGATGATCCGAACTCCCGCAGGAACTGTGCAACATTAAACAGTGACTGTAGAGAGCTCGTACGGTGCAACGAAGCTTGTAGAATCGAAATTGGACCTTAAAAATTGACTCGGCGTGAAAATCGGAGCAAATAGGATTTTCCGGGGGCTTTCGGCAAAATTTCGGATGAGAATTTGGCGAAATGGACGTCGTATTTGGACTCAGCGCGCGAAAACGATCGAAACGGTATATTTACTTTAATTTTTCGGCACCACAGTACTGTTCACGCCGGAACAGTAACTCCGGCCGCCGGAATTACTGTTCCGGCGACCAGCGAGTGGCGGCGGGCGGCGGCGCACGGCAGCGGGCAGCGGCGCAGCGGCGGCGCAGCGGCGGAGTGCGAAGGCACGCGGCGCGGGCAGCGCGGGCAGGCGCGGGCAGGCGCTCGGGTGCCCGGTCCATGGGCCTGGCGTGCACCGGGAGCACCAAAGACCTCCTGTGCCACGTGGCGCTTCCTCATTGGCCAGCCGGCTTCTAGAAGCATGTGGGAAGGCGACACGTGGCAGCACCCGGTTGGCCGACATCTTTCGGAAGACCTGGCGCGGAGACCGGGCCTGTGCACCACGTGGACACGTGGCAGCTTCTGAGTGGCCCTTGCACAGGCTGTTTCCTATTTTGTGGACGCGTGGCGCGTTTTGGTTGGCCCGTTTTGGTGTTTCCTGTTCGGATCCGATCCTGTGTGGAGCCCCAGCCCATTATAAATAGGGTCCCCCACCCCTCCTCATTCCCACCTCGATTTCTGTGCCGTAGAGAGAGAATCAGAGGTTGGGCCCTTTAGGAAAAAAATTCCTCTTTCTCTCCTCTCTCTCTCCGCCAGATTTTAGAATTTTTGAAGATACTGATAGTGAGTTATCTGTGACGCGGCGCACTGCGACGGTTTTCTTTTTAGGCCCATTTCCCGTCGCAGTTCCGTCGGAAATTCCCTGAGTGCTAACCAGGAGAAATTTTTCGACGATTTTTGCGGCAGCGCGTTCCTAAGAGGTAAGGCTTTGATTTTCGTGTTGATTACTTTGCTCCATTTCCTACTTTTGGCATGATTCCCGAGGTCTCTTTGACCCCCCTTTTTGCTGTGGAAATTTCTGGACAGCATCGACTTCTCCGATTTTTATCTTGGCGTAGGAGCATCAGATCGAGACGTTTAAAGAGTCGATTTTGATCTACTCTTCGCGAGGAATGCAACCGTAATTCTTCTGGATTTTTCTGAGCACTATACAGAGGTGAAAAACTCCTCTCTTTTCGTGCTATTTGAAAAACAGCAAAAGCTGTATTTTTATGAATAATATAGTTACACCCTGTGCAATGTGTGTTGCTGTAGGGCACCGTTTTCGGCAGACAGCAGTTCTAGGGGACTGTGGACAGCCAGGAGACTATCTGGGTGTGATTTGAGCTGTTCGAGGTGGGCGGTTGTTGCTTACCTCATTTTTGACAAGCTCACTGGGATTACTGGAACTCCCCTAAAATTTAATTGATGAGAACCACTGGGACAAACTAATATGATAATTGATAAGAACTAACAGGACAAACTAACAGGACAAACTAACAGGACAATTGATGAGAACTATTGGGACGAATTAATATGACAATTGACGAGAACCGCTGGGACGAATTCTCCTAAAATTTAACCCCACGGATTATATGATGACTTATATTGGGACACTGTGATTGGGACAAAGGCTATAATCTCGCATGCAATAACTTTTATAACAATCAATCTTTTTAAAATAAATATTTGACACTTTTCTACAGCTTTTAAATAATGGCATGCTTTCTTGCTTATCTAGTTAGCCACTATTTATTGCTACACTATCATCTTGGGATTTGTACATGTTTCATTGTTGTCCTGTGCATACAGAGGCTTGTTGCTCAAGTGTGAGCAGGGGTTTGGGATAGTGTAGTCGAGATTGCATTAGATTGTGGATTTGTGGGGTATTGCGATAACCGCGGACAGTAGGCGGTCGACCAGATGTTTATCCTTGCATCAGATTGGGGTTGAGTCTGGTTTATTGCATCAGCTGGGGATTGGGTTTCTGTAGTGGATGGAGTTTCCCACTTTGATCATAGTTATGATCCAGTCCTGCTATATTGAGATATGTGCTACAGAGATACTTGAGATACTGATGACAGAGATGCTTTACTCGTGTGGGTCGCTCCCCTCGAGTGCCACTCCGGAGGTGGGCTTTTTCAGACCCAGTCGTGTGTGCCGGTCTGATACTTATGTTGGGATGCGAGCCGTGCGAGCCGATCCCGCGGTTTCGAGCCGTGTGTGCAGATTCCGCTGAGCAGGCAGTACCAGTTGTTACTGGTGTCTAGATTGGATTTATTTGGACAGATACCATTTCTGATGCATGCATACAGTTTTGACAGCATAGTAGTGGTAGTTTTCCTGTTTCAGCATCTTATGTATTTTACCACTTCTCCCTTTTGCCTCTAGTAGTCCTAGTCGGTGCGTCAGAGTTGAGGTTTTACCCACTAGGGGAGGCTGCTGGTTTATCTGGTAGTTCTCACCCCCCATTGTTATTTTCTGTTTCTTTCTTCTCCTTTATTTTGCAGAGTCATCTGCAGGAGCTGCTAGGCCTTCGGCAGCGGATCGAGGTAAGGGGATCGCCGAATAGATAGATCTCCTGTGAGATTGAGAGCTGTAAATAGACATTGTACCCTTCACTCAGACTGTGGTATTCTCCTTTTATTTGGGTCTGGCTTCTACCAGCAGGTTGTACTAATTGGTGAGCTGAGAGATTATTGTACTTATTACTGCTTTATTTGTAGTTCCAGTCTGAGATACTTTGTGGTTCTTCTACTTCAGCTCTGTATTATGCTCTTTTATTGTTCACATTATATCGGAGCAGGTTACCAGCGCTTCGTGTGCACGGCGGATCTGTTGGCGAGCCCGGGTTCCGGGGCGTGACAGATTAAAGTTGGTATTAGAGCTTATGGATAGGTCAGTTGGGACTTAGGAAACCCTAGGCTTTTGGTAGACCCTAGGATAATAGGGTACGAGAGACGTGATATTTGCGAAAGTCATTGATTTATTGTTTGACTCTTCTAGTGAGAGAAGAGGGATCGACATGCCTAATTTCTGGTGAACCGTTATGTTGGCTGCAGACAACATAAAGTCACAGAAATATAGGGATGTCTTTGACTTTCGCTAGATTGGGTCGTGTGGGGATATGATACTGAGTGTGGTTTCTTGTGGTAGGATGCCTCCGCGACGTAGGATGTTGACGCGTTCTCAGCCTGATTCCCTTGAGCCCGACCAGGAGGAGTCCGGGCAGGGCCAGCAGAGTGAGGTGCCAGAGCTACAAGCTCAGATGGCCCAGATGTCCGAGGTTGTTCGGCGTCAGGAGGAGGCTATGGGTCGGCTGGCGCAGATGTTAGAACAGAGGGCGCAGCCTGTTGTAGCACCCCCGGAGAGTTCTCCCGTACCTTCTTCCCCTGCTGTGAATCCCCCAGCTGTACCGGTGACCCCGGCATCCCCTGTTGCTCGGGGTACTGTTGGACAGCCGACTGGGCTGACAGGATCTCTGACCCCGGCAGAACAGCGGGGAGTGGTGGACCTGTTGATGAGGTTCCGCCAGTTTGACCCACCCTATTTTTCGGGGCAAAATACAGAGCCGTGGGAGGCAGAGTCGTGGATCACGGCGATGGAGCGACGTTTTGAGACGTTGTTTATCGAGGAGCGATATCAGGTGGTATTAGCGATGAACTTTTTGGAGCACAACGCCGAGGCTTGGTGGCGGCGTGTTCGACCGGCTGGTCCGCCTGGGGCTCAGCTCCTGACCTGGGCGGAGTTCCGCAGTCTCATTCTCGGGGCTTTCTTCCCGGAAAGCGTCAGACAGAGATTGGAGGAGCAGATGAGAAACCTTCGCCAGGGGAATCGGCCCGTACACGAATACATTGCCAATTTCAATCAGTTGTTGGCATGTGTACCGAACGTGGCCAGGGATGAGGCGCACCGGATTTACATGTTCGGGCGAGGGTTGCGCCGGGACCTTTTTGAACTTGTTCGCTCGCGAAGGTTGCAGACCTTGGAGGCCTCAATGGAGCAGGCACTCTACGTTGAGTGCGGGGAGGTAGTGATGGAGGAGGTAGCTCCAGCTCCCGTGGTGATCCCGGGGGCGAAGCGACCGGCATCGGAGGTTGGGGGACAAGCTAGTTCGTGGAGGCCGCCACGACCGTCTCTGCCACAGTCTTCCGGCCAAGGACGGTCTGAGCGGCGAGGACCTGGTGGACCCCAGAGGCCCCAGCAGCGGCAGCAGCAACAGCAGAGATCCCAGCCGTCGCAGCGTGGGTCGCAACGACATGCTCAGCGACAACGGCAGTCTCAACAGCAACAGCAATCACGACAGCCACGGGCTCCCGGCAGTTGTATTTTCTGTGGAGGTCAGCATTTTTCCAACACCTGCGACCAGCGGTGGGGTCGCTGCTATAGATGTGGACAACCCGGGCACATTCAAGCTTCGTGCCCCTTTTCGGCCCCCGCCACCCCTTCTTCAGCATCTTCTCCATCTTCATCTCAACAGCGGTCGACGGCTCAGCGGCCATATGCTCCAGCAAGCAGGCCATCTTCTTCCCATCCCACGGAGTACCGCCCTCCAGCTCAAAGTGGGCGGGTGTATGCGGCGCAGGTAGAGGACTCTTCAGCTGCAGATTATGTGGTGGCAGGTATCACCTTACTTTCTGACATTCGGACTCGTACATTATTTGATACGGGAGCATCACATTCCTTCATTAGTAAAACATTTGCATCATTACATGGGTTAGAGGTAGGACTTCTACCACGTGCACGAGAGGTTCAGATTCCCGATCACACCTTGCACGTAGAGGAGTGTTGTTGGTCCTGCCCGATGCAAATCGAGTCCTGGATTATGCCAGCAGACCTGTTGGTCCTGAGACAATTGAAGGACTTCGATGTGGTCCTCGGGATGGACTGGCTGGCTCGGTATTTTGCGACTATTGATTGTGCCGCAAGGACCGTCACTTTTAGAGAGCCAGGCCAGGAGATGTTGGTATATCAGGGATGTCAGAGTGCTTTCTTTGCCTCTATGGTTTCGACTTCCCGAGCAAAGCTGATGATCCGTCGAGGATGTGTAGCCTTTTTGGCAAGTGTTGTTGAGGGGCCTACGGCGGCGCCGGGACTCAGGGATATCCCTATTGCCCGCGAGTTCCCGGATGTTTTTCCCCCTGAGCTTACTAGCATGCCGCCAGATAGGGAAATTGAGTTTGTGATTGACGTAGTCCCAGGAACTGCGCCAATCTCTAAGGCTCCTTACCGGATGGCACCGGCTGAGTTGCGAGAGCTTAAGGCGCAACTTCAGGATTTAATGGATAAGGGTTTTATTAGGCCGAGTGTATCGCCTTGGGGAGCGCCGGTGCTATTCGTGAAAAAGAAGGATGGGTCACTTCGATTGTGTGTGGACTATAGGGAATTAAATAAAGTGACCATCAAGAACAAGTACCCTTTGCCGCGCATCGATGATCTTTTTGATCAGCTGCAAGGGTCTTGTGTCTTCTCTAAGATAGATTTGCAGTCCGGTTACCACCAGTTGAAGGTGAAGGCCGAGGATATTCCGAAGACGGCATTCAGATCACGGTACGGGCATTATGAATTCACAGTTATGCCTTTTGGGCTAACTAATGCCCCTGCCGCGTTCATGGATTTAATGAACCGGATCTTCCGACCGTACTTAGATCGATTCGTGGTAGTGTTCATTGATGATATCTTGGTCTAATCCCGAAGTGATGCGGAGCATGAGGAGCACTTGAGGATTGTGCTGCAACTTCTACGAGAGAAGAAGTTGTTTGCCAAGCTGGCAAAGTGCGAATTTTGGCTTCGGGAGGTAGTCTTCTTGGGCTATGTGATTTCCGCTGCAGGTGTGGCGGTGGACCCAGTGAAGATTGAGGCAGTCCGTGATTGGCCCCGACCGACGACGGTTTCTGAGGTACGTAGCTTTATGGGTTTAGCTGGGTATTACCGTCGGTTTGTGGAAGGCTTTGCGAAGCTCTCCACACCCCTCACTCGCTTGACGCGTAAGGGAGTGAAGTTTATCTGGAGTGAGGACTGTCAAAAGAGCTTTGAGGAGATGAAGAATAGACTGATGACCGCTCCTATCCTTTCCCTTCCTGTTATGGGAAAAGGATATGTGATCTACAGCGATGCATCACATAGTGGACTCGGATGTGTGTTGATGCAGGAAGGGAGGGTAATTGCATATGCATCAAGACAACTCAAAGAATATGAGAAAAATTACCCTACCCATGACTTGGAGCTTGCTGCTGTAGTGTTTGCACTGAAGCTTTGGCGTCATTATCTATATGGGGAGCATTGTGAAATCTACACCGACCACAAGAGCCTAAAATACCTCTTCACGCAGAAGGAGTTGAATTTGAGGCAACGTAGGTGGTTAGAGCTATTAAAGGATTATGATGTAGATATTCTCTACCACCCGGGCAAGGCTAATGTGGTCGCTGACGCCTTGAGTAGAAGAGCGGTGCAAAGTTTGTCTATGTTGATCACAGACCAAGCGCCGCTATTAGAGGAGATGAGACGACTCGAGATAGAGGTTGTGTCCCCTGGGGTCACTGCTAGACTGACATCTTTAGTCTTGCAGCCCACTCTGCTGGACAGGATCAGGGAGAAACAGAGTGAGGACCCCCACTTGACCAGGATTAGAGATCAGATTCCGAGTAATCAGTCTGGGGACTTTACGGTAGATGCCTCGGGAGTACTGAGGTACAGGAACCGAGCATGTGTGCCAATAGATGTGGAGATTAGAGAACAGATATTGCGAGAGGCCCATTATACACCTTATACCTTACATCCTGGTGGGACTAAGATGTATAAGGACCTCAAGGCACACTTCTGGTGGAAAGGCATGAAAAGGGATATTGGGAGATTTGTGGCCCAGTGTTTAACTTGTCAGCAGGTGAAAGCTGAGCATCGAGTGCCAGCTGGCAAGTTACAGAGTCTCCCAATTCCCGAGTGGAAATGGGACCACATTACAATGGACTTTGTGGTCGGACTACCGAAGGCACAAGGAGGAGCCGATGTGATCTGGGTAGTTGTAGATCGACTTACCAAGTCGGCGCACTTTCTGCCCATGCAGACTACGTGGCCACTTGAGCGACTAGCCCAGCTTTATCTAGACGAGATAGTTAGATTACATGGAGTACCAGCCTCCATTGTATCAGATAGAGACCCGAGGTTTGTTTCGCGTTTCTGGATGAGTTTGCAGACAACCTTGGGAACTCAGCTTAGGTTCAGTACTGCTTTTCATCCGCAGACGGATGGACAGTCAGAACGGACGATACAAATCCTGGAGGACATGCTGAGGGCTTGTGTCTTGGATTTCGGCGGAGGGTGGATTCGACACTTATCCTTGGCTGAGTTCGCGTACAACAATAGCTTTCAAGCGAGCATTCAGATGGCTCCGTTTGAAGCGTTGTATGGACGCAAGTGTCGATCACCGCTTTATTGGAGTGACGTGGGCGAAAGGCGGACCTTGGGACCAGATATATTGTTAGAGGCAGAGGAGAAGGTCCGAGTGATTCAACGGCATCTTCAAACCGCCCAAAGCCGACAAAGGAGTTATGCCGATATTCGGCGACGAGACTTAGAATTTCAAGTCGGAGAGCACGTATTCCTGAAAGTCTCGCCGTCCAAAGGAATCAGGAGATTCGGCATTCGTGGAAAGCTTAGCCCCCGATACATTGGACCCTTTGAGGTATTGGAGCGTATCGGGCCAGTTGCCTACCGACTTGCACTTCCTCCGAGGCTTGCTGGTGTCCATGATGTATTTCATGTTTCTACTTTGAGGAAGTATATCTTCGACCCATCGCACGTCATCGACTTCACACCGCTTGAGATTAGCGAAGATTTGAGGTATGAGGAGCGCCCACTGCGAATTCTGAACCGAGAGGTAAGAGAATTACGCAATCGGGCCATTCCCTATGTGAAAATCCAAAGGGGCAATCATGACGAGCGCGAGGCTACATGGGAGCTCGAGTCGGAGATGAGGAATGCTCACCCCTACTTATTCGATGTTGGGTCGTATATAATACGGATCTAAAAAGGGGAAGAAACACCTAGAGGGGGGTGAATAGGTGTAAACGTATAAACACTCAAAAATCGTTGCGATAAAAACCCAATGCGGAAATGAAAATAACTCGCAAGATTTTTACGTGGAAAACTCCATCACCGGAGTAAAAAACCACGGGACCGATAACACGGCAGAAATCCACTAGAATTAAAACACGTACAAGGTGATTTACCGTACACACTTACGACTCAACCTTTTCCATACGCTCCTAGAGGATCTTCTCCGCTCGCTCCAGACGCTTCTCGAATCCACGATCTGCGCCCAACGCCGAATCCACGGCGTCCAACGTCGAATCCACGACGTCAGACCGAATCCACGGTCTTCACCCAATAGCACCCTTCGAATCCACGAACGTGCCTCGCTCCGAATCCACGAGAGCGATTGAACCTTGAATCCACAAGGACACGCGAATCCACGCGCCGATTTTTGGGGTAAATCGTTATTTTTGGGTGGTGATGATCCGCCGAATACTTAGATCAAAGATAGATCGGAAATACCATCTAAGTATTCATTAGTTTGATTCAACTCAAGATGTGAGTATGAAAACCTAGAATCAAACTAATCAATATAGATGAAGAAACATAGAGTATTCTCTAATGATTTCCTTTCTTCTCTATATGTGGATCTATAGCCGTATAGGATGATATATGAAAATGACGGCTATGTGGATTGACCCTAGAAAGAAATACATAGGGTCTATTTATAGGTTAGAAACCCTAGGAAGGAGATAGGAATCAAAAACCAACCATTTCTGGAATTTTACGGACGGCGATCCGGATCGAGATAACTGAGATCCGGATCGTCATAATGAAACAGCCAATTCCAGAAAAACGAAGGTTCGGGATCCGGATCATGTAACTACGATCCGGATCGTTCATACAGTTCACCAAACATCAACGTTCGGGATCCGGATTGCGAAGCAAGATCCGGATCGTTCAAGGTAGATGGTAAACTCAACGTTCGGGATCCGGATCAAGAGACTACGATCCGGATTGCGACGATGTATGAACAAACCACCTTCGGGATCCGGATCGTTCAGCCTGATCCGGATCCTGAACATGTCCCAAGTCCAGTTTTTGATTTTTATGCAATGAAAGATTCTTCCAAGTGTTTCTACACTACAAGAAGTATTCGGATCACACAAATTCTTTAGTTAAACATACCTGATCCTTTTGAATTCTTCTTTCTTGAGATTGAGTTAAAAGATTCAACTTTCTTCACCTTCAATCTTCAGGACTTGAAACTTTCACGAAACTACGCCAACTCAAATTCCGTAACAATCTCCCCCTTTGGCGGTTTCGTGACAAAACACAGATCCACTAAAGAAAATTCAAAAAGATATTTTTGTTGCTATCACCATACAACAAAAATTTACAATGGAGATCCAAAATACAATACATGAGTTAAACTCCTAAAACAGACTCTAGACTTAGACATCTGTACTCTCTGCAAAAAGAAATCATTCTTGACAAAAGAAATCGTTAGATACCTCAAGAATTTTGTATTATTCAAAAACCACAAACAGAGATGAAGTTTAAACTCATTTATACTTACCATGACATTTATATTCAGATATGTAAACTGATCATAGTTAAAAAAAAATACCAACATATCTTCTTTGCACGTAAATACCAAATGTCATGAACATGTTTGTGACAAACTAATATATATATAGATATGTAATTGATCAGAGTTAAGAACCAACATATCTTCTATGCAATCAAAAACCAAGTGTCACAAACTTGTTAGTGAACATCAACTTGTTAGTTATATTACATGCCCAAATAGTTAGCAAATAGTTAGTCGAGACATGCAACAAATCACAAGATAAAAACCAAAAGTTGAAGTTGAGATCATACTTACCTTGATGTATACAAAATCTTCATCATCAAGATTTTCACAATCAATTGTTCAATCAATTGTTCAAGTTCCCTTACCTTTCCCTTACCTTGATGTTCATTCACATCATCATCATTGTTCAAAGTTCTCAACATTGTCCTAAACTCTCTCATTGTTCTAAACTCTCTCCCCCTTTTTGTCACAAAGAAAGCCAAAAATTACAGAAGTGGAGAGAATGGTTAACAGTTTAAGTTCGAGAACTAAAAACTCAAATTAAAACTTAAAAACCTGCACAACAGTAGGATTTAAACATGTGCATAATAAACAGAAATTAGAAGGATACGGATCATTCAGACTCGTCTGAACTGATACAGCCGAGGATTTGGAAAATCTTCTTTATTCGCTTGTTCATTGCTGATTGATTTTTATTTACTTTCTTTATTTCTTCCTTTACCTCAATCAGTTCATTTGATATACGTTCTTGCTCGTTGGAGAGCCTTTGCTGTTCTTTATAGATTGAGGTAACAGAAGCATCATCATCAGAAGTTGATTGTGGTGCTTCTTGTGCCGGAGGTGCTGGTTGGGTTGGAGGAGCTGCTGCCGGTGCAGAGGTTGTTGCTTGTTGCCGTTGTTCTCGTTGCCGGTGAAGAGGTATGAAAGGTTCATCTGGCTTCGTCGAAAGAGACTTTACAATTGTCGTGTCATTGATCGTTCCTAGACTGTGCAGATAGGAACTCGTATTTGTGTCAGCTTTAAATTTGCGAAGAATGCGCATGATGATCATTGGAAAAGGTAGTCTCTCTGACGGATGAGCTTGCTCCACATAACGTGCCATCCTTGACCAGATGACGTAGGGAATGTTTAAGTTAGCTCCCATTGCTGCTGCAGGGTTTCCAAGTAGATAAAGAAATATCATTCTTTCCCACTGAAGAACCTTTGTGTTCATGTTTGGAATAATATTGTAACAAACAATCAGATTTAAGATGCGGTACTCTGGTCGTAGTTCTTTAGAGAACACGGAGTTTCCTGTCGACCGAGTATTTGGAACACAGATTCCATCAACTACCACTCTCCAGGAGAAGGTGTTGAAGACTTGATTCTTCAGGTAATGAGTACCATCGGCTCGGGCGTCCATCCCTAGTACTTCACCAATTAGCTGAGGCGTTACTTTGATTCTGACATTCTTGACTAATGTTTGAAAATCTCGACGCCCGCTTTCCTGATCAACTAGATAGCAGGCATTCTGATAAAACATCCTCACTGAGTGAAGACAATACCCAGTGGTCTCCGGGAACTCGCAAATGGAAGCAAGACCTCGCTGGTCAAACAAAGTTCCAAACGTCTGAGAACGCTGCTTTAAGGCTTTTACATCAACATGCCTTTCTCCAATGCATTCTCTGTTTTCAAAATCCTTTATTCTAGCCGAGCTGACAAAGTCTTGTGCAGGTGCTTGGTCAGCAGCTGGTTGCTCAATGGTGATTCCTCGAGCACTTCCTCTCTTGCGAGCAACAATTTTTCTTCTTGTCTTCCCAGAAGTTTCTTCCATTGGAGCTTTCCCTTTTTCAGCAGCAGTAGGCGGAGCCTTCGATGTTTCTGCAGGTGCTCTTCCCTTTGAAGCAGTCGGAACAGTCGTTGCTTCAACTTGCAGTTCATCCCAATCAATTGATTCCGTTTCAGATTCTGTATCGGAATCATCTTTAGCCTTCTTCGCTTTCTTAGCCTTCTTAGCCCTCTTGGGCTTGACGGTGTCTCTCGTATGAACCATAGCCGCAAGTAGAAAAACAATCCAAGTGATCACCATTGCTGATGGTTTCTTGAGAAAAGGAATCCTGAGTAGACCAACTCAAGAACACAAAAATTCTTAGTTTTCAAAAATTGAAAAAATTGTACCCAAACAATCATAATCATGTAGTGAGACTAAGAATCAAATTAGTTTTGCAAAAGGACTTTTAAAAATAGATCAATTGCATGTATTTCGAAAATCCTTATTATATGCCCTAAAACCGAAATTTTAGAAATTGAAGCCTAAAAATCCGTTAATCAGGAGAAAACCTAGCATATAATCAAAACTAAACAACCCAGAGTTCTTATTTCAAAAGAAATTTGATCAAAAACCATCCACAAACAAAATCAATCCAAGAATTTCGTACGTTTGAGGAGGAAAAGAGAAAAACGGTGAAAAACCGAGATTTTGATCAATAAAACTTACTTGGAGTTGAAGAACCTGAGTTTGAAAGCTTCCAGGAAGGATGAAATCTAGAGAGAGAGGCTCTGGAAACTTCGGAACAAAAGATTGGAGTAAAGAAATCAAAAACCCCTTTCGTTCCTTATAAAACCTAGCCGCGATCCGGATCAGTTCATAACTGCGATCCGGATCGGCTACCCGCAGTAAGAAACTGCGTTCGGGATCCGGATCGGCAGATACAATCCGGATCGTCAGCCCGCAGAAGAATTTCTGCGTTCGGGATCCGGATCATCTACCCCGATCCGGATCGGCCCCAACTTTTTCTTTAGAAAATTTCAGAGAAATTCAGGAAAATCCAGAAAAAGATTGTAAGCACAAATGTGTATCAACTTTAAACAAAAATCATCGTTTCATACAACAAGAATTAGATTATGCCAAATCTATCAATAATATCCAAAAATGAAACGAAAATTTACAAAAATTAAATCCCTTAAAGTTGAACACCTTCAATCACATCTAATTTGATCTTATGTGTAATGCCTTTATCAAATCATCAATTCAGTAAAGAAAATGAAATACAAAGATCAATAGATGTTTGAAATCCCAAATATGGTAGATAATATTTCTAGACAATCTGTTGAAGAGAGTGGCTCTTTGAGCATCTTTCTTTAAAATCCCACCTTATACCAACCTTGAAATTTGACAGAGTCAAGTATTTCAACATGCATTTTACTTAATCAAAAATTTGAACAACCATGCTTGGTATACATGTGGTAGCTGCACACAATACTCGGACGACCGAGGTGGTAGCTCTTTCCTCCATGTGGTGGTAGTTTTCACACTCCTCATTGGGATGTAACTCTTTCCACATCTTTTGAGCATTTTACATTATCTTTGACTCCCCCTCAATTGGCTATCAATTATTTAAGATATAAAGTATTCAACCAAAAATTGATCTCGATTTCATACTCGACTAAACAGTCAAATAAGATAATGACTATACCAAGAGATCATAGAGAGAGAGAAATTGACTTTGATCACTTTAGAAGATGATTTAATTAACATAAATGATCATTGCAACAGTGAAATATTATGATGGCAAAAGTATAATAAATTTCTAAATGTGCGAAAAGATGCAATTAAAGTCAATTATGATCTATGCTCAATTAATGTCCTATGTACAAACATAGATAAAGAACAAAACAAAAACAAATACAAAACCTATCCTAAGCAAAGATTTCAAAAAGAAGATTATTTCAAGGAAAGCATCCCAATTGCTTTTCGTAAATGAATAAAACGTTTTTGATCCAAAGGTTTTGTTAAAATGTCAGCTAATTGATCCTCAGTTGAAATATATGAAAGCTGAAGAGTATTTGATTCAACTAGCTCTCTAAGAAAATGATATCTAAGTTCAATATGTTTTGTTCTAGAGTGCAACACAGGGTTTTTAGAAATGTTAATTGCACTTGTGTTGTCACAAAGAATTGTTACCGAAGATGCTGAAATGCGGAAGTCACTCAATACGCTTTTCATCCAAATGAGTTGAGTTGAGCAACTTCCAGCTGAAATGTATTCCGCTTCGGCAGTCGAGAGTGCTATGCAATTCTGCTTTTTACTGTGCCATGCAACAAGGCAATGGCCAAGATAGAAGCATGCACCACTCGTGCTTTTCCGATCATCCACTGATCCTGCCCAATCGGCATCTGAGTATCCAACAATATCCAAACTTGTTCCCATAGGATACCAAATTCCGAAATTAATTGATCCTTTGATATACCGGATGATCCGTTTCACCGCTTTCAGGTGAACCTCCTTTGGTGCTGATTGATATCTCGCGCAAATCCCAACACTAAAGGATATATCCGGGCGACTAGCCGTGAGGTAAAGTAGACTTCCAATCATACTTCTATACAGTTTCTCGTCTACATTCTCACTATGTGATTCACTTCCAAGTCCCTTGTGGCTAGTTCCCATTGGAGTTGGAAAATCTTTACAATTTTCTAGATCAAACTTTTTGACCAACTCCAGTGCATACTTGGATTGACTCAAGTGAATACCTTCATCATTTTGTTTAATTTGCAATCCAAGAAAATAAGACAGTTCGCCCATCATGGACATCTCAAATTCGCTTTCCATGGTCTCCGCGAATTTAGAAGCATCATTATCTTTTGTTGCACCAAATACAATGTCATCGACATAGATTTGTGCTACAATGAAATTATTTTGATAATGCTTCACAAAGAGAGTCCTGTCAGCTCCCCCTCGAGTATAGCCCTTCTCCAAAAGGTGCTTTGTTAACCTTTCGTACCATGCTCGCGGTGCTTGTTTCAGACCGTAAAGAGCCTTTTTCAAACGAAAAACATGGTTAGGTTGTTTATGATCTACAAAACCTTTCGGTTGAGCTACATAAACTTCCTCATTTAAAAACCCATTTAGAAATGCGCTCTTGACGTCCATTTGAAATAATTTGATTTTAAAATGACAAGCAATAGCAAACAATATACGAATGGACTCGAGTCTAGCTACAGGGGCGAAAGTTTCGTCAAAGTCTATACCTTCTACTTGAGAGTAGCCTTGAGCAACTAGTCGTGCCTTGTTCCTGATGATAGTACCATCTTCATCTTTCTTGTTCTTGAAGATCCATTTGGTACCTATCACATTATGTTGCTTTGGAGGCTTCGTTAATTCCCAGACTTTGTTTCGCTCAAATTGATGGAGCTCTTCCTGCATTGCTTTAATCCAGTAGTCATCCTGAAGAGCTTCATCTATTGTCTTTGGTTCGATTAAAGATACGTAGCAAGCAAATCCACAAACCAACTGCCTTCGAGTTCTAACTCCTTCTTGTGGATCTCCAATGATGTTCGATTCCGGATGATCCTTGGAGATTCGTAGCGTTTGTTGAAACGGAGTACTCGGAGGTACACGAGCTGATTCCTGCACATCAGATAAACTAGAAGAACCATTAGATGCATCATTAATATTGGAAGTATTATTATGAGAAGATGCACTAGCAGGAGAATCATCATCTAGAGAGATATCGAGGGTAGATTTTTCAGATTCAAAATGAGAAGCTTCATCTACATTAACATTTATAGATTCTACGATCGTCTTAGATTCAATGTTAAATACTCGATATGCTCTGCTATTCGTAGAATAACCCAAAAAGATCCCTTCATCACTTCGAGAGTCGAACTTTCCAAGATTTTCACGGTCACGTAAGATGTAACATCGACTCCCGAAGATACGAAAGTACTTGATATCCGGTTTTCTACTAAACCACAGCTCATATGGTGTGTTCAAGGTTCCTGGGCGCAAATACACTCTGTTAATGACATAGACAGCGGTGTTCACAGCTTCAGCCCAAAAATGTAGCGATAATTTCCGGCTATGAAGCATCACACGCGCCATCTCTTGAACAACCCTGTTTTTGCGCTCAACAACACCATTCTGCTGAGGTGTATAGGGTGCCGAGAATTCATGTTTAATGCCATTTGAAGTACAAAAGTCAATGAATTTTGAATTTATGAATTCTCCACCCCTATCACTTCTAACACGAATGATCTTTTCATTCTTTTCAATCATAATACGATGGCAAATCTCATGAAAAGAGTCAAACGTATCAGCTTTCTCTCTCAAAAATGCTACCCAAGAAAACCGAGAGAAATCATCAACCAATAAAAAGATGTACCATTTACCTCCCAAAGATGGTTGACGGGTCGGCCAAAAGAAAAAGAAGAAAAGAAAATAATCTACACAAACTATACAAGATTTAATCGTAGAACGATTAAGGACAAGGAGGGGTTTCACCTTTGCATACCCAAACCTTTTGAGTTTTGGAGTATGTTGGTAAAGGTTGAGAGATTCTCCTTGAAGACGACGTCTTGTATGATTGATCTTTTTCTTTTGTCATCGTCTTGTTTGAGGTGCTACCAATGTTCTTTCCTTTTGAAAAATCCTTCCTTGAATTCCGGGAAGTGAGCTTATTGGTAGCAATTGCAAGATGTGGTTGATTTGTTCTTTGAGCTCCAATCTCGCAATTTCTTTCGATGTGCCCTGCAAAATTACAACGAAAACATACCTTTGAGCTTGACGATTCCGAAGAGGATGAGGTAGGTTTGTTGTCGTTGTTTGTCTTGAATTCCGATGTCGGAGGAGGAGATACCGACTGAGGCACAAAAACTGTCCCACTCGAACTTGGACTGTTTCCAGTTTGAGTGTACCCGAGGCCGAACCGATTTGTTTGACCAAGACCAAGGAGTTTATCCAACTTACTCCTTCCTAAAGAGAATTGCTGTAAGTCATCCTTGAGTTGGAGAATGGTCTCTGTCATTTCCCGTCTTTCCTGTCGGCCCTCGCCATAGAGCTTCAAGAAGTAGTTTGCTTTGTTCACCATATCTATATAGTTCTTCTCGAGCTGCTCATTGGACTCTTGAAGGGAAACATTTGCTTTTATCAAACTATCCCTTTCCACTTCAAGATCGGTCGAGAGAGAAGTTACCCTTTTTACTTCTTCTTCGAGATCCTGCAATCTCCCTCTCAACCCCTTGTTTTGCTTAGCCGCTTTCTTTGAGTCCCTCAAAAGTCTGTGGTAGGCTAGAGCAAACTCTTCACCTTCCGAATCATCCGATTCATTGTCCATTGCATTCTTTTCAACAGTGGAGTTGGACAATGATTCAGACGTACTTGCCATAAAGCACATGAATGGTGAAGATGTGGACGCGTGGAATGCCGTGGAGCTTTTTTCTTCATCACTTGAAGACGACTCATTTGACGTTGAGTTGTCATCCCAAGTGACGACTTGCATCGCCTTCTTCTTTGCCGGATACTTGTTAGGACACTCCGTTGCAATGTGGCCGTAGCCTCGACATTTGAAGCATTGCAGTTGTCCTTCTGAACTTTTCTTATCCTTTGAGAAGTTCTCCTGCTTTCTTGACTTGTGACTTGGAGTACCCTTGCCTTTGTTCCACTTTCTGAAGGATGGAGATTTGCTTGAATTACCCCTTCGAAAGTTGCGGCGAAAATTCCTTGTCAAGAGAGCGAGCTGCTTCTCAAATTCCTCCATAGAGAGGTTCTCGTCATCGTCCGAGGAGGATGTATCCGCGTCTTCTTCCTTAGTTGTTTTCAACGCATAACCTGAAGACTTAGAAGTGGATGCTTTTCCAGAAGAATTGTTAGTATTAAAAGTCATTTCATAAGTTTGTAATGAACCAACTAATTCTTCTACACGTATTTCGTCCGGGTGTTTAATAGTTTCAATGGCAGTAACCTTTGGGCGAAATCGTTCAGGAAGAGTTCTTAAGATTTTTCTTACAATCTTAAATTCTGGAATCTTCTCTCCCAGATTAGCACATGAGTTTACGATGTCTTGCAATCGTGTATAGTAGTCCGTGAAAGATTCATTTTCTGCCATCAAAATAGAGTCAAACTTGCTCGTAAGCATCTGCAGTTTCTGAATCTTCACGAGGTTAGTTCCCTCATGTGTAACCTGGAGAACATCCCAGATTTCTTTCGCAGTCTCACATGCCGAGACGCGAGAGAATTCAGTTTGAGATAAAGCATTAAAAATAGCATTAATTCCCTTGCCATTGTAAGAAGATAACTCAAACTCTTCCTTGGTCCATTTCGACCTAGGTTTTAAGGTGTGAACATCAGAGATAAGTTCAGTTGGATTAGTCCATCCTGATTCAATTGAATGCCACACCCTTTCGTCGATGGAAGATAAAAAGGCTTTCATCCGTACTTTCCAGTACGCATAATTTGTTCCATCAAAGAAAGGGGGTCGATTGATGTTTCCACCTTCAACCATTGTTCACAACCCTATTCCCGCTCTGATACCACTTGTTGGGTCGTATATAATACGGATCTAAAAAGGGGAAGAAACACCTAGAGGGGGGTGAATAGGTGTAAACGTATAAACACTCAAAAATCGTTGCGATAAAAACCCAATGCGGAAATGAAAATAACTCGCAAGATTTTTACGTGGAAAACTCCATCACCGGAGTAAAAAACCACGGGACCGATAACACGGCAGAAATCCACTAGAATTAAAACACGTACAAGGTGATTTACTGTACACACTTACGACTCAACCTTTTCCATACGCTCCTAGAGGATCTTCTCCGCTCGCTCCAGACGCTTCTCGAATCCACGATCTGCGCCCAACGCCGAATCCACGGCGTCCAACGTCGAATCCACGACGTCCGACCGAATCCACGGTCTTCACCCAATAGCACCCTTCGAATCCACGAACGTGCCTCGCTCCGAATCCACGAGAGCGATTGAACCTTGAATCCACAAGGACACGCGAATCCACGCGCCGATTTTTGGGGTAAATCGTTGTTTTTGGGTGGTGATGATCCGCCGAATACTTAGATCAAAGATAGATCGGAAATACCATCTAAGTATTCATTAGTTTGATTCAACTCAAGATGTGAGTATGAAAACCTAGAATCAAACTAATCAATATAGATGAAGAAACATAGAGTATTCTCTAATGATTTCCTTTCTTCTCTATATGTGGATCTATAGCCGTATAGGATGATATATGAAAATGACGGCTATGTGGATTGACCCTAGAAAGAAAGACATAGGGTCTATTTATAGGTTAGAAACCCTAGGAAGGAGATAGGAATCAAAAACCAACCATTTCTGGAATTTTACGGACGGCGATCCGGATCGAGATAACTGAGATCCGGATCGTCATAACGAAACAGCCAATTCCAGAAAAACGAAGGTTCGGGATCCGGATCATGTAACTACGATCCGGATCGTTCATACAGTTCACCAAACATCAACGTTCGGGATCCGGATTGCGAAGCAAGATCCGGATCGTTCAAGGTAGATGGTAAACTCAACGTTCGGGATCCGGATCAAGAGACTACGATCCGGATTGCAACGATGTATGAACGAACCACCTTCGGGATCCGGATCGTTCAGCCTGATCCGGATCCTGAACATGTCCCAAGTCCAGTTTTTGATTTTTATGCAATGAAAGATTCTTCCAAGTGTTTCTACACTACAAGAAGTATTCGGATCACACAAATTCTTTAGTTAAACATACCTGATCCTTTTGAATTCTTCTTTCTTGAGATTGAGTTAAAAGATTCAACTTTCTTCACCTTCAATCTTCAGGACTTGAAACTTTCACGAAACTACGCCAACTCAAATTCCGTAACATTCGAGACATCGGACTGAGGATTATTGTTTAGTCTCGTTTCGAGGACGAAACTCTTTTTAGTGGGGGAGGATGTGATGATCCGAACTCCCGCAGGAATTGTGCAACATTAAACAGTGACTGTAGAGAGCTCGTACGGTGCAACGGAGCTTGTAGAATCGAAATTGGACCTTAAAAATTGACTCAGCGCGAAAATCGGAGCAAATGGGATTTTCCGGGGGCTTTCGGCAAAATTTCGGATGAGAATTTGGCGAAATGGACGTCGTAGAAAACGATCGAAACGGTATATTTACTTTAATTTTTTGGCACCACGGTACTGTTCACGCCGGAACAGTAACTCCGGCCGCCGGAATTACTGTTCCGGCGATCGGCGAGCGGCGGCGGGCGGCGGCGCACGGCGGCGGACAGCGGCGCAGCGGCGGAGTGTGGAGGCACGCGGCGCGGGCAGCGCGGGCAGGCGTGGGCAGGCGCTCGGGTGCGCGGTCCATGGGCCTGGCGTGCACCGGGAGCACCAAAGACCTCCTATGCCACATGGCGCTTCCTCAGTGGCCGGCCGGCTTCTAGAAGCATGTGGGAAGGTGACACGTGGCAGCACCCGGTTGGCCGACATCTTCCGGAAGACCCGGCGTGGAGACCGGGCCTGTGCACCACGTGGACACGTGGCGGCTTCTGAGTGGCCCTTGCACAGGCTTTTTCCTGTTTTGTGGACGCGTGGCGCATTTTGGTTGGCCCGTTTCGGTGTTTCCTGTTCGGATCCGATCCTGTGTGGAGCCCCAGCCCATTATAAATAGGGTCCCCCACCCCTCCTCATTCCCACCTCGATTTCTATGCCATAGAGAGAGAATCAGAGGTTGGGCCCTTTAGAAAAAATATTTCTCTCTCTCTCCTCTCTCTCTCCTCCAGATTTTAGAATTTTTGAAGATACCGATAGTGAGTTATCTGCGACGCGGCGCACTGCGACGGTTTTCTTTTTAGGCCCATTTCCCATCGCAGTTCCGTCGGAAATTCCCTGAGTGCTAACCAGGAGGAATTTTTGGACGATTTTTGCGGCAGCGCGTTCCTAAGAGGTAAGGCTTTGATTTTCGTGTTGATCACTTTGCTCCATTTCGTACTTTTGGCACGATTCCCGAGGTCTCTTTGACCCCCATTTTTGCTGTGGAAATTTCTGGATAGCATCGACTTCTCCGATTTTTATCTTGGCGTAGGAGCATCAGATCGAGACGTTTAAAGAGTCAATTTTGATCTACTCTTCGCGAGGAATGCAACCGTAATTCTTATGGATTTTTCTGAGCACTATACAGAGGTGAAAAACTCCTCTCTTTCCGTGCTATTTGAAAAATAGCAAAAGCTGTATTTTTATGAATAATATAGTTACACCCTGTGCAATGTGTGTTGCTGTAGGGCACCGTTTTCGGCAGACAGCAGTTCTAGGGGACTGTGGACAGCCAGGAGACTATCTGGGTGTGATTTGAGCTGTTCGAGGTGGGCGGTTGTTGCTTACCTCATTTTTGACAAGCTCACTGGGATTACTGGAACTCCCCTAAAATTTAATTGATGAGAACCACTGGGACAAACTAATATGATAATTGATAAGAACTAACAGGACAAACTAACAGGACAAACTAACAGGACAATTGATGAGAACTATTGGGATGAATTAATATGACAATTGACGAGAACCGCTGGGACGAATTCTCCTAAAATTTAACCCCACGGATTATATGATGACTTATATTGGGACACTGTGATTGGGACAAAGGCTATAATCTCGCATGCAATAACTTTTATAACAATCAATCTTTTTAAAATAAATATTTGACACTTTTCTACAGCTTTTAAATAATGGCATGCTTTCTTGCTCATCTAGTTAGCCACTATTTATTGCTACACTATCATCTTGGGATTTGTACATGTTTCATTGTTGTCCTGTGCATCCAGAGGCTTGTTGCTCAAGTGTGAGCAGGGGTTTGGGATAGTGTAGTCGAGATTGCATTAGATTGTAGGTTTGTGGGGTATTGCGATGACCGCGGACAGTAGGCGGTCGACCAGATGTTTATCCTTGCATCAGATTGGGGTTGAGTCTGGTTTATTGCATCAGCTGGGGATTGGGTTTCTGTAGTGGATGGAGTTTCCCACTTTGATCATAGTTATGATCCAGTCCTGCTATATTGAGATATGTGCTACAGAGATACTTGAGATACTGATGACAGAGATGCTTTACTCGTGTGGGTCGCTCCCCTCGAGTGCCACTCCGGAGGTGGGCTTTTTCAGACCCAGCCGTGTGTGCCGGTCTGATACTTATGTTGGGATGCGAGCCGTGCGAGCCGATCCCGCGGTTTCGAGCCGTGTGTGCAGATTCCGCTGAGCAAGCAGTACCAGTTGTTACTGGTGTCTAGATTGGATTTATTTGGACAGATACCATTTCTGATGCATGCATACAGTTTTGACAGCATAGTAGTGGTAGTTTTCCTGTTTCAGCATCTTATGTATTTTACCACTTCTCCCTTTTGCCTCTAGTAGTCCTAGTGGGTGCGTCAGAGTTGAGGTTTTACCCACTAGGGGAGGCTGCTGGTTTATCTGGTAGTTCTCACCCCCCATTGTTATTTTCTGTTTCTTTCTTCTCCTTTATTTTGCAGAGTCATCTGCAGGAGCTGCTAGGCCTTCGGCAGCGGATCGAGGTAAGGGGATCGCCGAATAGATAGATCTCCTGTGAGATTGAGAGCTGTAAATAGACGTTGTACCCTTCACTCAGACTGTGGTATTCTCCTTTTATTTGGGTCTAGCTTCTGCCAGCAGGTTGTACTAATTGGTGAGCTGAGAGATTATTGTACTTATTACTGCTTTATTTGTAGTTCCAGTCTGAGATACTTTGTGGTTCTTCTATTTCAGCTCTGTATTATGCTCTTTTATTGTTCACATTATATCGGAGCAGGTTACCAGCGCTTCGTGTACTCGGAAAATCCCGTGTGCACGGCGGATCTGTTGGCGAGCCCGGGTTCCGGGGCGTGACACTCACGAAGTCATCCTAGGGTCCAACCACAAGCCTAGGGTTTCTACGGTCCCAACTGACCTATCCCTAAGCTCTGATACCAACCTAATCTGTCACGCCCCGGGGTCGAAACTGCGACCCGGGCTCGCCAACAGATCCGCCACCTATGCAAAATCCCGCATAGGCGAAGCGTCTAACCTGCAAAAGATAGTGCTATAGCTACACAAATATCAGAGCGGAAAATAAGATGCTGTAGAATAAAAAAAATCCAATCACTGTATAACATGAAATGAAGTACAATATCCCTCTCCTCAAATACAGATAATCACCATACAAAGCCCTCAGTACAGCATCTCTCAACTATGAAAGGGAGATAAACAAAACTATAGTACATCAGTCTCTCCAAATACAAAAGATCTCTCCCAAAGTAAATAGTAAAATCCAGCTGACAGCTATAAGGAACCTCCACCAGGGGATACAGCTACACACCTCGGGCGGTAAGGATCTAGCTCGTGACTCCCTCGCCTCGAACAACGACCGAACGATCAGCAACCCCCACAGAAGACTCTGCAAAATAGGAGGAAGAAAAGAGGGAAACAACAATGGGGGTGAGAACCACTAGTAAACCAGTAGCCTCCCCCTCTGGGTAAAGCCTCAGACTCCGGCGTACCCACTAAGTCTACCAGAGGCAAGGAAAGGGTTAAGTGGTAAAGCTGTAAACATGACTGCTGAAGAAAGGAAACTACCACTACGATGCCTCTAATGTGCCAAGCTAAAAGAATAGCTAAATATATGCATCAGGATGTAAATGCCTGCCTGCCTAGACCCAAACTAGACACCGGTGAACACCCGTACTGCCCACTATGCCTACTAACCAACAACTCAGCTACGGGATGCAGACCGGCTCCTGACCGACACGGTCCCATCCCAAGGGCAACAGACCGGCTCCTGACCGGCACGGTCCTACCCCAGGGCAACAGACCGGCTCCTGACCGGCACGGTCACAAATATACACACTCCGGAGTGGCACTCGAGGGGAGCGACCCACACGAGTATAGTGCCTCAGTAACGAGTATCATAGATCAGCAGGACTGAATCATGACTCTGATCAAAGTGGGAAAAACCCATCCACTAAAGGAAGACCCGATCCCAACCTGATGCAAGATAAACAAATAGTGGAAAACTCCATCCACTAGAGACCTGATACCCAATCTGATACATAAGCAACATCCGGTCAACCGCCCAAGGTCCGCGGTTGCCGCAATACCCTGCCATCAAGCCTGCCTATCCCAAAACCCAAGATCCACAATCGGGTAGAACAATCAATATCCGGTCAACCGCCTACTGTCCACGGTTGCCGCAATAACCCACAAGTCCGACATCAAGTACACTCTGTCTCCGACCCCAAGGTCCCGGCTACACTATCCCAAACCCCCGCTCGAACCCGAGCAACATGACTCGAAAGTCTAAATAAGAAGGAGAAAGAAAGCAATCATGGTTTCTCCTAAGTCAGATCCCAATATGATAGTGTAGCAATAAAATAGTGGCCTATCTAGATGTCCATACAAGCATGCAAAGGTCCTCATGCAAGAATAAAAGAGAGAATATCAAATAACAGTTCCACATGTGTAATGAATAACAAATCCACATAAACATAACCATCATGCTAAAGTCATCAGTCAACTACACATGTATATAACCCCTGATCCATAATAAATTCCAAAGTGATACCCACACATAGATGTGTCATCATGTCCCACTAATTCGTCCATTTAACCAACTTTTATGAGATCTATGTGCTAACATGGCATGTTAACTATCACAATGAAGCATGTCCTCGCAATCACGTTTCCACAATAATATTATCCCAATCAGATTCCCAACATGCTATGTCCACAGATTATTCTCAAATGATGGGCTCACATTTATATTAATCAAACATGCATGGCAATCAATCAATATGTCCAAAAGAGGGGTTCTCTAATAAACTTAGTGAGTTAGTCAGAAGTAGAGGCAAGCAATAACCACCCACTTGAACACGCGAAATCCTCAGCTGTAACACCTTCTCGCTGTCCAGTATACCTTTTCACGCCAAAAGCCCAAACAGATAAACCGCCGCGATCACTGTGCACAAATACCCCAAAAGATACAATTAAACATACAGTTACACAAAATCTGTCCCCAAACACATCAGTCCACAGTTTTGCCTTTTTCACCTTCGAAATCTGCTCGAAAAATTCCAGGAAAAAATACTGTCACGATCCTCGCGACAAACCGGTCGAAACGAGTACCTGCACGTTCAAATCGAAGTTTCCTACGCTGAGATATAAATTCTGCAAGGGAACCACCCCGGAATCAACCAATCACAAAAACTGAATCATAAAGTTCTGTAAACAGGGACTTTTCACCTTCGGGGAAAACTCAGGAAATTCCAAGAAAATTTGGGGAGATTCCTCGTGATGTGTAGATGCAAATCACCTTTGAATCACCCCAATCCGATGCCTGTGCGCAAAGATATCGCCGAAAGATCGAACCACTGTCCAAAACTCAATCACAGCAAATGGTGTCACAGTAAACTCAGAAAAACTCCTCGAAAAGCGTGGAACCAGGGGAAGTAGAAAATACCAAGATTAAAGCTCTGTCAGTCGCCGTTCCAATGGCGCAAGAATGAAAATGTGATCGGGGTAGGCCGTGAGAGCTCTTGCATCGAAATGCAATGAAAGGGGTACACCGATGAAGGAACGTCGCGCCGCGCCGAAGAAATGGAGGTCTCGTAATCCGTGCCGCCGAAAAATCCGAAACTTCACAGGAGCATTCTTCTCTTCTTGGAGAAGATTTCATCTTCTCATCCCTCAGGATGATGAGGCCTCGAAAATGGTGAAAATGGCCTCCCAAGTCTTCTCGGATGGAATTAATAGGAGAAACCAGAAAAACAATTCCCATAATTCCCTCTGTGTCCCGCCGAACAGGAAACACCGATTGTACCCAATGAAAACACTCCACGTGGCACCGACCGGCCTGACCGCGCGCCCAGACGCGCCAGCTGCCCCCTGCCCGCATAGTTGACCGACCAATAAGGAGGTGCCACGTGTCACCGCCACCTGCCCAGTGCACCCGGTGCACGAAAATATGTGAACCGATCCAATAAAAGAATGCCACGTGTCCAAGCCAGTTCACCATACACCTGCGCTACGCCGTAGACCGCGAGTAGTGGACCGTCCAATGGAAGCACGCCACGTGTCCACCTCGGTCCACCGTACACCTCCAGTATGCTCCGTGCTCCCAGACCACAACACCGATCCAATAGAACCCTGCCACGTGTCCCCCTTCCTGGTGCACGCCTGCCGCGTGGACCGCGCACCTGCCCGCGCGCCGCGCGGCTGCCCGCGCCCCCGCCGCCTGCCCGCCGCCGCTGTACCGCCTGCCCGAGGCCGCGCCGCCGCCTGCCGGCGCTGCCCGGCCGCCGGCGATCGCCGGAATTACTGTTCCGGCGATGAACAGTACCCGAGCACCAAAAATACAAGTGGGTAGTCTGTTTTGACCGTTTTCGCGCGCTGAATCCGAATTTAACGTCCGTTTCGCCAAATTCCCATCCGATAAAATGACGGAGGCTCCCGGAAAGGTATTCTTAGCCCAAATTCCACGCCGAGTCCAATTTTAATATCCATTTTGCGCGAAAACACCTCTAAACATCCGATGGGGGTCGACCGATCACCCATGTGATCCATTTAAGCTCGAAGTCCAACACTTGTGTCCAATTATGCCCCAAACACCTCCAACACACCACGTAGGCCTCCGGTAGCCACCCCAACACACCGCAACAGCTCTGCGGAGATCCAGGTCATCACATGCCGTGTGGCGGTCCATCCCACAGGGGACGCGCGCGCCAAGCCCAGGCGCGCGCCCCCTGCACCACGCGGCGCGCGTCCAAGCGCGCCACGCGGGCGAGGCACCCGCGCACCACACGCGCGCGGGACACGGTGCGCGCCACACGGGCGCGCGCCCCCGCGCGCCACACGGGCGCGCGCCCCCGCGCGGGCGCTTCCCGGGCCCGCGCAGGCGCCAATGGGGGCCCGCCACGTGGCGGCCCACCGTTGACCCGCGCTACCAGCGCGCCACCAAGCACGCCACCCAGCGCGCTTGCTGCGCGCCTCGCGCAGCGCGCCGTCGCGCCTCGAGCCGCGCGCCGTCGCCTCGAGATCCGTGCGTGCCTCGGGATTCATGCCACCCATTGTAGCTCCACGCACCACGAGATCTCCGCATCTCAAAATAAATGGCTGCCTCGATTTGCGCGCCACCTAGAAGTGCGTGCCCGTCTCGAGATTCGTGCATCCACCTCAAAACGCGTGCCCGTCTTGAAATACGTGCCCCCGCCCGGGATGCGTGCCAACATCACTACAGTAAATCGGGCACAGCTACTGGGAATTCCGGGCACCCGGATGTACAGCCCAATCAGGAATTCGCTCATTTTCATCCGTTTTTGGACCGTTTTCGTCCGTTTTAGCCCTGTTTTTGTCCGTTTCTCGCCCGTTTTCGCCCAAATTTGACAGGCAGGCTCCTCTCAACTTAATTTATCACAAAAAATTTTAAATTTTCAATTTGGGCCATTTTTGGGTCACCAAAAGTCTCGCTATATCCAGAATCGTTGGCGGACACCGTTCTCACAATCTGGGAATTCGATCGACACGAAACTTTTACTGTGGCCTTAGCACATATTTACGGAGCTCCTGTAATTTTCTCGGAATTTTTTGACACTGTGAATTTTCCACTAAAAATCTGGGCCCCCTTTCTCAAATAAAATTCTAAATCTCTCATTTTTAATCCGATTTCGGCCCAATTCGCTTCCACATCATCCTTACTTCTCTAACTTTCATAAAAATAGTATTTCATACCATTTTTATTTAGATTTATTTATATACCAAAATCTGGTACATTACACACCTACTTCCGGTTCATCAAGTACAAAGGTATGTTTTCGTTGTGGTTTTGCTGGGCACATACGAAGAGATTGCAAGATTGGAGCGAAACGATCAAATCAAGCGCCTCTTGCAACAACTACCAACAAGGTCAATTTCCGAAAATCAAAAGAGAATTTCTCAAAAGAAAGAAGCCTTGGTAGTTCAACTTATAAGACGACGTCATCAAAGAAGAGCGATCAATCAAACAAGACGCTTTCACCAAGGAGAACAACTTCATGATCATTACCGACACATTCTAAAAAGGTTTGGGTGCGCAAAGGTGAAATCTTCCCTTGTCTTGTCATTCATACTTTTTTGCATGCTTATGACAACTCGTCTTGGTATCTGGATAGTCGGTGTTCACGTCAGATGACCGGTGACAAAAATTGCTTTCAAACTTTAGAGAAAACCTCCGGAGGACTTGTAGTTTTCGGAGACGGTCGTTCTTCAAAAATTGTTGAAAAAGGGACAATCACTATTCCAGAAGGCCCGGTTTTGAACAATATTTTATTTGTTGAATGCCTTAAGACTAACCTCATTAGTATTAGTCAACTTTGTGATAATGGCTTTTTAGTTAATTTTTCTTCTGCAGAATGTATTGTAACTGATAAGGACCATTTATTCTTTTTAAAAGGGGTTAGATATGAAAATAATTGCTATGTTGTTCCAAACAAAATTTCTGAAAACTGTAACCTAGTTTCACTTGATAACGAAACTCTTTGGCATGAAAGACTAGGTCACTTAAATTTTAAGGAACAAGCAAGGATTTCAAATAAAGACGTGGTTAAGGGGGTTCCTAAACTATCTTTTAAACAAAACATTGTGTGCGGAGGTTGTCAAAAGGGAAAACAATCAAGGTCCGCGCACAAGAACTTGAACCACGTGGGAACCAAACGACCTTTAGAATTATTGCACATGGACTTAATGGGGCCGACTCGTCAACCAAGTTTGGGAGGTAAATGGTACATTTTTCTTTTGGTTGATAATTTCTCTAGATATACATGGGTAACATTTTTAAAAGAGAAAGCGGATACTTTCGATTCTTTTCATGAGATTTGTCATCGTGTTATGATCGAGAAAAATGAAAAGATCGTTCGTGTTCGGAGTGATAGAGGTGGAGAATTCATCAATTCTAAATTTATTGATTTTTGCACTTCCAATGGCATAAAACATGAATTCTCAGCACCCTATACACCTCAACAGATTGGTGTATTCGAGCGCAAAAATAGGGTAGTGCAAGAGATGGCACGTGTTATGCTTCATAGGGAAACTCCCATTACATTTTTGGGCTGAAGCAGTGAACACCGCTGTCTACGTAATCAATCGAGTGTATTTGTGCCCGGGAACTTTAAATACACCATATGAACTATGGGTTTGTAGAAATCTGAATATCAAATATTTTCGTATCTTTGGGAGTCGCTGTTACATTTTATGTGATCGCGAAAATCTTGGAAAATTTAACTCTCGAAGTGACGAAGGAATTTTCATGGGTTATTCTACAAACAGTAGAGCATATCGGGTTTTTAACCTCGAATCTAAAACAATGGTAGAATCTATTAATGTTAAAGTAGATGAAGCTTTTCATTTTGCATCTGATAAATCTATTCCTGATATGTCTCTTGATGATGATACTCCTGTAAATGCATCTTCTCATAATAATTCTTCTGATAATGTTGATGCATCTAATGGTTCTTCTAATTTATCTGATATGCAGGAATCATCATACATACCTTCGAGTACTCCGTTACCTCAAACGCTACGTATCTCCAAGGATCATCCAGAGTCGAATATTATTGGAGACCCACAAGAAGGAGTTAGGACTCGGAGACAATTGGTTTGTGGAGTCGCATGTTACGTCTCCATGGTAGAACCAAAGAACGTCGATGAAGCTCTTCAGGATGATTACTGGATTGAAGCAATGCAGGAAGAGCTCCATCAGTTCGAAAGAAACAAAGTTTGGGAACTAACGAAGGCTCCGAAGCAACAGAACATAATTGGTACTAAATGGATTTTCAAGAACAAGAAAAATGAGGATGGTACCATCATCAGGAACAAAGCACGCCTAGTTGCTCAGGGCTATTCGCAAATAGAAGGTATAGAGTTTGATGAGACGTTCGCCCCGGTAGCTCGTCTCGAGTCAATTCGCATCCTCTTTGCGATTGCTTGTCATTTTAAAATCAAACTTTTTCAAATGGACGTTAAGAGCGCCTTCTTAAATTGGTTTTTAAATGAGGAAGTTTATGTGGCTCAACCGAAAGGTTTCATTGACCATAAACTACCTAACCATGTTTTTCGATTGAAAAAGGCTCTTTACGGTCTAAAACAAGCACCGCGAGCATGGTATGAAAGGTTGACAAAGCACCTTTTGGAAAAGGGCTACACTCGAGGGGGAGCGGATCGGACACTCTTTGTGAAGCATTTTCAGGATAACTTTATTGTGGCACAAATCTATGTCGGTGACATTGTATTTGGAGCAACAAGAAACAACAATGCTTCAAAATTCGCGGAAACCATGGAAAGCGAATTTGAGATGTCCATGATGGGCGAGCTAACCTACTTTCTTGGATTGCAAGTCAAACAAAGTGAAGAATGCACCCATTTGTGCCAATCCAAGTACGCAAAATGAGTTGGTGAAGAAATTCGATTTAGAAAACTCTAAAGACTTTCCGACTCCAATGGGAACTAGCAACAAGGGATTAGGAAGTGAATCTCTTAGTGAAAGTGTAGACGAGAAGCTTTATCGCAGCATGATTGGAGTCTACTCTATCTCACGGCTAGTCGCCCGGGTATATCCTTTAGTGTTGGGATCTGCGCGAGATATCAGTCAGCACCAAATGAGGTTCACCTGAAAGCGGTGAAAAGGATCATACGGTACGTCAAAGGAACATTGAATTTCGGAATTTGGTATCCTATGGGAACAACTCTTTACATAATAGGATACTCAGATGCCGATTGGGCAGCATCTGTGGATGATCGGAAAAGTACGAGTGGTGCCTGTTTTTATCTTGGCCATTGTCTTGTTGCATGGCATAGTAAAAAGCAAAACTGCATTGCACTCTCGACTGCCGAAGGGGAATATATTTCAGCGGGTAGTTGTTCAACTCAATTAGTTTGGATGGAGAGCGTGTTGAGGGACTTCCGAATTTCTGCGACTTCGGTAACTATTCTTTGTGACAACACTACTGCTATAAATATTTCTAAAAACCCTGTGTTGCACTCAAGAACAAAACATATTGAACTTAGATATCATTTTCTAAGAGAGCTAGTTTAATAAAATATTCTTCAAATTTCTTATATTTCAACTAAAGATCAATTAGCTGACATTTTAACAAAACCTTTGGATCAAAAATAGTTTGTTCATTTGCGTAAAGCAATTGGGATGCTTTCCTTGAAATAACTCTTTTTGAAATCATTGCTTAGGTTAGGTTTTGTTGTGTGTTTGTGTTCTTTATCTATACTTGTACATAGAACATTAATTGAGTATTAGTATAATTGACTTTACTTGCATCCTTTCATATTTTTGAGAAATTTATTATGATTTGGATATCATGATAATTCATTTGATGCTATGATCATTTATATCAATTAGTTCATTTTTAATTGATCAAAGTCAATTTCTCTCTCAATGATCTCTTGGTATAGTTTTTATCATATTTAAAAATTGAGTTAACTATGAACACGAGATCAATTTTTGGTTGAATACTTCATATCTTAAATAATTGATAGCCAATTGAGGGGGAGTTTATCAAATTATTTATGCTCAAAAGATGTGGAAAGAGTTACATCCCAATGAGGAGTGTGAAAACTACCACCACATGGAGGAAAGAGCTACCACCTCGGTCGTCCGAGTACTGTGTGTAGCTACCACATGTATACAAAGCATGGTTTTTCTTGTTGATTAGATAAAATGCTTTTTGGAATACTTGACTCTGTCGAATTCCAAGGTTGGTATAAGGTGGGATTTTATTGAAAGATGGTCAAAGAGCTACTCCTTACAATAAATTGACTAGATATATTATCTAACTTATTTGGGATTTCAAACATCTATCGATCTTGGTGCTTCATTTTCTTTACTAAATTGATGATTTGATAAACGCATTACACATTAGATCGTGATGGATATTTTTGAACTTGATCAACTTTAAAGGATTTAATTTTTATAAATTTTCGTTTCATTACTTGGATATTATTGATAGATTTAGCATAATCTATTTCTTTTGATGTGAAACGATGTTTTTGTTTAAAGTTGACATATAAAAGTGCTTACAATCTTTTTTTGGATTTTCTGAAATTTTTCTAAATTTTTCTGAAGAAAAAGTTGGAGCCGATCCGGACTGGAATTTCTATTCCGGATCCCGAACGCAGGAATTCTTTGCGGGTAGCCGATCCGGACTGGATTCTTGATCCGATCCGGACCGTGGCTAGGTTTTATATGAAACGAAAGGGTTTTGATTTCTTTTTATCGCAAGCTTTTGTTTCCAAGTCTCCAGAGTTTCTCTCTCTAAAAAACAACCAATTTGGAGCCTTTCTAACTCGTGTTCTTCGGATTGAAGTAAGTCTCTTTGATCAAAACTCAATCTTTTCACTGGTTTTGCATTGTTCTTCATGACGTGAGTGAAAATCATGATTCGAATTCAATTCTAGATAGTTTTTGGTCAAATTTCTTTTGAAATAAGAACTCTGAGTAGATTAGTTTTGTTTATATGCTTGGTATTCTTTTGATTAACGGATGTTTAGGCTTCGATTTCTGAAAATTTGGTTTTAGGGCATATAATGAGAATTTTTGAAAATCATGGAATTGATCTATTTTAAAAATTCTTTTTGCAAAACTAATTTGATTCCTAGTCTTTCTACACGATAATGATTGTTTAGGTACAATTTTTTAAATTTTTGAAAATCAAACAATTTTTCGTGTTCTTGAGTTCTTGCTCGCAGGTTTCTCATTCACTAAGGCACAAGCAAGGATGGTGTTTGCTTGGATTATTGTGCTCCTCGTAGCCATGGTACATACAAGAGCAACGAAAAAACTGAAAAGAGCAAAGAAAACTCAGAAAAAGAGTGAGTATGTCCTAGTGGACGACTCCGAGACAGAATCTGTTGATTGGGATGAACTAATGGAAGATGACGCAGCACCCGCTACATCAAAAGGGAAAACCCCTGGTACAACAAAGGGAAAGATAGCGCCTAGTGCTGCGGAGAAAGGCAAAGCTCCAATGCCGCCAACATCGTATTCAATGAAGAGAAAAAGAGTAGCTCGACGGATGGGACGAGCACGAGGGATTGAAATTGAGAAACCTATGGCACATAATTCACCACCTCCAGAGGAACACGTGCCTATTAACATAGACCGACTGAAAGCCTTTGAGAACAGAGAATGTATTGGGGAACGACACGTTAACATTGGAGCTCTTCGAGATCGTTCTCTTGCTTTCGGAAATCTAATTGAACAAGCTAATCTCTATCAAGTTTGCAAATTTCCTGAAACTCTTGGATTTTGTTTGCATCTGGTACGGACCTTCTATACCAATGTAGTGCAGCTTCAAGAACATGAAGACGGTCCAATGGAGTTTTATACAACAGTCCGAGGGATAAGACTCAAAATAACTCCACATCTAATTGGAGAGGTCCTAGGGATGAAATCGAACATGACAGGGACCAATTATTTGAAAGGGAAAAGTTTAACAAACTTGTTGTGACAAACTGTTGTAAATGGGATATGCATGGCGGAGACTCAGTCATCGGGAAATTCTATTTACTCTAAAGAACTTCGACCTGAGTATCGGTTTCTAAATTTCATCATCTGCTACAATATTCTTCCGAACATGCAGACGAAAGTCCTACGATGGGATCGTATGCTATTCTTATATCTGTTAGGACATTCGTCAGAGGCAGTAGGGTTGAACATCAATATCCCTTATGTCATTTGGAGTAGGATGGCACGGTACGTTGAACATCCTCATCCTACGGAAAGACTTCCGTTCCCATTGATCATAATGAGAATCTTAAGGAAATTCAAAGTTGATACTAGTTCTTCAAGTTATCAACACAGTTTAGGTATGATTAATGATTCGACAGTCGTAAAGTCTTTTAAGAAACTGCCGCATGCCACCCCGACTCCTCCGCGTGGCAAGAAACCCTCAGTCGGTACATCGGGAACACCCTCAAAGCAAGTACCCGTGTCAGATGATGAAGCTTCTATGACTTCAATTTATAAGGAGCAGCAAAGGTTATCTTTTGAACAAGAACAGATCACAAAAGAACAGAAGCGCATCTTTGAGGAGCTTGAAGTAATCACTGTAGCCCAAATCACTCTAACGAAGAAACTCACTTCGATGAAGAAATTGATGAAGAAAATGTTTTCGAAGATGGGATGTAGTAGCTCTGAAAATTCAGAGTCTGACAATTGAATACTTATTAATTTTTGTTTTGCAGGTTTTAGTTCTAGTCCTTACTATTCTTGAACTTTTAACTCCCTTAATTCTTGTATATTTTGGCTACTTTTAGTGACAAAAAGGGGGAGAGAGATATGAACAATGGTTTGACAATGGTTTGCGAGAACTTTAAACTTTGGAACATTGAAACTTGGAAGGTAAGTATCACAACAACTTTTGGTTTTTGTATTGTGAATGCATGCATGCGTCGACTAATTATTTGACTAACTATTTGGGCATGTATTATTACTAACAAGTTGTTTGATGACTAACATACATATGACATTTGGAACTTATTGCTTAGAAGATATGTCTATCTCTAATTGGTATTTTAATACATATCTGATTTTGCAAATGCCATGGTGAGTATAAACTTCATCTCTCTAGTTGGTTTTTGATTCTTGAGGTATCTAACGATTTCTTTTGTCAAAATTTCTTCTTTTTGTAGAGAGTATAAACGTCTAAGTCTAGAGTTTGTTTCAGAAGTTTATCTCATGTACTCATTTTATTTGGATCTCTATTGTAAATTTTTGTTGTATGGTGATAGCAACAAAAATACCTTTTTAAATTTTCTTTAGTGGATTTTTTGTTTTGTCACGAAACCGCCAAAGGGGGGAGATTGTTAAGGAATTTGTTTTGGCGTATTTCGTGAAAGTGGTAAAGTCTTGAAGATTGAAGATGAAGATGTTTGGATCGTATACCTCAATCTCAAGAAAGAAGAATTCAAAAGGATCAGGTATGTTTAACTAAATAAGTTTGGTGATCCGAATACTTCCTATAGTGTAGAAACACTTGGATGGATTTATAATTGCATAAAAATCAAAAACTGGACATGTTATATGTTCAGGATCCGAATCAGGGTACTTCAGTCCGAACCCCGAACATAGGTAGGTTCATGCGCAAATCCAGTCCGGAACACCCCTAGTTCAGTCCGGACCCCGAACGTGGATTTTGCAGAAATCGCATGAACAGTTCGGACCGTGATTTCTTCAGTCCGGAACCCGAACATGGTTTTCTGGAAAAGTTCTGATTATTGACGACAGTCCGGACCCAACTTGTCACGCCCCGAGTGTAAACCAGAACTCGGGCTCGTCTACAGATCCGCCGTGCACACGGAATTTTCCGCATACACGAAGCGCCGGTAACCTGCTCAAATAAAACAGATACAAAAATAGAGCAATAAAACAGAGCTGAACTGAAAAATACTACATCTCAGACTGAACTGGAAGTAAAAGAAAATACAAAATGACTGTAGAATAAAGTACAAGTTTCTCTCCCAGCTCACCACAAAATACAACCAGCTGGCTAAAGCCAGACCCCAAAAGTAGAAATACAACCGTCTGAGATAGGATACATAAGAGGTACCAGTCTAGCTACTCACTGTCGGCCCACTGTCTAGCTACTCAGCCGTCCTCTCTCCTCGACCCGCCGCTGTATGTCCAGCAGCACCCGCAGAAGGCTCTGCAAAACAAAGGAGAAGAAAAGAAAAAGAAGAATGGGGGTGAGAACTACTAGTAAACCAGTAGCCTTCCCTAGTGGGTAAAACCTCAAACTCTGACACACCCACTAGGTCTACCAGAGGCAAAAAGGAAAGAAGAGTGGTAAGAAAAGAAACCGCTGCAAAAGGAAAATCTACCACTACTATGCCTCTAAAATACAGTCCTAGTCTGGAACAACCGTATGCAACAGTAACCAACCGTCCCAGATAAACCCAATCTGTACCGCCCTCATCATCGGGCAAATAAGCCGCGCCGATGTGATAGCAAAACTGTCCATAACTGTCCGGCCCCGGCCTCCGAAGGGGATCTCGAGGGGAGCTACCCACACGAGTAAAGCATCACCGGGCAATAACCGCGCCGGTGTGATAAAAGCATCACCGGGCAATAACCGCGCCGGTGATAAAAGCAGGATTGGATCACAACTATAAAGCCCCCAGTGGAACACAACCCTCCACTAAAAGAAAACTGATTCCCCAATCAGATGCAAAAGTAACCATCCGGTCAATCGCCCAATATCCGTGATTGCCGCAATACCCCACAATCCACGACCAGGTCTCACAATCGACCTCCGGTCAACCGCCCAAAATCCGCGGTCGCCGCCAAAACCCATGATCCATAATCCAGGCCCCGGCTACACTATCCCAAACCCCTGCTCAAACCCGAGCAAACCCACCTGACTAACGAAAAGGAGAAAGAAGCAAACAAGGTTTCTCCTAAGTCAAGTTCCAGCATGAAAGTGTAGCGATAAAAGATGGCCTATCTAGATGTCCAAACAAGCATGCAAATGTTCTCAAGGAAATAAAGGAAAAGGTGACCAATAGTGGTTCCACATGTGTAACAATTAATAACTCCGCATAGATGTAACCATCATGCTAAAACATTATCCAACCACAACTGTCTATGATCCATGATAAAGCATCACTATCCACCTATGCATGTCATAAAATCCTCAAATAGTACCAACCACTAACAGGATAATCATACAGTCCAAAATAAACATTCCATTCAACATGCAAGGTTAAACGCTAACATTCCATCCATACAAACATGTATAACCCCCAACCACTATCAGAGTTCCACAATAGTAACTTTCATATGAGAGGCTCACAACCATTTAATTTAAGCATGCATGTCCATAATTGATCATTCAATAAACCAATTGGAGGATCTCTCCAATATTCCTAGGGGCATGTCAGAAAATTGAGGAGTATAACAACCACCCACCTCGATCGCTAATTCCAAGTCCAAGAAGTGCTCCAGGCCAAAAGCTAAACCGCCGCGATCACTGAACAAGAATTACCCCAAAACATACAATTAAACTCAACACATGCTGTCCCAAAGCTAACAGTCCAAAGATGCCCTGATTTTACCTGCGAGGAGTGCCCGGAAAAATCCAAGAAAAATACCCTCACGCTCCTCGCGACGAACCCGTCGAAACGAGTACCTGCACGCTCAAATCCGAGTTTCCCACACTGAGAAATAAATCCGACAAGGGGACCACCCCAAAATAATCTGCTCTCAAAAACTGTAGCACTAATTCCTGTAACCAGAGATTTCTCACCTTCGAAAAATATTCAGAAAATTCCAAGAAAAATTGGGGATATTCCTCGTGATGTAAAGATGCAAAACGCCTTTTGAATCGCTCCAATCCGATGCCTGTGCGCGAAGATATCATCAAAATACTACAACACTGTCCAAAACTCCGCCCCAGAAAATGAGGTCACAAGATGATCCGAAAAACCCATGAAAAGCTCGAGAATGGGAAAAACCAGTACACATGGGAAACGTAGCCCTACCTGTCGTGAGTCCAACGGCGCAAGAATCGCCTCATTCGGAGGTCGGAGTAAGCCGGGGGAGTCCTCGCACCAAAATGCGACGAAGAAGATCACAAAAGAACGAGCGTCGTGCCCGCCGTAAAAATAGAAACCTTGGGATGCGTGCTGCAGAAAAATCCTGGAATCTGCATATGGATCCGGCTCTGGGAGATGAAGAAATCTCGTGAAGGTGGCACTGTGAAAGGAGGAACAGGGAAAGAGTTCTTCACTGCAGAACTCGGCCTATTTATAGGCCAGGAAAAACAATTGGAGAAATGACCAATGGGTCCCCACTTTCGGGCGCTCCCGGTTTTCGGGCGGCTACAGTGTTGGGCCCGGCCCAACACTGTGCGCGCCCGAAATCGCCACGGGCCTCCACGTCACCCCCGAACAGGCAACAGCCTTCCCCGCCGCACGCGTAGCGCCGCGTGGCCCGCCTGGTCAACGCGGGTGGGTGGCGCCCGCGAATCACAGGGCGCCACCTGGCCCGCACTAACCCCCCGACCAACCCTGGCGCGCCTCCTGGCACCCCCCTGCCGCGCACTGTTCCGAGGCACCCCGCGCTCCGTGGTCCCTGCCTGCGTGAGCCCGCCAACCAGAAACCGCCACGTGTCCCGCCGGTCCATGCACCGCGCCCGCCTGCTCCGTGGTCCAAGTCCACTACACCGACCAATCCCAAGAAGCCACGTGTCCAACCCCCTGGTGCACGACGGCCCGTGGACCGCGCGCCTGCCCGCGCACCCGCGCGCCTGCCCGCGCGCTGCCCGCGCCCACGCGCTGCCCGCGGCCGCTCTGCCGCCTGCCCGAGCCCGTCCGCCGTGCTCCGCCGCTGCCCGCCGCCGCCGCAGCTGCCCGCCGCCGGCCGGAGTTACTGTTCCGGCATGAACAGTAACCCGAAGCTCAAAAATAACAAGTGGGTAGTCCGTTTTGACCGTTTTCGCGCGCTGAATCCGAATTTGTTGTCCATTTTGCCAAATTCTAACTCCAAAATTTGCCGAAGGCACCCGGAAAGGTGTTCTTTTGCCCAAATTTCGCGCTGAGCCCAAATTTAATATCCACTTTGCGCGAAACCACTTCCGAAGATCCGACGGAGTCCACAGCTCACCCACGTGATCCAACTAAGCCCGAAGTCCGCCACTTGTGTCCATTTGGAGCACAAACACCTCCGACGCACCCCGTAGGCCTCCAGAAGCCACCCAACGTACTGCGACAGCGCTGCGGAGATCCAGGTCATCACACAACTTATTCCAGTCCGGACCGTCGCCCTGATAACTTCCAGATAAGGTTGGTTTTTTATTCTTATCCACTTCCAACGGTTTCTAACCTATAAATAAACCCTAATCTCATTTCTTTTAGGATAATCCAAACTAAGTTTTTACTCCGGGAAATGACAGAGAAATATTAACGGAGAAAACTTAGACAAATCCACATATAGAGAAGAAAGGAAATAACTAGATTTAATTCTATGTTTCTTCATCTATATTAATTAATTTGATTCTAGGTTTTCAAACTCAGATTTTGAGTAGAATCAAATTAATGAATACTTAGATGGTATTTCCGATCTATCTTTGATCTAAGTATTCGGCGGATTATCACCACCAACAAAACAACGATTTTCCCCAAAATCGGCGCGTGGATTCGCGTGGCCTTGTGGATTCAAGGTGTTACCGCTCTCGTGGATTCGGAGCGAGCTACGTTCGTATGATCGAGACGTACTACTTGGTGGAGACCGTGGATTCGGTCAGATGTCGTAGATTCGACGTTGGACGCCGTGGATTCGGCGTTGGGCGCAAATCGTGGATTCGAGGCGCGTTGCGGAGCGAGCGGAGAAGATCAACTCGTAGAGTATGAAAAAAGGTTGAGTCGTGTGTGAGTACGGTATATCACCTTTGTACGTGTTTAATCTTAGTTGATTTCGCCGTGTGATCGGTCCCGTGGTTTTTTATTCCTAGTTTTGGAGTTTTTCCACGTAAAATCTTGCGTGTTATTTTTTATTTCCGCATTGGGTTTTATTACACAAAGATTTTTGAGTGTTTATTGTTTACACCTATTCACCCCCCTCTAGGTGTTTTTTCCCCTATTTAGATCCATATTTATCATAACCCAACAGTATAGAGACTAGGAATCAAGTTAGTTTTGCAAAAAAAAATTTAAAAAGATCAATCCCATGATTTTAGAAAAATTCCAAAATTTTACCCTAAAACTGAATTTTTGAAATCGAAGCCCAAAAATTCGTTAATCAAGTGAATACAAGGCATAGAAGCAAAACTAACATGTCCAGAGTTCTAATTTCAAAAGAAATTTGATCAAAAACCGTTTAGAATTGAATTCGTAGCATGAATTTCACTCACGTTTTGAAGAAAAAGAAAAAACAGTGAAGAACAGTGATTTTGATCAAAAGAACTTACTTGAATCGAGAAAAAACAAGTTTGAGAAGGCTCCAAATCTCTGAATTATAAAGAGAGAAACTCCAGGAAGTAGAAAACAGAAGTTTAGAAGTGAATAGAAATCAAAAGACTCTTCGTTTCTATTAAAACCTAGCCGCAGTCCAGATCGGGTTTGAGTTCAGTCTGGATCGGCTACCCGCAGGGAAATCCCTCGTTCGGGATCCGGATCAGATTCATGCAGTCCGGATCGGATTCAACTTTTTCTCCAGAAAAATTTGTAAAAAGTTCCAAAAAATCCAGAAAATAAATGTAAGTATTTTTGTATATCAACTTTAAACAAAAATTATAGTTTCACATCAAAAGAAATAGATTATACTAAATCTATCAATAATATCTAAATAATGAAACGAAAATTTATAAAAATTAAATCCTTTAAAGTTGAACAAGTTCAAAATATCAATCATGATCTAATGAGTAATGCATTTATCAAATCATCAATTTAGTAAAGAACATGAAGCACAAAGATCGATAGATGTTTGAAATCCCAAATAAATTAGATAATGTATCTAGTTAATATATTTTAGGGAAGTGGCTCTTTGAGCATCTTTCAATTTGAAATCCCACCTTATATCAACCTTGGAATTCGACAAAGTCAAGTATTCCAAAAAGCATTTTATCTAATAAACAATAAATCACCATGTTTGGTAAACATGTGGTAACTGCACACAGTACTCCGACGACCGAGGTGGTAGCTCTTTCCTCCATGTGGTGGTAGTTTCACACTCCACTTAAGGATGTAAATCTTTCCACATCTTTTGAGCATGAAACTTTAATAATAGACTCCCCCTCAATTGGCTATCAATTATTTAAGATATGAAGTATTCAACCAAAAATTGATCTCTAGTTCGTACTTAACTCAACTATCAAATAAGATAAAAACTATACCAAGAGATCATTGAGAGAGGAATTGACTTTGATCAATTAAAGATGAACTAATTGATATAAATGATCATTGCATCAAATGAATTATCATGACATCCAAATCATAATAGATTTCTCAAAATATGAAAGGATGCAATTAAAGTCAATTTAACACATACTTAGTTAATGTTCTATATACCAACAAAAAGAAAGAACAAAAACACAAAACAAAACCTAACCTTAGCAAAGGTTCAAAAGAGGTTATTTCAAAAAAGCATTCCAATTGCTTTACGCAAATGAATAAAACGTTTTTGATCCAAAGGTTTTGTCAAAATATCGGCTAATTGATCTTTAGTTGAAACATAAGAAATTTGTAAAGAACTTGATTCAACTAGCTCTCTTAGAAAATGATATCTAAGTTCAATGTGTTTTGTTCTTGAGTGCAATATAGGGTTTTTTGAAATATTAATAGCACTAGTGTTGTCACAAAGAATTGTTACCGAAGTCGCCGGGATGCAGAAGTCACTCAATACACTCTTCATCCAAATCAATTGAATTGCACAACTTCCCGCTGAAATGTATTCCGCTTCAGCAGTCGAGAGAGCAATGTAGTTTTGCTTCTTACTATGCCATGCAACAAGACAATGGCCAAGGTAAAAGCATGCACCACTCATGCTCTTCCGATCATCCACTGATCCAGCCCAATCGGCATCCGAATATCCTATTATGTCGAGAGATGTGCCCATAGGATACCAAATTCCGAAATTTAACGTACCTTTGATGTACCGGATGATCCGTTTCACCGTTTTTAGGTGAATTTCCTTCGGTGCTGATTGATATCTCGCGCAAATCCCTACACTGAAGGCAATGTCAGGGCGACTAGCCGTAACATAAAGTAGACTTCCAATCATGCTTCGGTAAAGTTTCTCGTCTACTTTTTCTCCGTGAGATTCACATCCAAGTCCCTTATTGCTAGTTCCCATGGGAGTTGGAAAGTTTTTAGAATCTTCTAATCCAAACTTCTTGACCAACTCCTTTACACCGTTTTCCTGCGGTGTATAAGGTGCAGAGAATTCATGTTTTATGCCGTTTGAAGTGCAAAAATCAATGAATTTATAATTAATGAATTCTCCACCTCTATCACTGCGAACACGGACAATCTTTTCATTTTTCTCAGTCATAATACGATGACATATATCATGAAAAGAGTCAAAAGTATCCGCTTTCTCTTTTAAAAATGCTACCCAAGAATATCTAGAGAAATCATCAACCATAAGAAAAATATACCATTTTCTACCCAAACTAGGTTGACGAGTTGGCCCCGTTAAATCCATATGCAATAATTCTAATGGGCATTTTGTTCCTACATGGTTCAAATTCTTGTGAGTGGATCTCATTTGTTTTCCCTTTTGCCAACCACCACACACAAGGTTTTCTTTGAAGTTCAATTTAGGAACACCTCTAACTATGTCTTTGTTAGATATTCTAGATAGTTCCTTAAAGTTAATGTGACCTAGTCTTTCATGCCAAAGTGTTTTATTATCAACTGACACTAGGTTACAATTTTGACTTGTTTTACCAGGAACTACATAGCAATTGTTCTGTGACCTAACCCCTTTCAAAATGAATGGGTGATTTTTATCAGTTACAAGACATTCTACAGAAGAAAAATTAACTAAAAAACCATCATCACAAAGTTGGCTAATGCTTATGAGGTTAGTCTTAAGGCCTTCAACAAACAAAACATTGTTCAAAGCCAAGCCATCTGGAATAGCAATTGTTCCTTTGCCAACTATTTTTGAAGATCGTCCATCTCCAAAAACTACATGTCCTCCGGAGGTTTTCTCAAGGGTTTGAAAAACGTTTTTATCTCCGGTCATGTGGCGTGAGCAACCACTATCCAGATACCAAGACGAATTGTCATATGCATAGTGATGTGTGAATAACAAGACAAAGGAAGAATTCACCTTTGCGCACCCAAACCTTACGAGTTTTGCAATACGTCGGCAATGATCATGACATTGATCTCCTTGGTGAATGCGTCTTGTTCGGTAGATCACTTTTCTTTGGAATCCATGATGACGTCGTCTTGTGGGGTGTACTACCATTATTCTTGACCTTTGGTTGATTTCTTCTTGAATTCCGGTCTTTGTTCTTGATGGTAGTTATTGCAAGAGGCGCTTGATTTGATCGCTTCGCTCCATTCTTGCAATTTTGTCTTATGTGCCCTGCAAAACCACAACGAAAACATACCTTTGTGCATGTTGAACCCGAAGTAGATGAGGTGGGCTTGTTAACGTTGGATGTAGTGATTTTCGTCGGAGGAGGAGAAACCGACTGGGGCACAAAAACCGTTCCACTCGAACTTGGATTCTTGCTGGTTCGAGTGTATCCAAGACCCAACCAATTCGTTTGACCGAGACCAAGCATCTTGTCCAACTTGCTCCTTCCAGAAGAGAATCGCTTCAAATCTTCCTTAAGTTGGATTATGGTCTTCGTCATCTCCAATTTTTCTTGTTGAGCCTCGGAGTAGAGCTTTGAGAAGTGATTTACATTATCCACCAATTTGATGTGCTCCTTCTCGAAATGCTCGTTCTTCTCTCGAAGGGAAACATTTATTTTGATCAAGTTATCCTTTTCCTCTTCAAGAGCGTTTGAGAGAGAAGTTGCCTCTTTAGATTGTTCTTCAAGATCCCGCAATCTTCTTCTCAAACTTTTGTTTTGCTTTGCCAATTTCTTTAAATCCTTCAATAATTTATGATAGACAAAAGCAAAGTCTTCACCTTCGGAATCGCTCGGTTCATCATTGTGAAGACCCGGATATTCGTGGTCATTACAGTGTGATTGACAGCTTGTGGAGGCCTATTTCTGTGGATAGTGTTGATTGCGCGTAAATCAGACCCAAGAAACGGACTCAGTGCGAGAAATGGATCAAGATCGCCTAATGGGGAGTTTCACCGAAAATTAGAAATGGATTCTTGCAAAACGGATATCGTATTTGGATTCAGCGCGAAAAAATGATGAAAATCGGCTATTTACATGTATGTTTCTGAGTCCGGACGCGCGAAAACGTGCAACCTGAAGTTTTCGGTGGATTTGGGAGCTTGGTAGACCGGTGGACCGGAGGGCGTGCCACGTGGCGGCCTCCCGTTGGGTCCGTAAGCCACGTGGCGGGCGCTGGGGGCGCGGTGCAGCAGGCCCGGCCCACGCAGCAGGCGCGGGCAGGCCGGGCAGGCGCGGGCAGCCTCGCGCGTGGGCGGATAAGGCGCCGCCACGCGTCGCGCGCCCATTCGCGGGCGCAATTGCCCTGTCGGGGCGCGACACGTGGCGGGCATCCAGCGGCTGGCGCGGCCGCTAGATGGCTGCCTCGTGGCGGCCCGCATTGCGGCCGCAGGCCGGCCCAGCACTGTAGCACAGGGGTGTTTTTCTTCAGCAGCTTCACCTTCTTGTTATTTATTGGATTTTCCTTCTCCATTTTGGAGCTTTTGGAGAGGGTTTTTCTCATTGGTTTTTTTAGCAGAGCTCAATCATCAAGTCTTCTACAACACCGGATTTTTTGGAGGATTTTTGGAGGCCATTTGGATCATCTTCTCCACCAACACTTGAGGACATCACCATTGCTACTTCACAGCCCTCTCCATCGCATTTCAGTGCGAAATTTGTCTAGGACTCATTTCTTGGAATTTTGAGCTCATTTTTGGTTCTACGTTTTCACAAGAGGGAAGGATACAATCTTTGTATTCAACTCTCCCCTCAGATCGTTTGGTTTTACAGAGTTTTAGGGCCATCTTTGGGACCCTTTATTTCAGTCTGGAATCCTGAACTGTCCTCAGTGTTTTGGCTTTGCTGAATTGAAAGAGTGGAATTTTTTGATGATTTCTGCAGGAAAATTTCCAGAACTCAAATATCTACAATATTGGTAAGTACTATTTTCCCCAGATCTGAGTTTTTATTAGGTTTTATGCATGATCTTTGGAACACCTTGCTGCATTCGTGCACAGATGGAACTTGGTGGATAGTTCAAAGTGTTTATGGGTTTTCTCCTTCATCCGAGCATGAAATTTGGAGTTCTTTAGCTCAATTTATATCTACTCTCGACAAGGAATCCAATGGTACCTCTCTTGCAGGATTTGGACCACGTTTGATTAGGTAACTTTAATGATCTTTCCAAGTGCTATTATATGGATTACTGCAGTCCCTGTTTTAGTTTTGATTTGAGCAATGCACCTTGGAATGCAGATAACTTTGTGGATATAAGGTCTTTTTCTGAAATTCAAGTTGGTACTTCTTCTTAACTTCAAGGTGAGAAAATTCTCTTTTATGATCTGTGGATGAATCCCTTTGGAAAAGCCCCTAATTAAGCTTGGAAATGCTAGCAAGTTTAAGTTAGCAATTTTTGGACAGCATTGTGATTCTTGCTACAATTGAATGTTAAGGGAAATTAATGGTGGATTTTGAGGACATGGAGATGTTTGTATGAAAGAGGAAATCCTTGTTTTATTGTTAGAGACTTCATTTTGAGGTATTTGGGGCTGCACTTACATCTTCTTTAACTTAGTCTCAATTGCTGAAATTCTGGAATTTAATTACGCAGCGTGCATTGTTTCAGTGATTGCGCCCAATCCGTGAGGCAGATTTGGATGATTTTCGCGGCATCGGTCTTCTTGGGAGGATAAGGATTACTCACGCCAATTTCAGCTACAGCGGGCAGCGGATCATTAAGTTTCAGGTGGGTGGTTGTGCTTTGCCGAAAACGACGATTTACCCACTTGGGCTATTGGTTTCCCTCATGGCATAGTTGATTGTTGTTCTCTTCTCCTTGGTATAATTTGCTTGGATATCCATGTTTAGATTAAGTTATTTGATCCTTAGCTTATGCATGAGTAAATGATTACTTGGTTGAAATTATATTATCTCATATGAAGTTGATTATAAGTGATCATCCTTAAACCTATTCTGTGTGAGGGTAATTAGGAAACTAATCTTCAACCTACACCTTGTGATGAATGGTTAACGTAATTATGTGAGAATGATGGTGATAGTTATATGTGAATGGTTGATTGCTTTATGTGAGGACTTGATGGGGTTATGTGAGAAGTGCTTGGTTGCTTATGTGAGAAGGACTTGGTTGATTTATTTGAGAACGGCTTATATGAGAGTAGTTGGTTTGGTGATCCTTAGCCTCCACTTTGTGATATTAATTATAGTTGTTGATCCTTAACCTACAATGTGTGATGTTGAGCATAGATATTGATTCATAACCTATCTATGTGAGAATAATTAGTTGATTGATCTTTGATCTAGCTTATGTGAAAATGGGTGTTGATATTGGTTATTGATCTAGTCGATGTGAGAATGACCTATGCTTTTGATTCCTAGTTCATTCATGAAAAGATGGTTATCATTGTGAGTTGAGGCCTGTTCCATATGAGACTAAGCTTTGTTCATGACTCCTAATTCCTCCAAATGAGATTGGATGTTGTTGGTAGATCCTATGTTCACCCTATGTGAGATCAATGAAAGTTGTTGAACCTTAGTCTATTCATTGGTGATACTTGATTGAATGTCCATGTTTAAGTGATGTTAAATGATCTTTAGCATATCCATGTGAGAATGTGAGGTTTGATAAGTGTTGTACTCCTTTAGGTGATGTTGATGATAAATGATGTTCTTTAACCTATATTCTGTGTGAGTTATTCCTTATGAGAGTATATACTATTCATGATCTAATCTGTGTAAGAACACTGTTAGATGCCTTTCTTTCATTCTACATGAGGACACTTGCATGCTTGTATGGACATCTAGATAGGCCACATTTTTCTGTTACACTTTCATGTTGGAATCTGACTTAGGAGAAACCATGTTTAGCTGTTCTCCTTTTTATTCAGATGCATGTTGCTCGAGTTAGAGCAGGGGTTCGGGATAGTGTAGTTGAGGCCATTGAGTCTGGGACAGGTTAGACTCGATTATGGATTGTGGGGCATTGTGGTAACCGCGGACGTTAGGCGGTTAGCCAGATGTTGATTACTTTATTAGATTTTGGACTTGTGGGGTGTTGCGGCGATCGCGGACATTGGCCGGTTGACCGGATGTTTACTTATGCATCAGATTGGGTATCAGATTTCTCTAGTGGATGGAGTTTCCCACTTATTGAGTATTATTGCACCAGATTAGGGATCGAGTTTCCCTTTATTGGATGGGTTTTCCCACTTTGATCAAAGTCGTGACCCAGTCCTGCTATTTTATGATACTGATGATACTGGTTACAGTGATACTTTACTCGTGTGGGTCTCTCCCCTCGAGTGCCACTCCGGAGTAGGCTTTAGACCGTGTTGGGTGCCGGTCAGACCGTGTTGGGTTCCGGTCATTTGGACAGTAGAGATACTGAGTTCGTGAGATTGATGACAGAGCAGGCAGTACCGGATTTTATACCGGATCATCTGATTGGGTCCTGTTGGTAGATTCTTTCACCGATGCATCCGTAGTTACTCTTTCCGGCTTTGCATTTAGAGGCATAGTAGTGGTAGCTTTATTTTATCAGCGGTTATATTTCTAGCTTACCACCTCTCTTATTCTTTTTCTTGCCTCTGGTAGACTTGGTGGGTACGTCGGGGTTTGAGGCTTTACCCACAGGGGGAGGCTACTGGTTTTACTAGTGGTTCTCACCCCCATTGTTGTTTTTCCCCTTTCCTCCCTTTGTTTTGCAGTGTCTGCTGCGGGAGTTGCGGATCTTTCGGTTGACGGTTCGAGGCGAGGGAGTCGCGAGATAGATCCCTACCAGTGTTAATTTCTACAGTGGGATAGATGTACCAACCCGGATTGTGGGTTTCACTGTACACAGTTGTATTTTATTACTTTAGTTTATCTCCCTTTTTGGATTTATAGATGTTGTATAGGTGGCTTTTACTTGTATTACAGTTTCGGTGGATCGGATTATTGTATCATTATTTTTGGTAGATGGATATTGTACTTTATTTTTCAGTTGTACAGTGATTCAGATTTTTATTACAGCAGTTTTCCTTCAGCTCTGATATCTTTTTAGTGGTTAGAGGATACTATTGCAGGTTGGACGCTTCGCCTATGCGGGGTTTCGCATAGGTGGCGGATCTGTTGGCGAGCCCGGGTCGCAGTTTCGACCCCGGGGCGTGACAATCATCCGTTGCATTCTTTTCATTTAAGGAGGAATTGGTTAATGAACCAGAGGAAATCGCTGAAAAGCACATGTAAGGTGAAGTTGTGGACGCGTGGAATGATGTGGCGTTGTTATCCTCATCACTGGAAGATGACTCATTGGAAGTGGAAGTGTCATCCCATGTGACAGCTTGCATAGCCTTCTTCTTTGACGGATTCTTGTTGGGACACTCCGTTGAGATGTGGCCATAACCTCGGCATTTGAAGCACTGGATTTGTCCCTCAGAGTTTTTCTTGTCCTTTGAAGAACCCTCTTGCTTTCTTGACTTAAAGCTTGAAGATCCTTTGCCTTTCTTGGACTTAATGAAGGATGAGGATTTGCTTGAATTTCTCCTTCGAAAGCTTCGGCGAAATTTTCTCGTTAAGAATGCAAGTTGTGTCTCGAAATCATCCATGTATAGATTATCATCAGCATCTGAGGAGGATGAATCCGCGTCTTCTTCTTTTGTTAATGTGAGGACCTGAATTTTCGCAAGAGGATTATTGTTGGATCAATGGAGCTTCTGTAGTGTGTTTGGCAGCTTTGGAGGCCATTACTGTGTATTGGAGCTGTTTGTGCACAAATTGGACACAGGTGTTGGACTCAGGGATTAAAATGATCGCGTGAGTGATCGGAGGACCCCGTCGGATGTATAGAAGTGGTTTTGCGCGAAACGGATATTAAAATTGGGCTCAGCGCGAAGTTTGGACAAAAGAACACCTTTCCGGATGCCTTTGGCAAATTTTGGAGTTAGAATTTGGCAAATCGGACAGCGGATTTGGATTCAGCGCGCGAAAATAATGAAAATAGACTATTTATTGGTATTTTTCGGAGCCCGGATGCGAAAACACGGATTTCGAGGCTTGGGAACTGTTCCGGCGGCTGGCGCGCAGTGGCGGCGGCGGCGGGCAGCGGCGGAGCACGGATACATGGCATGATTGGATTGGTCGGTGCAGTGGACTGGGACCACAGAGGACGCAGGCGTGGCGCATGGACCGGCAGGACACGTGGCGGCTTTCTGTTGGCGAGCTAAGGAAGGCGGGGTTCACCGAGGCGCGGGGGGTCGCCTCGGGTACCGTGCCTGGCAGGGGCGCCAGGCGGCGCGCCAGGCGGCGCGCCAGGGTTGGTCGGGAGTTAGTGCGGGCCACGTGGCGCCCGCTGATTCGCGGGCGCCACCCACCCGCGTTGACAGGGAGGGGCCACGCGGCGCTTCGCGAATAGTGCGGGATGCTGTTGCCTATTCGGGATGATGTGGTAATCCCTGGAGAATTCGGGCGCTCACTGTTTGCCTTCCAGCAGCGGATTCGGGCGCCCGAATCCGGTGTGGGCGCCCGAATCTGGGGATAGAATGGGAATTAAGTTATTTGTTTTTCCCAGCCTATATAAAGGCCGAGAACAGCTGCAGAGAGCTCCTTTCCTGCCCATTTTCTCACAGTGCGGCCTTCACAAGATTTCCTCCTCTCCCAGAGCTGGTTCCATCAACTGATTCTCGGATTTTTTAGTGGCACACATCCCAAGGTTTTCATTTTTACGGCGCGGCGCGACGCTCGTTCGTTTGTGATCTTCTTCGTCGCGTTTTGGTGCGAGGACTCCCCTGGCTTACTCCGACCACCGTTTTTGTCGATTCTTGCGCCGTTGGCTTCTCGACAAGTAGGGCTACGATCATCATGATTTGAGTTTCCCCTCGTTTCGAGTTTATCTTGGAGTTCGCTGAGCTTTTATTTGACCCTTTTTCTTGGGCGGAGTTTTGGACAGCACTGTGGTATTTCGGCGATATCTTTGCGGACAGGCGTTGGATCGAGGCATACGAGGAGGCGTTTTTCATCTACACAGCGCAAAGAATACTCTCAAATTTTCTGGGAATTTTATGAATATTTTTCGAAGGTGAAAAATCTCTGTTTACAGAAAGTAGTGCTACAGTTTTTTAGATCGGTTTATTTCGGGGCGGTTCCCTTGTCGAATTTGTTTCTCAGTGTAGGAAACTCGGATTTGAAGGTGCAAGTAATCGTTTCGACCGGTTCGTCGCGAGGATCGTGACAGTATATTTCTTGGAATTTACCAAGCATTTCTCGCAGCTTAAAATAGGGCGTCTTTGGATTGTTAGCATTGGGACAACATGTTTTGAGTTTAATTATATGTTTTGGGGTAATTCTTGTACAGTGATCGCGGCGGTTTAGCTGTTTGGGCGGGAGCACTATTTGGACTTGGAATTAGCGATCGAGGTGGGTGGTTGCTATATCCCTCATTTTTCTGACATACCCACTAGGAATATTGCTGAGATTTTATTGGAACATTATGATCGATAATTGCTAATCTTATGAGCCTATCATGTGAGACATATCATGTCGGGAATGCTTTTAGAAAACTTCTATGTTGGAATCATGATTGTATTTGGAACTTAAACATGTTGGCATGGATTAAATAGTAGTACATAATCTTGCATGTGGTAGCTAGTGGTATGGTTAACAATGTGAAATATCTTGTTGGTAGGTGCTACTTGGGGCTCTTTGGACATGTATAGGCGGATGGTTTATGTGAGGGTAGTCAGTGGATTTTAGACATGTGTAAATATTTAATGACTTTAGCATGATGGTTATATCTATGCGGAATTATTACCTAATACACATGTGGGACTATTAGTTGTTATACTTCTTTCTATTTGCATGAGGACAATTACATGCTTGTATGGACATCTAGGTAGGCCATCTTTTATCGCTACACTTTCATGCTGGAACTTGACTTAGGAGAAACCTTGTTTGTTTCTTTTCTCCTTTCGTTAGTCAGGTGGTATTTGTTGCTCGGGTTTGAGCAGGGGTTAGGGATAGTGTAGCCGGGGCCTGGATTGTGGATTATGGGTTTTGACGGCGACCGCGGATATTGGGCGGTTGACCGGATGTCGGTTATAGGACATCCGTGATAGGGCATGATTGTGGACTAGAGGGTTTTGTGGCAACCGCGGATAGTAGGCGGTTGACCGGATGTCGGATGTGGGACATGATTGTGATTGTGGGTTATTCCGGCAACCACGGATATTGGGCGGTTGACCGGAGGTCGGTTTGAGACCTGGTCGTGGATTTTGGGGTATTGCGGCAATCGCGGATATTGGGCGATTGACCGGATGGTTACTTTTGCATCAGATTGGGAATCAGTTTTCTTTTAGTGGAGGGTTGTGTTCCACTGGGGCTTTATAGTTGTGATCCAGTCCTGCTTTTGATACTTATCACACGGGTGCGGTTATTGCCCGGTGATGCTTTCCTCGTGTGGGTCGCTCCCCTCGAGTTCCCCTCCGGAGGCTGGGGCCAGACAGTTATTGACAGTTTTGCTATCACATCGGCGCGGCTTATTTGCCCGATGATGCGGGCGGCAGCAGGAGTTTTGCTATCACATCGGCACGGCTTACTTGCCCGATGATGAGAGCGGTACAGATTGGGTTCATCTGGGACGGTTGGTTACTGTTGCATACGGTTGTTCCAGTCTAGGACTGCATTTTTAGAGGCATAGTAGTGGTAGTTTTTCCTTTACAGTAGTCTTATTACTTACCACTCTTCTTCTCCTTTTTGCCTCTGGTAGACCTAGTGGGTGCGTCAGGGCGTGAGGCTTTACCCACTAGGGGAGGCTACTGGTTCACTAGTAGTTCTCACCCCCATTCTTCTTTTTCTTTTCTTCTCCTTTGTTTTGCAGAGCCTTCTGCGGGTGCTGCTGGACATACAGCGGCAGGTCGAGGAGAGAGGACGGCTGAGTAGCTAGACAGTGGGCCTGACAGTGAGTTAGCTAGACTTGTACCTTTTATGTATCCTATCTCAGACGGTTGTACTTTTACTTTTTGGGGTCTGGCTTTAGCCAGCTGGTTGTATATTTGTGGTGAGCTGGGAGAGAGACTTGTACTTTATTTTACAGTCATTTTGTATTTTTACTTCCAGTTCAGTCTGAGATGTAGTATTTTCAGTTCAGCTCTGTTTTATTGCTCTATTATTGTATCTGATTGATTTGAGCAGGTTATCGGCGCTTCGTGCATGCGGAAAATTCTGTGTGCACGGCTGATCTGTAAATGAGCCTGAGTTCTGGTTTACACTCAGGGCGTGACAGATTAGTTGGTATCAGAGCTTAGGGATAGGTCAGTTGGGACTTAGGAAATCCTAGGCTTTTGGTTAGCCCTAGGATGATAGGGCGTGAGGGACGTGACATTTTGCGAAAGTCGGTGATTTAGTTTTTGACTCTTCTAGAGAGTGAAGAGGGATCGACATATCCTATTTCTGTGGGACAGTTATGTTGGCTGCAGACAACATAAAGTAACAGAAATAGGGGGATGTCCTTGACTTTCGCTAGATTGTGTCGTGTGTGGTTGTGTGGCTGACTTGTGGTTTCTTGTGGCAGATGCCTCCCCGACGTCGGATTCCTACCTGGGGTGCCCCTACACCCCCTGTTGAGCCAGGACAGGCTGGACCTTATGAGATTACTGAGTTGAGGGCCTTGGTGGCCCAATTGGTTGAGAGCAACCGCCGGCAGGAGCAGCGGATTGAGTAGCTACTGGCGCAGAGAGAGGCGCCGCCTCCGACAGTTTTAGAGGCCGCGGCACCACCTTTGGTACCACTTGTGCTGACGGCGCCATCATCGAGTAGCGGGGCTCGGGGAGTGGCCCAGCCTTTGACCCTGGCCGAGGAGCAGGATATTGCTAACAAACTTGTTAAGTTTTGTCAGCACGGACCGCCTAGATTCTCGGGGCGGGACATGCAGCCGTGGGAGGTTGGAACATGGCTATCAGCAATGGAGATGATTTTCAGGGATTTCTTCATCGACCCGAGGTACAGAGTTCATATGGCGGTACACTGCCTAGATAGAGATGCAGATACTTGGTGGCGTCGGGTGGAGCCACGGGAGTTTCAGATTTCTCGACAGTTACCCTGGTCCGAGTTTCGGCGTATGGTATTGGATACCTATTTTCCGACCAGCGTGAAGAGGAAACTGGAGGATGATTTGAAGAACCTTCAGCAGGGCGACCGGCCGGTTCAGGATTACATCAGTAGTTCATGCAGTTGCTTAACTGCGTGCCCTATGTCGCCCGTGAAGGGCCACATCAGGTCGAGTTATTCGAGGCAGGCCTCCGCAGCGAGATTTATACCCTAGTGCATGCACAGCGACTCTAGACTCTTAAGGAGGCCGTCGAGCATGCCGAATAGGTGGAGAGAGGCGACACAGTGGTGGCGAGGCGAGGCGGGATGGTCGCACAGAGTTCCGTTAGGAAACGACCAGTACCCGAGGACGAGGGACAGGCTAGTTCGTGGAGATCGCCGCGGCCTCAGTTATCTAGCCGTGGGCGTGCGGAGCAACGAGAGCCTAGTGGATCCCAGAGGCCATCGCAGCAGCCGCCGGAGTCTTAGCATCAACCGGGACAGCCACGGCTTCGCGACAGAGACAGATGTATATTCTACGGGGGACCTCATTTGTCGCACACCTGTGATCAGTGGTGGGGTCATTGTTACAAGTGTGGACAGCCAGGCCACATTTGAGCTTCGTGCCCCTTTCCAACTTCAGCGGCACCTTCATCAGCATCGGCTCCTTTTCCGCCTCAGCAGTAGTTGTCAGCTCAGCGGCTCTTTGCTCCAGCGAGCGGATCACCTTCTTTTTACCCTACGGATCATCGGCCGCCGGCTCAGAGCGGTCGGGTCTACGCCGCTCAGGTGGAGGACCTTACAACAGCCAACCTTGTGGTGACAGGTATTATTTTTTTTTTTTATTTTATTTTATTTACCGGCATTAGTTTTGCATTGTATTGCACTTGAGCATTCTAGTCATTTGTTAGGAGTGCATGTACTTCTTCGCATGGGTTAGGGGTAGGACAGTTACCTGGTGTTCGGGAGGTTCATATTCCCGATCCTCGGCACGTAGGGGAGTGTTGTTGGTCCTGCCCGGTGCAGTTGAGTCCTTGATAGTACCGGTAGACCTGATGGTCTTAACCTAGTTTTGGGACTTGGATTTGGTACTTAGGACGGTTTGGCTGGCTCGGTTTTCTTCTTTTCGCGGTGGTTGATTGTGCCGCGAGGACGGTCCTCTTAGGAGGGGCTAGGCCAGGAGTAGATGGTGTGCTGGGATTACTTGGGGGCTATCTTTGCCTCTTTGGTTTCGACTTTGCGTGCGGGGCGGGTGTTCCGCCGTGGGTGCGCAGCCTTTTTGGCTAGCGTGGTTGTGGGATACCCCGAGAGTGCGGAGGTACCCGCGTTGAGCTTTTATGCCTTTGGACTTGGTGGTTGGATTATCGGGGCCCTGGGAGGAGCGGATGCTTTTGCCGATGTAGGCTACTTGGTCACACGAGCGGTTAGCCCAGCTGTACTTTGGTGAGGTGGTGCGGTTTTCTGGAGTGCCCGCCTCTATGTTGTTCTAGCTGAGACCCCAGGTTCGCATCGCGTCTCTGGAGGAGGTCTTTGACAGCCTTGGGGGCTTGAGTGGTGGATGATTGGATATTTACCCCCTATACTTGGTTGAGGTTCCGGGTTGAGGAATGACTCTAGTTTCGAGGACAAAACTTTCTTTTAGTAGGGGAGGATGTGAGGACCTGAATTTCCGCAAGAGGATTATTGTTGGATCAATGGAGGTTCTGCAGTGTGTTTGGCAGCTTTGGAGGCCTTTACTGAATATTGGAGCTGTTTGTGCACAAATTGGACACAGGTGTTGGACTCAGGGATTAAAATGATCACGTGAGTGATCGGAGGACCCCGTCGGATGTATAGAAGTGGTTTCGCGCGAAACGGATATTAAAATTGGGCTCAACGCGAAGTTTGGACAAAAGAACATCTTTCCGGATGCCTTCGGCAAATTTTGGAGTTAGAATTTGGCAAATCGGACAGCGGATTTGGATTCAGCGCGCGAAAACGATGAAAATGGACTATTTATTGGTATTTTTCGGAGCCCGAATGCGAAAACACGGATTTCGAGGCTTGGGAACTGTTCCGGCGGCCGGCGCGCAGCGGCGGCGGCGGCGGAGCACGGCGGGCAGCGGCGGACCATGGCGGCGCAGCAGCGCGGGCAGCGCGCGGGCGCGGGCAGGCGCGCGGGCAGGCGCGCGGTCCACGGGCCGGCGTGCACCGGAGGGCAGGATACGTTGCGTGATTGGATTGGTCGGTGCAGTGGACTGGGACCACGGAGCAGGCAGGCGTGGCGCATGGACCGGCGGGACACGTGGCGGCTTTCTGTTGGCGGGCTCCGGAAGGCGGGGTTCACCGAGGCGCGGGGGGTCGCCTCGGGAACCGTGCCTGGCAGGGGCGCCAAGCGGTGCGCCAGGGTTGGTCGGGAGTTAGTGCGGGCCACGTGGCGCGCGCTGATTCGCGGGCGCCACCCACCCGCGTTGACCGGGAGAGGCCACGCGGCGCTTCACGAATGGTGCGGGATACTGTTGCCTGTTCGGGCTGATGCCTGCCCGCAGCGGATTCGGGCGCCCGAATCCGGTGTGGGCGCCCGAATCTGGGGATAGAATGGGAATTAAGTGATTTGTTTTTCCCAGCCTATATAAAGGTCGAGAACAGCTGCAGAGGGCTCATTTCCTGCCCATTTTCTCACAGTGCGGCCTTCACAAGATTTCCTCCTATCCCAGAGCTGGATCCATGTACAGATTGCCGAATTTTTCTACGGCACGCATCCCTGGTTTTCATTTTTACGGCGCGGCGCGACGCTCGTTCGTTTGTGATCTTCTTCGTCGCATTTTGGTGCGAGGACTCCCCCGGCTTACTCCGATCACCATTTTTGTCGATTCTTGCGCCGTTGGCTTCTCGACAGGTAGGGCTACGATCTTCGTGATTTGAGTTCCCCTCGTTTCGAGTTTATCTTGGAGTTCGCCTAGCTTTCATTTGACCCTTTTTCTTGGGCGGAGTTTTGGACAGCACTGTGGTATTTCGGCGATATCTTTGCGCACAGGCGTCGGATCGAGGCGTGCCATTAGGCGTTTTTCATCTACACAGCGCAAGGAACACTCTCAAATTTTCTGGGAATTTTTTGATTATTTTTCGAAGGTGAAAAATCTCTGTTTACTGAAAGTAGTGCTACAGTTTTTTAGATCGGTTTATTTCGGGGTGGTTCCCTTGTCGAATTTGTTTCTCAGTGTAGGAAACTCGGATTTGAACGTGCAGGTACTCGTTTCGACCGTTTCGTCGTGAAGATCGTGACAGTATTTTTCTTGGAATTTACCGAGCATTTCTCGCAGGTTAAAATAGGGCGTCTTTGGATTGTTAGCATTGGGACAACATGTTTTGAGTTTAATTGTATGTTTTGGGGTAATTCTTGTATAGTGATCGCGGCGGTTTAGCTGTTTGGGCGGGAGCACAATTTGGACTTGGAATTAGCGATCGAGGTGGGTGGTTGCTATATCCCTCATTTTTCTGACATACCCACTAGGAATATTGTAGAGATTTTATTGGAACATTATGATCGATAATTGATAATCTTATGAGCCTATCATGTGAGACATATTATGTCGGGAATTCTTTTAGAAAACTGCTATGTTGGAATCATGATTGTATTTGGAACTTAAACATGTTGGCATGGATTTAATAGTAGTACATAATCTTGCATGTGGTAGCTAGTGGTATGTTGAACAATGTGAAATATCTTGTTGGTAGGTGCTACTTGGGGCTCTTTGGACATGTATAGGCGGATGGTTTATGTGAGGGTAGTCAGTGGATTTTAGACATGTGTAAATATTTAATGACTTTAGCATGATGGTTATATCTATGCGGAATTATTACCTAATACACATGTGGGACTATTAGTTGTTATACTTCTTTCTATTTGCATGAGGACAATTACATGCTTGTATGGACATCTAGGTAGGCCATCTTTTATCTCTACACTTTCATGCTGGAACTTGACTTAGGAGAAACCATGTTTGTTTCCTTTCTCCTTTCGTTAGTCAGGTGGTATTTGTTGCTCGGGTTTGAGTAGGGGTTAGGGATAGTGTAGCCGGGGCCTGGATTGTGGATTATGGGTTTTGGCGGTGACCGCGGATATTGGGCGGTTGACCGGAGTCGGTTATAGGACATCGGTGATAGGGCATGATTATGGACTAGAGGGTTTTGTGGCAACCGCGGATAGTAGGCGGTTGACCGGATGTCGGATGTGGGACATGATTGTGATTGTGGGTTATTCCGGCGACCGCGGATATTGGGCGGTTGACCGGAGGTCGGTTTGAGATCTGGTCGTGGATTTTGGGGTATTGTGGCAATCGCGCATATTGGGCGATTGACTGGATGGTTACTTTTGCAACAGATTGGGAATCAGTTTTCTTTTAGTGGAGGGTTGTGTTCCACTGGGGTTTTATAGTTGTGATCCAGTCCTGCTTTTGATACTTATCACACCGGCGCGGTTATTGCCCGGTGATGCTTTCCTCGTGTGGGTCGCTCCCCTCGAGTTCCCCTCCGGAGGCTGGGGCCAGACAATTATTGACAGTTTTGCTATCACATCGGCGCGGCTTATTTGCCCGATGATGAGGGCGGCAGCAGGAGTTTTGCTATCACATCGGCGCGGCTTACTTGCCCGATGATGAGGGCGGTACAGATTGGGTTCATCTGGGACGGTTGGTTACTGTTGCATACGGTTGTTCCATTCTAGGACTGCATTTTTAGAGGCATAGTAGTGGTAGTTTTTCCTTTACAGTAGTCTTATTACTTACCACTCTTGTTCCCCTTTTTGCCTCTGGTAGACCTAGTGGGTGCGTCAGGGCGTGAGGCTTTACCCACTAGGGGAGGCTACTGGTTCACTAGTAGTTCTCACCCCCATTCTTCTTTTTCTTTTCTTCTCCTTTGTTTTGCAGAGCCTTCTGCGGGTGCTGCTGGACATACAGCGGCTGGTCGAGGAGAGAGGACGGTTGAGTAGCTAGACAGTGGGCCTGACAGTGAGTTAGCTAGACTTGTACCTTTTATGTATCCTATCTCAGACGGTTGTACTTTTACTTTTTGGGGTCTGGCTTTAGCCAGCTGGTTGTATATTTGTGGTGAGCTGGGAGAGAGACTTGTACTTTGTTTTATAGTCATTTTGTATTTTTACTTCCAGTTCAGTCTGAGATGTAGTATTTTCAGTTCAGCTCTGTTTTATTGCTCTATTATTGTATCTGATTGATTTGAGTAGGTTACCGGTGCATCGTGCATGCGGAAAATTCCGTGTGCACGGCGGATCTGTAAACGAGCCCGAGTTCTGGTTTACACTCGGGGCGTGACAGTTAATTTCGAAGCAAAACCTGAAGACTTAGAAGAAGAGGAAGGCTTTCCAGAAGAATAGTTAGTAGGAAAAGTTATTTCATACGTTTGAAGTGCACCAACTAATTCTTCTACCTTGATTTTGTTCGGGTGTTTTACTGTTTCAATGGATGCAACCTTAGGGCGAAATCTTTCCGGAAGAGTTCTCAAAATCTTTCTTATAACTTTTGATTCTGGAATTTTCTCTCCCAAGTTAGCACATGTATTCACGATATCATGCAGTCGTGTATAATAATCTGTGAACGATTCATTTTCTGCCATATGAATTGAGTCAAATTTGCTCGTAAGCATTTGCAGTTTTTGAATCTTCACTAAACTTGTTCCCTCATGTGTAAATTGTAGAGTTTCACAGATTTCTTTCGCAGTCTCACATGCCGAGACGCTAGAGAATTCGGTTTGCAATAAAGCATTAAATAAGGCGTTAATTTCTTTGCCGTTGTAAGAAGATGCATCAATTTCTTCCTTAGTCCATTTCGACCTAGGTTTGATGGTGACAACATCGACAATAATCTCAGTAGGATTTGTCCATCCAAACTCAATTGATTGCCAAACCCGTTCATCGATGGAAATTAAAAACGCTCTCATGCGTACTTTCCAATATGCATAATTTGTTCCATCGAAGAACAGTGGTCTATTGATGTTTCCACCTTCAACCATTGTTTACAACCCTATTCCCGCTCTGATACCACTTGTGGGTTATGAATAATATGGATCTGAATAGGAGAAGAACCACCTAGAGGGGGGGGGGTGAATAGGTGAAAACAATAAACACACCAAATCATTGCGTAAAAAATAACCCAATGCGGAAAATAAATAAAGTACGCAAGATTTACGTGGAAAACTCCATCACAGGAGTAAAAAACCACGGGACCGATAACACGACGAAATCCACTAAGATTAAACACGTACAAAGTGATTTACCATAACCCTACGACTCAACCTTTTCCATATGCTCCTAGTTGATTTTCTCCGCTCGCTCTGAACGCTCCTCGAATCCACGATTTGCGTCCAACTTCGAATCCACAAAGTCCAACGTCGAATCCACGACGTCCAACCGAATCCACGGTCCTCACCGACGTGACACGTCGCGATCACACGAACGTGCCTCGCTTCGAATCCACGAGAGCGGTAGTACCTTGAATCCACAAGGCCACGCGAATCCTCGCGTCGATTCTTGATAAAATCGTTGTTTTATTTGGTGATGATCTAAGTATTCGTCAATTTGATTCTATGAACAATAGGAGTTTGGAAACCCTAGAATCAAATTGAACAATATAGATGAAGAAACATGAATTTAATCGTGTTTTCCTTTCTTCACTATATTTGTGGATTTTTCTATAATCTTTCGATTATCTCGATATTTTTCTTTTTGGATTACCCTAAAAGATGAAATTAAGGTTTATTTATAGGTTAGAAACCTTTGGTAATAGATAAGCATCAAAAACTGACTTAACAGAATTTTTCCCACACGACAGTCCGGACTGGATTTGGCTGATCCGGACTGTCGTCTTTTTCCAGAAGATTTTCTAAAAAACACAGTTCAGGGTCCGGACTGAAACAGTGGAAGTTCGGACTGTTCATGCAATTTTGCAGAATTTAAGGTCCGGGGTCCGGACTGAAACAGGGGTGGTCGGGACTAGAAAACCGCATGAACTAAACTATGTTTGGGGTCCGGACTGGAATGGTCTGATCCGGATCCTGAACATTCAACTTGTCCAATTTTTTTTTTTTATGCAATGAAAACTTATCCAAGTGTTTCTAAACTATACAAATGTATTCGGATCATCAAAATTATTTAGTTAAACGTACCTGATCATTCCAAATCCATTCTTCTTGAGATTGATGTAGTTGATCCACAATTCTTCATCTTCGATCTTCAAAACTTATACGCCAAAACAAAATCCTTAACAAACAGGGCTCCCCCAAACCCCCAATTGAGGAGCGTCCGAAACACCCTCGGTCCGCCACATCACCCCGCACAGCAGACAACGAAATGGGCCACCCACGCTGCGCCGCGCCGCGCGCGCCCACCGCGTGGGTGGCCAACCACGCACCGACGCGTGGCGCGCCCATGCGCTGCCCACCTGCCCGCTGAACGGCCACCTGCCCCGCGCCACTCCGCGCACTACCCGCACAGTGGCCGGCCCAATCCGCAGCCGCCACGCATCCATCGCCTCCGCTCGCTACGCCCGGTGCACGCGCCTACCATGGACCATGCTATCCTGCAGCGCTGCGTGGACCGCGCCGCGTGAGCCGGCCACTCCCATGCCGCCACGCGTCCCCGCGCCGGTCCCTGCACCCGGCCGCGCGACTCCGTGGACAGCGCGCTCTCCGCCGGCCAATCCTGCTCCGCCACGTGGCACCCGGCGGTCCACGACTCCTCCCGTGCACCCGAAAACACTGAAAACATTCGGGTGTCCGTTCTCGGGCGTCCGGACTCAGAAAAATACATCCAAATAGTCGATTTCTATCGTTTTTCTGTGTTGAATCCAAAAACGGCCTCCGTTTTATCCGAAAGTCATTCCAATATTTGACGGAGGCATCCGAAGGCAACCTTGATCCATTTTTGCGCGGAGTCCTTTTCATGAGTCCGCTTCGTGCACAAACACCTCCTACACATAGCCTAGGCCTCCAAAAGCCACTAGTCCAGCAGTTATCCTTTCGTGGGGATTCGGGTCCTCACAATAGTAGCCTAGTTCTATATAGAGTCCGGCTACAATGCTATCAATAGCACCAAGCACTTGGTGCTACCAAATTTTTTACTGTTAGATCTGCCCCTTGATCATTTCCACCCCTTAGATTATACTATTTTTCCAACCACCCACTAAACCCTAGGGGCCTACTATCATCCTAACCACACATCCCTTCATCCAAGAGTTAAAAACCTAATAGCACCAATGACTTGGTGCTATTAATAGTATAGTAGCCTAGTTCTCTATAGAGTCCGGCTACTATGCTATCGATAGCACCAAACACTTGCTGCTGCTAAATTTTTTACCGTTAAATCTACCCTTATGCTTTTAAAACTACCAAGTCATTGGTACGTATAGGGTTTTAATCCTTGGATGAAAGGATGTGTAGTTAATATGATAGTGAACTCCTGGGGTGTAGTGGGTATAGTGAACTCCTTTACAAGCATAGTAGCCGTCCTATATATATATAAATATATATATATATATATATAAATAAATAAATAAATAAATAAATAAATAAATAAATAAATAAATAAATAAATATATATATATATATATATATATATATATATATATATATATATATATATATATATATGATGGCTACTATGCTATCGATAGTATCAAATATTTGGTGCAACCATGTTTTTCACCATTAGATCAACCCCTTTGATCATTCCAACTCTTAGTTTATACTATTCAACCAACCACCCACAAAACCCTAGGAGCCCACTATCATCGTAAAAACGCATCGCTTCCTCCAAGGGTCAAAAACTTAATAACACCAATGACTTGGTGCTATTAATAGTATAGTAGCCTAGGTATATATTGTTTAGACGAGATTTTTTGCCATACAAGGAAGCGACACGTGGCGTAAACTATCGGCTAAATCATCAGCCGATGAAAGAAAGGTCAACCGAAGAAGGGCCCGCGCCCTGATCTGGATCGGTTTTAGTCGCGTAGAAGCACAACACGTGACACCCGCCATCGGCTGAGGGTATTAGCCGACAAAAGAAACAGCCGATAGAAGAATCTATCGACGAAAGGAGTCACGGATCACTCAAGACCGTCTTCAGTTAACAGCACCCACTAGACCTTCCCAGTCAATCGACAGAAGATGAGGGAATCGAAGTCAGTGTGCAGGGATTCAAACCAATAAAGGAAAGATTTTGAAAAAGGAATGCGAGCGCGAAGTCCACAATTAACCCAAAAAGGCAAGCAACGCCCAGCGCCGAAAAGTGCCGAGAATTACGTTCTGGCGCAGCGGATGAGGGTATGAATTTAGACAGAAAACGACTTCTATCCTATCGACTCAGAAGGAAGCCGTTGAGGATTTCACGCCGATTCTCCTTAAATCATGCCGATAATCCAAATCGGCGCCTAATAACATTGTTCGGGATGAGTATAAATACCCGAACCATCGAAGAAAAAGGGGTCCGGCAACCTCGTAAGCCCGGTACCACCCCAGCTTCTTCATTTATCTAGGAGTAGGCTAACTTAACTTTTCATATCTGCATTTACTGCTTTCCAAGGAGTATGCTTAATTATAATTCTTCTATCCCTACCTTCTTCCTTGTATCCCATTCTCAAAATCAATATAAAGTGTAAACCGACTCATTTGGTCGTGTCTTTATTTTGTGCATTTAGAGTGTAAACTGGCTCATCGGCCGTGTCTTTATTTGCTTTTCCTGTGCTTTAAAGTTACAATCGACTCCTTAGTCGTACATTTATCTCTCTATCCGGTTCGGCTATTCTAAGTCGAAACCAGTGATCCCTCTCTACCTTTGTAAACCTGCTTCGGCTGTTACCAATCATCGCGGTCGTGAGAGTTACCAGAGGAGAACCTGACCGAGAGGATCCCTCCTCGGTCCGATCGCTTGATTTTGGCACGTAGCCTACTTCGACACATCTGGAGGGTCACCCAGGGTCCGATTGCGTGCAAGCCGCATTTTAGCCCTAACAATTTTCTTGGCACACCCGGTGCGACACTAAGTTATTTTTACCTAGTCCTACCGCCAGCATGCCACAGTTCCCGAAGCCATATGAGGAATCGACACTTTTAGAGCTGTCCCTATCATAGTTGTATGGGCAACTGCCCCAGATGATGAGGTCTCTCGAAAAGAGAGTCCTTCCCTGGGACGCCAACGCCCCAGCCTAGGATGAGAGCCTCGCTTGATTCGGAAAGTTTTTAGCCCAAGGAGAGTTACGGTGGGATCCATCAGTCCCACCGCCATCGCTACCGACACAGTCAATTTTATCAGCGGCCGAGGCGCTGCAGATTACGCACCCCACAACGGCACTTATGCCGGGGGCAGAATAGCTGCAAACAGCTCCTACCCCAGCGCAAGATGGGCTGACGAGTTCAAGCATCGGCCACCAGCAGGAGACCGACCAGGGGTTACCTGCGTCAACTTTTCCGCCGGTGCATCAGCCCCACGTTGGGGACAGGGAAAGCAGGGGGCAGGCCCCAGAGATGGGATCTGCCCAAAAGCAGGCAAGCCAAGACGTGTCGTCGCCTATTTCGTTTCCCCTATCATTTCAACGGACCCACGCGGAAGGTGGGTCGGCGTGGGGGCAGGCCCCGAATGAGAAACCGGCTCAAAGCCGGGCAGGTCAGGTGACCCCGTCTCCCGAAACAGTGAAACTGGCAGAGCCGGCGACCCGGATGACCCCGGCAGTAAGCGTTCGGCTACACGCGCGAAAACGGGACGTGTTCGGCACGAAGGCCCGGATAGCGTGTCCCATGAAAGTAGATGTCGGACACCCTTATCTGGCCAATTGGAAAGGGTCATTGTTCGATAAACTCTCGGGGGAGGTAACCGAGAGCATAGTTGAACATATGGACCAAGAGTAATCAGGTCATCATCATTGACTTCGACTGATACTGGATAGCCAAAGAAAGTGTCGGCTCATTAAGCCGACACCGAAAAAAGGAAAATCGACGAAGGTCGGCTTATACTTGCCGACCACGAGAATAAATAAAAAACTAATGCTTTCCTCCCGCAGGTGAACATGATCGGCCCCAAAGGGAAGGAGCCGACCAAGGAACCCGAGCCTATCGCGAAGGAGAAATCGGCTCGGAATATACTTCGGCTTTGCACCTATTGTAAGGCCGAAATGACGGAAAAAGATAAGGATGATCTCCTCGTTCACGTACCCGAGGAGGTGGAGGATTGGTATGCTTTTATCTTCGGCGTTGACGGCATGAACCGCCTTGACCATCGACGGGGACCGGAGTCGGCTGAAGGGCCCAGCAGACAGCCCTCCAAAGAGGAGGACAATAAAGAAGAGCGCATGCCTCTTATCCAGAGATCTCCGCGAGAGTCTTATAATCGAGAGATGCCCAGGCTGACTCAAGATGGCAAAGAAAGGTCACGAGCCCCGAAGTGACAACAAAGCCCCTGCCATGGACACGGGCAAAGCTGGGTCCAGGGGGTACCCCGTGAGCCTTTCGGCCAGAGGGCCGAAAGAGGATTGACATTTGGGGTCTCACGACGCTCATCACGGATTGGGCCATGCCGGAAGCATAATTCGTCGGAGGCAGGAGAGGCCTTTGAGAGTCCCAATACCAAATTCCCTTGGCTCACCAAGGGAGAAGTAGAGACCCTGGGCACTCGACTAACCCGAGAGCTCAGGGTACAGCCATAGCCCAAGCCATGACAGAGAAGAGAGATCCTCAGGGAGTACGAGTACTTGAGGAAGATGGACCCGCCGATAGAGCTGCCGGTGGAACAGTGGTTCACGTCAACCAGACCTGCCGAATGGTAAGGGCCAGTCATGACAAAGACGCAGAAGCGTCAACTAAAGAGGCTAGGGGCCGACGCCCGTAATAATGGTGTCATGGCCCGTTGGTCGCTGCCATACCCATGGCAGAAATGGCCCACGCATTAGCGCTCCCCTGCATTGATACATCACAACCAAAAAGCGGAAGTCCTCACTGCGATGCCTCAGAAGAAAGCACTAGTACTTCAATCAGTGGTCGTGAGAACGGCGGATGAAGTCGTCCAACTAGAGCTAGAAGCTCGATTGGAGGCCCTAGAGGCCGCTGTGAAGCGCAGCTAGGAGGTGCCAGAGAGACGGTCGGTACCCGAGGAGCCCGACAAGCGGAGACTCAGTAGAGTGGCCCGATGTGGGAGGTGGCCACCCAAAGATCACGAAGAAGGCCCAATGACATCTTCGGTCGAAACAGAGGCCGAAGGAAAGAAGATGCGGACCAACATGTTATCAGTTGGCTCGGCCCAGGATGACACTCTCTGTCATGCTCCGGGGTCGAAACTGTGACCCGGCCTCGTCAACAGATTCGTCGCCCATACGGGAAGCACCGCATAGACGAAGCGTCTAACCTGCAAAAGATAGTACTAACAACTATATAGATATCAGAGCTGGAAAGTAAACTACTGAAATATAAAATACAACTCCTCAAAATAGTACATGTCAGGTCCTCACAATACATAAGTCTCTCAAAATAAAAACCCTCAAGAGTACAATATACAAGATACATCAAATCCACTGGTTGTACTAAAAATCACCAAAAATGGTACAACTACTCTCTCTGTGAACATGTAAGGATCTAGCTCGTTACTCCCTTACCTCGATCTGAAGAAGCAGCAACTAGAGGAGCATGAACTGGTGAAGATGCCCGTGAAAAATGGTCACCAATAGAGGTGTGAGAACTACATCCAACAGTAGTTCTCAGTGGGTACCGTCTCCAAGACCAACGATCTGCCCACTAAGTCTACTAGAGGCATAAGATAACGATGCAGTAAAACTGTTTAAGAAAAGCTGAAAATAACTCTACAACTACCATGCCTCTATCTAAAATGCTCAATGGGTGATACAAATAAAAGTAATGCATCTACTCGACATCAATATGCTTAGTCGACCCAATCGTAATGACTACCCAAAAAGGGCCCAGTCAAGCTTGCGCCTACCTACTACCACACATCCACACCAGAACGGGAATTACGTAGGGTATCTATGACTGCCCAAAAAGGGCCTAGCCAACGAGAACAGTGTCGACAAGTCACGATAGCAAAGTAACAGGTCTAGCTCTGGAGCGACACTCGAGGGGAGCGACCCCAATGAGGAAAGTATCTGCGCATCTCTGTCGAGCTCAATATGGCTCATACAGGCTATAGTCCAAATCCACGATCAATCAGATCGACAATGGCCAACTCACAACACTAAGACATTGGCTGGAGGTTCTCAACAGCCGGTACCCACCGATGACATAAACGGTTCCCACAACTAGCGCAGATCTACCACAGCTACCAGACTCCACTCGGCCCCAAGGCACGAGTGTAACATGCATCCCACAACATCTTGACAACTCGGCCCACTACCCGTGTGACGCCCCACTTCCCAGGGGGTCACCCATCCTAGAACTACTCTAGCTCTAGCACGCTTAACTCTCATGTTCCTCTTGGATCTCGCTACCATCCAAAATGCTATAGCCGGGTTAGAGATTTAGTTCTATTATATCATTTATATAGAGGACTAATCCAAATTCCGGGGGTGTTACATTCTTCCCCCCTTTAAGCCCTGACGTCCACGTCAGGCTCAAGCACACTCACAAGCACCAGGCGATGTGAGACTCGTCTCGCTAGCCTTAGCCGACCTTGTGAGGAGCTGCACTCCACTCGCAACGGTCATTAGCCGGGGAGCCTCGCTCTACCCGCTATATAACCCTGGCTCAGCCGAGACTCATCTCACATTTCCGGCTGGTGAATGTCTCTGATACCAACTGTGACGCCCCACTTCCCAGGGGGTCACCCATCCTAGAACTACTCTAGCTCTAGCACGCTTAACTCTCATGTTCCTCTTGGATCTCGCTACCATCCAAAATGCTATAGCCGGGTTAGAGATTTAGTCCTATTATATCATTTATATAAAGGACTAATCCAAATTCCGGGGGTGTTACAACCCGGGCAAGGAAAAACTCTAAGTCCAGGAAAAGAGAATACAGTGTGTTGGAATGTCTAAAGTATAAAAGAAACTAGCCCAAGTTGGAGTTCTCTATTAGTCTGGTTAATACATGCAACATTTGACGGGGTGCTAGTCAAGGTTCCATTATTCCATTATCATAAGCAAGGATTAATCACTAATTCTATCATACATGTTTGCAACTCAAACAACATGAAGTGAGCATTTTCATCCAATATATTCTCAATCAAACTAGTGTGTACATGAACATCATGCAAGCTCTCAACTAACATAGGGTGGACATCTCCATCATGTAAGCTCTCAATCACATAATATGGATCATCTCAACATGCAAGCTTTCAATCCTCATAATATGTACAATTTAACATGTAAGCCTCAATCAACATAAAATGGATAACTTCTCATGCTTACATCTCAATCACATAGGGTGTATATTTAAACATGCATGCTCACTATAAACATAGAATTAGAGAGCCGCCCGCAGATTTTGGAGGAAATTCAACCCACCTGGAAGTAGACGATCTGACGCCCGATCTAGCTAAAATTTGGCGTGTAGAATTCTCAGCCTCTTAGGAATCCAACACCATGAAAATCATCCAAATTCGTGACTCGGATTGGGCAATAACTGAAATAACGCACGCTGTGCGGTTAAGTCTAGAATTTCAGCAAGCGTACATAAGCTAAATAAAATGCATATATGGTATTATATACCTCAATTTGAAGCTCCCAGTAGCAAATCTAAGGTATCCTCAATCATATGAACATCTCCAAGTCTTCAAAAATCCATCTTTAATTTCCCTTAATAGGCAAGATAATCAATCCATAACATGTTGTCCAGAAATTTGCCCAAAATTTCAGCATGAACTTCCAAGATTTATAGAGACTAATCCATAAGGAATTTTCCACAGATTACAAAAGAGAATTTGCTTACCATAAACCTAAAAAGATGTCCCAACTTTGAAATCCCAAAAAAGATCAAATATTCCTATAGATATATGCATTCAAAGGTTCAATGCTCAACTGAAAATCCAAAACAAAACTGCAGTCATCCCCTGTCACGGGGTCACGAAGATCATTAAAGTTACCTGGGCCAATGAGCTCCAAATCCAGCGAGCAAGGTGTCAATGGATTCCTCGTCGAGAGTAGATACAAAACAAGCCAAATAACTCCAAAATCCCTGCACAAATGAAAGAGAAATTTCATAAATATTATGAACTATCAAAAAGTCCAATATGTGCACGAGTGCTCCAAAGATGGTAAATAAACTCTACAAAAACTCCAGATCTAGGTGAAATAGTAAATACCAAAGTTGTAGGCCTACCTCTCGTGAAGATGCCACACTGAAAATCAGCTCAAAACTTTAATAAATGAGCTCTGTAGAGCTTCTGCACCGAAACGCGACGGAGTTGGCCTAAAATCTACAACAATGGTGATGCTCCAAACTTGAGGAAGATGATAATCAAGAAGCCTCCTTTGGATCCTTCTTTTGGTGATGAAGATAAAGAGGAATAAGGTGGAATGCTCTATGGCCAACTCTACAAAAAACACAAGTGCCAAAAGAGAGAAAAGAGGGAGAAGAACACTATAAAAACACCAAGAAGAAGAAGAAGAAGAAGAAGAAGAAGAAGAAGAAGAAGAAGAAGAAGAAGAAAAACAATACCCTCAGGTTGCTACAGTAATGGGCCGAGACAGCCTCGGCCCGGCCCGCCCTTCGGCCTGGACACGTGGCAGCAATACAGCTGCTCCCACAAATTGGGTGGACGGCGCGGATGCTGCCACGTCGCGGCGGGGGGTTGGTGGGCGCCAACTAGTGGCGCGGCGATGCGTGTCCCGCATGGGGAACTCACGTGCCGCCTGACCCCCCCCTCCCCCCCCCCCCTCCCCCCCAATGCGTGCGCTGCCCAATGCGAGCGCACCACGTGTCCCGTTGTCGCCCCGTCACCTGCCGATGCGTGGCGTCGCGGAAACCTGCTGCTCCTGGTGCACGCGCATGGGCCGTGAGCTGGCCTGCTTCCACATTGAGCCCGGTAGCCCAATTTCGCCCAAAAATAGCTATTTTCATTATTTTCGTGTGCTAAATCCGTTTTTGGCATTCGTTTGATGCGCAACGCACTCGATACACCAAAAATAGGTGTTTTCTCACCGCCAACCACACGGTCAAGTCACACAAAAAATCGAGACACCACACTCCCCCTGTCACGCCCCGAGGTCGAAACTGCGATCCGGGCCCGCCAACAGATCCGCCGCCCATACGGGAAGCCCCGTATAGACGAAGCGTCTTACCTGCAAAAGAAGGATACTAAAGCTACACAGATATCAGAGATGAAAAGTAAACTACTGAAATAAATATACAACTCCTCAAATTGTACATGCCAGGTCCTCACAACACAAAAATCTCTCCAAAAAGATAAAACTCTCAAAATTAAAAAGTAGAAGATACAACCCACAATCAGTGACAGTACTAGTACATCACCAAAAGGGTACATCTACTCTCACTGGAAGAAGATTGGTAGGGATCTAGCTCGCAACTCCCTTACCTCGATCAGCAGGATCAGCAACTGGAGCTGCAGGAACAGAAGTAGAGGTCCCTTGGGAAAAGTCACCACGGCGGGTGTGAGAACGACATCCCACAGTAGTTCTCAATGGGTACCGCCAACAAGCCCAACGGTCTGCCCACTAAGTCTACTATAGGCATAAAGAAACAAATGCAGTACTGAAAGTAAAGGCTGGAAAATAACTCTACTGCTACTATGCCTCTATCTAAATGCTCAAGAAGTGGAACAAACTGAAACATGATGCATCTACTATCTCTCAAACATAATCACCCAATCTACACCGACTGCCACACAGGGTCCAGTCAAACCTGCGCCTACCTACTGCCGTTACATCCAAGGAGGACCGAACTTACGTAAGGCGTCCGTGACTGCCAAAACTGGCCCAGCCAGAGGGACTGCCTCGACAAGTCGCGATAGCAAAGTAACAGACCCAACTCCGGAGTGGCACTCGAGGGGCGCGACCCCACCGAGGAAAGTATCTGCGCATTTCTGTCGAGCTCAATATGGCTCATGCAGGCTAAAGTCCTGTGGTGACCCGGATCTCTGCAGGGCTTCTACAGTGTGACCAGCAGCTTCTGGAGGCCTATGTGGCGTGCCGGCGGTGTTTCTGCTCAAATTTGGACACAAGTGATGGACTACGGGTGTTAAATGGATCACGTGAGTAGTCGGTTGACCCCGTCGGAAGTGTAGAAGTGGTTTCGCGTGAAATGGATATTAAAATTGGACTCAGCGTGAAAATTTGGAGTAAGAACACCTTTCCGGATACCTTCGACAATTTTTCGAATTGGAATTTAGCAAAACGGACAGCGGATTTGGATTCAGCGCGCGAAAACGATCAAAATGGACTATTTACTTGTATTTTTCGGAGTCCGGATGCAAAAACACGCTTATCGAGGCAGGGACACTCTTCCGGCGGCCGGAGGGCAGCGCCGGCGGCGCAGGCAGTGGCGGAGCGCGGCGGCGGGCGGCGGCACTGGGCGCTCCGTCCATGGGGCAGGCGTGCACCGGGGGAGGGACGCGTGGCGGCCCGGGAGTGGCGGGCGCACGCGCGCGCGGTCCATGGGACGCGCGGCCTGGTGCAAGGACCGGCGGGGGACACATGGCAGCTTGTGGTTGGAGCGGTGCAGCGCGCGCGGTCCACGCGAGGAGCGGAGCAGGTGCCGGGGCAGGTGGCCGTACGCGCGGGCAGGTGGCCGTACGCGTGGGGGCAGGCGCGCGACGTGCGCGGGGCAGGCGCGGTCGGCGCCACGTGGCACAGCGCGGGACGCCGGATCCGCTGTTTGTGTCACGCCCCGGGGGTTCGAATCGCGCGGAAGAGGAGCCACCGATGCCCCTAATTCAGCCATATAATTTTTTTTTGTAAACCACTACTCCCCGACGCATGTCCAGACCCGCCGCATATACAAATTTACTCTGCAAACGGGCAGAGTCTCCTTTGTATCTGCACGGCGTCTCAACTACAAAGCGTCTCACAAGGCGTAACACATACAGTCTTTAACCACATCAGTTGAGGTCTCGAAACATACGACCAACCAATTCACATGCTCTACTAGTAGCAACTTAGAACATAGAGGCCGATGTTTTGAAAGGATAAATAATCACAAGGTTTTGAAAGCGGCATCCACACGATCCCATCATTTCTAGGAAAAACTGTTTGAAGGCCACATAAATCCACAGGGTTTGAAAACGGCACCCACTCGATGCCGAATTTTGTGAAGACAGTTCGTAAACACATAAATTCTACAAGGTTTGTAAAATCCGGTGCCCACACGACACCCACGTTTTAAAAGTAGTTTTCGCAAACGGTTTTCTTTGCTTTTCATTGTTTAAAACGGCCAAGTAAGAAAAGATATAACAATCATTCGTTTATGTGAGAAAGGAAGAGGCAACATCCACTTCGACCCCACGGGGGTGCCGCATGTAGGTTTTTAGGGATCCACAAGGATCTAAATAGGTACTATCAAACAACTAGAGGGGGGTGAATAGGTGTAATACTTAAAAACTCAATCTCAGTGCAAAATAAAAATCAATGCGGAAAATAAAAACAGCACACCGAGATTTACGTGGAAACTCCAATCCAGGAGAAAAACCACGGGACCAACACGCAATAACAATCCACTAAGAATAGAAGAATAACAAGGTGATTACCGACTCCACGGACTCACCCCCTCCTTCAGCTTCTTCGGACCTTGCGCTGACCGGTTGGATGTCCACGCAATAACAATCCACTAAGAAAAGAAGAATAACAAGGTGATTACCGTCTCCACGGATTTAACCCCTCCTTCAATTTCTTCGGACCTCGCGCTCCACCGTTTGCACGTCCACTGCACACGTTCGAATCCACGAACGCCACTCGAATCCACGAGCACACGTTTCGAATCCACGAAACGCCTTTAGCACACCGAATCCACGATGCCACGTCGAATCCACGACGCAAACTCAGTCGATAAGAATATTGACTTCGATGGTGATCCTTTGCTTAGATTCTCATTGAGGAACCGTAGAAGAAATCTCTAAGCAAAGATTAGATCAATTCGACGAAAGATATGTTCTTGAAAGAACCGTCGAATTGACCTAAAAGAGGCTATAAAGAAGAACGATAAAAACCTAGCCTCTAGGGTTGCTCTCAAGTGTTTAATTAATTGATCGGTAGAGAACCCACGTTTTTGAGAAACCCTAAACGTCTATTTATAGTTTAGAAACCTTTGGAAAGATATAAGAATCAAAAACATACCTTATCTGGAAATTTTTCAGGACGGCGATCCGGATCGGATTTACTGCGATCCGGATCGTTGTAACGAGATTGATGATTCCAGAAAACCAAGGGTTCGGGATCCGGATTGCAAGGTCCGATCCGGATCGTTCATGCAATTCAGCAAAGTCCCATGTTCGGGATCCGGATCGGAATGGCCTAGGATCCGGATTGAAATTGCCAATGAACAAGTACCCTTCGGGATCCGGATTGCAAGGTCTGATCCGGATCCTGAACATGTCCCATGTCCAATTTTTGATTTTTATGCAATTAAAAGATCATCCAAGTGTTTCTACACTATAAGAAAGTATTCGGATCACCACAATTATTTAGTTAAACATACCTGATCCTCTTGAATACTTTCTTCTTGAGATTGATGTAACTGATCCACAATTCTTCAACTTCAATCTTCAAGACTCAAGACACTGAGTGTCAACTTGAGCTCTTGTTGAATCTTCTCTAAGTCTTTGATTGCTGATTGACAATTTGATCCCTTTAAGACTCCGACTCAACTCACTGACTTGACTCACGAAATATGCCAACACCAAAATGCCGTAACACCGCAATCCACAACTAACTAGCATGAGTAATAAAGGGAAAAGGAAAGTAAAAGTCACTGTATCTGAAGACGATCAGTGTCAGAACAGCACTCTCGCGGCCTCACCGATGCCCTAGCACTCGTCCCTGGACGAACCTGTCACGGAGTGGGAAGTCAGTGACTAGAAATAGTATGATAAGCATAAAAGAACCAAAATAGGGCAAACCACAAAAACCGGAGCAACCATCTCTCTCATATATCGTCAGCGATAACCACACCCTGCACCAAAACAACACCGGGCACCTTTCCCGATCACCGCACCGAGCCCCTACCCCGGTGTCCACCGCCGAGCACCTGCCTCGGCCGCCGAGCACCTGCCTCGACATCACCGCTCACACCCCCCACCCATGAGGGCCCCCATTCCTAACGCCACCGTCGCGTGGGGTACAGGGTCAACGTACCACTTTTCCGGAAAAGCACACCCTTGCGGTGGCCAAACCGCTGGTGTGCGTGTAGCAAAACTTGAGCCTCAGATTGATATTAAGTACAATAATATAACAGGGTTAGTGCATAAACAGAAGGAGACTAACAATTCAACCTTGCCCCAACATACTATTTCTATCAGTAAATTCCTATTCCCACAATCCCCAGGAATGTACCCACCTTGTGTGCGTCGTCCTGCGCTCGACCCGTCCGCATCCGTGCACCAGTCGCCAACAACGTCCTGCACTCCTCGATGCGCGAAAGAAGAGGAAGGAGAGGGATCGTCCGCTTGCCCCACCGGTCCACCCTCGCCCGAGTCCTCGGTTACTCCTTGCCGGCGGCTACGAGGGAAGAAGTAAAAGAAAAGAGGCGGCCAAAGGAAGGAACCCTAAATTCCCATTCCCATCCGGCTATATATATTAAAAAGTTAGGGTTTACCTCAAAAGTCGTGCGGGTCGCCAGCACGGATCCCGGGACGCCCAAGGGGGCCCCAACTTCGAGAATTAATTCTGATCGGATCGGAAGTCAGTAATTGAAACCGATCGCGCCCGCGCGCTCCGCTCCGCAAGCTCTACCGCCTAAAAATATCTGCGGGCCCCGACGGTCTGTTCGGAAAAGCACCAAAAATGAGGCCCTCGGTCGGACATTACAAGAAGAGGGTGACAAGAAGGGTTTAGGAAAGTCCGGGTCTTACACCACTCACCGCTAAAAACAAGTTTCGTCCCCGAAACTTAAACTTCCCCCGCGGCGAAAAGGTCCGGGTTGCACTCCCTCATCTTCGATTCGGGTTCCCAAGTTGCCTCACGCTCTTCCTGATTGCTCCAAAGCACCTTCACGTAGGGAATTGTCCGACTTCGTAGCTTTTTGTCCTCTCGGGCTAGGATCCGTACCGGTACTTCCACGAAACTTAAGTCCTCTTTAAGCTCAATTGCGGAGACGTCGAGCACTCGCGATGGATCGGGGAGGTACTTCCGAAGCATGGATACGTGGAACACATCATGAACTCGGTCAAGGTTCGGTGGTAGGCTACCGGGCCGATGCGCTCCAGAATCTCAAACGGCCCCACGTACCGCGGGCTTAACTTGCCTCTTAACCCAAACCGCTTCACCCCTTTTGACGGCAACACCCGCAACAACACGTGCTCTCCCACCTGGAATTCTGAGTCTCGACGTCTCCGGTCTGCATAGCTCTTCTGCCGGCTCTGGGCGGTCGCCAATCGTCGCCTGATGAGGCGCACCTTCTCCCTAGTCTCAACCACTAAGTCCGGCCCCAAAAACTTTCGCTCCCCCAGATCGTCCCAACAGATCGGGGATCTACAGCGTCTGCCGTACAATGCTTCGTACGGCGCCATCTGGATGCTCGCTTGGTAGCTGTTGTTATAAGCGAACTCTGCAAGGGGTAGGTAGCGCGACCACCCGTCTCCCATATCCAGTACGCAAGCTCGGAGCATGTCCTCGAGTATCTGAATCACTCGCTCGGATTGTCCATCCGTCTGGGGGTGAAAAAATGAGCTGAAGTGTAACTTGGTCCCCAAGGCCCGTTGTAGACTCTGCCAAAAGTTCGAAATGAACCTTGTGTCTCTGTCTGAAGTAATCGATACTTGCACCCCGTGAAGCCTCACGATCTCGCCGATGTAGACTTGATCCAGTCGGTCGCGTGTCCAGGTCGTGTGGATGGGTAAGAAATGAGCCGACTTCGTTAGCCGATCCACAACGACCCAGATGGCGTCGTGTCCCTGCTGTGAACGTGGAAATCCGGTGACGAAGTCCATAGTGATTTGCTCCCATTTCCATTCGGGCACAGGTAGTGGTTGCAACTTTCCCGCCGGTCGTTGATGTTTCGCTTTCACCTGTTGGCACACCCAATATTGCGCCACAATTTGTGCCACATCGTTCTTTCGATTTGGGCCATCTGAAGGTCTGCCCCAGATCCTTGCACCTCTTTGTACCTCCGGGATGCACGGTATAGGAGGTATTATATACCCTTGGCTAGACTTTCTTCCCTTATCTCTAGCCTACCGGGTACACAAATTCGTCCCCGGCACCTTATTACATCATCTGTGTAAGTCATACAAACTCCGTCTTGCTCCGAGGGCATTCTGTCTCGCACAAGTTGTAGTCGCGTGTCCGTTATTTGATCTCCCGAGATCCTCTTGGAGATTCGTCAAACTAAATCTTATAGTCCTTTCCGGGCTTCGGCAATGTGAGCACTGGCGCCTGTGCGTGTTCGTCTTTAAGTCCCTTGACGCCCTCTTGGCACTGGGCCATCTAGACGTATCTCTCCCCTCTTTGGGTTAGCCGATTTGGGGAAGTGGCCTCCCACGAGGCATCTGTAGCGGTCTGCCCGTCCTAAGAAGCTTCGGATTTCCATCATCTCTGTTGGTCGAGTCCAGTTGATCCCTGATCCAATCCTCCTTGGATCCACTGCAATTCCAGACACCGAAACGATATGCCTCAAAAAGTCCCCCTTGCGGACCATAACTCACACTTTATAAGTTTTGGCATATGGTTTCTGACCCCAGAGGGTCTGGGGGATTACTCGCAAGTGTTCCCCATACCCCTTGTCTGTGCGAGAGTAGATCGGAACGTCCACTAAAAGGCCATCACCGACTGGTCTAAGAAGGGCTTGAATATCCTATTCATCATGCCCATGAGCACCGCTGGTGCATTAACGAGTCTAAATGGTACAACTGTAAACTTATGTTGACCATTCCGAGCTCGCAGGTCTGTTTTCAGTATGTCATTACCCCGGACTCTAGGCTGGCGATAGCTGGACCGCAGATCATTCTTTGGGAACGCCGTTTCTCCTTGTAGTTGATCGCGTAGGTCATCTATCCGAGGTAGAGGAGTATTTGTCCTTCTCGTGTCGAGATCCATACGGCACTCGGGAACGCTACTCGACTGCCTTCTACCAAGCTCCTTGCCCGCAACAAAGAAAAGCGAGCAGAAGGCGTTCCTACAAGCTAAGTTTACAAGTTCCGGTAAGTCCGTTCCCGGAGACTCGCTTGGAACTTCAAGCAGTCAACTACCGCTTAAAGATTGCCGCGACTGTCGGCCCCAAGCGCTACACCGACAACCTTTAACGGAACCTCATTAGTTCTTAGAGACTAAGAACCCGCCTCACCCTCACTTGGCAGGAAGGGGCACAGCCGCCTGCCCCGAGGGGTAGCCAGAGGGTCCAACCGAACTTATTCCTACGATAGGGATTTCTTCTAATAACTAAGGTAGGGTGAAAACTTGAAGCGAGGTGAAAGAGTGGGATGCTTAGGTGTTGCCACCAAAGTTCTAGCACGATGGTCTGAAACTCGAGTATTACCTGTTACATCATGCTCTATGGGTCCGTCCTATGGTGGGTCATCGTATAGACTCTCCCTCCTCCCGATTGCGGAGACGAGGGTGTAGATGTTGCTACGGATGATGTCCCCATTTTCGAGGGGCAGTTGCAACGATAGTGCCCCGGTTTGCCACTTCGAAAACAACGGTCTTGCTTCTGGAGACATCCGGTCACTTGGTGTATTCCATCGCAAATGATGCAAGATTTGTCCACCGGCCATTGTCCTCTCGTCGGCGCATTCTTGGTTCCTTGTTGCAATCTCGAGTATTTAGGAGGCCGGCTCCTCTTGGTATGCCCTCTTCCGAAGCTTGGCCGAGTTCATTTCTTATCCCTATTGTGTTCTGAGCTCTCCCGTCAGTCTCGTGAAGTCGTAAATCCGCGCTCCACCGCGGTGGCTCTATCGACCGCCTCCTGGAAGGCGTGCAAACCCGCCGTTTGCACCGCCTTGAAGATGTCGCTCTATAAGCTATTCACAAATAGATGGGCCTTGTGAGATTCATCTCTTATAACAAGGGAAACACATTTGATCAACCTCACAAATGCCCGTTGATATCCCATAACTGCCCGACTTCCTTGCTTGATGGGCTTCAGGTCATCTTCCACCTGCTGTTTGATGCTGTCGGAGAGAAGTGCCCCAAAGAGTTTTCCTCGAAACGTGGTCCAAGATGGAAGGGCGGTGCCCTCCGAGGGGTCCGGGCGCACCGTCTTCTACCACTTGCGGGCGTCTCCCTCAAGAAAAAGGGCTGCCAAAGGGGCCCATTCACCCTCCTCCATTAGCAAAGCTTCGAAGAGCCTTTCCATGGTATCTACCTATTTTCCCACGACCCAAGGGTCGGCCGTCTCTCCCTCAAGGGGTTCCCAATAACGGCTCCCAGCGTAGGTCCCAAAGTTGCTGGTGCGGCTGGTCCGGGCAGAGAAGCCTGGGCGACCCCCATTGGTGTAGTCGACCATTGCACCCACTATCGCATCTGTTCCATAAGGGTTGCTAGCTGCCCGGCCATCTCTTGTAGTCGTTGTCGGAGAAGCTGATACTCCGCCGCTGTTCGCACCGTACTTTTTGCCCCTGTGTTCTCCGCTGATAGCCCATTTCGGGCCATTATTCGCTATATGCAAAGAAACCAAGTCAACCCTAGGCCTAACTGGTCTAGCACCACGACCTACGGACACACCGAAATTAAATACCCCTTTATCCCTCGTACACTCGCGTTTTGCTTATCTATCCCCAGTTTACTTTATTAATCACTAGCTAGTGTCTTGTGTCCCGTGGATGTTAGGCCCCGACTGCTGTGGTTAAAGTTTACCGCTTTGATACCATCTTAATCTGTCACGCCCCGGGGGTTCGAATCGCGCGGAAGAGGAGCCACCGATGCCCCTAATTCAGCCATATAATTTTTTTTTGTAAACCACTACTCCCCGGCGCATGTCCAGACCCGCCGCATATACAAATTTACACTGCAAACGGGCAGAGTCTCCTTTGTATCTGCACGGCGTCTCAACTACAAAGTGTCTCACAAGGCGTAACACATACAGTCTTTAACCACATCAGTTGAGGTCTCGAAACATACGACCAACCAATTCACATGATCTACTAGTAGCAACTTAGAACATAGAGGCCGATGTTTTGAAAGGATAAATAATCACAAGGTTTTGAAAGCGGCATCCACACGATGCCATCGTTTCTAGGTAAAACCGATTGAAAACCACATAAATCCACAGGGTTTGAAAACGGCACCCACTCGATGCCGAATTTTGTGAAGACAGTTCGCAAACACATAAATTCCACAAGGTTTGTAAAATCCGGTGCCCACACGACACCCACGTTTTAAAAGTAGTTTTCGCAAACGGTTTTCTTTGCTTTTCATTGTTTAAAACGGCCAAGTAAGAAAAGATATAACAATCATTCGTTTATGTGAGAAAGGAAGAGACAACATCCACTTCGACCCTACGGGGGTGCCGCAATCCACAACTAACTAGCATGAGTAATAAAGGGAAAAGGAAAGTAAAAGTCACTGTATCTGAAGACGATCAGTGTCAGAACAGCACTCTCGCGGCCTCACCGATGCCCTAGCACTCGTCCCTGGACGAACCTGTCACGGAGTGGGAAGTCAGTGACTAGAAATAGTATGATAAGCATAAAAGAACCAAAATAGGGCAAACCACAAAAACCGGAGCAACCATCCCTCTCATATACCGTCAGCGATAACCACACCCTGCACCAAAACAACACCGGGCACCTTTCTCGACCACCGCACCGAGCCCCTACCCCGGTGTCCACCGCCGAGCACCTGCCTGGGCCGCCGAGCACCTGCCTCGACATCACCGCTCGCACCCCCCACCCATGAGGGCCCCCATTCCTAACGCCACCGTCGCGTGGGGTACACGGGTCAACGTACCACTTTTTCGGAAAAGCACACCCTTGCGGTGGCCAAACCGCTGGTGTGCGTGTAGCAAAACTTGAGCCTCAGATTGATATTAAGTACAATAATATAACAGGGTTAGTGCATAAACAGAAGGAGACTAACAATTCAACCTTGCCCCAACATACTATTTCTATCAGTAAATTCCTATTCCCACAATCCCCGGGAATGTACCCACCTTGTGTGCGTCGTCCTGCGCTCGACCCGTCCGCGTCCGTGCACCAGTCGCCTACAACGTCCTGCACTCCTCGATGCGTGAAAGAGTACGAAGGAGAGGGATCGTCCGCTTGCCCCACCGGTCCACCCTCGCCCGAGTCCTCGGTTACTCCTTGCCGGCGGATACGAGGGAAGAAGTAAAAGAAAAGAGGCGGCCAAAGGAAGGAACCCTAAATTCCCATTCCCATCCGGCTATATATATTAAAAAGTTAGGGTTTACCTCAAAAGTCGTGCGGGTCGCCAGCACGGATCCCGGGACGCCCAAGGGGGCCCCAACTTCGAGAATTAATTCTGATCAGACCGGAAGTCGGAAATTGAAACCGATCGCGCCCGCGCGCTCCGCTCCGCGAGCTCTACCGCCTAAAAATATCTGCGGGCCCCGACGGTCTGTCCGGAAAAGCACCAAAAATGAGGCCCTCGGTCGGACATTACAAGAAGAGGGTGACAAGAAGGGTTTAGGAAAGTCCGGGTCTTACAGTTTGCTATTCGGCGATGACGTGGCGTGCTGTGGGCATTTCGGGCGCTTGATGGAAGGCCCAGATCGGGCGCACTGTGTGCGCCCGAATCTCTCCGGGCGCCCTAAACTTGGGATATAGGGGGAATTAATGGATTTGTTGAGGTTTGGCTATAAAATCCCCCTTTGGCAGCACATTTTGGCCTTCTTCCCGAGCCCATCCTTCTGTGAGGTTTTAAGGAAAGTTGTTCATCATCTTGTGGAGCATCTCGTGATGGATTCCCAGATTTTTTGGAGGCCTCAATATCTGCGCTTTCTCCGACGCGGTGCACTGCGACGTTTCTTGGATTTTGGCTTCCACCATAACTTTTTGGTCCGCGAGGCACCCTGGATCATCCCGATGGAATTTTGAGCCGATTTTTGTGGCAGTGCGTTCACGAGAGGTAAGGCTTCGTTCTCCGTGTTGATCACTTCTCCGCATTTATAGTTTTTGGCACAGTTCCCGAGGTGTTTTGGTGACCCCTTTTCTACTATGAGATTTTGGACAGCAGAGGCTTGTCGATTTTCTATCTTGACCTACGAGCATCGGAATGAGCCATTTAAGGACTCCATTGATATCTACTCTTCGAGAGGAACGCACTCGTATTTTTATTGGATTTTTCTGAGGACTCTTCAAAGGTGAGATTTAAGCTTCTTTGGGGTTGTATCCCGCAGTTTTTGCAGTGTTGAGGATGCCGGCATACCAACTTGTTTAATTTGTATCTTTGCCTACAGGTGTCAGAATGAGGTGTATAAATACTCGTTTTGGGGCTACTCGTCGCAAGGATCACAACCGTGATTTTTTTGAGATTTTTAGAGGACTGTATGCAGGTGAAAATCCCCCTCTTCTCTGCTGGTTGGTAAAAACAGCATGCGCTGTTTTGGGGATATTGTGGTGTTGGTTATTGATTGTTGGTGATGTTGTTGGTTGGAACAGAGGCTTGTGCGGCTGAATACCGAGGGTGCAGTTTTGGCAAATTTTGGATAGCGTGTGACTACGCACTTCACGGACTTCGGCTTTGCCTGTGGAAAGCGTTTCAGGTGGGTTGCTTCGTCTCCAGAACCGGTGGACGGTTCTCTAATTCTGTATGTTAGAATGCATGCATGTTTAGGGTACACTATTTGTGATTAAGGGGTAAGCTTAGGAATGTTAATTGTACAAGGAATTGCAAGTGAATGTCCATGTTAAATATTATTGAGAACTTGCTAGATTTGGATATCCAGGATGATGAATAGTAAAAGCTTACCTAAAGGGATTTACCCTATGTGATTTTTAGCTGCATGTTTAATTGTACTATATTTAGCATCGAGATGGAAGCTTGAGGAATGGCCTAGATCATGCAGATTGATATATTATAGTAGTGATCTTTTTGCATGCCATGTTGCACATAGTCTTTTATGATATGATTACTCGATGGAGTAGGAGGCTAATCTATGTGCGGGTATCATTCTGATGATTTTAATGGACCATGGATTATGGACGGGTGTTGTAGATAGGTGGATTTGGCAGGTGGAGCTACTATTTGCTATTTTACCTTTTATCTTTCTTGAGGACATTTGCATGCTTGTATGGTCATCTAGATAGGCCATCTTTTACTGCTACACTATCTTATTGGAACTTGACTTAGGAGAAACCATGTTTTACTTCTTTTCTCCTTATTGGTTATGTGAGGACCCGGATCCCCACGACGAGATTACTGGTTGACCAGCAGCTTCTGGAGGCCTATGTGGCGTGTCGGTGCCATTTGAGCACCAACTTGACACTAGTGATGGACTCGGTGTGTTAAATGGATCACGAGAGTAGTCAGAGGACCCGTCGAATGTTTAGAAGTGGTTTCGCGCGCAATGGATATTAAAATTGGGCTCAGTGCGAAGTTTGGACAAAAGAACACCTTTCCGGATGCCATCGGCAATTTTTAGAGTTGGAATTTAGCAAAACGGACAGCGGATTTGGATTTAACGCGCGAAAACGATGAAAATGAACTACCTACTTGTATTTTTCGGAGCCCGGTTGAAGCACACGGTTTTCGAGGCAATAGACACTGTTCCAGCGGCTGGGGGCAGCGTCGGCGGCGGCGGGCAGCGGCGGAGCGGGCTCGTGCAGGCGGCGGAGCGACCGCGGGCAGGCGCGGGGGCGCGGGCAGGCGCGCAGGCAGACGCGCGGGCAGGCGCGCGGGCGTGCGGGTAGGCGCGCGGTACACGGCGCCGGCGTGCACCGGAGGGTGGACACGTGGTGGCCTGCGGTAGGTGCGGTGTAGCGCGCTCGGTGCACCGAGCTTGTGCGGATCGCCTCGGGGCGCGTGCCTGGCAGAGAGCGCAGGCGGCGCTGGCAGGCACGCTGACCGCGGTTTCCCGCGCATTTGGAGCGCCACGTGTTGACACCGTGCTGGGCCACGCGTCGTGCGGTGGATGGCCCCGCACGGCTGTTCGCTGGTTGTCGAGCGACGTGGAAGCCCATGGGGGATTCGGGCCCGCACAGTGTTGGGCCGGGCCCAACACTATAGCAGCCCGAAGCAATTCGGGCGCCCGAAACCGAGACATATCCATCATTTTTGGATTTGTTTTCTGGCGCCTATTTAAGTGATCCGTGCCGCTTCTTCTCCCCATTTTTCGGCATTTTCGAGCTTCCCCTCGCCACGACGCCTTCAGCAAAGATGACTCCCGTGCAGTGCTGCTTCCTTCTGTGGATTTCTAGAATTTTACGTGGCACACTTCTCGAGGTTTCCATTTTTACGGCGCGACGCGACGCTCGTTCATTTGTGATCTTCTTCGTCGCGTTTCGGTGCGAGGACTCCCCCGGCCTACTCCGACCACCTTTTCGAGCGATTCTTACGCCGTTGGATCCGAGACGGAAAGAGCTACGATCTAGGTATTTTCAGCTTTCCCTCGTTTCGCGCTTTTCGACGAGTTTTTCCAAGCTTTCTGCGACTATTTTGCTGTGGTTGAGATTTGGACAGCGGTTCGATCATTTGGCGATATCTCCGCATCCGGGCATCGGATTGAGGCGTGCCTATACACTTTTTGCATCTACGCGTCGCAAGGATTACCGTCGTATTTTTCAGGGAATTTTCTGAGACTTTCCCAAAGGAATACTTCTTCCCCCTTTACTGTGCAGAGTATTACAAATGTGTTGTTGTGAGGTTGTGTGCACCCTGTATTGTGGAATTTGTAACTCGGCCTACAGGACTCGGAATTGGACGTGTAGGTACCCGTTTCGAAGGTCTCGACGCGAGGATCGTAACTGTATTTTTGTCGGATTTTTCAGAGTTCTTGATGCAGGTGAAAAATCCACATCTTCGGTACTGTTTTCAGCAGATGGTGTATACTTGGATATATTTAGCATAAAGTGCAACTTAGACCTTTTGTTGTACCCAGGAAGGTTCGCGAGTGTTTTTGGAACATTGCTAGGAGCCGAGGTTTGCGCGACATGTACCGTGGTTGCGGGTTTAGCGGATTGTGCGTGCAAGTGGCCACGCTCTTCACCGACCCCAGGTTTGCCTTGGATTGAGCAGTTCAGGTAGGTAAGCTTAATATTAGTAACTGTATAAGGATTAATAAGGTTTCTATGTTATGATGAATGTAAGCGCACTTGTGAGGATGTCACCCCTCTATGACTGATAGCAGGCATATTTAATGTACACCCGATATGAGCAAGAGGTAAGCAGGGAATGGCCTAGATTTTGTGGTTATTGTACATTTTGGGTGAGTTGGAGACTTAGCATATGGTAGACGGTTATATTTATCCCATGCTAGATGACATAGAGATCTTACATGTTTATCCATTGGCCTACTTGTGTGAGATTGGTATATCATAGTAGGATTACTTTAGCATGCTTTGCTACCATATGTTTCACTCTCTTTTATCGTTCCTGAGGACAAAAGCATGCTTGAATGGACATCTAGATAGGCCATCTTTTACTGCTGCACTACTTATTGGAACTTGACTTAGGAGAAACCATGCTTTTCCTTTCTCCTTCTTTGTTAGTCAGGTGGTTTGTGTTGCTCGGGTTCGAGCAGGGGTCGGGACTTGGTGTCTGGGACAGGTTGGATTAGTTTGTGGGGTTTTGCGGCGACCGCGGATATTGGGCCGTTGACCGGATATTTACTTATGCATCAGATTGGGTGTCAGTTTTCTCTAGTAGATGGAGTTTTCCACTTATCGTTTAGTTGCATCCGATTGAGGTCGGGTCTTTCTTTAGTGGTTGGGTATTCCCACTTTGATCAGAGCCGTGATCAAAGTCCTGCTATACAGAGATACTTGTTACTGAGATACTTTACTCGTGTGGGTCGCTCCCCTCGAGTGCCACTCCGGAGGTAGGCTTTTGGACCCAGCCATCTGTGCTGGTCTGATACTTATTTTGGGATGCGAGCCATGTGGGCTGGTCCCGCGGTTTCGAGCTATGTGTGCAGATTCCGCTGAGAAGGCAGTACTAGTTTTACTGGTGACACTAGATTGGGTTACTACCGGCATTTACCTTATTGTTGCGCTCGTGCCTGGGGGCCGAGTGGAGTCTAGTAGCTGTGTTTAGACCAGTGCTAGTGTTGTTGGGGGCCGTTTGGTTTGACGGTGGTCCCGTGTCGTTGAGAGTACTTTGACCGTTGTGTGTGAGGTTGAGTACGTTGAGTCTATCTGTTCTGAGAGAGAGCGTGGATTTCGACTATAGCCTGCATGAGCCACTATTCGATAGCGAGTTAGTCCGTTTGGACGCCCTACGTAATTCCTTCCCGTCAGCGGGAGGTGGTTGTAGGTGGGCGTAGGTTTGATTGGACCAGATGTGGCAGTCCGCTCGATTGGGTCGATTGTGCACTTCATGTGCTGGTGGTTGCATACCATTCTTTGCTTCTCCCCTTTTGAGCATTTAGATAGAGGCATGGTAGCTGTTGAGTGTCATCAGGGTTCTTGTTCAGTTCTCACGGTTTTGGTTAGTTTATGTCTCTCGAGGACTTAGTGGGAAGACCGTCGAGTCTGGCGGTGGTACCCACGGAGAACTCCCTTTTTGGTGTAGTTCTCACACCCTTTGGGAGTTTTCCCCCTCCTTTTTCCTTTCTCTCCATTGTTTTGCAGAGTCTTAGCGGGTATTGCTGATTCTGCGGTTGTTGATCGAGGCGAGGGAGTCGCGAGCTAGATCCCTACCCGTCGTTGGAGAGTAGCGGTACCCCTTCAGAGGAGACCTGCAGTAGATTGGCTATTTTGTTTTCCTCTTTTGAGAGACTCATGTAGTGAGGACATGATATGTACTGAGAGCCTGTACACTAATGTATTTATTGGACATACCTCCCTGTTGAGTTGTGAGTTTTGTATATGAGGATATTGTATGATTATCATTTTTAGGAGATGAACATTGTTTTATTATTTCTAGTTGTACAGTAGTTGATTTTAGTTTTACAGCAGATTTTTATCTATAGCTTTGATATCTATTAGCTGTAGTACTTTTTTTCAGGTAGGACGCTACGCCTATGCGGAGTGTGGCATAGGTGGCCGATCTGTTGGCGAGCCCGGGTCGCAGTTTCGACCCCGGGGCGTGACAGATTTGGTTTGTATCAGAGCCTAGGTTGTAGGTCATGGTGGACGTAGAAACCCTAGGCTTATGGTTTGACCCTTGGATGACTTCGTGAGAGTCGTGATTTATAGCGAGAGTCCTGATTGAGTTTTATAACTCTCCCAGGGGACGGGACGAGTGATTGGCATGTTTATTCTCCTAAGTGACTATGTTGGCTGCAGACAACATAATGCTGTGGAATGGGTGACATGCTCTAGACTTTCGCTTGATTGGGTCGAGAGTTGTTGTGTGCTATTTTGTGGTTTCGTCGTGGCGAGCTGTGTCTCCCCGACGCTGGGTTTTGACCCGTGTGCATCCTGTCATGGCAGTTGAGCTTGAGCGGTTGGTTTTGGGCCGGATACCCGGATTGAGGTCAGTGAGTTTCGGACCCAGATGACAGGATTGTTAGAGGCTTATCAGCGGCAGAGTGAGCAGCTGGTCTGGGTGACACAATTGTCGGAGCACTGAGTCGCCCCCTCCGTGTCAATGTTTAGTGTCGAGGCACCGAGGCAGGGTGGATAGTTGACAGCAGAGGAGCTGTAGGGCATGTTTGATTGAGTGAGCCAGATTTGGTAGATGAACCACCCCGACTCGTAAGATTGAGTTTGGAGCCTTTGGAGGCAGAGTCGCGGTTGGTGGTGATGGAGTGATCAATTGAGAGCCTCCTTGTGCTAGAGAGTTTATGCAGTCGTTGAACTACGCACTCCAGGTTTCGAGGGACGAGGCGCATAGGACATGTGTGGCTGGGAGTGGATTGCGCCAGGATACCTTTCAGTTTAGTTGGTCCCTCTGTTATGGATTATTGATGCCTCGATGGTGTAGGCGTTGTGTATGGAGCGTGGCGCTGCAGTTCCTTTGGATAGGGATCTGCCGCCATAGGCGAGTTCTGGATATTAGCGCTTGGCGCCGGGTGATGGAGGACAGATCGGCCGGCAGAGACATTTCTGATTTCTTTTCTTGGATAGCAAATTTCTGAGATGCGAGAGATCGGGTGGACCCCGAGGGCAGCATCAGCATCTTTATCAGAGTAGCGCGGCGGTAGCATGGATTGGTGATCTGCGGAGTGCCGCATTCGTCGCCCCAGCGTGAGCAGAGACAGAGGTCGTGCTCCCCAGGTGGACAGTCTTGATTTTCAGGCAGATTGAGCGACGACCACGTGCTTTGAGCGGATGAATCTGTGCAGCCCGCTTGGAGGGCGCCACGGTAGTGGATCGAGTGTCACAGGTGGGATTTCATCACAGCAGTCGGAGCTAGAGCATGTTGCATTCCTGCATGGACTAGAGGTAGATTTGTTACCACGTGCACTAGAGGTACAGGTTCCTGTTAGTGTTGTGCATGTGGAGGAGGCTTGTGGATCATGTCCAGTGCAGTTGAGGCCGCGAGTTATGCCGGCAGACTTATTGGTAATTGTGGTAGTTCGGCGTTTTGACCCAGTGCTTGGGATTGGTTGGCGCAGTGCCACAGGATGTTGGGCTGCGGAAAGAGAGGACTTTGATTTTCTGCAAGGCAGACGAGAGGAGGCTTGGTTGTTGAGATTGTTAGAGCACACAGGCTTTAGCGATAGTGTGAGAGGTGCTTACGGCGGCACCGGGACTCAAGGATATCCCTGTGCCCACGAGATCCCGGGTGTGATTTCACCTGAGTTGTTGATGATGCCGCCGGTTAGGGAGATAGAGATTGTGTTTGACGTGGTTCGGGGAACCGCACCACCCTCGACAGCACCTCGTTGGATATCGCCTGTAGGGCTGAGAGAGCTGATGGCGCAGTTGCAGGATCTGATGGATCGAGGGGTCTGTTTGACCTAGTGCCACGCCGTTGATACACGGTGGTGATGCCACGTCGTTGATACACGACTGTGAGGGTTCTTTTATGGTTCGAGTGTAGACAGGTTCGGGTGGTATCTAGGACCTTTTGATGGAGCTATACTCCGGCAGTTATTGTATGATGCGAGTACCTACTTGGAATCAGACAGCCGAGGACTTTGCCTAGATGGCATTCAGGATCCGGTAAGGGCATTATGAGCTCATAGTGAGGCCAAGTGGATTGATTAATGCCCTGTTGTCTTCAAGATTTGAGGAATTGTGTGTCCCAGTTGTACTTGGACGGATTGGGAGTGGTGTTCCCTAGGGATATTTTGATTTACTCCCAGAGCGACTTGGAGCACGAGGAGCACTTGTGGATGTGCTACCATGCCTGTGTGGATGAAGCTGTATGCCAAGTTAATGAGATACAAGTTTTAGCTTCAGAAGCTTATTTCTTGGGTCACATTGTGTTAGCCGTAGGGGCGGCTGTAGGAATCCGGCCAATAGGGATACTAGTTGGGAATTGGCCGAGATCAATATTTATGGTCAAGGTAAGGAGCTTCTTGGACTGGGCAGTGCCAGGAGAGCTTGGCAATCGGATTATGAGCTGATACCAGCGCCAATGCTAGTATTTCCAATGTTGGGAGATGGATCGGCGAGTTATAGTGATGCCTCCCATAGTGGCTGTGGAGTACCGTGGGTTTATCTTCGGTCTGCGCTTCATCAGTCCAACCCTATGAGTATTGTGGTTGGACGAACCGCTGTTTTGTTGGCAGCTTGGGTCCCACATATGAGCCTTTCAGTACGCCTATTATTTCCAGCTTTGATTGATATACCTGGGCGTAGGCCATGCCTGCTTGGCTACCAGTTTTGGTTACTCAGCATTCCTATTCTATACTATGTGATAGATTAAGAGTTCAACTTCAGTTTACAGTTTTTGCCATACGGCACCAGTTGAGACTGCAGCTTTCAGCATCTTGAGTGGGATTTACTCGGATTGTCGTCGATGGTTCGGACTTTTGACCGTGAGTTTGGGCATCAGTATTATGATCGCCTTTCGAGCCAGCTTTGTAGTATGCTGTGTTACGGCTTTTTGTGTTAGCATATTTCGTGAGTTGAGTCGGAGTCTTAAAGTGATCAAATTGTCAATCAATAATCGAAGACTCAGAGAAAATTCAACAAGAGCTCAAGTTGACTCTCAGTGTTTTGAGTCTTGAAGATTGAAGTTGAAGAACTGTGGATCATATACATCAACCTTAAGGAAAATAGATTCGGATTGATCAGGTACGTTTAACTAAATAATTTTGGTGATCCGAATACATTTGAGTAGTTTAGAAACACTTGGATAAGTTTTCAATGCATAAAAATAAAAAACTGGACAAATTGGATGTTCAGGATCCAGATCAGACCAATCCAGTCCGGACCCCGAACATAGTTTAGTTCATGCGCCTTTCAGTCCGGATCGGATTCCTGTTTCAGTCCGGATCGGATTCATGTTTCAGTCCGGACCCCGAACCTTGTTTTTTCAGGAATTGCTGAAAAAAGACGACAGTCCTGAACCAGTCCGGACCGTCGTGCGGGAAAAATTCTGTTAAGTCAGTTTTTGATGCTTATCTCTTTCCAAAGGTTTCTAACCTATAAATAGACACTTAGGGTTTCTCAAGAACTACCGATTAATTAATAAAACACTTGAGAGCAACCCTAGAGGCTGGTTTTTATCGTTCTTCTCTTTAGCCTCTTTTAGGTCAATTCGACGGTTCTTCTAAGATCTATCTTTTGTTGAATTGATCTAGTCTTTGCTTAGAGATTCCTTCTACGGTTCTTCAATGATTTTCTAAGCAAAGGATCACCATCGAAGCTTTTATCAAGTTTGCGTCGTGGATTCGACGTAGCATCGTGGATTCGATGTGTTGAAGGCGTTTCGTGGATTCGAAACGTGTGCTCGTGGATTCGAGTGGCGTTCGTGGATTCGAACGTGTACAATGGACGTGCAGTCGGTGAGCGCAAGATCCGAAGAAGTTGAAGGAGGGGTTTGAGTCCGTGGAGTCAGTAATCACCTTGTTATTCTCCTTTTCTTAGTGGATTGTTATTGCGTGTTGGTCCCGTGGTTTTTCTCCTAGATTGTAGTTTCCACGTATATCTCGGTGTGCTATTTTTATTTTCCGCATTGGTTTTTATTTTGCACTGAGATTGGTTTTATAAGTATTACACCTATTCACCCCCCCCTCTAGTTGTTTGATAGTACCTATTTAGATCCTTATGGATCCTAATATATAAAAACCTACAAGTGGTATGGAGCGGGTTTTCGGTTCATCTATCATGTCGGGTGAAAGTGGTAATATTTTTAGACCTCCTCTTTTTGATGGGACTAATTATGCTTATTGGAAAGTGCGGATGAGAGCTTTTCTCATCGCAATTGATGAGCGGGTATGGCAATCCGTGGAATACGGTTGGGTTCATCCTGTTGAGGAAGTAGGAAATTCTACTACCCCAAAACCTCCCTCTAGATGGTCCAAAGAGGAATTCGAAAGATCTTCTTACAATGGGAAAGGTATGATGTCACGCCCCGGGGGTTCGAATCGCGCGGAAGAGGAGCCACCGATGCCCCTGATTCAGCCATATATTTTTTTTTTGTAAAACATTACTCCCCGGCGCGTGCACAGACCCGCCGCATACACAAATTCGCTCTGCAAATGAGCAGAGGCCCCTTTGTATATGCACGGCGTCTCAACTACAAAGTGTCTCACAAGGCGTAGTACATACAATCTCTAACCACATCAGTTGGGGTCTCGTACACATACAACCAAACAATTCACGTGACATTCTAGCATTCACTTAGAGCATAGAGGCCGGTGTTTTGAAAGGATAAATAATCACAAGGTTTTGAAAGCGGCATCCACACGATGCCCTCGTTTGTGAAAACAGTTCGTAAACACATAAATCCCACAAGGTTTATAAAGCTTGGTGCCCACACGACACCCACGTTTTAAAAATAGTTTTCGCAAACGGTTTTCTTTGTTTTTCATCGTTCAAAACGGCCAAGTAAGAGAGAACGTAGTATTCATTCAATTATTCAAAAAGAAAGGAAAGAAAAGGGCAACATCCACTTCGACCCCACGGGGGTGTCGCAATCCACAACTAGCTACCATGAATAATAAAAGAAAAGGGAAAGAAGAGTCACTGTATCTGAAGTCACCCATAAATCAGATCAGCACCCTAACGTCGTCACCGGCGCCCTAGCACTCGCCCCTGGACGAACCTGTCACGAAGTGGGAAGTCAGTGACTAGAAATAGCATGATAAGCGTAGTAAACAAAGATAAGGCAAACCACAAACACCGGAGCAACTATCCCTCCCATGCACCTTCCACCTTAACCACACCCTGTATCATTACGACATCGGGCACCTTCCCCGATGCCCACCGCCGAGCACCTGCCTCACAAAGCAACATCGGGCACCTTCCCCGATGCCCACCGCCGAGCACCTGCCTCGGCCGCCGAGCACCTGCCTCGACGTCACCGCTCACACCCCCCACCCATGGGGGCCCCCATTCCTAACGCCACCTCCGCGTGGGGTACACGGGTCAACGTACCACTTTTCCGGAAAAGCACACCCTTGCGGTGGCCAAACCGCGGGTGTGCGTGTAGCAAATTTGAGCCTCAGATTGACATTGAGTATCATAACATAACATAACAGGGTTAGTGCATAAACAGAAGGAGACTGACAATTCCACCTTGCCCCAACATGCTATTTCTAACAGTTAAACCCCATTCCCGAAACCCCCGGGAACGTACCCACCTTGTGTGCGTCGTCCTGCGTTCGTCCAGTCCGCGTCTGTGCTCCAGTCGCCCACAGCGTCCCGCACTCCTGAAGGAACATAGGCAAATCGAGACTTAGAAGTCCGAAACTTACAACGACTCCCTACAGCGTGCGGCGGAGTTCTTCGCACGGCACCGGCCCGTGCGACGAACACCCTGCCAGGGCGCAGCCCCGCGCGGCACCAGCCCGCGCGGCGCCCCTCCTGCGGGCGGCCCCGCGCGGCCGAGCGCCGCGCGGGCGCGCGGCCCGCGGTGCGGGGCGACCCCGGCGCGGCACCAGCCCGCGCGGGCGCCCCTCCTGCGGGCGGCCCCGCGCGGCCGAGCGCCGCGTGGGCGCGCTGCCCGCGGTGCGGGGCGACCCCGCGCGGCACCAGCCCGCGCGGGCGCCCCTCCTGCGGGCGGCCCCGCGCGGCCGAGCGCCGCGCGGCGCGCTGCCCGCGGTGCGGGGCGGCCCCGCGCGGCACCAGCCGCGCGGGCGCCCCTCCTGCGGGCGGCCCGCGCGGCCGAGCGCCGCGCGGTGCGCGCGGCCCGCGGTGCGGGGCGGTCCCCGCGCGGCACCAGCCCGCGCGGGCGCCCCCCTCCTGCGGCGGCCCCGCGCGGCCGAGCGCCGCGCGGGGCGCGCGGCCCGCGGTGCGGGGCGGCCCCGCGCGGCACCAGCCCGCGCGGGCGCCCCCTCCTGCGGGGCGGCCCCCGCGCGGTCCGAGCGCCGCGCGGGGTGCGCGGCCCGCGGTGCGGGGCGGCCCCGCGCGGCACCAGCCCGCGCGGGCGCCCCCTCCTGCGGGCGGCCCCCGCGCGGCCGAGCGCCGCGCGGGCGCCCGGCCCGCGGTGCGGGGCGGCCCCGCGCGGCCGTGCGCCGCGCGGGCGCGTGGCCCGCGGTGCGGGGCGGCCCCGCGCGGCACCAGCCCGCGCGGGCGCCCCTCCTGCGGGCGGCCCCGCGCGGCCGAGTGCCGCGCGGGCGCGCGGCCCGCGGTGCGCGACGGCGCCGGGCCTCCTCCCTCCTCGTGACCAACAAAGAAAGAAAGAGGGAGATTCCCCGAACGAAACGCGTCCGACTCACCTTGATGTGCGAAAGAGGAGGAAGAGAGGGATCGTCCGCTTGCCTCCACCGGTCCACCCTTGCGGTGTGCTTGGTTTCTCTTTGCCGGCGGCTACGAGGGAGGAAGAAAAAGAAAAGAGGCGGCCACCAAAAGAAAAATAAGAGGAACCCTAATCCTCTTTCCCTCACGGCTACATATATTACTAAGAGAATTAGGGTTTACCTTAAACGTTGTGCGGCTGCCAACACGGATCCCGAGGCGTCTAAGGGGGACCCCAACTTCGAGAATTAATTCTGGTCAGACGGGAGTCGGAAAAATAAACCGATCGCGCCCACGCTCCGTTCCGCGAGCTCTACGCCTAAATTATTTGCGGGCCCCGACGGTCTGTCCGGAAAAATGCCACAAAATTGGTGCCCCCGGTCAGGCATACAAGAAGAGGGTGACCAGAAGGGTTAAGGAAAAGCCGGGTCTTACACCACTTACCGCTAAAACAAGTTTCGTCCCGAACTTAATCTTCCCCAGCGGCGAACAGGTCCGGGTAGCACTCCCTCATCTTTGACTCGGGTTCCCAAGTTGCCTCACGCTCTTCTTGATTGCTACCAAAGCACCTTTACGTAGGGAATCGTCCGACTACGCAGCTTTTTGTCCTCCCGGGCTAGGATCCGCACTGGTACTTCCGCGAAACTTAGATCCTCCTTGAGTTCAATCGCGGAGGCGTCAAGCACTCGCGATGGGTCGGGGAGGTATTTCCGAAGCATGGATACGTGGAACACATCATGAACGCGGTCAAGGTTCGGCGGGTAGGGCGAGGCGGTAGGCTACCGGGCCGATGCGCTCCAGAATCTCAAACGGCCCTATGTACCGCGGGCTCAGCTTTGCCCCTCAACCCAAACGCTTCACCCCCTTCGACGGCGACACCCGCAGTAAACAGTGCTCTCCCACCTGGAATTCCAAGTCGCGACGTCTCTGGTCGCGTAACTCTTTTGCGGCTCTGGGCGGTCGCCAAACGTCGCCTGATGAGGCGCACCCTTCCCTCTGTCTCGGCCACTAGGTCCGGCCCCAAAAACTTTCTCTCCCCCAGATCGTCCCAGCAGATCGGGGATACTACAGCGTCTGTCGTACAACGCTTCGTACGGCGCCATCTTAATGCTCGCTTGGTAGCTGTTGTTATAAGCGAACTCTGCAAGGGGTAGGTAGCGCGACCATCCGTCTCCCAAATCCAGCACGCACGCCCGAAGCATGTCCTCGAGTATCTGGATCACCGCTCGGATTGCCGTCCGTCTGGGGGTGAAAGGCTGAGCTGAAGTGTAACTTGGTCCCAAGGCTCGTTGTAGACTCTTCCAAAAGTTCGAAACGAACCTCGTGTCCCTGTCCGAGGTGATCGCGTTGGCCCCCGTGCAGCCTTACAATCTCGCTGAGGTAGACCTGTGCCAGCCGGTCACGTGTCCAGGTCGTGTGGATGGGTAGGAAGTGAGCTGACTTCGTTAGCCGATCCACGACAACCCAGATAGCGTCGTGTCCCTGTTGCGAACGGGGGAACCGGTGACGAAGTCCATTGTGACTTGCTCCCACTTCCATTCGGGCACGGGTAGAGGTTGCAATTTCCCGCCGGCCGCTGATGCTCGGCTTTCACCTGTTGGCATCAAACAGTGAGCCACGAACAGCGTCACATCTCCCTTCAATCTTGGCCACCAGAAGGTCTGTCGGATATCCCGGTACATCTTGGTGCCTCCAGGGTGCGCCACGTAGGGGCGCAATGTGCTTCAGTCAGGATTTCTTTCTTTAGATCCGGCAGATCGGGCACGCAGATCCGCCCTCGGAACCGAAGGGTGCGTCCGTTCCCACTGCAAAGTCTCCTTCTTGCTCCGGTGAAATCCTATCTGTTCCAGCTGTAGCGGGATCCGCACCTTGGCCTTCCGAATCCTCTCCAATAGGGTCGGCGCGAGTTAGGGTCAACAGTCGCTCAACCGTCCCTGCTGGTACCACTTCCAACCTCAATCGTGAAAATTCCGCGATCAAGTCGTTCTGCTGCGTGATCGCGCCCGCCGAAGTTCCTTCTGCTTGTCCCTTTCGGCTTAGAGCGTCGGCTACCACATTTGCTTTCCCGGGTGGTACTGGATGGTTAAGTCGTAGTCCTTCAGTAGCTCCAACCACCTCCTCTGCCGTAGGTTAAGCTCCTTCTGGGGTGAAAAGGTACTTAAGGCTTTGGTGGTCCGAGAACACGTTGCAATGCACACCGTAGAGGTAGTGCCTCCACGTTTCAGAACGAAGACCACTGCGGCAACTCCAAGTCAGGGGTCGGGTAGTTCTGTTCGTAATCCTTGAGTTGTCTGAACGATATAGGCAATGACTCCCCCCTAACTCCTTTTTACTCCTCCCAGTACTCCTCCTATTCGCGATGCATCGCAAGTAGACTTCGTAGTCTTCTCCGGGGTTGGTAAGGCAAGCACAGGCGCTCTTGTTAAACCGTTTCTTAAGTTCTTCAAAGCTCTCTTGGCATTGGACCGTCATATGAACTTTCCTCCTTTCGGGTAGGCTGGTTCAGAGGGGTCGCAATCTTCGAGATACCCTACCACGAAACGTCTGTAGTATCCAGCAAGGCCCAAGAAGTGCGCACCTCTGTCATGTGGTCGGCTGGGGCCAGGTCGGTCACCGACTTCCACCTTCTTGGGATCCACGCGCCTCCTTCTGCCTGAGATATGCCCTAGAAAACCCCACTCTTCGCATGAATCCCGATTCACTCCCCTCTTCGCATTTCTTAAGTTTTGCGAAACAGCTCTGCTCCCTAAGGGTCTGTAGAACAAATTCGAAGGGCTCCTCGTGCTTCTCATCGGTGGTGGAGTCCACCCACCCACCAGCACACGGATGTCGGCGATGAAGACCAAAACGAATGATCAGGAAGAGGTTGAAAACCGGTTCATCATGTCCATGACACACCTTGCTTGGGGGCATTGGTAAGCCCGAAGGCATTACTGTGAACTGTAATGGCCATACCGAGTCGGAATGCCGTCTTCGGAATATCCTCGTCTCGAACGCGGCGTGGTGTAGCCCGACGCAGGTCCGTATTTTTGAAAAAAAAGTCTGCACCCCGCAGCTGGGCAAAGAGGTCATCAATCATAGGTAAGGGGTACTGGTTTTCACTGTGGACTGTTGTGGTGATTTCCGGGTAGTCGATGCACAACCGCA
>CM055063.1:44401253-44499210 GCA_029204045.2 Tillandsia leiboldiana | reverse complement strand
GGGACCCCAACTTCGCGAATTAATTCTGTGTCCAGACCGGGAGTCGGAAAAATAAACCGATCGCGCCCACGCGCTCCGTTCCGCGAGCTCTACCGCCTAAATTATTTGCGGGCCCCGACGGTCTGTCCGGAAAAATGCCAAAAATGAGGCCCCCGGTCAGGCAGTACAAGAAGAGGGTGACCAGAAGGGTTAAGGAAAAGCCGGGTCTTACACCACTTACCGCTAAAAACAAGTTTCGTCCCCGAAACTTAATCTTCCCCAGCGGCGAACAGGTCCGGGTAGCACTCCCTCATCTTTGACTCGGGTTCCCAAGTTGCCTCACGCTCTTCTTGATTGCTCCAAAGCACCTTTACGTAGGGAATCGGCCGACTACGCAGCTTTTTGTCCTCCCGGGCTAGGATCGCACTGGTACTTCCGCGAAACTTAGATCCTCCTTGAGTTCAATCGCGGAGGCGTCAAGCACTCGCGATGGGTCGGGGAGGTATTTCCGAAGCATGGATACGTGGAACACATCATGAACGCGGTCAAGGTTCGGCGGTAGGGCGAGGCGGTAGGCTACCGGGCCGATGCGCTCCAGAATCTCAAACGGCCCTATGTACCGCGGGCTCAGCTTGCCCCTCAACCCAAACCGCTTCACCCCCTTCGACGGCGACACCCGCAGTAACACGTGCTCTCCCACCTGGAATTCCAAGTCGCGACGTCTCTGGTCCGCGTAACTCTTTTGCCGGCTCTGGGCGGTCGCCAAACGTCGCCTGATGAGGCGCACCCTTTCCTCTGTCTCGGCCACTAGGTCCGGCCCCAAAAACTTTCTCTCCCCCAGATCGTCCCAGCAGATCGGGGATCTACAGCGTCTGTCGTACAACGCTTCGTACGGCCCATCTTAATGCTCGCTTGGTAGCTGTTGTTATAAGCGAACTCTGCAAGGGGTAGGTAGCGCGACCATCCGTCTCCCAAATCCAGCACGCACCGCCCGAAGCATGTCCTCGAGTATCTGGATCACCCGCTCGGATTGCCCGTCCGTCTGGGGGTGAAAGGCTGAGCTGAGGTGTAACTTGGTCCCCAAGGCTCGTTTAGACTCTTCCAAAAGTTCGAAACGAACCTCGTGTCCCTGTCCGAGGTGATCGTCGTTGGCACCCCGTGCAGCCTTACAATCTCGCTGAGGTAGACCTGTGCCAGCCGGTCACGTGTCCAGGTCGTGTGGATGGGTAGGAAGTGAGCTGACTTCGTTAGCCGATCCACGACAACCCAGATAGCGTCGTGTCCCTGTTGCGAACGGGGGAATCCGGGTGACGAAGTCCATTGTGACTTGCTCCCACTTCCATTCGGGCACGGGTAGAGGTTGCAATTTCCCCGCCGGCCGCTGATGCTCGGCTTTCACCTGTTGGCAAATCAAACAGGAGCCACGAACAGCGTCACATCTCCCTTCAATCTTGGCCACCAGAAGGTCTGTCGGATATCCCGGTACATCTTGGTGCCTCCCAGGGTGCGCCACGTAGGGGGCGCAATGTGCTTCAGTCAGGATTTCTTTCTTTAGATCCGGCAGATCGGGCACGCAGATCCGCCCTCGGAACCGAAGGGTGCCGTCCGTTCCCACTGCAAAGTCTCCTTCTTGCTCCGGTGAAATCCTATCTCGTTCCAGCTGTAGCTGCGGATCCGCACCTTGGCCTTCCCGAATCCTCTCCAATAGGGTCGGCGCGACTGTTAGGGTCAACAGTCGCTCAACCGTCCCTGCTGGTAACCACTTCCAACCTCAATCGTGAAAATTCCGCGATCAAGTCGTTCTGCTGCGTGATCGCGCCCGCCGAAGTTCCTTCTGCTTGTCCCTTTCGGCTTAGAGCGTCGGCTACCACATTTGCTTTCCCCGGGTGGTACTGGATGGTTAAGTCGTAGTCCTTCAGTAGCTCCACCACCTCCTCTGCCGTAGGTTAAGCTCCTTCTGGGTGAAAAGGTACTTAAGGCTTTGGTGGTCCGAGAACACGTTGCAATGCACACCGTAGAGGTAGTGCCTCCACAGTTTCAGAACGAAGACCACTGCGGCAAGCTCCAAGTCATGGGTCGGGTAGTTCTGTTCGTAATCCTTGAGTTGTCTTGAAGCATAGGCAATGACTCTTCCTTGCTGCATTAGTACTCCTCCCAGTCCTATTCGCGATGCATCGCAGTAGACTTCGTAGTCTTCTCCAGGGGTTGGTAAGGCAAGCACAGGCGCTCTTGTTAACCGTTTCTTAAGTTCTTCAAAGCTCTCTTGGCATTGGACCGTCCATATGAACTTTACTCCTTTCCGGGTTAGGCGGTTCAGAGGGGTCGCAATCTTCGAGAAACCCTCCACGAAACGTCTGTAGTATCCCGCAAGGCCCAAGAAGCTGCGCACCTCTGTCACTGTGGTCGGCTGGGGCCAGTCGGTCACCGACTCCACCTTCTTGGGATCCACTGCGACTCCTGCTGCTGAAATGATATGCCCTAGAAACCCCACTTCGCGAAGCCAGAATTCGCATTTCTTAAGTTTTGCGAACAGCTCCTGCTCCCTAAGGGTCTGTAGAACAATTCGAAGGTGCTCCTCGTGCTTCTCATCGGTGGTGGAGTAAATCAGGATGTCGTCGATGAAGACCACAACGAACTGATCCAGGAAGGGTCTGAAAACTCGGTTCATCATGTCCATGAACACCGCTGGGGCATTGGTAAGCCCGAACGGCATTACTGTGAACTCGTAATGGCCATACCGAGTCCGGAATGCCGTCTTCGGAATATCCTCGTCTCGAACTCTGAGCTGGTGGTAGCCCGACTGCAGGTCGATTTTTGAAAAGACAGTTGCACCCCGCAGCTGGTCAAAGAGGTCATCAATCCTAGGTAAGGGGTACTTGTTTTTCACTGTGACTTTGTTGATTTCCCGGTAGTCGATGCACAACCGCAAGCTCCCGTCTTTCTTTCGTACAAAGAGTACAGGTGCGCCCCAAGGGGACACACTCGGTCGGATAAACCCCTTGTCCAGAAGGTCCTCTAGCTGCGCCTTAAGTTCCTTCAGCTCCGCGAAGGCCATCCTGTAGGGGGCCTTCGTGATTGGTCGAGTGCCGGGTGGAAGCTCAATGGGAAAGACAACTTCTCGCTCGGGGGGTAATCCAGGTAGTTCGGCCGGAAAAACATCTGGGAAGTCCCTCACCACAGGGATGTCGGGGAGTGCCGTGGAGGATCCGGCGGCCAGGGCACCGACACCAAGTAGGCCATACACCCGCCCTCTACCAGCTTCCTGGCTCGGGATGCAGGAATCATGGAAGAAAAGGAAACGCTCTTGCAAGCCAAGTACACGTTCTCCGGAAAATCGGGGTACATCAGTCGTACCTCGCGCTTCTCGCAGTCTATGACCGCAAGGTACCACGTGAGCCAATCCATTCCGAGCACTACATCATACTCTTTCAATAGAATGACTACCAGATCCCAGGGGCAACGGAAGCCTTCCCATCCATATAGGGCAGGGAGGCACCATGTTGCGTGCCTCCAAGGATCCCCCCGCGGTGTGTACGGTCATCAAACTGGGTAAGGGTCTCAACTCAAAATCATGGGTCAGTGCGAAGTCTCGGGACATAAACGAGAGGGTCGCTCCGGTGTCAAAAGGGTTCTAGCGCGATAAACAGAAGCAAGAGTGATACCTGCGACGACGTGCTCAGACGGGTGCGTCTCCTGCTGACCCATCGAATAGACGCGGCCTCCAGTTGTTTCTTCACGCTGTTGGTAAAGAACGCCCCGAATAGCTGCTGTTTAAAGGTAGTCCATGACGGAAGGGTAGCGCCCGACGCAGAGTCGGGGCGTACGGTCTTCCACCAAATGCGGGCGTTCCCCTCGAGCAAGTGGGCGGCCAGGGGGACCCGCTCATGGTCTTCCATCAATAGGTCCTCGAATAATTTCTCCATCGTATCCACCCATTTCTCCACAACCCAGGGGTCCGTCGTGTCCCCCTCGAACGTTGGCGGATCGTATTTCTTGAAGTCGGCCAGGTTGGCGCGCACACGGTCTCGCTCGTTTGGTAGGTTCGCCCCCTTGTCCTCGGCTGTGGATCTAGTCCTGGCCATGATCTGAACATTTGCACGAACCAGTTACTCCTAGTTTAAATAAGACGGCACGCCACTAGTGCTGGCACTAGAGGGAGAAAAGAAAAGAACACTAATTCCCTCCCCTCTTTTTCCCCCAACGAGCACTCGCGTTTTATTTATCCCGTGTTCACTTTATTACTCAGTAGCCAGAGTATTGCGCCCGTGGATGTTAGGCCCCGACTGTTGTGGTTAAAGTTTACCTCTCTGATACCATCTAAATCTGTCACGCCCCGGGGGTTCGAATCGCGCGGAAGAGGAGCCACCGATGCCCCTGATTCAGCCATATATTTTTTTTTTGTAAAACATTACTCCCCGGCGCGTGCACAGACCCGCCGCATACACAAATTCGCTCTGCAAATGAGCAGAGGCCCCTTTGTATATGCACGGCGTCTCAACTACAAAGTGTCTCACAAGGCGTAGTACATACAATCTCTAACCACATCAGTTGGGGTCTCGTACACATACAACCAAACAATTCACGTGACATTCTAGCATTCACTTAGAGCATAGAGGCCGGTGTTTTGAAAGGATAAATAATCACAAGGTTTTGAAAGCGGCATCCACACGATGCCCTCGTTTGTGAAAACAGTTCGTAAACACATAAATCCCACAAGGTTTATAAAGCTTGGTGCCCACACGACACCCACGTTTTAAAAATAGTTTTCGCAAACGGTTTTCTTTGTTTTTCATCGTTCAAAACGGCCAAGTAAGAGAGAACGTAGTATTCATTCAATTATTCAAAAAGAAAGGAAAGAAAAGGGCAACATCCACTTCGACCCCACGGGGGTGTCGCAATCCACAACTAGCTACCATGAATAATAAAAGAAAAGGGAAAGAAGAGTCACTGTATCTGAAGTCACCCATAAATCAGATCAGCACCCTAACGTCCTCACCGGCGCCCTAGCACTCGCCCCTGGACGAACCTGTCACGAAGTGGGAAGTCAGTGACTAGAAATAGCATGATAAGCGTAGTAAACAAAGATAAGGCAAACCACAAACACCGGAGCAACTATCCCTCCCATGCACCTTCCACCTTAACCACACCCTGTATCATTACGACATCGGGCACCTTCCCCGATGCCCACCGCCGAGCACCTGCCTCACAAAGCAACATCGGGCACCTTCCCCGATGCCCACCGCCGAGCACCTGCCTCGGCCGCCGAGCACCTGCCTCGACGTCACCGCTCACACCCCCCACCCATGGGGGCCCCCATTCCTAACGCCACCTCCGCGTGGGGTACACGGGTCAACGTACCACTTTTCCGGAAAAGCACACCCTTGCGGTGGCCAAACCGCGGGTGTGCGTGTAGCAAATTTGAGCCTCAGATTGACATTGAGTATCATAACATAACATAACAGGGTTAGTGCATAAACAGAAGGAGACTGACAATTCCACCTTGCCCCAACATGCTATTTCTAACAGTTAAACCCCATTCCCGAAACCCCCGGGAACGTACCCACCTTGTGTGCGTCGTCCTGCGTTCGTCCAGTCCGCGTCTGTGCTCCAGTCGCCCACAGCATCCCGCACTCCTGAAGGAACATAGGCAAATCGAGACTTAGAAGTCCGAAACTTACAACGACTCCCTACAGCGTGCGGCGGAGTTCTTCGCACGGCACCGGCCCGTGCGACGAACACCCTGCCAGGGCGCAGCCCCGCGCGGCACCAGCCCGCGCGGCGCCCCTCCTGCGGGCGGCCCCGCGCGGCCGAGCGCCGCGCGGGCGCGCGGCCCGCGGTGCGGGGCGACCCCGCGCGGCACCAGCCCGCGCGGGCGCCCCTCCTGCGGGCGGCCCCGCGCGGCCGAGCGCCGCGCGGGCGCGCTGCCCGCGGTGCGGGGCGACCCCGCGCGGCACCAGCCGCGCGGCGCCCCTCCTGCGGGCGGCCCCACGCGGCCGAGCGCCGCGTGGGCGCGCTGCCCGCGGTGCGGGGCGACCCCGCGCGGCACCAGCCCGCGCGGGCGCCCCTCCTGCGGGCGGCCCCGCGCGGCCGAGTGCCACGCGGGCGCGCTGCCCGCGGTGCGGGGCGGCCCCGCGCGGCACCAGCCCGCGCGGGCGCCCCTCCTGCGGGCGGCCCCGCGCGGCCGAGCGCCGCGCGGGCGCGCGGCCCGCGGTGCGGGGCGGCCCCGCGCGGCACCAGCCCGCGCGGGCGCCCCCCTCCTGCGGCGGCCCCGCGCGGCCGAGCGCCGCGCGGGCGCGCGGCCCGCGGTGCGGGGCGGCCCCGCGCGGCACCAGCCCGCGCGGGCGCCCCCTCCTGCGGGCGGCCCCCGCGCGGCCGAGCGCCGCGCGGGTGCGCGGCCCGCGGTGCGGGGCGGCCCCGCGCGGCACCAGCCCGCGCGGGCGCCCCCTCCTGCGGGCGGCCCCCCGCGCGGCCCGCGGTGCGGGGCGGCCCCGCGCGGCCGTGCGCCGCGCGGGCGCGTGGCCCGCGGTGCGGGGCGGCCCCGCGCGGCACCAGCCCGCGCGGGCGCCCCTCCTGCGGGCGGCCCCGCGCGGCCGAGCGCCGCGCGGGCGCGCGGCCCGCGGTGCGCGACGGCGCCGGGCCTCCTCCCTCCTCGTGACCAACAAAAGAAAGAAAGAGGGAGATTCCCCCGAACGAAACGCGTCCGACTCACCTTGATGTGCGAAAGAGGAGGAAGAGAGGGATCGTCCGCTTGCCTCCACCGGTCCACCCTTGCGGTGTGCTTGGTTTCTCTTTGCCGGCGGCTACGAGGGAGGAAGAAAAAGAAAAGAGGCGGCCACCAAAAGAAAAATAAGAGGAACCCTAATCCTCTTTCCCTCACGGCTACATATATATACTAAGAGAATTAGGGTTTACCTTAAAAGGTGTGCGGCTGCCAACACGGATCCCGAGGCGTCTAAGGGGGACCCCAACTTCGAGAATTAATTCTGGTCAGACCGGGAGTCGGAAAAATAAACCGATCGCGCCCACGCGCTCCGTTCCGCGAGCTCTACCGCCTAAAATTATTTGCGGGCCCCGACGGTCTGTCCGGAAAAATGCCAAAAATGAGGCCCCCGGTCAGGCATTACAAGAAGAGGGTGACCAGAAGGGTTAAGGAAAAGCCGGGTCTTACATATGAACGCTCTATTTAATTCTCTTTCCTCGACTGAGTTCACACGAATTTCCGCGTGTGAAACCACGAAGGAAATTTGGGATATTATCAAAATTACACATGAGGGTACTAATCTTGTAAAAATTCAAAAGCTCCAGATGCTTACAAGTCAATTTGACTCTATTTATATGGAAGAGCATGAATTGTTTACAGATTATTACACTAGACTTCAAGATGTAATCAATACTTGTGCTAATTTAGGAGAAAAGATCCCGGAGTCGAAAATTGTAAGAAAGATACTTCGGACTCTTCCGGAACGGTTTAGGGCAAAGGTTACCGCCATTGAAACCGTTAGTCATCCGGATGAGATGAGAGTAGAGGAATTAGTAGGTGCTTTACAAACTTATGAGATGAATTTTCCTACTAATCAAGTTTCTTCCAAGTCTTCTTCTAAGCTTACAGGTGTTGCATTCAAATCTACAAAGGAAGAAGATGGAGAATCAAGTTCCGACGATGAAATCACTTTTGCCGATTTTGAAGAACAATTGGCGCGGATCGTAAAGAAATTTCGTCGGAAGTTTTGGAAGAATCAAACCAATGGATCTTCATCCTCGAAACCATCTAAAGGATCATCGGGTTCTAAATCCTCTAACCTCAAAAGCTCTGCAAAACCTTCTAAGGAAAAAGATGAATTCGAAGGGGAAATCCAATGTTATAGATGCAAAGGCTACGGCCATATTTCAACGGATTGTCCTTCACCGAAATCATATAAAAAGAAGGCTTTGCAAGCGAAAACTTGGGACGATTCTATTTTTAATGAATCGACCTCAAGTAAAGAGGAAAAAGTCGTTGCCTTACATGCTTCTCAAATTCCCTCTTCTAATTTTTGTTTATCATCTCTAATCACTGACTCTGTTCCTTTGATTTTGCATGAAACATTAACATCCGGCGGAGAGTCATCTAGTGAGGGGGAGTCGGACGAAGAAGAACTCATTGAGGCATATCAACAACTTCTTACGGAATCAAAGAAGATGGCCAAGCATATTAAGAAGTTGAGGAAGCAACGACTTGAGATTCAAGACGAGAATCATGCTTTAAAGATCAAACTTCATGATCTCGAGGAGGAACGAGAACGTTTATTGGATAACAATAAAATCCTCCAAGAAAAGCTAAACCAATCGGAGACAAACGCTAAATCATATATGGACAAGATTGGTTTTGTAGAAAAACAGTTTGAGGAAATTCATGTCACCAACCAAGCTTTGACCAAGCAAGTTCATCAACTTAAATCCGACATACAAAGGCTTTCAACTGGTTTCAAGAAATTTGATTGTATGTCCGAATTAGGTCAAACAAACAAGGTTGGTTTGGGATTTAAAAAGAACCAAACTGTGAAGGCTTCAAGTTCCACAACTAAGTTGAAAGGAAGAACTTGTCACCAATGTGGACTTGAAGGACACTTGATGAAGATGTGCCCGAAAAAGAGAAAGAGGAATTCTTCGGCAACTTCATCTACGGAGCGAACTCAATGGAAACAAAAGACACATCAAGTCAATGGAGTTCACTCAATTCACCAAAGGTCTGAGCCACAACATCAATCATACAAGTGGATCATTGCGAGGCAAAGACCTAAGGTGGACCGACAGTCAAAGCTATCATCTCCCGGCCACAATGAATCAAGACAACCCAAAATTCGACAATTTTGGATACGAAAAGGTGATATCTTTCCATGTCTCAAGTTCTAAATAGCTTATGACTGTATGTAATGCTTTGATTGGTTTTTCTTTCATATTTTTCTGAATCTTTGCATTACATGTTTTTAATGCTCTTCGTTTTTATGTTTTGTTTTTGAACAAAAAGGTTTTAACGAACAAGTGCATTGAATAAAAAGGGTTTCACTTTCAATCACTCCAATTTAATTTTATATGAATTATCAACTTTACTCCATAATCATAATTCTTGAAGATACTTCATTATAGGAGTTTTTGATAATTATATTCATCAAATTTTAGTAATCAGGTGTGATCTTTAGATGATTAATCTATCTCGGTTGTGTGAGTTCTTTGTGATAAACATGAGACAACTGATAGACTAAAATTTGGGATTTAATTCTTTCACATAAGAGATTGTATTTTCTTACATGGGTAATGAAATGAATTGCAAAAGATGTGGAAAGAGTTACATCCGAAAGGAGTGTGAAAACTACCACCACATGTTAGAAAGAGCTGCCACCCCGGTCGTCCGGTTAGTGTGTGAAGCTACCACATGTTTTGGATGCTAGAAAAATATTTTTGAAATTTTTTAGATGAAGCATTCGGAGATTTAAATTCAAAGTTCTTATTTTGAACAATCTCTTGGTTGGTATAAGGTGGGATAGTTAAAAGATGCTCAAAGAGCCACCCTTAGGTATTTTAGTGCATATCTCAATTTAGAAGGGTAAAATTCAAATTGATGTCATTTGGAAATCTCTGTAAGTCATCTTTGTAAATCCGTTACATCTTGATAGACTTTGGATCTCAAGATTATTTTTGATGACTTGTGTTTGATTTATATAACATGAAAAACGGTTTATAATGTTTTATCTTTGTTTTTCATGATTTCGGAGTAAATCTTTTTAATTTTTGTAAAATTAATTGGGTTGAATGACATCTATATGATCTCATATTATTTTCAAGCACTTAGATTGTTTTCTTGATGGAATACAAATCGGTAATTCAAATATTTCAAAATCTGGATTTATTTCAAAAAAATTATTTGTTTTTTGCTCTTGAGTACCGGTACGCAATCTGCGTTTTTGTTATATATTAGTGATTTCTTTTTGCCTATATTCACTGTTTGACAATTTGTGACAAAAAGGGGCAGAACAGAAATAGGGGGAGAACAGAGATAGGGTGTAAGACCCGGACTTTCCTAAACCCTTCTTGTCACCCTCTTCTTGTAATGTCCGACCGAGGGCCTCATTTTTGGTACTTTTTCGGACAGACCGTCGGGGCCCGTAGATATTTTTAGGCGGTAGAGCTCGCGGAGCGGAGCGCGCGGGCGCCATCGGTTTCAATTTCCGACTTCCGGTCTGATCAGAATTAATTCTCGAAGTTGGGGCCCCCTTGGGCGTCCCGGGATCCGTGCTGGCGACCCGCACGACTTTTGAGGTAAACCCTAACTTTTTAATATATATAGCCGGATGGGAATGGGAATTTAGGGTTCCTTCCTTTGGCCGCCTCTTTTCTTTTACTTCTTCCCTCGTAGCCGCCGGCAAGGAGTAACCGAGGACTCGGGCGAGGGTGGACCGCTGGGGCAAGCGGACGATACCTCTCATTCCTCCTCTTTCGCGCATCAAGGTGAGTCGGGGGTGCGTTCTTGTTCGTGTTCCTTTTTCTTTTTATTTTGTGGTCACGAGGAGGGAGGGGGGGCGGTGCCGTCGCGCACCGCCGAGCGCGGGGCCGCCCGCAGGAAGGGTGCCCGCGCGGGCTGGTGCCGCGCGGGGTCGCCCCGCACCGCGGGCAGCGCACCCGCGCGGCGCTTGGCCGCGCGGGGCCGCCCGCAGGAGGGGCGCCCGTGCGGGCTGGTGCCGCGCGGGGTCGCCCCGCACCGCGGGCAGCGCACCCGCGCGGCGTTTGGCCGCGCGGGGCCGCCCGCAGGAGGGGCGCCCGCGCGGGCTGGTGCCGCGCGGGGTCGCCCCGCACCGCGGGCAGCGCACCCGCGCGGCGCTTGGCCGCGCGGGGCCGCCCGCAGGGGGGGCGCCCGCGCGGGCTGGTGCCGCGCGGGGTCGCCCTGCACCGCGGGCAGCGCACCCGCGCGGCACTCGGCCGCGCGGGGCCGCCCGCAGGAGGGGTGCCCGCGCGGGCTGGTGCCTCGCGGGGTCGCCCCGCACCGCGGGCAGCGCACCCGCGCGGCGCTCGGCCGCGCCGGGCTGCCCGCAGGAGGGGCGCCCGCAAGGGCTGGTGCCGCGCGGGGTCGCCCCGCACCGCGGGCAGCGCACCCGCGCGGCGCTCGGCCGCGCCGGGCCGCCCGCAGGAGGGGCGCCAGCGCGGGCTGGTGCCGCGCGGGGTCGCCCCGCACCGCGGGCAGCGCACCCGCGCGGCGCTTGGCCGCGCGGGGCTGCCCGCAGGGGGGGCCCCCGCGCGGGCTGGTGCCGCGCGGGGTCGCCCCGCACCGCGGGCAGCGCACCCGCGCGGCGCTTGGCCGCGCGGGGCCGCCCGCAAGGGGGGCGCCCGCGCGGGGTCGCCCCGCACCGCGGGCAGCGCACCCGCGCGGCGCTTGGGCTCGCAGGGCCGCCCGCAGGAGGGGCGCCCGCGCGGGCTGGTGCCGCGCGGGGTCGCCCCGCACCGCGGGCAGCGCACCCGCGCGGCGCTCGGCCGCGCCGGGCCGCCCGCAGGAGGGGCGCCCGCGCGAGCTGGTGCCGCGCGGGGTCGCCCCGCACCGCGGGCAGTGCACCCGCGTGGCGCTCGGCCGTGCCGGGCCGCCCAGGCGGAGTGTGTGCCGCACGGGCCGGTGCCGTGCGGGGAACTCCGCCGCACATTGTTGGGAGTCGGTGTGAGTTTCGGACCCCTTAGTCTTGACTTGCCCATGTTCCTTCAGGAGTGCAGGACGTTGTTGGCGACTGGTGCACGGACGCGGACGGGTCGACCGCAGGACGACGCACACAAGGTGGGTACATTCCCGGGGATTGTGGGAATAGGAATTTACTGATAGAAATAGTATGTTGGGGCAAGGTTGAATTGTTAGTCTCCTTCTGTTTATGCACTAACCCTGTTATATTATTGTACTTAATATCAATCTGAGGCTCAAGTATTGCTACACGCACACCAGCGGTTTGGCCACCGCAAGGGTGTGCTTTTCCGGAAAAGTGGTACGTTGACCCGTGTACCCCACGCGACGGTGGCGTTAGGAATGGGGGCCCTCATGGGTGGGGGGTGTGAGCGGTGATGTCGAGGCAGGTGCTCGGCGGTGGACACCGGGGTAGGGGCTCGGTGCGGTGGTCGGGAAAGGTGCCCGGTGTTGTTTTGGTGCAGGGTGTGGTTATCGCTGACGATATATGAGAGGGATGGTTGCTCCGGTTTTTGTGGTTTGCCCTATTTTGGTTCTTTTATGCTTATCATACTATTTCTAGTCACTGACTTCCCACTCCGTGACAGGTTCGTCCAGGGACGAGTGCTAGGGCATCGGTGAGGCCGCGAGAGTGCTGTTCTGACACTGATCGTCTTCAGATACAGTGACTTTTACTTTCCTTTTCCCTTTATTACTCATGCTAGTTAGTTGTGGATTGCGGCACCCCCGTGGGGTCGAAGTGGATGTTGTCTCTTCCTTTCTCACATAAACGAATGATTGTTATATCTTTTCTTACTTGGCCGTTTTAAACAATGAAAAGCAAAGAAAACCGTTTGCGAAAACTACTTTTAAAATGTGGGTGTCGTGTGGGCACCGGATTTTACAAACCTTGTGGAATTTATGTGTTTGCGAACTGTCTTCACAAAATTCGGCATCGAGTGGGTGCCGTTTTCAAACCCTGTGGATTTATGTGGCTTTCAAACGGTTTTTCCTAGAAACGATGGCATCGTGTGGATGCCGCTTTCAAAACCTTGTGATTATTTATCCTTTCAAAACATCGGCCTCTATGTTCTAAGTTGCTACTAGTAGATCATGTGAATTGGTTGGTCGTATATTTCGAGACATCAACTGATGTGGTTAAAGACTGTATGTGTTACGCCTTGTGAGACACTTTGTAGTTGAGACGCCGTGCAGATACAAAGTAGACTCTGCCCGTTTGCAGAGTAAATTTGTATATGCGGCGGGTCTGGACATGCGCCGGGGAGTAGTGGTTTACAAAAAAAAATTATATGGCTGAATTAGGGGCATCGGTGGCTCCTCTTCCGCGCGATTCGAACCCCCGGGGCGTGACATAGGGGGAGAACAGAGATGCTCAAGATAGGGGGAGTAAAAGAAAAGAGATGATGAAAAATGAGCCGAAAAACAAAAAGAACCAAAAGGACGAATCAAATGTAGGATTTACATTTAATTTCTAACGACTAACGTTTGATTTTGTTTGGAGTTTTGTTTTGCAGGAATTACATCACTTTAAGACTCCAAGTCCTAAGTCATAGAGTTTGTTCTAAGATTGGTTCAAATGTAATTTTTGTTTGTTGGATCTTTCACGCAAAGAAAGTCAATGTTTTGGTGATGACATTGAGTTTCGATTTTTTGGTTTAAGATGAGTATCTTGAGCGTTTTATGTATTTTTGGGTTTTGTCACGAAATTGCCAAAGGGGGAGATTATTACGGCTTTTTGTGTTGGCATATTTCGTGAGTTGAGTCGGAGTCTTGAAGTGATCAAATTGTCAATCAACAATCGAAGACTCAGAGAAAATTCAACAAGAGCTCAAGTTGACACTCAGTGTTTTGATTCTTGAAGATTGAAGTTGAAGAATTGTGGATCATATACATCAATCATAAGGAAAATGGATTCGGATTGATCAGGTACGTTTAACTAAATAATTTTGGTGATCCGAATACATTTGAGTAGTTTAGAAACACTTGGATAAGTTTTCAATGCATAAAAATAAAAAACTAGACAAATTGGATGTTCAGGATCCGGATCAGACCAATCCAGTCCGGACCCCGAACATAGTTTAGTTCATGCGCCTTTCAGTCCGGATCGGATTCCTGTTTCAGTCCGGATCGGATCAATGTTTCAGTCCGACCCCGAACCTTGTTTTTTCAGGAATTGCTGAAAAAAGACGACAGTCCTGAACTAGTCCGGACCGTCGTGCGGGAAAAATTCTGTTAAGTAAGTTTTTGATTCTTATCTCTTTCCAAAGGTTTCTAACCTATAAATAAACACTTAGGGTTTCTCAAGAACTACCGATTAATTAATAAAACACTTGAGAGCAACCCTAGAGGCTGGTTTTTATCATTCTTCTCTTTAGCCTCTTTTAGGTCAATTCGACGGTTCTTCCAAGATCTATCTTTTGTCGAATTGATCTAGTCTTTGCTTAGAGATTCCTTCTACGGTTCTTCAATGATTTTCTAAGCAAAGGATCACGATCGAAGCTTTTATCAAGTTTGCATCGTGGATTCGGCGTAGCATCGCGGATTCGATGTGTTGAAGGCGTTTCGTGGATTCGAAACGTGTGCTCGTGGATTCGACTGGCGTTCGTGGATTCGAACGTGTGCAGTGGACGTGCAGTCGGTGAGCGCAAGATCCGAAGAAGTTGAAGGAGGGGTTTGAGTCCGTGGAGTCGGTAATCACCTTGTTATTCTTCTTTTCTTAGTGGATTGTTATTGCGTGTTGGTCCCGTGGTTTTTCTCCTGGATTGGAGTTTCCACGTATATCTCGGTGTGCTATTTTTATTTTCCGCATTGGTTTTTATTTTGCACTGAGATTGGTTTTATAAGTATTACACCTATTCACCCCCCCTCTAGTTGTTTGATAGTACCTATTTAGATCCTTGTGGATCCTAATATATAAAAACCAACATGCCGGTTTTCAGATTGAGCTTACCGACTCTGCAGATGGGCTTTCTGGGTGAGAAAAGCTGTGAGCATGTGTATTTTTATATTACAGCGGAGTTCGGGAGGTTCCGGACTGCGGCGGAGGGCCCGAAGCCAAAAAGTGAGTTATGGTTGGCTTTTGGAATATTTTATTCATTTTATTTAATTAAGGCTTTGTTGATGTTGCTTCTTTTTTTTTTAGTCATGCTGTTGGGTTGGAGTTGGCAGAGGAGTTGGGTGGTGGATTAATTAATGGTAGGTGGGTAGGTGGCTTAATTAAAATCCCTTAATTTATTTTTTTCCTGTTGCTTTATTTAAGCTGGTCCCCTCTAAAAGCCACCTCACCACCTTCTTCTCCAAGGGAGCTCCGTTGGCTTGGTGTGAAGCAGAGGAAAGAGGAAGAAGGGAAGGAGGAAGAAGAAGAGTTGAAGAGAGAAGTTCTTGTGCGTTTTTCTCTCGGAGCGAGGGCGTGGAGCCGAGCGAGGGCGTGGCGAGCCTCGTCGAGGTTGGTTATTATTTTATTATTTTTTTTATTTTTATTTTGCGAGCTTGGGATTTGGTTTTTATTCCTTTTCCTTTCTTTTTCCTGTTTGTGAGTCTACGGACTTGTCGTCCGTGGGTGGCGAAGCTGCGTGGGCCGCGCGCACGCAAAAAGGGCGGCGCACGGCTAGGAGGGCGGGCCGCTGTGCGGGCGCGCATGAGCGCCGCGCGCAGCAGGCGCCCTGCTGCCGTTGAGGTGCAGCAGGGCGCCGGGCCGCCAGTAGCTGGTGCTCTGGGCGCCGCGCCATGTCAGGCGCGCGCGCAGCGCCGCGGCACCCGCATGGGTTGCGCCAGCGGCGCTGCGGGCTGCGCGCAGGGCACGCAGCGCCGCAGGCGCGCGCAGCGGTACTGCGGTGCGCGCGCAGTGCCGCGGGCCCCGCGCGGGCCGCGCGCAGCACTGCGGTGCGCGCGCGGTGCCACGGGCCGCGCACAGTGCCGCGGGCCCCGCGCGGGCCGCGCGGGGCACTGCGGTGAGCGCGCGGTGCTGCGGGCCCCGCGCGGGCCGCGCGCAGTGCCGCGGGCCCCGCGCGGGCCGCGCGGGGCACTGCGGTGCGCGCGCGGTGCCGCGGGCCCCGCGCTGGCCGCGCGCAGTGCCGCGGGCCCCGCGCCGGCCGCGCACTGCGGACCGCGCGCTAGGCGCGCGGCGCTGCAGGCCGCGCACTAGGCGCGCGGCACTGCAGGGCGCCGCGCGGGCGGCCTTTGTGCCACGCGGCTGGGCCCAGTGCCGCGCGGCTGGCCCAACGCCGCGCAGGGCTGGATTTTTTGAGCCGTGCGGCCGCGCCCCGAGCTGTTACCGCGCATGTTGCTGCTCAGCGACGCGCCGCGGCTCGCACGCGATCGGGTTTTCGCGCTCTGCGCGGCGTTTTCCTCCGTCGGTTGGTTTCTTTCCGCCGTTGAGAGCGCGGTTTTTGACCACGTGTTATCTGATCCCGGTTTATCACCTTTTCTCGCAGTTTGTGGCATAGTGTTAGCTTTCCACGTGGCCGGTGGTGCGTGTTTTGCCGCGTGGAGCTGTGGGATCGCATCGGGACCTCTGGTTGGCGCACGGTTTTGCTGATTGATCGCAGGTGGGTTGGTTCATTCCAAAAATTACCAAATGCCCTATAAAGCTTCTGAATGCAAAGGTATCGTGTCCCTTTTACCAATATTTAATCTGATAACTGCCGGATAGTCGTGGTAAGTATGTGGGAACCCGGGCAGTGTTTGATGCACTCTTCTATTTAGTTAGCATTGTTATTGCTCCCGGGCCATTTTATAAAACTGGGAAAAATCCCTTTTATTCATGAATGGTCTTTGTTTTATATTTTAGCGGGGTTTATCAGATTTAGTCGAGGGAGATTGTTCCGACTTGGACACGAGTGTGAGTAGTGTCATTTGAGCATTCGAGTTTTTCCGATCTGGTTGATCGTGGACTATAGCCTGCATATGCCGCTTGCTGAGACAGTTGTGACATGTTTGATACTCGGTGGGGTCGCTCCCCTCGGGTCACGCTCCGGACGCGTAGATGTACTGATACCCCTGGCCGAGTTACCAGGTGGTTACTCGCCCCTGGCCGAGTTACCAGGTGGCTACTTGAGTGAGATTGAGATAGTCGGACAGGACGCCCCACGTAAATCCCGTCCTCAAGTGGATGTGTGGTAGTGGGCAGGTGCGTTCCTAGTCGACAGGCGCAGGCTTGACTGGACCCTATGTGGCAGTCATTGAGATTAGGTGACATGAGCGGGTGATTGTAACATATGTTCTTAGATGGTTTTCCTTCGAGCATAGCATTGAGGCATATAGTGGTAGATTCATTTCCAGCATTCATATACTATCTATCTATCTATCTATCTATCTATCTATCTATCTATCTATCTGTTTTTGACTCCAGCGGACTTAGTGGGCATACAGTGAGTTTTGGCGACGGTCCCCACTGAGATCTGCCTTTGCAGTAGATCTCACACCCGCTGTGTGTGACAGGTGTTCCGGAGGCGTCTGTTCCAGGTTTGGCTCGTGCGGAGTCTTCAGACCGAGGTAAGGACGTGGCCGACTAGTTCCTACCCGAGTCTGTCGAGTCAGAGGTAGAGTGACCTGTACTTTTTGGTTTCCACTTTTGTACTAGACAGTGATACTGTACTTATGTCTCGAGAGATAGTGGATCTTTGTACTTGGACTTTTATTACTTAGTGTTTCAGTTGTTCAGTTTTTCTTTCTTCAGTAGTTTCTTTTCAGCTCTGATACTTGTATAGCTATAGATCTCTTTTGCAGGTTAGACGCTTCGTCTGTACGACAGTTTCCATGCAGACGGCGGATCTTTTGGCGAGCCCGGGTCGCAGTTCGACCCCGGGGCGTGACAAGCTTTCAGTCCCGTTCACCGACGGTTTGGCCACTGTCATGGTGTTCTTTACTAGTTGAGAGATCGACTTCGACCCGTGGGTCCGTTGGGGTTATGATAGCATGTTGAGTGACCAACTGTGCATGAGATTGTATCTCTACAGGATTCCTTTTGAGGGTAGCCTGCGATTGAGTAGTCAACTCGGGTGGTTTGGATCTGGAAGTGACCGAGTGAGGACCCCTCCTTGTTAGGGCTCTTTTCCTTATTGGATAAATAGTGTGGGTACGCTTCGGGTTGCCTTGGTTGAGTTGACACATGATGTGGTATGGTGCGTGTTGCACTCGTGATTAATTTGTTTCCCCCAGCTTTTTTATGGAGCCCCTGTGGTGTTTCACGTCTCAGCTCAGGAGTATTTTGCTTTTGGATCCCTCGCCCGTGATTGACTCGCTCCAATTTGAGAGCTAAGAGTGTTTGGAGTACGAGGGACGCCCGTTGCGAATTCTGGCTCGAGAGATGAGAGGATTGCGCAACTAGGCCATGCCGTACTGGCTGCTATTGTTGTTGTTGAGGAGAAATCACGGGGAGTGAGTGGTGACTTAGGAGCTGGAGATGATGATGTTGAGTACTTACCCTTGGTGTTTGTGACTCCTGGTGGAATAGAGCTAGTTTCGAGGACAAAACTTTCTTTAGTAGGGGGAGGATGTGAGGACCCGGATCCCCACTGTCACGCCCCGAGTTCAAAAACCAGTGTATAAATTTTTTTTTTTTTAAAAAAAAAATCAGAGTTGCAAAAACAGCCAGGGCAATGACAGACCGCCACATATATAGAAGAGTCCCAATCCCCTTTGGAATTGAGCCTTTTCTATATATGCACGGCTAGCTTGGCAACAACATCAGAGTACTAACTACGTACAACTACAAGCAAAAGTTACAATTAACTTTACAATTATTTACATCTGAATTACAACTCTTTCCTTTAACATCAAATAATACATGAACTTTCGGCTGTCCAGGGTCAACATCTAACACGGAATCTCACCAACACGTCCCGACATCCCAGCACCCGCTCGGCCTGAAAAACAGTCACCCGAGGGTGTGAGATACACCGGAGTGTATCCCAGTGGGCACGACGAGCCGATAAATAGCAGATCGTACCTACTGGTATACAATACTAGAGGATAGTAATAATCAGGGGTTAGAATAATCAAATAGGCAATCATGAAGATCAACAGATATATAATCACAGTTAGGATATGCAGATATATAACTGGTGCTGTAAAGAAAGCAAAACTTATAATCTGGGTACAAGCATAGGACATACTTTTAGCAGAATTTAAAATAGGACAAACATGTATCAGGATAATCAACGCATCAAGGAGTAGGACAATCAGCAAGATAACAATGAAACTATAATCAAAGGCATCACAAAGAATCATATACAGGTAGATAACTAGAAGCCAGATCAAAGAATCAAGGAGGCATGTTAAAGCAACTTAACAACACATGCATCAAATAAATGAAAACACAAAGACCCAATCACAAGCTACCATATTGGCCTTCACAAGACCTCAGGCAAGGCTGCCCACTTGGCACCACCTGGTTGACATTCCCTTCACAAGGGTCATGGGTTGCCACAGCTAACCACTTTACCGGTAAAGTACACCGCTACGGGGGATCAGCCCGCTAGTGTACGTGAAGAACAACGGTGCGGGCGATCATAATGCAAATGCTCAAGCTCTCGGTCCACTGACCGGGTAATCGGCAACAAGCCGGGAAATCCCCACTGGGATGTAAGGGCAAAATCAACTGAATCTCAACTCATATGCAAGACCAAGGCAAATCTCAACTCAGCATAAGCTCAACCGAAAAACTCAACTCAATCATGCGGACCAACCAAATGATACAAAATTTAAACACATATTTTTAAGAAAACTGTTTTGAAAAGTCCAAACCCCGAAGAGCGTTGCCCTCGTCCTATCAAACAAGAACAGACTCAGGCGACACTACGAAGCTTGGGTTTTAGGTCTAAACCTCGCAGAGTAGTGCCTTTGTCCTATCAAACAAGAACAGACTCCGGCGACCCTACGAAGTTCGGTAAAACATCAGTTAAATAAATCTATGTGTTCAGCAGTGTATCATTTGATCAGCAGGACAAGCAAGCTCACCAATCCAACATGGAAATGTTCCAAGATAAGATATAAATACCAGAGGTACAATGAATAATCATGTAAGGCAGAATAGAACTGATAACAGACGTAGCTCAACATCTAACAACCAATCAGACAGACTAACCCCTTATGCAACTAAACACATGTTTTTAAGAAAACCTTTGAAAACAATAGGTTTTTGGGTCCCAAACCTCATAGAGCCTTGCCCTTGTCCTATCAAACAAGAACGGACTCAGGCTACCCTACAAGGCTTGGTAAAAATATTTATTTTAGAAGATCATGTATTTAGCAGCATAACAGGCGAACAACAAGGAAGCAAGCTCAACTATCAGATGACCAAACAGGCATGGCAATATGTAGAGCAATAATATAACCACTGGAAACAACTAATCAGCAGATATGGTAAAGATCACTAAAGAAGATCATAATCAGGCATAAAGCAGGTATAACGTAGCAAATAACTGAATCAAAGGAAGGGCAGGCTCAAGCATTGGTAGATCAATATAATAATCAAGCATAGGAGTGCAACTACGAAATGGCCAATCAGTCAAAGCAACTAACAGTAATATATATTGCAACCAAAGACAGACAGGCTCAAGATAAACTAGGTTACCAAAAACAGCAGTCCAACCAATACCGTACACCGAGGGCCGAACTGATAAAGCCCGAACCGAAAATAACCCACCTGATATAACGCAGGCGGCTAAACTGAACCAACTGTACGCTCAGCACACCAGATGCTACCGAATAACCCTGAATGTGAATTAAGGTTCAGGAATCAACTTACTAACCAGTATATGATGTGACTTTTGCATCTAGACCCCTAGGGCTTTTAAATTTTCACTTTTAGTGCCAGTTTGGGCACTGTTTTCGCTCGTTCTTTTAACTGGAGATTCATTTTAACATTCCGTCACTTCCAACAGGTTACTTATGTCTTGCTGGACACTGTGCTCACTCATTTGTGGCAGCACGGGTCCCGAGGCAAATTTTGGCCCATAATATATGCACTAACATAGCCTAAAATCCATTTTGTTTCTTTGGATCAACAAAACCTAATTTAAACGCGAGCATCGCGTTCAGTGACCCCAAATTAGTCAAGAACTCACTGTCGCGACTTCGCAAACAACCCAGAACCAACCTTGGGCCATAAAACAAACCCTAGAGCTCGACAACCTTGGAACTTAAGTTTTATTGTGCCAATTTAATTTCTGCTTTTACCACATGCTTAAAATGCCTCATGAATCACTGGGCTTGCTCTATTTGCAACCCAGAATCATTGGATCAACCAGAACCAACACTTAGCCTTCAATCAACATTCATAATGCTCCAAACATCAATCCACACAGACCCAACTTGATCTGAAGTGAGCATCAAGCTCTGGGGACTATTTGAAGCATCTTTCATATTTAAATCGAAGCCTGATTCCAACAAAATCCTCTCTATGGCATTTTATCAAACACATGGTGTGCATCATTCATATATATGTAGCAAAACAAGTTCCAAGCTTATTCTCAGCAAAGAGGGCACCTAGGAGCACCCAACTTGGATAGACTTAATCTACTAAGTTACAGGAGTATTCCCAATCAACTTGGGTGCAAGTTTGCACCCACGGTTTGGCCGAGTCCAAGATTGAAGATGATGTCCAATGCTTCGAAAATTGTGATACTTCAACCAAAGCATCTGGGACCCAGCCACTTGGCCAATTTGATGCTAAAACACCTCCCAAACCAACCTGAACCCATGCTTGGTGACGGGGTGCGGCGGCGGCGGCGGTGGAGCAAGCTCGAATTGGAGCTTCTTCACCAACAATGGCAACTTTCCACTCATTGGATTTCGGGTGCAAAAGACAGCACCAATAGCTTCCTAGCAAGCTTTTAGGAAGGGCCGGACTTGTCCCCGCCGTCGGAGATCGCCGGATTGCCGGCCGCCATTAATGGCCTCAATCTCGGATCATCCATGGCCGGGGCCCTTATTCGAGCTGCATGGAAGCCATGCAATAGCATGGTTGCACTTCCCTTAGTCCCAGCTGTCACGCCCCGGGGTCGAAACTGCGACCCGGGATCGCCAACAGATCCGCCACCTATGCGAAATCCCGCATAGGCGAAGCGTCCAACCTGCAAAAGTATCATCTAACAACTAAATAGATATCAGAGCTGAAGAAAAAACTGCTGTAATAAAATCTGAATCACTGTACAACTGAAAAGTAAGGTACAAAATCTATCTCCCAAAATGATCATAAACAAAATCCTCTGATACAAAACTCAAAAGGGAGATATCTCCAATAAATACATACGTGTACAAGCTCTCAATACAAAAATATCCTCACTACATCAGTCTCTCAAAAGAGGAAAAAGAAATAAACTAATCTACTGAAGCTCTCCTCTGAAGGGGTACCGCTACACTCCAACGACGGGTAGGGAACTAGCTCGCGACTCTCTCGCCTCGGTCAGAAGGATCAGCAACAGGAGCAACAGGAACAGTAGTAGGAGTTCCTGGGGAAAAGACACCACGACGGGTGTGAGAACTACATCCCACAGTAGTTCTCAGTGGGTGCCGTCAACAAGCCCGACGGTCTGCCCACTAAGTCTACTAGAGGCATAAAGTAACAATAATAATACTGATATGAAAGGGCTGGAAAAGTAACTCTACAGCTACTATGCCTCTATCTAGATGCTCAAGAAAATGAAACAGACGGAAATATGATGCATCTACTAACTCACACAATACAGTCACCCAATCTATACTGACTGCCACATAGGGTCAAGTCAAACCTACGCCTACCTACTGCTGTAGGTATGTCCGTAGCTGCCACTAACTGGCCCAGCCAGAGGGACTGCGTCCGTAACTGCCACTAACTGGCCCAGTCAGAGGGACGGCGTCCGTAAACTGCCACTAACTGGCCCAGTCAGAGGGACGGCGTCGACAAGTCGCGATACCAAAGTGCAGACCCACCCCGGACGTGGCACTCGAGGGGAGCGACCCCAACGAGGACAAGGGTATCTGCGCACTCTGTCGAGCTCAAGTGGCACTGCAGGCTATAGTCCAAAATCCACGCTCACGCTCTGAACGGAAAGACTCAAAATCCTCAAACATCTCGCACAACAGTCGGAGCACTCTCGACGACTCAGCTGATCAGCTCACGCGAAACACGAGACACTAGCCTCACCAACAGCCCACAGCACAAACACACTGGCTGGAGATACTCCACAGCCAGGAACGACCCACAACTCAGGGCCAGCAACACAGGTCGGACCACACTCAACGACCTGGGACCACCGTCAACCCCAACGGTTCCCAACAACACTGACCGGAAGATACTCGACGGTCCGGGACCATCGTCTACTCAACGGATCCCCACGACACTAGCACGAACTAAACTCATCTACCAGACTACACTCTGCCCCCAGGCACGAGTGCAACAAAGTCCCACAGAAACCCGACCCTCGCCCCGCTACCCAGGCGAGGCAACACTATGTCCAGGAAAGATGCAAAGTGTGGGAAATCTAAAGAATAAAAGAACCTAGCCCAAGTGAAGGTTCTCTACTGGTCTGGTTAAGCATGCAGCATATGACGGGGTGCTAGGTCAAGTTCTAAAATAGCATTAAATAAACTAAAACATGAGCAGGGAACATCAAGGGATATAAACACTAAAACCAAGTAACATAAGTCTCATCTCCCTAAACATGCTCTCAACTAGCATAGGTAAAAACATTCATCGAACATATAATATCTCGAAGATATCTAAAGTGTACCCTGAATCATGAAAGCCCCAATCCACATGAACTATATCATTCTTGTGCTCACCTCTCAAGGCTATAGTTTGTACAACAAATTATGCATGCTCTCAAATTATCAGATATAATTATACTATCTTACAAGTTTCCATCAGGCGTATCTCAATATCATATAATACAATTCCTCGAACCAATGTCATCACCAAACTTGCATCTCAATCAGATATTGGTACACTAACATGCATGCATTTTAATACATAGAATTAGAGAACCGTCCACCGGTTTTGGAGACGAAACACCCACCTGAAACTTGACGATCCACTGCCCGCTTTAGCTGAAATTTGGCGTGAGTAATCCTTATCCTCTCAGGAGTCTGATGCCGCGGAAATCATCCAAATCCACCTCACAGATTGGGCACAACCACTGAAACAATGCACACCGCGCAATTAAAAATCCAGAATTTCAGCAAGAGCAACGAGGTTAAATAAATAGTATATGCAACCTCAAATGCCTCAAAATGAAGTCTCCAACAGTAAAAACAAAGATCTCCTCTTCATACAAATACCTTCAAGTCCTCAACAATCCACCATTAATTTCCCCTAACATTCAAACACCACAAATATCACCATGCTGTCCAAAACTGCTAACATAAACATGCTAGCATTCCAAGCTTAAAATCGTGGCCCTTCCAAAGGGATTTATCCACAGATCACAAAAGAGAAATTGCTCACCTTGAAGTCAAGAAGAAGTCCCAACTTGAATTTCTGAAAAAGACCTTATCTCCACAAAGTTATCTGCATTCCAAGGTGCATTGCTCAAATCAAAACTAAAACAGGGACTGCAGTAATCCTTATAACAGCACTTGAAAAGATCATTAAAGTTACCTAACCAAACGTGCTCCAAATCCTACAAGAGTGGTACCATTGGATTCCTTGTCAAGAGTAGATACATTTTGAGCTAAAGAACTCCAAATTTCGTGCTCGGATGAAGGAGAAAACCCATAAACACTTTAAACTATCCACCAAGTTCCAACTGTACACGAATGCAGCAAGGTGTTCTAGAGATCATGCATAAACCCTAATAAAAACTCAGATCTGGGGAGAATGATACTTACCAATATCTTAGATCTTCGAGTCCTGGAAATTCCCCCACAAAAATCATCCAAAAATTCCACCCCTATAATTCAGAAAAGCCAAAATACCACAGATTGCTCAAAACCCCAGACTGAAACAAAGGGGTCCCAAAGATAGCCATAAAACTCTGTAAAATCGTAATATCTGGGGGAAAAGTTGAATACAAAGATTGTAGCCTTACCTCTTGTGAAAACATAGAACCAAAAATGAGCTCGAAATTCCAAGAAATGAGTCCTGGGGAATTTTCGCACTGAAACGCGACGGAGAGGGCTGTGAAGTAGCAATGGTGATGTCCTCAAGTGTTGATGGAGAAGATGATCCAAATGGCCTCCAAAAATCCTCCAAAAATCTAGTGTTGTAGAAGAGAGGTTGGGGAAGCTCTGGTAAAAACCTCACTGAGAAAAACCTCTCCAAAAGCCCCAAAAAGGAGAAAGAAAACTCAATTTAAACCAAAGAAGAAGAAGCACCCCAGGAATTTTCCCCCTGATGCTACAGTAACGGGCCGGCCCGGCACTGTGCTGCCGGGCCGCCACGCGTCGCAAATCGGCACGCTCCCGCGCAGAAGCCCCCGCGCCCGATCGCCGCCACGTGTCGCCTCCCGACAGGGCGATCCACGCGGCCAATCGGGAGGCGACACGTGGCCTCCCTTATCCGATCCGCCCTCGACAGTGCCAGCCCGCGCCGCTGCCCGCGCCTGCCCGGCCTGCCCGCGCCTGCTGCGTGGGCCGGGCCTGCTGCGCCGTGCCTCTACGCCTGCCACGTGGCGTACGGACCCAATGCGGAGCCGCCACGTGGCACCCCCTCCGGTCCACCGGTCCACTATGCACCCGAAAAACACTGTAAACTTCGGGTTGTCCGTTTTCGCGCGTCCGGACTCAGAAAAATACATGTAAATAGTCGATTTCCAACGTTTTCGCGCGCTGAATCCAAATACGAAGTCCGATTCTCCAAATTCTCATCCGAAATTTTGCCGAAAGCCCCCGGAAAGTCCACTTGATCTGATTTTCGTGCCGGGTCCATTTCTAAAGTCCGATTGGCCAAATACCAATTCTAAAAAAAATCCCGAAGGCATCCGGAGAGGTGATCTGTCACGCCCCGGGTGTAAACCAGGACCCAGGCTCGCCAACAGATCCGCCGTGCACACAGAATTTTCCATGTACACGAAGCGCTGGTAACCTGCTCAGATATAAGATATACAATAGAAGAGCATAAATAGAGCTGAACTAAAAGAACTATAAGTAATCTCAGACTGGAAATAAGATACAAGCTGAAATAAAGTACAATAAACTCCCAGCTCACTAACCAAAATACAAACAGCTGGCTAAACCAGTCCCAAAAGTAAACTACTGTAATCTGAGATACAAAAGGGGTGCAATAAAAGTCCAGCTACTCTCACAGTCGGGGTAGATGATCTAGCTAGTCCGCAATCCTCTTACCTCGATCAGCCGCTGATGGCCCAGCAGCTCGCGCAGATGACTCTGCAAAACAAAGGGAAGAAGACAGAAAACAACAATGGGGGTGAGAACTACTAGATAAACCAGTAGCCTCCCCTAGTGGGTAAAACCTCAAATGCAGACACACCCACTAGGACTATAAGAGGCAAAAAGGAAGGAACAGTGGTATGCAATATAGACTGCTGGAAAAAGAGAAACTACCACTACTATGCCTCTAGATGCTGTGCCAAAGGTTACGGTATATGCATGCAACTGTAAATCTAACTGCCCAAAGAAACCCAATCAAAGGGCCAGGAAGTACTGGCACTGCCTGCTCTGTCACCAATCGCAACTCATCAAGGTGCCCGGCGCTCGGCACGGTGTAAAGCCTACTCCGGAGTGGCACTCGAGGGGAGCGACCCACACGAGTAAAGTACCTCTGTATCAAGCATCTCTGTAACCAATGTCTCACAATAGCAGGACTGGATCATGACTATGATCAAAGTGGGAAATATCCATCCACTAAAGTAACCCTGATCCCCAATCAGACGCAATAGTAATCAACAAGTGGGAAACACCATCCACTAGGAAAATCTGAAACCCAATCTGATGCATAAGTGAACATCCGGTCAACCGCCTAATGTCCGCGGTCACCGCAACACCCTATAAGTCCACAATCTGATATCATAAACAATATCTGGCTAACCGCCTCATGTCCGCGGTTACCACAATACCCCACAATATATAATCGAGTCAAACCTGTCCCAGACTCAAGCCTCAACTACACTATCCCAAACCCTGCTCAAACCGAGCAACATATATCCAAATGCGAAGGAGAATAGTGAAACATGGTTTCTCCTAAGTCAAGTCCCAAAGATAGTGTAGCAATAAATAGTAGTCCATTTAGATGTCCAAACAAGCATGCAAAGGTTCGCATTTAAAAACAGAAGGAAAGTGTTGGGTATTTATTTAGAAAAGATGGTTATATGATAAGACTATTGCATGCGCTGATAGTTTACAGCATATGTCCAACAACAGTGTCCCAGTTTACCATAAATGAGCTGTCATATTATTTGTGGGGTTTACTTATGCATTTCATGAGTACAAGTACCGATTATCTGTTTAAAGTCGGGAATCTCTAATACTCCTAGTGAGATAGTCAGTAATGAGGTAAGCAACAACCACCCACCTCGAAAAGCATGCCCAATACCCAAGAAAATACCCGCTGTCCTCTATGCACACCGTCAGCTGAAACAGTATCCTACAACATCACATAAGTGTATACGGTGTAAGAACTACAAGTCTCAAAACAGATTTGCTATTTTTATAATCAGCACGCAAAACGAGGAATTTCACCTCTGTCCCGAGCTCCTAAAATCTCAGAAAAATCACGGTTGTGTTCCTCGCGAAAAGTAGCCCAAAATCGACTCTTGAATCGCCTCAATCTGATAGTCCTACGCGGAGAAACAATTCGTCGAAGTTGCCGCTGTCCAAAAACCCAAACAGCAAAAGAGGGGGTCAAAACACCTCGGGAATCGTGCCAAGGAATCGGAATCCAGAGAAACCACCAACACGGAAAACGAAGCCCTACCTCTTAGGAACACACCAGCGAAGAAATCGTCGAAAGAGGACTCCTGTACTGCACAGGGGACTCCTCGGACTGAAATGCGACGATAACGGGCCGAGATTGGGGGAAAAACGGGGCACACTGTAAAATCCGGATCGCCGCTGTCGAACTTCCAGAAAATCTGGGAACACACCACGAGGTAGAAAATAAGAAGATGAAAAACTTCTCTTAAGGCCCCTCCCACAGGTTCCCTCTCTATCTCTCGAAAAACCGAGAAAAAGAAGGGAGGGGAGGCCTTTAAATAGGCCCACAAAACAATTGGATTAATTTCCAATATGTCCCGAAATTCGGGCGCAAACAGTGCGGCCCGCCCAATTCGGGCGCACACAGTGCGGCCCGGCCCAGCAATTTCCGGGCGTGCACAGTGGAGCCTGGCCCACGCCCCGCTCGCACAGCGGATCGGCCGCACCCTTCGCCCGTCCGACCCGCCCCCAGGGCCCGACACGTGTCCGCCAAACAGGCGGCAGCCGTGCGGCCCAACGGGGAAGCGCCACGTGTCCCCCGTGATTGGCGGCAAGGTGGGTGCCCCAGCCAACCGCGTGGCGACACGTGGCCCCGCCCGACACGGCTGTCGGCGGGCACCGCCGCCACGTGCGCCCACGTGCGCCCACGTGCGCCCACGTGCGCCCATGTGCGCGTACGGCCGCCGCCGCATGGCGCCGCGTGCGCCACGCGCACATGGACCAGCCAACCCGGGGCCGCCACGTGGCGCGCCCCGATCCACCGTGCACCACGCCCCCTCCGCGCCTGCCCGGCCTGCCCGCGCTGCCCGCGCACCCTCCCGTGCGCCGCGCGCCCTGCACCGGCCCAACCGCGTGCTGCCACGTGGCCCGCCGGTCCACCATGCACCGGTGGCCCTTTCCGTGGACCGGGAGGCGTGCGCCGGCCCAATGAGGAGCCGCCACGTGTCCCTGGCCGGTCCACCGGTCCCCCCATGCACCAATTTGCGCAGAAAACTTCCGGGGGTCCATTTTTGGGCATCCGGACTCCAAAATAAATAAGTAAATAGCCGTTTTCAAGCGTTTTTCCGCGCTGAATTCAAATACGGCCTCCGATTGGCCCAAATCATTTTCTAAAATTCGGCAATTACCTCCGAAGGTCAAACCAACAGTAAATACCACACTGTGTCCATCCGTAGCATCCCTTTGATGCACTGTGGACCTAATACACCAATAATAGATGTTTCTCACCCAGGATTCACGGGAAACACAGTACGAAAACCTGGGCCACTACATGATCATGGGTCCAAACTTCGCGCTGAGTCCAATATTAATATCCCTTGCACGCGAAACCACTTCTAAACATCCGACAGGATTATTAGACTACTCTCGTGATCCATTTAACACACCGGGTCCATCACAATGTCCAATCGGTGCACAAATACCACCGCCACGCCACAAAGGCCTCCAGAAGCTGCAGATGCAACAGTAGTCTAATAGTGGGAATTTCGGGTCTTCACATCCTCCCCCACTAAAAGAAAGTTTCGTCCTCGAAACAAGCTCAAGTCCACCAGGAGTCACAAATACCACGGGTAGATATCCATCAATAACGCCTCCAGCTCCCCAAACACCACTCACTCCCTGTGATTACTTCCCAACAACAACAACAACAACAAGTACGGCATGGCCCGATGTGCAATTCTCTCATCTCACGAGCCAGAAATCGCAACGGGCGTCCCTCGTACTCCAACAATCACAGATCTCAAAGGGGCAAGTCAATCACGGGCGAGGGATCCAAAAACACATAACTCCTGAGCTGAGACGTGAAATACTAGAGGGGCTCCAATAAAAGCTGGGGAAAACGAAAATAACCACATCCTAGTGCCAATCTCAACAAGGCGACCCGAAGCATACCCACACATTCATCCAATAAGGGAAAGAATCCAATAAGCAAGGGTCTTCATTCGGTTACTTCCCGATCCAAAACCACCCGAGTGGACTACTCAACCGCGGGCTACCCTCAAAAGGGATCCTTAAGAGATACAATCTCATGCCACGGTTGGTCGCTCAACATGCCAACATAACCCCAACGGACCCACGGGTCGAAGTCAATCTCTCAACTAATAAAGAACATCCTGACGGGGACCAAACCGTCAGTGAACGGCACTGAAAACTGGCTCGAAAGGCGATCATAATGCTGATGCCCAAACTCGCGGTCAAAAGTTCAACCATCAACGACAATCCGCGTAAATCCCACTCAAGATGCAGAAAGCTGTAGTCTCCACTGGTGTCGCATGGTAGAAACTGAAAACTGAAGCTACCACTCTAATCTGCCATAAAGTATAGAACAGAAATGCTGAGTAATCAAGACTGATAGCCAAGCAGGCATAGCCTACCCCCAGGTATATCCATCAAAGCCGGAAATAATAGGTGTACTGAAAGGCTCAACTATGGGATCCAAGCTGCCTACAAAACCGCGGTTCGTCCTGCCACAATACTCATAGGGTTGGACTAAAGAAGTGCGGACCGAAGCTCAACCCACGGTAACTCCACAGCCACAATGGGAGGCATCACTAAAACACACAATCCATCTCCCAACACTGGAAACACTAGCATTGGCGCTGGTATCAGTCTCATTATCCATTGGCCATGCTCTCCTGGCACTGCCAAGTCCAAGAAGCTCCTCACTTCAAGAATAACTGTTGGTCTCAGCCAATCTCGAATAACCTCCATTTGGTCGGGTTCCCACTGCCGCCCCAACGGCTAACACAAAGTGACCCAAGAAGGTATGCTTCTGAAGCTAAAACTTGTATCTCAATAACTTGGCATACAGCTTCATCCACACAGGCATGGTAGCACATCCACAAGTGATCCACGTACTCCAAGTCGCTCTGGGAGTAAATCATAATATCCTTGGGGAACACCACTCCCAATTCGTCCAAGTACAACAGGGACACACAATTCCTCAAATCATAAGAGCGGCAGGGCATTTGTCATTCCATTGGCCTCACTATGAGCTCATAATGCCCCTGCCGGATCCTGAATGCCATCTAGGCAAAGTCCTCGGCTGTCTGATTCCAAGTAGGTACTCGCATCATACACTAACTACCGGAGTAACCCCATCAAAAGGTCCTAGATACCACCCGGACCTGTCTACACCCGAACCATAAAAGGACCCTCACCGTCGTGTATCAACGACGTGGCATCACCACCGTGTACCAACGGCGTGGCATCACCACCGTATACCAACGGCGTGGCACTAGGTCAAACAGACCCCTCGATCCATCAGATCCTGCAACTGCGCCATCAGCTCTCTCAACTCTACAGGCGATATCCAATAAGGTGCTGTCGAGGGTGGCGCGGTTCCCCGAACCACATCAAATGCAAACTCTATCTCCCTAACCGGCGGCATTATCAACAGCTTAGGTGAACTCACACCCGGGATCTCGTAGGCAACAGAGATATCCTTTGGTCCCGGTGCCGCCGTATGCACCTCCCGCATAGTCGCTATAACCTGTGTGCTCTAACTAACTCAACCACCAAGCCTCCTCCCGTCTGCCTCGCAGAAGGTTAAAAATCCGATATCCTAGCAGTCAAACATCCTGTGGCATACCAACCAATCCCCACGCGCTGGGTCAAAACATCGAACTGCCACAATTACCAACAAGTATGCCGATACTACTCACGGCCTCAACTGCATTGGACATAATCCACAAGTCTCCTCCACATGCACAACACCAACAGAAACCTGTACCTCTAGTGCACGTGGTAACAATTCTGCCTTTAGTCCATGCAGGAAAGCAACATGCTCTAGCTCCGACTGCTGCGATGAATTCACACTCGCGACAACCCGGTCCGCTGCTGTGGCGCCCTCCAACCGGGCGGCACAGGTTCATCCGCTCAAAGCAAGTGGTTGTCGCTCAATCTGCAAGGAAAATCAGGACTATCCACATAGGGAGCACGACCTCTGTCTCTGCTCCCACTGAGGTGACGAATAAGGTCCCCGCAGATGACAAATCCACGCTACCGCTGCGCCACTCTGATAAAGATACTGATGCTACCATCGGGGTCCACCCGATCTCTCGCATCTCGGGGATCTACACCCCTAGGGAAGAAAACTAGAATGCCTCTGCCGGTCGGCCTGTCCTCCATCACCCGGCGCCAAGCGCCTAAGTCCAGAACTCACCTCTGGCGGCAGATCCCTATCCAAAGGAACTACAGCGCCACGGTCCACACACAACCCTACACCATCGAGGCGTCAATAATCCATAACAGAGAGACCAATTAAACTGAAAGGTATCCTGGCGCAATCCACTCCCAGACACACATATCCTATGCGCCTCGTCCCCCGAAACCTGGAGCGCGCAGTTCAACAACTGCATAAACCCTCTCGCACAGAGAGGCTCTCATTTGTTCAGTCCATCACCACCAACCACGACTCTGCCTCCAAAGGCTCCAAACTCAATCTTACGAGTCGGGGTGGTTCATCTGCCAAATCTGGCTCAATAACTCGATCATGTCCCACATCTCCTCTGCTGTCAACTATCCACCCTGCCTCGGTGCCTCGGCACTAAACATTGGCACGGAGGGGGCTACCCAGCGTCCTGACAACTGTGTCACTAAAACCAGCTGCTCGCTCACTCTGCCGCTGATAAGCCTCTGCCAATCCTGTCATCTGGGTCCGGAGTTCTCTGACCTCAATCCAGGTATCCGGCCCAAAACCAACCGCTCAAGCTCAACCGCTATGACAGGATGCACACGGGTCAAAACCCAGCGTCGGGGAGACACCCCTCGCCACGACGAAACAGCAAATCAGCACACAAAAGCCACTCGACCCAATCCAGCGAAAGTCTCGAGCATGTCACCCATTCCACAGCATTATGTTGTCTGCAGCCAACATAATCACTTAGGAGAATAAACATGCCAATCACTCTTCCCGTCCCTTGGGAGAGGTATAAAACTCAATCAGGACTCTCGCTATAAATCACGACTCTCACGAAGTCAACTAAGGGTCAAACCATAAGCCTAGGGTTTCTAAGTCCACCATGACCTACAACCTAGGCTCTGATACCACTCTAATCTGTCACGCCCCGGGGTTGAAACTGCGACCCGGGATCGCCAACAGATCCGCCACCTATGCGAAATCCCGCATAGGCGAAGCGTCCAACCTGCAAAAGTATCATCTAACAACTAAACAGATATCAGAGCTGAAGAAAAACTGCTGTAATAAAATCTGAATCACTGTACAACTGAAAAATAAGGTACAAAATCTATCTCCCAAAATGATCATAAACAAAATCCTCCGATACAAAACTCAAAAGGGAGATATCTCCAATAAATACATCAGTGTACAAGCTCTCAATACAAAAATATCCTCACTACATCAGTCTCTCAAAAGAGGAAAAAGAAATAAACTAATCTACTGAAGCTCTCCTCTGAAGGGGTACCGCTACACTCCAACGACGGGTAGGGAACTAGCTCGCGACTCTCTCACCTCGGTCAGAAGGATCAGCAACAGGAGCAACAGGAACAGTAGTAGGAGTTCCTGGGGAAAAGAGACCACGACGGGTGTGAGAACTACATCCCACAGTAGTTCTCAGTGGGTGCCGTCAACAAGCCCGACGGTCTGCCCACTAAGTCTACTAGAGGCATAAAGTAACAATAATAATACTGATATGAAAGGGCTGGAAAAGTAACTCTACAGCTACTATGCCTCTATCTAGATACTCAAGAAAACGAAACAGACGGAAATATGATGCATCTACTAACTCACACAGTACAGTCACCCAATCTATACTGACTGCCACATAGGGTCCAGTCAAACCTGCCCCTACCTACTGCTGTAGGTATGTCCGTAGCTGCCACTAACTGGCCCAGCCAGAGGGACTGCATCCGTAACTGCCACTAACTGGCCCAGTCAGAGGGACGGCGTCCGTAAACTGCCACTAACTGGCCCAGTCAGAGGGACGGCGTCGACAAGTCGCGATACCAAAGTGCAGACCCACCCCGGACGTGGCACTCGAGGGGAGCGACCCCAATGAGGACAAGGGTATCCGCGCACTCTGTCGAGCTCAAGTGGCACTGCAGGCTATAGTCCAAAATCCACGCTCACGCTCTGAACGGAAAGACTCAAAATCCTCAAACATCTCGCACAACAGTCGGAGCACTCTCGACGACTCAGCTGATCAACTCACGCGAAACACGAGACACTAGCCTCACCAACAGCTCACAGCACAAACACACTGGCTGGAGATACTCCACAGCCAGGAACGACCCACAACTCAGGGCCAGCAACACAGGTTGGACCACACTCAACGACCTGGGACCACCGTCAACCCCAACGGTTCCCAACAACACTGACCGGAAGATACTCGACGGTCCGGGACCACCGTCTACTCAACGGCTCCCCACGACACTAGCACGAACTAAACTCATCTACCAGACTACACTCTGCCCCCAGGCACGAGTGCAACAAAGTCCCACAGAAACCCGACCCTCGCCCCGCTACCCGGGCGAGGCAACACTATGTCCAGGAAAGATGCAAAGTGTGGGAAATCTAAAGCATAAAAGAACCTAGACCAAGTGAAGATTCTCTCCTGGTCTGGTTAAGCATGCAGCATATGACGGGGTGCTAGGTCAAGTTCCAAAATAGCATTAAATAAACTAAAACATGAGCAGGGAACATCAAGGGATATAAACACTAAAACCAAGTAACATAAGTCTCATCTCCCTAAACATGCTCTCAACTAGCGTAGGTAAAAACATTCATCGAACATATAATATCTCGAAGATATCTAAAGTTTACCCTGAATCATGAAAGCCCCAATCCACATGAACTATATCATTCTTGTGCTCACCTCTCAAGGCTATAGTTTGTACAACAAATTATGCATGCTCTCAAATTATCAGATATAATTATACTATCTTGCAAGTTTCCATCAGGCGTATCTCAATATCATATAATACAATTCCTCGAACCAATGTCATCACCAAACTTGCATCTCAATCAGATATTGGTACACTAACATGCATGCATTTTAATACATAGAATTAGAGAACCGTCCACCGGTTTTGGAGACGAAACACCCACCTGAAACATGACGATCCACTGCCCGCTTTAGCTGAAATTTGGCGTGAGTAATCCTTATCCTCTCAGGAGTCCGATGCCGCAGAAATCATCCAAATCCACCTCACAGATTGGGCACAACCACTGAAACAATGCACACAGCGCAATTAAAAATCCAGAATTTCAGCAAGAGCAACGAGGTTAAATAAATAGTATATGCAACCTCAAATACCTCAAAATGAAGTCTCCAACAGTAAAAACAAAGATCTCCTCTTCATACAAATACCTTCAAGTCCTCAACAATCCACCATTAATTTCCCCTAACATTCAAACACCACAAATATCACCATGCTGTCCAAAACTGCTAACATAAACATGCTAGCATTCCAAGCTTAAAATATGGGCCCTTCCAAAGGGATTTATCCACAGATCACAAAAGCAAAATTGCTCACCTTGAAGTCATTAAGAAGTCCCAACTTGAATTTCTCAAAAAGACCTTATCTCCACAAAGTTATCTCCATTCCATGGTGCATTGCTCAAATCAAAACTAAAACAGGGACTGCAGTAATCCTTATAACAGCACTTGAAAAGATCATTAAAGTTACCTAGCCAAACGTGCTCCAAATCCTGCAAGAGAGGTACCATTGGATTCCTTGTCAAGAGTAGATACACTTTGAGCTAAAGAACTCCAAATTTCGTGCTCGGATGAAGGAGAAAACCCATAAACACATTAAACTATCCACCAAGTTCCAACTGTACACGAATGCAGCAAGGTGTTCTAGAGATCATGCATAAACCCTAATAAAAAATCAGATCTGGGGAGAATGATACTTACCAATACTTTAGATCTTCGAGTCTTGGAAATTCCCCCACAAAAATCATCCAAAAATTCCACCCCTATAATTCAGAAAAGCCAAAATACCACAGATTGCTCAAAACCCCAGACTGAAACAAAGGGGTCCCAAAGATAGCCATAAAACTCTGTAAAATCATAAGATCTGGGGGAAGAGTTGAATACAAAGATTGTAGCCTTACCTCTTGTGAAAACATAGAACCAAAAATGAGCTCGAAATTCCAAGAAATGAGTCCTAGGGAATTTTCGCACTGAAACACGACGGAGAGGGCTGTGAAGTAGCAATGGTGATGTCCTCAAGTGTTGATGGAGAAGATGATCCAAATGGCCTCCAAAAATCCTCCAAAAATCCTGTGTTGTAGAAGAGAGGTTGGGGAAGCTCTGGTAAAAACCTCACTGAGAAAAACCTCTCCAAAAGCCCCAAAAAGGAGAAAGAAAACTCAATTTAAACCAAAGAAGAAGAAGCACCCCAGGAATTTTCCCCCTGATGCTACAGTAACGGGCCGGCCCGGCACTGTGCTGCCGGGCCGCCACAGGTCGCAAATCGGCACGCTCCCGCGCAGAAGCCCCCGCGCCCGATCGCCGCCACGTGTCGCCTCCCGACAGGGCGATCCACGCGGCCAATCGGGAGGCGACACGTGGCCTCCCTTATCCGATCCGCCCGCGACAGTGCCAGCCCGCGCCGCTGCCCGCGCCTGCCCGGCCTGCCCGCGCCTGCTGCGTGGGCCGGGCCTGCTGCGCCGCGCCTCTACGCCTGCCACGTGGCGTACGGACCCAATGTGGAGCCACCACGTGGCACCCCCTCCGGTCCACCGGTCCACCATGCACCTGAAAAACACTGTAAACTTCGGGTTGTCCGTTTTCACGGTCCGGACTCAGAAAAATACATGTAAATAGTCGATTTCCAACGTTTTCGCGCGCTGAATCCAAATACGAAGTCCGATTCTCCAAATTCTCATCCGAAATTTTGCCGAAAGCCCCCGGAAAGTCCACTTGATCTGATTTTCGTGCCGGGTCCATTTCTAAAGTCCGATTGGCCAAATACCAATTCTAAAAAAAATCCCGAAGGCATCCGGAGAGGTGATCATGGGTCCAAACTTCGCGCTGAGTCCAATATTAATATCCCTTGCGCGCGAAACCACTTCTAAACATCCGACGGGATCATCAGACTACTCTCGTGATCCATTTAACACACCGGGTCCATCACAGTGTCCAATCGGTGCACAAATACCACCGCCACGCCACAAAGGCCTCCAGAAGCTGCAGATGCAACAGTAGTCTAATAGTGGGAATTTCGGGACTTCACACCAGCAACATCTCTTGGCATGTGGCCGGCGGCGGTGAAGCGCGCCGGTGCCGGAGCACAAGGCTCGGCCAACTTGCAAAATTCCCGAAATCTAGGGCATAAATCTGCCTTTGATCCGCTTAATCATACTCCACCAAATTTGGTGGGGTAGATCCTCATCCCCTACAGTCCATGCCTACCAAGTTTGGCTCAATTTGGCCTATTGGTTGCCGAGTTCTCTCAAGGCGGAGCTAGATTAGGTTTCCGGCCAACTTTCTTTCCCGCCGGTCATGCAACATGCATGGGAAGCTCACGTCTTGCAGGGATCATCCTAACAACTCATAAAACCTACTGCTAGGGGTCCCGGGTCCAAACATCCTTTGGTTCGGGGATCCTTACCTTGGCCGAGATCGGAGAAGATGGGATGAAGCCGGAACCTGTCCCTCTTGCACGCGCGGCCACCGCAACTCCAGCAAGGTTCTCTGGCACAGAGGAACACCACCAAAGCTCCAGAACAAGGTTTGGTGAGGTTTGGTTCCAACTTTCTCCCTTCTCTCTCTCTCTCGGTCTCCTCTCTAGTGGAGTTGTGTCCCTCGGCCACCCCAGCACCCGAGGTTATGAGGATTAACTCTTGGGAGTTATGAATCCCAAGAGCACCTCGTGTAACCACCCACGAGTAGCCCAAGAGCCAAAGGTTGCAATTTCTTCCTCAACCGGGTTCACACCTAACCCTATTGTTCCGAGGCTTTCTCAGTGGGTGCAAAATGCACCAAACCCCTTATGGTATGAAGCCCTAACATTTAGGCACATAAAATATTAGGTTCTTACACAATTTAGTCCAATTTTCGGCACTTTTCACGCATTTTGAGACAAACTGTTTGCCGAATTGCAAAGCGGACTTCGCTATGACGTCCGGCTCGTCGAGACCTGTCAGGTAGCGTGTTTGTTTGGTTTGTTCGACGCTCGGATTAAAAGTCGTTCCATAAAGTTCGTTGAATTATCGCGCGTGGCACGCACTTCGATGCACCAGGATCGCCAAACGCGAAAACCGTCAGTGCCATTGCGCTCAGAACGTCGAAATTAGCTAGGATCCATTACTAATACTCCTATGTTCATATTCTAAAACAGTGAATCGGCCTTTAGTGTTCTAAGGGGAATAAAATTATAGTGTTTACTATTCACTTAAGTTGTGGGGCCTGCCCGCTTCTTTTCTGATTTTTGGAAGATCCGACCGTCGGATCGAAAACATATGAATACGAAACTTCTATGTTTCGACAAGACGATCGCAATGGTGACCTCGGATTTTCCAGATCAGACCCCGATCAAAAGTCGATATTTTAGGGCCACTGTTGCACTACTATCTACCAATTTTTGCTATTTAAATAATTCTGGAAATTATTTAAACCTGAATTCTGGATTTTAAAATCATGGTTACTACACCCACGACGAGATTACTGGTTGACCAGCAGCTCCTGGAGGCCTATGTGGCGTGTCGGTGGCGTTTGTGCACCAACTGGACACTAGTGATGGACTCGGTGTGTTAAATGGATCACGAGAGTAGTCAGAGGACCCGTCGAATGTTTAGAAGTGGTTTCGCGCGCAATGGATATTAAAATTGGGCTCAGTGCGAAGTTTGGACAAAAGAACACCCTTCCGGATGCCATTGGCAATTTTTAGAGTTGGAATTTGGCAAAACGGACAGCGGATTTGGATTCAGCGCGCGAAAATGATGAAAATGGACTACCTACTTGTATTTTTCGGAGCCCGGTTGACGTGCATAGTTTTCGAGGCAATAGACACTGTTCCGGCGGCCAGGGGCAGCGTCGGCGGCGGCGGGCAGCGGCGGAGCGCGGCGGCCCGGGCTCGGGCAGGCGGCGGAGCGACCGCGGGCAGGCGCGGGGGCGCGGGCAGGCGCGCGGGGAGGCGCGCGGGCGCGCGGGCAGGCGCGCGGTCCACGGCGCCGGCGTGCACCGGAGGGTGGACACGTGGCGGCCTGCGGTAGGTGTGGTGTAGCGCGCTCGGTGCACCGAGTGTTAAGGATTTTAGTTTTGGCGTATTTCGTGAAAGTTTTTAAGTTTTGAAGATTGAAGATAAAGAAACTTGGATCATATATCTCAATCTCAAGAAAGAAGAATTCAAATGATCAGGTAAGTTTAACTAAACATTTTTGGTGATCTGAATACTTTTATAATGTAGAAACACTTGGATGGGATTTTATTCGCTTAAAAATCAAAAACTGGACAAGTTAAATGTTCAGGATCCGGAACAGGGAACTACAGTTCGGACACCGAACGTTGGTAGTTCATGCACAAATCCAGTCCTGAACATCCCTGTTTTGTTCCGGACCCCGAATGTGGACTTTGGTGAAACTGCATGAACAGTCCGGACCATAGGATTTTGTTCCGGACCCCGAACGTAGAGTTTACTGAAACTGCATGAACAGTCCGGACCGTGGATTTCGTTCCGGACACCGAACCTTGATTTTTCAGGAATTCTCTGAAAAACAACGACAGTCCTGAACGAGACTAATCCGGTCCGGACCGTCGTGCGGGATAAAATCTGTTACAATCAGTTTTTGATTCTTATCCTCTTCCAATGGTTTCTAACCTATAAGTAAACCCTAATTCTACTTTTTAGGGTAATCCACACTATGTTTTATCTCTGGGAAATGACGGATAAAATTAACGGAGAAAAACTTAGAGATCCACATATAGAGAAGAAAGGAAATAACTAGATCTGATTCTATGTTTCTTCATCTTTATTAATTAATTTGATTCTATATTTTGATACTCAGATTTTGAGTAGAATCAAATTAATGAATACTTAGATGGCATTTCCGATCTATCTTTGATCTAAGTATTCGGCGGATCATCACCACCAACCAAACAACGATTTTCCCTAAAAAAGGCACGTGGATTCGCATGGCCTTGTGGATTCAAGGTGCAACCGCTCTCGTGGATTCGGAGCGAGGTACGTTCGTGTGATCGAGACGTATTACCTGGTGGAGACCGTGGATTCGGTCAGACGTCGTGGACTCGACGTTGGACGCCGTGGATTCGACGTTGGACGCAAATCGTTGATTCGAGGCGCGTATGGAAAAAGGATGAGTCGTCTGTGAGTGCGTTATATCACCTTTGTACGTGTTATAATCTTAGTTGATTTCACCATGTTATCGGTCCCGTGGTTTTTTACTCCTGGTTTTGGAGTTTACTACGTAAAAATCTTGTGTGTTATTTTCATTTCCGCATTGGGTTTTTATTGCGCAAAGATTTTTGAGTGTTTATCGTTTACACCTATTCACCCCACCACTAGGTGGTTTTTCCCCTATTTCGATCCTTATTACAGAGGTGACCCAACACCGAGCTGGTGCGGATCGCCTCGGGGCGCGTGCCTGGCAGAGAGAGCAGGTGGCGCTGGCAGGCACGCTGACCGCAGTTTCCCGCGCATTTGGAGCGCCACATGTCGACACCGTGCTGGGCCACGCGTCGTGCGGTGGATGGCCCCGCACGGCTGTTCGCTGGTTGTCGGGCGATGTGGAGGCCTATGGGGGATTCGGGCCCGCACAGTGTTGGGCCGGGCCCAACACTGTAGCAGCCCGAATCAATTCGGGCGCCCGAAACCGGGACATATCCGTCATTTTTGGATTTATTTTCTAGAGCCTATTTAAGCTATCCGAGCCGCTTCTTCTCCCATTTTTTCGGCATTTTCGAGCTTCCCCTTGCCACGACGCCTTCAGCAAAGATGATCCCCGTGCAGTGCTGCTTCCATCTGTGGATTTCTAGGATTTTACATGGCACGCTCTCAAAGTTTCCATTTTTACGGCGCGGCGCGACGCTCGTTCATTTCTGATCTTCTTCGTCACGTTTCGGTGCGAGGACTCCCCCGGCCTACTCCGACCACCTTTTCGAGCGATTCTTGCGCCGTTGGATACGCGACGGACAGAGCTACGATCTAGGTATTTTCAGCTTTCCCTCGTTTCACACTTTTCGAGGAGTTTTTCCAAGCTTTCTTTGACTCTTTTGCTGTGGTTGAGATTTGGACAGCGGTTCGATCATTTGGCGATATCTCCGCATCCAGGCATCGGATTGAGGCGTGCCTATACATTTTTTGCATCTATGCGTCGCAAGGATTACCGTCGTATTTTTCAGCGAATTTTCTGAGCCTTTTCCGAAGGTATACTTCTTCCCCCTTTACTGTGCAGAGTATTACAGATGTGTTGTTGTGAGGTTGTGTGCACCCTGTATTGTGGAATTTGTAACTCGGCCTACGGGACTCGGAATTGGACGTGTAGGTACCCGTTTCGAATGTCTCAACGCGAGGATCGCGACTGTATTTTTGTCAGATTTTTCAGAGTTCTTGCTGCAGGTGAAAAATCCGCATCTTCGGGACTGTTTTCGGCAGATGGTGTATACTTGGATATATTTAGCATAAAGTGTAACTTGGACCTTTTGTTGTACCTAGGAAGGTTCGCGAGTGTTTTTGGAACACTGCTAGGAGCCAAGGTTTGCGCGACATGTACCGTGGTTACGGGTTTAGCGGATTGTGCGTGCAAGTGGCCACGCTCTTCACCGACCCCAGGTTTGCCTTGGATTGAGAAGTTCAGGTGGGTAAGCTTAATATTAGTAACTGTATAAGAATTAATAAGGTTTCTATGTTATGATGAATGTAAGCGCACTAGTGGGGATGTCACCCCTCTATGACTGATAGCAGGCATATTTAATGTACACCCGATATGAGCAAGAGGTAAGCAGGGAATGGCCTAGATTTTATCTTTATTGTACATTTTGGGTGAGTTGGAGACTTAGCATATGGTAGACGGTTATATTTATTCCATGCTAGATGACATAGAGATCTTACATGTTTATTCATTGGCCTACTTGTGTGAGATTGGTATATCATAGTAGGATTACTTTAGCATGCTTTGCTACCATATGTTTCACTCTCTTTTATCGTTCCTGAGGACAAAAGCATGCTTGAATGGACATCTAGATAGGCCATCTTTTACTGCTGCACTACTTATTGGTACTTGACTTAGGAGAAACCATGCTTTTCCTTTCTCCTTCTTTGTTAGTCAGGTGGTCTGTGTTGCTCGGGTTCGAGCAGGGGTCGGGACTTGGTGTCTGGCACAGGTTGGATTAGTTTGTGGGGTTTTGCGGCGATCGCGGATATTGGGCGGTTGACCGGATATTTACTTATGCATCAGATTGGGTGTCAGTTTTCTCTAGTGGATGGAGTTTTCCACTTATCGTTTAGTTGCATCCGATTGAGGTCGGGTCTTTCTTTAGTGGTTGGGTTTTCCCACTTTGATCAGAGCCGTGATCAAAGTCCTGCTATACAGAGATACTTGTTACTGAGATACTTTACTCGTGTGGGTCGCTCCCCTCGAGTGCCACTCCGGAGGTAGGCTTTTGGACCCAGCCATGTGTGCCGGTCTGATACTTATTTTGGGATGCGAGTCATGTGGGCCGGTCCCGCGGTTTCGAGCCATGTGTGCAGATTCCGCTGAGCAGGCTGTACCAGTTTTACTGGTGACACTAGATTGGGTTACTACCGGCATTTACCTTATTATTGCGCTCGTGCCTGGGGGCCGAGTGGAGTCTAGTAGCTGTGTTTAGACCAGTGCTAGTGTTGTTGGGAGCCGTTTGGTTTGACAGTGGTCCCGTGTCATTGAGAGTACTTTGACCGTTGTGTGTGAGGTTGAGTACGTTGAGTCTATCCGTTCTGAGAGAGAGCGTGGATTTCGACTATAGCCTGCATGAGCCACTATTCGATAGCGAGTTAGTCCGTTTGGACGCCCTACGTAATTCCTGCCCGTCAGCGGGAGGTGGTTGTAGGTGGGCGCAGGTTTGACTGGACCAGATGTGGCAGTCCGCTCGATTGGGTCGATTGTGCACTTCATGTGCTGGTGGTTGCATACCATTCTTTGGTTCTCCCCTTTTGAGCATTTAGATTGAGGCATGGTAGCTGTTGAGTGTCATCAGCATTCTTGTTTAGTTCTCACGGTTTTGGTTAGTTTATGTCTCTCGAGGACTTAGTGGGCAGACCGTCGAGTCTGGCGGTGGTACCCACTGAGAACTCCCTTTTTGGTGTAGTTCTCACACCCTTTGCGGGTTTTCCCCCTCCTTTTTCCTTCCTCTCCTTTGTTTTGCAGAGTCTTAGCGGGTGTTGCTGATTCTGCGGTTGTTGATCGAGGCGAGGGAGTCGCGAGCTAGATCCCTACCCGTCGTTGGAGAGTAGCGGTACCCCTTCAGAGGAGACCTGCAGTAGATTGGCTATTTTGTTTTCCTCTTTTGAGAGACTCATGTAGTGAGGACATGATATGTACTGAGAGCCTGTACACTGATGTATTTATTGGACATACCTCCCCGTTGAGTTGTGAGTTTTGTATATGACGATATTGTATGATTATCATTTTTAGGAGATGGACATTATTGTATTATTTCCAGTTGTACAGTGGCTGATTTTAGTTTTACAGCAGATTTTCATTTATAGCTCTGATATCTGTTAGCTGTAGTACTTTTCTTGCAGGTAGGACGCTTCGCCTATGCGGAGTTTGGCATAGGTGGCGGATCTGTTGGCGAGCCCAGATCGCAGTTTTGACCCCGGGGCGTGACAGGTTAGTCTTGTGGTTCATGTTGCTCGGGTTCGAGCAGGGGTTTGGGATATTGTAGTTGAGGCTTCGAGTCTGGGACAGGTTGGTCTTGATTGTGGACTTGTGGGTTTTTGCGGCGACCGCGGATATTGGGCGGTTGACCGGATATATACTTGTGCATTAGATTGGGTATCAGATTTCCTCTAGTGGATGGGTTTTCCACTTTGATCAGTGTTTCAGTTTGGGGATCGGGTTTCCCTTTAGTGGATGAGTTTTTCCACTTTGATTAGAGTCATGATCCAGTCCTGCTATATTATGATACCTATGATACTTGTTACAGTGATACTTTACTCGTGTGGGTCGCTCCCCTCGAGTGCCACTCCGGAGTGTGCGACCGGACGGATCGAGGCCGGTCTGTTACTTACCTTAGTGTGCGATCGGACGGACAGAGGCCGATCTGTTACTTACTTTGGGATGCGACCGTACCGGTAAGAAGTCGGTCTGTATTCCGCGATTTTGTTCTTGAGATACTGAGTTCATGAGAATGATGACAGAGTAAGCAGTACCGGGTTTTATACCGGTTCGTTCGATTGGGTTTATTCAGGTAGGTACTCTTATTATTGCACTCGTGCCTGAGGGCTGAGTGGAGTCTAGTAGCTGTGTTTAGACCAGTGCTAATGTTGTTGGGAACTGTTTGGGGTTAACGGTGGTCCCGTGGTCGTTGTGAGTTTTCGACCGTTGTGCTAGAGGTTGAGGATCTTGAGTCTATCCGTTCTGAGAGAGATCGTGGATTTTGATTATAGCCTGCATGTGTCACTATTCGATAGCGAGTTAGTCCTTATGGACACCCTACGTAATTCCTGCCCGGCAGTGGGAGGTGGTTGTAGGTAGGCGCAGGCTTGACTGGACCCGATGTGGCAGTCAGCTCGATTGGGTCGATTGAGCACCTCGTGTGCGGGTGTTGCATATCTTTATCAGAGTTTCCCAATTTGAGCATTTAGATAGAGGCATGATAGCTGTTGAGTGTTTCCAGCTTTCTTGTTCAGTTTTTACTGCATTGGTTATCTTATGCCTCTAGTGGACTTAGTGGGCAGATCGTCGGGCCTGGCGGTGGTACCCACTGAGGACTCACTTTTTGGTGTAGTTCTCACACCCATTGGGGGTTTTCCCCCTCCCTTTCTTTTCTCTCCTTTGTTTTGCAGAGTCTTAGCGGGTGCCGCTGATTCTGCGGTTGTTGATCGAGGCGAGGGAGTCGCGAGCTAGATCCCGACCCGTCGTTGGAGAGTAGCGGTACCGCTTCAGAGGAGATCTTCAGAAGATTAGTTATTTATTTTCCTCTTTTGAGAGACTGATGTAGTGAGGATATGATATGTATTGAGAGCCTGTACACTGATGTATTTGTTGGAGTTACCTCCCTGTTGAGTTCTGGGTTTTGTATCTGAGGATATTGTATGACTATCATTTTTGGAAGATGGACATTATTGTGTATTTCCAGTTGTACAGTGGTTGATTTTAGTTTTACAGCAGATTTCTATTTATAGCTCTGATATTTGTTAGCTGTAGTACCCTTTTCTTGCAGGTTGGACGCTTCGCCTATGCAGGGTTGTGTAGCCGGCGGATCTGTGGGCGAGCCCGGGTTGCAGTTTCGACCCCGGGGCGTGACAGATTAGGTGGTATCAGAGCCTAGGTTGTAGGTCATGGTGGACTTAGAAATCCTAGGCTTATGGTTTGACCCTTGGTTAACTTCGTGAGAGTCGTCACTTGTAGCGAGAGTCCTGATTGAGTTTTACACCTCTCCCAAGGGACGGGATGAGTGATTGCCATGTTTATTCTCCTAAGTGGTTATGTTGGCTGCAGACAACATAACCCTATGGAATGGGTGACATGCTCTAGACTTTCGCTGGATTGGGTCGAGCGTTGTTGTATGCTGATTTGTGGTTTCATCGTGGCGAGCGGTGTCTCCCCGACGCTGGGTTTGGGACCTGTGTGCATCCTGTCATAGCAGTTGAGCTTGAGCGGTTAGTTTTGGGCCGGATACCCGGATTGAGGTCAGAGTGCTCCGGACCCAGATGACAGGATTGTTAGAGTCATATCAGCGATTGAGTGAGCAGCTAGTTTTGGTGACACAGTTGTCGGAGCAGTGGGCAGCCCGATAGTGCTTTCCTCTAAAGACCCCCAGGTTGCGGTATCCTCAGCGGCAGTGATTTCTGTGGCGCCGATGGAGTAAGTAGCCCCCTCCGTGCCAATATTTAGTGCCAAGGCACTGAGGCAGGGTGGATAGCTGACAGCTGATGAGCTGTGGGACATCATCGATCGATGGAGCCAGTTTTGGCATATGAACTACCCCGATTCATGGAATTGAGTTGGAGCCTTTGGAGGCAGAATCGTGGTTGGTGGTGATGGAGAGACTACTTGAGAGCCTCCTTGTGTCAAAGGGTTTACGCAGTTGTTGAACTGCGTGTTCGATGTTTTGAGGAACGAGGCGCATAGGATATGTGTGATTGGGAGTGGATTGTGCTAGGATACCTTTCAGTTTATTTGGTCCCTCCGTTTTGGATTTTGGATGCCTCGTTGGAGTAGGCATTGTGTATGGAGTGTGGCGTTACAGTTCCTTTGGATAGGGATCTGCCGCCAGAGGCGAATCCTGGATAGAGGCGCTTGACACTAGATGATGGAGGACTGATTGACCGGCAGTGGCATTCCTGATTTTTCTCCAGGGTAGTGGATTTCTGAGACCTCAGAGGTCGGGCAGACCCCGATGGCAGCATCAGCATCTATATCAGAGTAGCACAGCGGTAGAGTGGATTTGTTGTCTGCGGAGGACCATATCCGTTGCCTCAGTGTGAGCAGAGGCAGAGGTCGTGCTCCCTTTGTGATTGGTCTAGATATTTTCTGGTAGACTGAGCGACAACCGCTTGCATCGTGTGGATGAGATCATGCCGCCTGGTTGGAAGGCGCGACGGCAATGGATCAGGTTGTCGCAGGTGTGATTTCATCACAGCAGTCGGAGTTTGTGCACTTTGTATTCCGGCATGGACTAGAGGCAGAGTTGTTACCACGTGCACTAGAGGTACAGGTTACTATCGGTGTTGTGCATGTGAAGGAGGCTTGTGGGTCATGTCCAGTGCCGTAGAGACCACGAGTTATACCGGCAGACTTAGTGGTATTAGTAGTAGTTCTGTGTTTTGACCCAGTGCTTGGGATTGGTTGGTACAGTTCCACATGATGGTTAGGTGCAGAGAGAGTTGACTATGACTTTTGCGAGGCAGATAAAAGAAGGTTTGGTTATTGAGACTGTTTGAGCACACCGGTTACAGCGACAGTGTGAGAGGTGCCTACGGCGGCACCGGGACTAAAGGATATTCCTATCGCCGCGAGATCCCGGGTGTGCGTCCACTCGAGCCGATGATTTATGCCTCCGGATAGGGAGATTGAGATTTCGATTGACGTGGTTCTGGAAACCACGCCAACCTCAATAGCACCTCATTGGATATCATCTGTAAGAGCTGGGAGAGCTGATGGCACAGATGCAGGGATCTGATGGATCGAGGGTCTGTTTGACCTAGTGCCACGTCGTTGATACACGACGGTGAGGGTTCCTTTGTGGTTTGAGCACAGGCAGGTCCGGATATTATTTAGAGCCTTTTTGATGGAGTTATACTCCGGCAGTTGTTTGTTTGTGATGCGTGTACATACTTGAAATTAGACAGCCGAGGATCTTGCCTAGGTGGTGTTCAGGACACAGTAGGGGCATTATGAGCTCATAGTGAGGCCAAATGGATTGACTAATGCCCCGTCGTCTTTAAGATTTGAGGAATTGTGTGTTCCAGCTGTACTTGGATGGATTGGTAAATGTGTTCTGCATAGGTATTGGATGAACTCCCAGAGTGACTTGGAGCTTGTGGAGAACTTGCGGATGATACTGCAATGTTTGTGTGAAGGAAACTGTGTGTCGAATTGTCGAGGTGCAACTTTTAGCTTTGGGAACTTACCTGCTTGGGCCACATTATTCTAGCCGTTGGAGCGGTGGTGGAAATCCGACCAAGATGGATGCTATTTGAGTCTGGCCGAGACTGACATTTATTGCTGAGACGAGAAGCTTCTTGGACTGGGTAGTGCCAACAGCGCTAGATGAGTGGATGATTAGACTGATACCAGCGCCGATTTTAGCTTTGCCAGAGATGGGAGATGGACCTTTGAGTTTTGGTGATGCCTCCCATAGTGGTTGTGCTGTTACTGTGAGATATCTTCAATCCACGCTTTATCAGTTCAGCCCTACGGGTATTGTGGTAGGATGGATCCCTGTTTTGTTGGGGGGCTTTGATCCCACAGATGAGTCTTTCAGTACGCTTGCTATCTCCAGCTTTGATCGATATATCTGGACATAGGCCATGCCTGCTTGGTCAACAGTTCTGTGTATTCAGCATTTCCGTTCTATCCTGCGCGTGAGAATAGAAGTTCGGTCTCAGTTTACAGTTTCTACCTTGCTGTACCAGTAGAGAGTACAGCTTTCCGCATCTCGAGTGGGATTTTCTCATTTGTCGCCTAGTGTTCTGGCTTCGGATCGTGAATTTGAGCAGCAGCACTATGATCGCCTTTTAGCCAACTCTCAACCTCGTCACTGACGGTTTGGCCATCATCAGGGTGTTCCTTACTAGCTGAGAGGTCAACTTCGGCCCGTGGGTTTGTTGGGGTTATGTTAGCATGTTAAGTAATCATCAGTGGCATGAAATTGTATCTCCGGGGGTCCCTTTTGGCGGTAGACTGCGGTGAAGCAGTCCATGCGGATGGGCAGGATCCGAGAGTGATTGAGCGAGGACCCCAGCCGATTAGGGCTTCTTTTCTCTTTGGATGACCGTATGGGTATGTTTCGGATCGCCTGGTTGAGCTGGCACCAGGGAGCGGTTTTGGTGCACGCTACACTGGTTGTTCTTTCTTTTCCCCCAGCCTTTTGTTGGAGTTCTTGATGGTTTTTCCACGTCTCAGCTCAGGAGTGTTAGGCTTGTGGATTCCTCGCCCGTGATGGACTCGTCTCCTTTGAGATCTGCGAGTATTTTTAGTACGAGGGACGCCCGTTGCGAATTTTGGCTCGTGAGATGAGAGAATTACGCAATTGGGCCATGCCGTACTGGCTGTTGTTGCTGAGGGGTAATCACGGGGAGTGACAGGTGACGTGAGAGCTGGAGACGGCGATGTTGAGTACCCACCCTAGTCTTGAGACTCTCTTTTGAGTTGCGTTAGTTTCGAGGACGAAACTTTCTTTTAGTGGGGGAGGATGTGGTGACCCGGATCTCTGCAGGGCTTCTACAGTGTGACCAACAACTTCTGGAGGCCTATGTGGCGTGCCGGCGGTGTTTCTGCTCCAATTTGGACACATGTGATGGACTACGGTTGTTAAATGGATCACGTGAGTAGTCGGTTGACCCCTTCGGAAGTTTACAAGTGGTTTTGCGCGAAACGGATATTAAAATTGGAGTCAGCGCGAAAATTTGGAGTAAGAACACCTTTCCGGATGCCTTCGGCAATTTTTAGAACTGGAATTTGGCAAAACGGACAGCGGATTTGGATTCAGCACGTGAAAACGATCAAAATGGACAATTTACTCGTATTTTTCGGAGTCCGGATGCAAAAACACGCTTATCGAGGCAGGGACACTGTTCCGGCGGCCGGAGGGCAGCGCCGGCGGCGTGGGCAGCGGCGGAGCGCGGAGGCCGGCGGCGGCACTAGGCGCTCGGTCCACAGGGCAGGCATGCACCGGGGGAGGGACGCGTAGCGGCCCGGGAGTGGCGGGCGCACGCGCGCGCGGTCCATGGGACGCGCGGCCTGGTGCATGGACCAGCGGGGGACACGTGGCAGCTTGTGGTTGGAGCGGTGCAGCGCGCGCGGTCTACACGAGGAGCGGAGCAGGTGCAGGGCAGGTGGCCGTACGCGCGGGCAGGTGGCCGTACGCGTGGGGGCAGGCGCGCGACGTGCGCGGGGCAGGCGCTGTCGGCGTCACGTGGCGCAGCGCGGGACACCGGATCCGCTGTTTGCTGTTCGGAGATGACGTGGCGTGCTGTGGGCGTTTCGGGCGCTTGATGGACGGCCCAGATCGGGCGCACTGTGTGCGCCCGAATCTCTCCGGGCGCCCGAAACTTGGGATATAGGGGGAATTAATGGATTTGTTGAGTTTTGGCTATAAAATCCCCCTTTGGCAGCACATTTTGGCCTTCTTCCCGAGCCCATCCTTCTGTGAGGCTTTAAGGAAAGTTGTTCATCATCTTGTGGAGCATCTCGTGATGAATTCCCAGATATTTTGGAGGCCTTGATATCTGCCCTTTCTGCGACGCAGCGCACTGCGACGTTTCTTGGATTTTGGCTTCCACGGTCACTTTTTTGTCCGCGAGGCACCCTGGATCACCTCGATGGAATTTTGAGCCGATTTTCATGGCAGCGCGTTCAAGAGAGGTAAGGCTTCGTTTTCCATGTTGATCACTTCTCCGCATTTCCAGTTTTTGGCATAGTTCCCGAGGTATTTTGGTGACCCCTTTTCTGCTGTGAGATTTTGGACAGCGGAGGCTTGTCGATTTTGTATCTTGACCTACTAGAATCGGAATGAGGCACTTAAGGACTCGATTGATATCTACTCTTCGAGAGTAACGCGCTCGCATTTTTATTCGATTTTTCTGAGGACTCTTCGTAGGTGAGATTTAATCTTCTTTGGGGTTGTATCCCACAGTTTTTGCAGTGTTGAGGATATTGGCATACCACCTTGTTTAATTTGTATCTTGGCCTACAGGTGTCAGAATGAGATGTATAAATACTCGTTTTCGGGCTACTCGTCGCAAGGATCGCAACCGTGCTTTTTCTGGGATTTTTAGAGGACTGTATGCAGGTGAAATTCCCCCTCTTCTCTGTTGGTTGGTTAAAAGAGCATGCGCTGTTTTGGGGATATTGTGGTGTTGGTTATTGATTGTTGGTGATGTTGTTGGTTGGAACAGAGGCTTGTGCGGCTGAATACCGAGGGTGCGGTTTTGGCAAATTTTGGATAGCGTGTGACTACGCACTTCACGGACTTCGGCTTTGCCTGCGGAAAGCATTACAGGTGGGTTGCTTCATCTCCAGAACTGGTGGACGGTTCTCTAATTCTGTATGTTAGAATGCATGCATGTTTAGGGTACACTATTTGTGATTAAGGGGTAAGCTTAGGAATGTTAATTGTACAAGGAATTGCAGGTGAATGTCCACGTTAAATATTATTGAGAACTTGCTAGATTTGGATATCCAGGATGATGAATAGTAAAAGCTTACCTAAAGGGATTTACCCTATGTGATTTTTAGCATGCATGTTTAATTGTATTATATTTAGCATCGAGATGGAAGCTTGAGGAATGGCCTAGATCATGCAGATTGATATATTATAGTAGTGATCTTTTTGCATGTCATGTTGCACATAGTCTTTTATGATATGATTACTCGATGGAGTAGGAGGCTAATCTATGTGCGGGTATCATTCTGATGATTTTGATGGACCATAGATTATGGACGGGTGTTGTAGATTGGTGGATTTGGCAGGTGGAGCTACTATTTGCTATTTTACCTTTTATCTTTCTGTTGGGTTATATGTAATAATGGATCTAAATAGGGGAAAAAATACCTAGAGGGGGGTGAATAGGTGTAAACAATAAACACTCAAAAAATCATTGCGCAATAAAAACCCAATGCGGAAATATAAATGAACACGCAAGATTTTTACGTGGAAAACTCCAAACCGGAGTAAAAAACCACGGGACCGATAACACGGTGAAATCCACTAGAATTAAACACGTACAAGGTGATATACCATACTCACAGACGACTCAACCTTTTCCATACGCTCCTAGTTGATCTTCTCCGCTCGCTTCGCAATGCGTCTCGAATCCACGATCTGCGTCCAACGCCGAATCCACGGCGTCCAACGTCGAGTCCACGATGTCTGACCGAATCCACGGTCTTCACCCAGTAGCACGCTTCGAATCCACGAACGTACCTCGCTCCGAATCCACGAGAGCGGTTGCACCTTGAATCCACAAGGCCACGCGAGTCCACGCGCCGATTTTGGGGTAAATCGTTGTTTTTGGGTGGTGATGATCCGCCGAATACTTAGATCAAAGATAGATAGGAAATACCATCTAAGTATTCATTAGTTTGATTCAACTCAAGATGTGAGTATGAAAACCTAGAATCAAACTAATCAATATAGATGAAGAAACATAGAGTAATATCTAATGATTTCCTTTCTTCTCTATATGTGGATCTTAGGCCGTATAAAAGATGACGGCTTTTTGGATTATCGGCTTACCCTAGAAAAATGAATCATAGGGCCTATTTATAGGTTAGAAACCCTAGGAAGAAGATAAGGATAAAAAACTGTCCGTTTCGGGAAATTTTCACGACGGCGATCCGGATCGGATTAGCTGTGATCCGGATCGTCGTAACGAGTCAGCCAATTCCAGAGAAACAGGGTTCGGGATCCGGATTGTAATCCACGATCCGGATCGTTCATGAATTTCAGCAAATTCCCATGTTCGGGATCCGGATCGAAATGGCTATGATCCGGATCGGATTTGCCAATGAACAAGTACCCTTCGGGATCCGGATTGGACTGTCTGATCCGGATCCTGAACATGTCCCATGCCCAGTTCTTGATTTTTATGCGATAAAAAATTCTTCCAAGTGTTTCTACACTACAAGAAGTATTCGGATCACCAAAAATATTTAGTTAAACTTACCTGATCCTTTTGAATTCTTCTTTCTTGAGATTGAGGTATATGATCCAAACTTCATTCATCTTCAATCTTCAAGACTTAACACTTTCACGAAATGCGCCAAAACAAAATCCTTAACAATCTCCCCCTTTGGCGGTTTCGTGACAAAACACAGATCCACTAAAGAAAATTCAAAAAAAAGATATTTTTGTTGCTATCACCATACAACAAAAATTTACAATGGAGATCCAATACAAGAGATAAACTCCTAAAACAGACTCTAGACTTAGACATCTGTACTCTCTGCAAAAAGAAATCATTCTTGACAAAAAGAGATCGTTAGATACCTCAAGAATATTTAGCATTCAAAACCTAACAGAGATAGAGTTTATGCTCACCATGACATTGAGAAATTCAGATATGTAATAAGATAACAATCAAACATTGACATATCTTCTAAGCAATAAGATTTCAAATGTCATAACTTTGCTTTGTTAGTAATCAAACAACTTGTTAGTTATAATACATGTCCAAATAGTTAGTCGAATAGTTAGTAGGGACATGGAACAAATCACAAGATAAAACCAGAAGTTGTGATACTTACCTTTCACCAAAGTCAAAGTTTGTTCTAAGTTCTCACCAAAAGTTCAAAGTTCTCACAGAGTTCACAGAGTTCACTCTAAACTCTCTCCCCCTTTTTGTCACAAACGAAGCCAAAAATTCAAAATTTAAGGAGAGTTAAAAAGTTCAAAATCAAGAAAAACCTGAGAACTAAAACTAAAAAAAAAATAAAAAGAGAACATTAAAACCTAAAAACTGAACCTGCACAAAGAAAGAGGTTAAAGAAAATAAAGTTCCTGCACAAGAGAATTAGTGGTCAAACGATTCAAACATCTGAATCTGAGTCATCCGAGGCGGTGTATCCCATTTTCGAGAACGTTTTCTGCATTAACTTCTTTATCGACGAGACCGTCTTGGTTAATGTGATTTGGGATGCTATGATTATCTCGAGTTCCTCGGAGATTCGCCTCTGTTCTTTGTTGATATGCTCTTGTTGAAAAGATAGGCGCTGTTGTTGCTTGAGAATCGAAGTTACCGATGCTTGATCATCCGCGCCGGGTGCTTGTTGAGACGGTGAGGCAGAGGTGCCGACACAAGGTTTCTTTCCAGTGGAGGGTGTCGGAGTAACATGTGGTAATTTGTGAAGTGACTTCACAATCGTTGACTCATCTATCATCCCCCAACAGTGTTCATACGATGTCGAGCTTATATCAATGTCAAACTTTTGTAAGAACCTCATGATAATTAAGGGAAAAGGAAGTCGCTCAGAAGGATGAGGATGCACAACATATCTTGACATTCTATTCCAAATTATGTAGGGGATGTTCATGTTCAATCCTACAACCTCAGAGTGATGACCTATGAGATATAAGAACAACATTCTATCCCATCTCACTAACTTGGTCTGCATGTTAGGAAGAATGTTGTAACATGTGATGAAATTAAGAAATCGATACTCCAGTCGAAGATGTTTGGATTTGACACTTTTCCCATCAGCTGATTCAGTTCCTTCCAAACAAATCTTTCCTATCACGGTTTGCCACAAAGCATTCGTCAAACTTCTTCCCGTCAAATAGTTGATCCCTGATGTGTTGGATTCCATTCCAAGTACTTCACCGATTAATTTCGGAGTGATTTTAAGTTTCATCCCTTGGATATTTGTATAGATATGCATTGAGCCACGTTCATCTTCTTGAAGATGTCTTGCATTCGTGTAGAAGGTTCTCACACGATACAAGCAATATCCAAGTAATTCAGGGAATCGGCAGACTTGGATGAGATTAGCTTGCTCAATTAAAGTTCCAAACTCTGGTGAGTGATTTCGGAGAGCTTCAATGTTGACATGTCGTTCACCGATACATTCACGATGTTCAAAAGCTCGAAGGCGATCAATGCTGACGAACACTCCTTCCACCCGAGGCGGGGAGTCAGGAATCATTGGCTTGCTAGCATTAGCCTCTCGTGCTTGTCCAAAGCGTCGAGCAAGTCGTTTCCTTTTTACCGAGATGGTCGGTGACGCCATAGGTGCTTTTCCTGTGTCAATGGGTGCCTTTCCTTTTGATCCCCTTGAAGGCTTTTGTTCAGGTTTAACGGGCATTGATTCATCATCATCCCATAACATGTCCCAGTCTACTTCATCATTATTTGCTTCAGTTTTTGAGTCACTAATCAGATCAAATTCACCTTTTCGTTGAAGTTTCTTGGCTTTTTTCAGTTTATTGGTTGCTCGAGTATGAACCATAGTAGCCAGAAGAAGAATGATCCAAGTGATCACCATTGCTATTGGTTTCTTGAGAAAAGAAATCCTGTGAGCAACAACTCAAGAACACGAAAAAATTGTTAATTTTCAAAGATTAGAAAAATTGTACCCGAATAATCATTATCGTGTAGAGAGACTAGGAATCAAATTAGTTTTGCAAAAGGAAATTTAAAAATAGATCAATTGCATGATTTTCGAAAATTCCCATTATATGCCCTAAAACCGAATTTTCAGAAATCGAAGCCCAAAAATTTGTTAATCAAGAGAATACCTAGCATATAATCAACACTAATCTACCCAGAGTTCTTATTTCAAAAGAAATTTGATCAAAAACCATCCACAAATGAAATTGATACAAGAAATTCATCACGTTTTGAGGAGGAATAAGAAAAACTATGAAAAACCGAGATTTTGATCAATAAAACTTACTTGGAGTTGAAGAACTTGAGTTTGAAAGCTTCCAAGATGGATGAAATCTAGAGAGAGAAGCTCTGGAAATTTTGGAACAAAAGATTGGAGTAAAAGAAATCAAAACCCTTTTGTTCTATATAAAACCCTAGCCGCGATCCGGATCAGTTCATGACTGCGATCCGGATCGGCTACCCGCAGTGAAAAACTGCGTTCGAGATCCGGATCGGCAGGTCCAATCCGGATCGTCTGCCCGCAGAAGAATATCTGCGTTCGGGATCCGGATCGGCAGGTTCAATCCGGATCGGCTCCAACTTTTTCTTTAGAAAATTTCAGAGAAATTCAAGAAAAACCAGAAAAAGATTGTAAGCACTTTTGTGTATCAACTTTAAACAAAAATCATCGTTTTATACAACAAGAAATAGATTATACCAAATCTATCAATAACATCCAACAAATGAAACGAAAATTTATAAAAATTAAATCCCTTAAAGTTGAACAACTTCAATTACATCTAACTTGATCTTATGAGTAATGCCTTTATCAAATCATCAATTCGGTAAAGAAAATGAAATACAAAGATCAATAGATGTCTAACATCCTCGATAAGTTAGATAATATGTCTAGTCAATTTATTGAAGAGAGTGGCTCTTTGAGCATCTTTCATTAAAAATCCCACCTTATACCAACCTTCAAATTTTGACAGAGTCAAGTATTTCAATATGCATTTTATTTAATCAAACTTGAAAAACCTTGCTTGGTATACATGTGGTAGCTGCACACAGTACTCGGACGACCGAGGTGGTAGCTCTTTCCTCCATGTGGTGGTAGTTTTCACACTCCTCATTGGGATGTAACTCTTTCCACATCTTTTGAGCATAATACTTTTTCTTTGACTCCCCCTCAATTGGCTATCAATTATTTAAGATATAAAGTAATTAGCCAAATATTGATCTCGATTTCATACTCGACTAAACAGTCAAATAAGATAAAAACTATACCAAGAGATCATCGAGAGAGAAATTGACTTTGATCAAAACAAAGATTAGTTAACTGACATAAATGATCATTGCATCAAATGAAATATTATGATATCTAAAGCATAATAGATTTCTAAATATATAAAAAGATGCAGTTAAAGTCAATCAAACTAATGCTCAATTCATATTCTATGTCTAAGCATAGGTAATGAACAAAAACACAAAAACAAAACCTAACCTAAGCAAAAGTTTCAAGAAGAAGTTTATTTCAAGGAAAGCATTCCAATTGCTTTACGCAAATGAATAAAACATTTTTGATCCAAAGGTTTTGTTAAAATATCAGCTAATTGATCTTCAGTTGAAATATATGACAGTTGAAGAGTATTTGATTCAACTAGCTCTCTAAGAAAATGATATCTAAGTTCAATGTGTTTTGTTCTAGAGTGCAACACAGGGTTTTTGGAAATGTTTATAGCACTAGTGTTGTCACAAAGAATTGCTACTGAAGTTGCTAAAATCCGGAAGTCGCTCAACACACTTGTCATCCAAATGAGTTGGGTTGAACAACTACCCGCTGAAATATATTCCGCTTTGGCAGTCGAGAGTGCAATGCAGTTTTGCTTTTTACTATGCCATGCAACAAGGCAATGACCAAGATAAAAACATGCACCACTCGTACTTTTCCGATCATCCACAGATCCTGCCCAATCGGCATCTGAGTATCCAATAATATCTAAGCTTGTTCCCATAGGATACCAAATTCCGAAATTTATGGTTCCTTTAATGTATCGGATGATCCGTTTCACCGCTTTCAGGTGAACCTCCTTTGGTGCAGACTGATATCTCGCGCAGATCCCAACACCAAAAGATATATCCGGGCGACTAGCCGTGAGGTAAAGTAGACTTCCAATCATACTCCGATAAAGTTTCTCATCTACATTCTCACTAAAAGATTCACTTCCTAATCCTTTATTGCTAGTTCCCATTGGAGTTGGAAAATCTTTATAATTTTCTAGATCAAACTTTTTGACCAACTCCAAAGCATACTTGGATTGACACAAATGGATGCCTTCGTCACTCTGTTTCACTTACAATCCAAGGAAATAAGTCAATTCGCCCATCATTGACATCTCAAATTCGCTTTCCATGGTTTCAGCGAATTTAGAAGCATCATTATCCTTCGTTGCTCCAAAAACAATGTCATCGACATAGATTTGTGCAACAATGAAGTTATTTTGATAATGCTTCACAAAGAGAGTCCTGTCAGCTCCCCCTCGAGTATAAACCTTATCCAATAGGTGCTTTGTTAGCCTTTCGTACCATGCTCGCGGTGCTTGTTTTAAACCGTAAAGAGCCTTTTTCAAACGAAAAACATGGTTAGGTAGTTTACAGTCCACAAAACCTTTCGGTTGAGCCACATAAACTTCCTCATTTAAAAACCCATTTAAAAATGCGCTCTTAACGTCCATTTGAAATAATTTTATTTTAAAATGACAAGCTATCACGAATAAGATACGAATGGACTCGAGTCTAGCTACAGGGGCGAAAGTTTCATCAAAGTCTATACCTTCTACTTGAGAGTAGCCTTGAGCAACTAAACGTGCTTTGTTCCTGATGATGGTACCATCTTCATTTTTCTTATTCTTGAAAATCCATTTGGTACCTATCACATTGTGTTGCTTTGGAGGGTTTGATAATTCCCAGACTTTGTTTCGCTCAAACTGATGGAGCTCTTCCTGCATTGCTTTAATCCAGTAGTCATCCTGAAGAGCTTCATCGATGTTCTTTGGTTCGATCAAGGAAACGTAGCAAGCGAATCCGCAAACCAACTGTCTCCGAGTTTTGACTCCTTCTTGTGGGTCTCCAATGATGTTTGATTCAGGATGATCCTTGGAGATTCGTAACGTTTGTTGTAACGGAGTACTCGGAGGTACATGAGATGATTCCTGCACATCAGATAAACTTGAAGAACCATTAGATGCATCATTAATATTTGAAGTATTATCATGAGAAGATGCACTAACAGGAGTATCATCATCAAGAGAGATATCGAGGGTAGATTTTTCAGATGCAAAGTGAAAAGCTTCATCTACTTTAACATTTATAGATTCTACAATCGTTTTAGATTCCATGTTAAATACCCGATATGCTCTGCTATTCGTAGAATAACCCAAAAAGATCCCTTCGTCACTTCGAGAATCAAACTTACCAAGATTTTCGCGATCACGCAAAATAAAACATCGACTCCCAAAGATACGAAAGTATTTGATATCCGGTTTTCTACTAAACCACAGCTCATATGGTGTATTTAACGTTCCTGGGCGCAAATACACTCGATTAATGACATAGACAGCGGTGTTCATAGCTTCAGCCCAAAAATGTAGCGGTAAATTCCGGCTATGAAGCATCACACGCGCCATCTCCTGAACAACCCTGTTTTTGCGCTCAACAACACCATTCTGCTGAGGAGTATAGGGTGCTGAGAATTCATGTTTTATGCCGTTGGAAGTGCAAAAATCAATGAATTTGGAATTAATGAATTCTCCACCTCTATCACTTCTAACACGAATGATCTTTTCATTCTTTTCAATCATAATACGATGGCAAATCTCATGAAAAGAATCAAACGTATCAGCTTTCTCTTTTAAAAATGCTACCCATGAAAACCTAGAGAAATCATCAACCAATAAGAAAATATACCATTTACCTCCCAAAGATGGTTGACGGGTCGGCCCCATTAAATCCATGTGCAGTAATTCCAAGGGCCGTTTGGTACCAACGTGGTTCAGGTTCTTGTGTGCAGCCCTTGATTGTTTTCCCTTAAGACAACCTCCGCACACAATGTTGTTTTTAAATAAAAGTTTAGGAACCCCCTTAACCACGTCTTTATTTGAAATCTTTGCTAGTTCTTTAAAATTTATGTGACCTAGTCTTTCATGCCAAAGTGTTTCATTATCCAAAGAAACTAGGTTACATTTTTCTAAAATTTTATTAGGAACAACATAGCAATTGTTTTCAGATCTAACCCCTTTTAAAAAGAAGACATGGTCCTTATCAGTTACAACACATTCAACAGATGAAAAGTTAACTGAAAAACCATTGTCGCAAAGTTGACTTATGCTTATGAGGTTCGTCTTAAGGCCATCAACAAATAACACGTTTTTCAAAATCGGGCCATCTGGAATAGCTACCGTTCCTTTTCCAATAATTTTGGAAGATCGACCGTCTCCGAAAACAACGAGTCCTCCGGAGATTTTCTCAAAGTTTTGAAAACTATTTTTGTCACTGGTCATGTAACGGGAACAACCGCTATCCAGATACCAAGACGAATTATCATATGCATGCAAGGAAACATTAGTAACAAGACAAGGGAAGATTTCACCTTTGCGCACCCAAAACCTTTTGGAATGCGTCGGTAATGGTCGAGAGGTTATTCTCCTAGGTGAAGGCGTCTTGTTAGATCGATTGCTGCTCCTTGATGATGTCGTCTTGTGCGGTGAACTACCAAGTCTCTTTTCCTTTGTATGATTTGCATTTGATTTCTGAGGAATCACCTTTTTGGTAGTCGTTGCAAGAAATGTCTGAGTTGAGCGTTTGGCTCCTGTCTTGCAATATCTCCTTATGTGCCCTGAAATACCACAACGAAAACATACCTTTGCGCTTGACGATCACGAAGAGAAAGAAGTAGGCTTGTTGTCGTTGTTTGTCATGAATTCCGGTGTCGGAGGAGGAGATACCGACTGAGGCACAAAAACTGTCCCAACCGAACTAAAATTGTCTTCAGTTCGATTGTATCCGAGGTCGAACTTGTTTGATTGACCAAGACCAAGAAGCTTATCCAACTTACTCCTTCCTGATGAAAATCGTTGTAAGTCATCCTTGAGTTGGAGAATGGTCTCTGTCATTTCCAGTTTTTCCTGTCGAGCCTCGCCGTTGAGCTTCAAGAAGTAATTCGCTTTGTTCACCATATCTACATAATTCTTCTCGAGTTGCTCATTGGACTCTTGAAGGGAAACATTTGCTTTTAACAGATTATCCCTTTCCACTTCAAGATCGGTCGAGAGAGAAGTTACCCTTTTTACTTCTTCGAGATCCTGTAATCTCCCTCTCAACCCCTTGTTTTGTTTAGCCAGTTTCTTTGAATCCCGTAAAAGTCTGTGGTAGGCTAAAACAAAATCTTCACCTTCCGAATCATCCGATTCATTGTCCGTTGCATTCTTTTCAACAGTGGAGTTGGACAGCGAGTCGGATGTACTTGCCATTAAGCACATGAAGGGTGAAGATGTGGACGCGTGGAATGCCGTTGCGCTTTCTTCTTCATCACTTGAGGATGACTCATTTGACATTGAGTTGTCATCCCAAGTGACGGCTTGCATCACTTTCTTTTTCGACGGATTCTTAGTTGGACACTCCGTTGAGATATGGCCGTATCCTCGGCACTTGAAGCATTGGACTTGTCCCTCTGAACTTTTCTTATCCTTTGAAAAGTTCTCTTGCTTTCTTGACTTGTAACTTGAAGTACCCTTGCCTTTCTTCGACTTTCCGAAGGATGGAGTTTTACTTGAATTACCCCTTCGAAAGTTGCGGCGAAACTTCCTTGTCAAGAGAGCGAGCTGCTTCTCAAATTCCTCCATAGATAGGTTCTCGTCATCGTCTGAGGAGGATGAATCCGTGTCTTCTTCCTTTGTTGTTTTCAAAGCATAACCTGAAGAATTAGAAGAGAATGCCTTTCCCGAAGAATAGTTAGTAGTAAATGTCATTTCATAAGTTCGTAATGAACCAACTAGTTCTTCTACACGCATTTCGTCCGGGTGTTTAATAGTTTCAATGGCTGTAACCTTTGGGCGAAATCGTTCAGGAAGAGTTCTTAAGATCTTTCTTACAACCTTAAATTCTGGAATCTTCTCTCCCAGGTTAGCACATGAGTTTACGATGTCTTGCAATCGTGTATAGTAGTCCGTGAAAGATTCATTTTCTGCCATGAAAATAGAGTCAAATCTGCTCGTAAGCATTTGCAGCTTTTGAATCTTCACGAGGTTAGTTCCCTCATGTGTAACCTGAAGAACATCCCAGATTTCTTTTGCAGTCTCACATGCCGAGACGCGAGAGAATTCAGTTTGAGATAAGGCATTAAAAATAGCATTAATTCCCTTGCCATTGTAAGAAGATGAATCTAACTCTTCCTTGGTCCACTTCGACATAGGTTTGATGGTGCGAACATCAGCAATAATTTCAGTTGGATTAGACCATCCTAATTAAATTGATTGCCACACCCGTTTGTCGATGGAACTTAAAAAGGCTTTCATCCGTACTCTCCAGTACGCATAATTTGTTCCATCAAAGAATGGGGGTCTGTTGATGTTTCCACCTTCAACCATTGTTTACAACCCTATTCCCGCTCTGATACCACTTGTTGGGTTATATGTAACAATGGATCTAAATAGGGGAAAAAACACCTAGAGGGGGGTGAATAGGTGTAAACAATAAACACTCAAAAAATCATTGCGCAATAAAAACCCAATGCGGAAATATAAATGAACACGCAAGATTTTTACGTGGAAAACTCCAAACCGGAGTAAAAAACCACGGGACCGATAACACGGTGAAATCCACTAGAATTAAACACGTATAAGGTGATATACCGTACTCACAAACGACTCAACCTTTTCCATACGCTCCTAGTTGATCTTCTCCGCTCGCTCCGCAACGCGTCTCGAATCCACGATCTGCGTCCAACGCCGAATCCACGGCGTCCAACGTCGAGTCCACGACGTCTGACCGAATCCACGGTCTTCACCCAGTAGCACGCTTCGAATCCACGAACGTACCTCGCTCCGAATCCACGAGAGCGGTTGCACCTTGAATCCACAAGACAACGCGAGTCCACGCGCCGATTTTGGGGTAAATCGTTGTTTTTGGGTGGTGATGATCCGCCGAATACTTAGATCAAAGATAGATAGGAAATACCATCTAAGTATACATTAGTTTGATTCAACTCAAGATGTGAGTATGAAAACCTAGAATCAAACTAATCAATATAGATGAAGAAACATAGAGTAATATCTAATGATTTCCTTTCTTCTCTATATGTGGATCTTAGGTCGTATAAAAGATGACGGCTTTTTGGATTATCGGCTTACCCTAGAAAAATGAATCATAGGGTCTATTTATAGGTTAGAAACCCTAGGAAGAAGATAAGGATCAAAAACTGTCCGTTTCTGGAAATTTTCACGACGGCAATCCGAATCGGATTAGCTGTGATCCGGATCGTCGTAACGAGTCAGCCAATTCCAGAGAAACAGGGTTCGGGATCTGGATTGTAATCCACGATCCGGATCGTTCATGAATTTCAGCAAATTCCCATGTTCGGGATCCGGATCGAAATGGCTATGATCCGGATCGGATTTGCCAATGAACAAGTACCCTTCGGGATCCGGATTGGACTGTCTGATCCGGATCCTGAACATGTCCCATGTCCAGTTCTTGATTTTTATGCGATAAAAAATTCTTCCAAGTGTTTCTACACTACAAGAAGTATTCGGATCACCAAAAATATTTAGTTAAACTTACCAGATCCTTTTGAATTCTTCTTTCTTGAGATTGAGGTATATGATCCAAACTTCATTCATCTTCAATCTTCAAGACTTAACACTTTCACGAAATGCGCCAAAACAAAATCCTTAACACTTTCTTGAGGACATTTGCATGCTTGTATGGACATCTATATAGGCTATCTTTTACTATTACACTATCTTATTGGAACTTGACTTTGGAGAAACCATGTTTTGCTTCTTTTCTCCTTATTGGTTAGTCTTGTGGTTCATGTTGCTCGGGTTCGAGCAGGGGTTTGGGATAGTGTAGTTGAGGCTTCGAGTCTGGGACAGGTTGGTCTTGATTGTGGACTTGTGGGGTTTTGCGGCGACCGCGGATATTGGGCGGTTGACCGGATATATACTTGTGCATTAGATTGGGTATCAGATTTCCTCTAGTGGATGGGTTTTCCACTTTGATTAGTGTTTCAGTTTGGGGATCGGGTTTCCCTTTAGTGGATGAGTTTTCCCACTTTGATTAGAGTCGTGATCCAGTCCTGCTATATTATGCTACCTATGATACTTGTTACAGTGATACTTTACTCATGTGGGTCGCTCCCCTCGAGTGCCACTCCGGAGTGTGCGACCGGATGGATCGAGGTCGGTCTGTTACTTACCTTAGTGTGCGATCGGACGGACAGAGGCCGATCTGTTACTTACTTTGGGATGCGACCGTATCGGTAAGAAGTCGGTCTGTATTCCGCGATTGAGTTCTTGAGATACTGAGTTCGCGAGATTGATGACAGAGCAGGCAGTACCGGGTTTTATACCGGTTCGTTTGATTGGGTTTATTCAGTCAAACCTGGCCCAGCCAGAGGGACTGCGTCGACAAGTCGCGATAGCAAAGTAGCAAGCCCAACTCCGGAGTGGCACTCGAGGGGCGCGACCCCACCGAGGAAAGTATCTGCGCATCTCTGTCGAGCTCAATATGGCTCATGCAGGCTATAGTCCAATCCACGATCAACAAGATCGACAGTACCCAAATCACCTCTCCAACTCACTAACAGGAACCCATCGAACAGTCGGGACCGCTGTCAACCCAACGGCTCCCCAAAAAGAACATCAACTCCATATGTAAACTTACTAGCTGGGTATACTCCACAGCCAACCACAGTGAAGGGTCCGGGAACCCCGAAAGACTAGAACCTACAATCCAAATCAAACAAGAACAGGCTCTAGGCATAGCCTTTCATTATTCTCGACCCAAATAAAAAGGCAGCACTTAGAACCCAGACCACTCGAATCCTCTCGAGTGGGGAAGTTTACAGGAAAAAATGTGACATTTATTACTGAAAACCATTTTTCACTCAAACCCAAGCGGGGTGAGGACTAAATGTAGTCCCTTTATGAAAATCCATCGTGATTTGAGGAAAACCTATTTTTAATGATTTTTAGTTTTTTAGGAAAAATAGTTAGAAAACAAGTTTTTATACCCAAACCCCGAAGGGCTAATGCATTCGTCCAATCAGACAAGAACAGACTCCGGCGGCCCTTCGATGTTTGGAAGAAAAATATTAGTTGACTAAAATCATGTGTGTCCAAAAAGGTTCTGGGTTCAAGGTCCTGCTATGACTGGTATACTACTGCCACTAACACTGTGGCGACACATAAATAGAGAAACAAGACATCCCGGGACCACCGTTCACCCAAACGGCTCCCGCCACAGATAAAAGACCAGCTACATCTACCAGACTCCACTCTGCTCCCAAGCACGAGTGTAACATGCATCCCACACTAACAATAAATCCCGACCACTCGGCCCACTACCCGGGCGAGGAGAAACCCTAAGTCCAGGAATATAGTATAACGTGTGGATGTCTAAAGCATAAATAAACCTAGCCAAAGTTGGAGTTTTCTACTAGTCTGGTTAAACATGCAGCAAATGACGGGGTGCTAGGTCAAGTTCCAAAGATAGCATTTAATTGAACATATTTAGGAAGCAATAAATCAATATGATCATCATAGCAACACAAAGAACATCAATTCTCTCCTCCTAGCATGCTTCCTAATACACTCACAATCATGCATGTTTCCTACAATATAGAATTACTGATCAGTCCGCTAGTTTTGAAGACGAAGCAACCCACCTGGAAGTGCAAAGTTGTCCAAAGGCCAAAAAGCTGAAACTACACGGGAATAATCCTCCAATTCTCACAATTCCAATGGGTCCAAAAGCACTCAAAAACTCCTCCTGGGTACAAAGATATAGTCCAAAGTTATAGTCAACACAAAAATTCCAAGTGTACAGTTTGCTGAAAATTTCAGTCCGAGAGAAGCTTAATTATCACCTGCGAGAAAAACTCCAAAAATTCCAATAAAAATACGCAGCAATTCTCGCGATACGTAGATGTCAATCGAGTCCTTAAACGTTGAATTCCGATACTCGAGTGTAGAGATAAAAATCCAACAAGTTTCTGCTGTCCAGGAACAACCACCAGCAAAAGAGGGCTAAAAAATATACCCGAAACCCTAGAAAAACTCAACTCTGGGAGGAGTGGAAAATACAAAAAATCGTAGATTTACTACTCATGAATCCCTCGCCATGAAAATCATCCAAAACTTTTGTAGGGCCCCTAAACTCCTTACAGCTTTTTCCCATGAATCCACTGTGCAAACACCTGTTGATGGTGTATCTGGCCCATGGTGCATCAAAGGGATGCCACAGATGGACCCTGTGAGCTTTGGTTGGCTGTTTTGGCCTTCGGCTGCTTTTGCCGAATTTTAGAAGAGGAATTTGGCCAAATAGAGGGTGGATTTGGATTCAGTGCGGAAAAACGCTTGAAAACGACTTTTTGTTTGCTAAATTCTGAGTCCGGATGCCCAAAAACGGACTACCGGAAGTTTTACTGGATTTTTGGTGCATGGGGGAGCCGTGGACCGGCGGGGATGCCACGTGGCAGGCTCGGATTGGCCGGCGCACGCGGCTGGGTCCACGGAAGGTCTGGGCTGTGACCGGGGTGCACCGCGGGGCGCGTGGACCGGCGGGTGTCCACGTGGCAGCGCCTGATTGGGCTGCCCACGCGCGCTTGGTCCACGGGCGAGCGCGGGGAGGCGTGGACCGGGGGCGCGCCACGTGGCAGCACCCGGTTGGCGGGCGCATGTGCGCGCGGTCCACGCAGCGCGCGGGGCAGGTCGCGGGCAGGTGGCCGTACGCGGGGCAGGTACGGCGACGTGGGCAGCGCCACGTGGCGCCCGCTGATTCGCGGGCGCCACCTACCGCGTTGACGCGGGCGGGGGACACGTGGCGCACTCCGCGGCAGCTTGCATGGCTGCCGCCTGTTCGGGCGACACGTGGCGGGCGCCGGGGCGGGTCGGACGAAGCCAGGATCCCGTCCGACGGAGCATTTTGGGCTGGGCCGCACTGTGCGCGCCCGAAAGTTCTGGGCCGGGCCGCACTGTGTGCGCCCGAAAACTTTCGGGCGCCCGAAAGTTGGGACCTGATGGGTATTTTCCCAAAAGATTTCTTCAGCCTATAAATAGCCAGCCCGAGCCCTCTTTGCTGCCTTTTTTCTCTCTGTCTGTGCAAGATCTCCCCGAGCTTCCTCTTGGTGAAATTTTCCCCTCTTAATCCTTGATCTTCCTGCCAAGTTCTAGGATTTTAGGAGGCACGAATCCCGAGGTTCCCCATTTTACGGCGCGGCGCGACGTTGCTTTCTAGTGTTCTTCTTCGGCGCAGCGACAGTGTTTTGGCTCCCCTGGACTACCCCGAGCTCACTTTTCTGTGATTCTTGCGCCGGCAGACTCCTAAGAGGTAGGACTTCATCTTTTGTTTTGGTCGCGCTTTCTCGTTCCGAGGTTTTGGCACGGATCCCGAGGCAAACAGTGACCCCTTTTTCTGTGTGGACTTCCTTGACAGCAGCGGGGTATTTTGACCATATCTTCGCGCACGAGCATCAGACGGAAACGAGCTTATACAACTTTTTCATCTACGGATCGCAAGGAACACGCTCGTATTTTTATTGGATTTTTGTGAGATTTATTTCGAGGTGAAATTACTGTTTTCTCAGTGAACAGTGCACAGTTTTTAGCACAGATTTTTGTATGAGTGTACCCCCTTGCCGAATTTTTATCTTGACTTACCGAACTCGGATTTGGGCGTCCAAGGTACCGTTGCGAAGCTATCGACGCGAGGATCGCTGTGGTATTTTTCTTGGAATTTTATGGGCACTTTCTGCAGGTGATAATTTAACAGTTGTGAATCCGAGGTTGTAGATGGTTATAAGAGCAATAATTGGGAGCCTAAGTGTAATTAGTGAGCTTTGTATTGTACCAGGAATATTACGGGTGTGCTAAAATTGTGGGAGCAAGGATTTGGAGTTTTGGTATTTTCTTGCTGTACGGATCCGGACAGTTAGCACTTCAGGTGGGTGGTTGTTGTACTCCTCTCCTTTGGTATGCCCACTAGGAACATCAGAGTGTTCCCTCATTTTTGAGGCCCAAAGTATTATTAGTAACCTTGCATGCTCTAGGGAATTAATTATTGGTTGATTGATCTTTGATAAATTGTTATTTGATCCATGTGGAAATTGTTGGACTGCATGTTTAGGGTTAAAATAATAGTTGAGGATATTAAAATTGCTAAATATTCTATGAGACTGTCACTTTAGCTTATGTCACTCTGAACTGATTACTCTTGGAAAATGGACAACATATTGAGACAATGCATGATTAAACGGGTCACTTAAATATTGACATCTTTTATTGCTACACTATCTTTTGGGACTTGACTTAGGAGAAACCATGCATTTATTCTTTTCTTCTCCTATTATCGATAGACTTGCGGCATAGTCGCTCAGGTTCGAGCGTGTGTTGGACAGTGTAGCCAGGTATTGGGGATTTGGGACAGGTTGGGTTTTTGGCAGGGTGTTGCGGCGACCACGGATCTTGGGTGGTTGACCGGGTTGTTACTGTTGCATCAGATTGGGGGTTTTGGGGATCGGGCTTTCTTTAGTGGATGGAGTTTTCCACTTTGATCATAGTCATGATCCAGTCCTGCTATTATGAGACAGTGGTTACAGAGATGCTTGTTACAGTGATTTCCTTACTCGTGTGGGTCGCTCCCCTCGAGTGCCACTCCGGAGTGTGCGACCGGACGGATCGAGGCCGGTCTGTTATTACTTTAGAGCTTGATCGGACGGGCCGAGGCCGATCTGTTACTTACGTTGGGGACATGACCGTATCAGGCAGTAGTCGGTCAGTATCCCCACAGATGAGATTAGCAGGCAGTGCCAGTGTCCACTGGCGTTAGATTGGGTCATTTTGACAGGCTTCTTGATACTGATGCATACTTTTCCATACTTATTGGTTTACCATGTAGAGGCATATTAGGGGTAGCACTTCATCAGTTGTCATTCATAGCTTCACCCCCCCCCCCCCTTTCTCTTCTTCCCCTTTTGCCTCTGATTACCTGGTGGGCATATTTGAGCTGAGGCTTTACCCACTAGGGGAGGCTACTGTTTATAGTAGTACTTACCCCCCATTGTCTTTTCTTGTTTCTTTCTTCCCCTTTGTTTTGCAGAGTCCTCTGTGGGAGTTGCTGGGCCGTCAGCAACTGATCGGGGCAAGCGCATCGCGGACTAGATAGAGAGCCTCCCGAGGGTTGTAGCTGGAGCTTTTGGGTACCTGGTCTTCTCAGACAGCTTTTGTTTATTTCTTTTTGGGTCTGGCTTTTGCCAGCTGTTTGTATTTAGTGGTGAGCTGGGAGAGACATCTGTATTTTTTCCACTGTTGTACTCTTTTACTTCCAGCTTCTGTCTGAGATACAGTAGTTTTAGTTTAGCTCTGATTATTATGCTCTTTTTTATTATTTCTTATCTGAGCAGGTTACCGACGCTTCGTGTATGTGGGAAATACCGCATGCACGGCGGATCTGTAGACGGGCCCGGGTTCTGGTTTACACCCGGGGCGTGACAGATTAAGTTGGTATCAGAGCTTAGGGATAGGTCAATTGGGACTTAGGAAACCCTAGGCTTTTGGACAGACCCTAGGATGATAGGGCGTGAGTGGCGTAACATTTTTGCGAAAGTCGGTGATTTTATAGTTGACTCTTCCTGTGAGTGAAGAGAGATCGACATAGCCTATCTCTGTTGGACCATTATGTTGGCTGCAGACAACATAAGGTGACAGAAATAGGAGGATGTCTTTTGACTTTCGCCAGATTGGGTCGTGTGGGGTTTTGTTGCTGATGATTGGTTTCTTGTGGCAGGATGCCTCCTCGACGTCGGATTCCCACTCGGGGTGTCCCTTCACCCCCTGTTGAGCCAGAGCAGCCTACCCCCCCCGAGCTTACTGAGTTGCGGGCCTTGGTGGCCCAGTTGGCGGAGGGTCAGCGCCGCCAGGAGCAGAGGATTGAGCAGCTGCTTGCTCAGAGGGAGGCACCACCCCCAGCTGTTCCTGAGGCCCCTGTGCCTCTTGTTGTACCTTTTGTGCCGACGGCACCATCTTCTAGTAGCGGGGCTCCTGGAGCTATTCAGCCTTTGACTGCGGAGGAGGAGCGGGATTTTGCTGACAAACTCGCTGCGTTTGTTAAGCGGGGACCACCTAGATTCTCGGGGCGGGATGCTCAGCCCCGGGCTGTTGGGAGATGGCTTTCTGCGATGGAGAAGCTTTTTCGGGACTTCTTCATCGACCCGAGGTATCGAGTGCACATGGCGGTGCACTGTTTGGATGGAGATGCTGATTTTTGGTGGCAGCGAGTTGAGCCACTGGAGTTCCGGATCACTCGGCAGTTGCCTTGGGAGGAGTTCAAACGGATGGTATTGGACACCTATTTTTCTACCAGTGTGAAGAAGAAGTTGGAGGACGACTTGAAGAATCTGCAGCAGGGCGATCGACCGGCCCATGTCTATTTCCAGGAGTTCATGGAGTTGCTGAACTGTGTGCCCTTCGTCGCTCGTGACGGTCCACACCAGGTTGAGTTGTTCGAGGGAGGCCTCCGTCCAGAGATTTTCACGCTTGTGCATGCACAGAGATTTCAGACTCTAGAGGCAGCCGCAGAGCACGCACAGTGGGTGGAGAGAGGCGATCAGCAGGTGGCCAGACGGAGGGCCGCGGTCGCGCAGGGTTCCGACAGGAAGCGACCAGCCCCAGAGGACGGGGGACAGGCCAGCTCTTGGAGACCGCCACGGCCGCCGCAGTCCCAGTCTTACGGCCGTGGGCGATCTGATAGGAGAGGTCCTGGTGGACCCCAGAGACCGCAGCAGCATCAGCAGCAGCACCAGCAGCATAGATCGCAGCAGAGGCAGCAGAGATCTCAGCAGCAGTCCTCGAGGCAGCAGCAGTCGAGGCATATCCGGCCATCTGATAGGTGTGTTTTCTGCAGGGGGCAGCACCCGTCAGATACATGTGATCAGAGATGGGGTCGATGCTTTCGTTGTGGACAGCCGGGGCATGTGCGAGCTACTTGCCCCCTTGCTACTTCTTCGGCACCTTCTTCGGCGTCGGCTCCATATCCCCCTCAGCAGCAGCAGCCATCAGCTCAGCGGCCTTATGCTCCAGCGAGCAGGCCGTCCACCTCCCATCTTTCAGATTCTCGACCTCCAGCACCGAGCGGGCGGGTGTATGCCGCCCAATTAGCAGATTCCGCAGCGGCAGACCAGGTGGTGGCAGGTATTACTCTACTTTTTGGTATTCGGGCTCGCTCTTTATTCGACACTGGAGCATCTCATTCTTTCATTAGTCGAGCATTTGCATCCCTGCATGGTCTAGAGGTAGAGTCATTGTCTTGTGCATTAGAGGTGCGGGTTCCTGATCACGTTTTGCATGTCAAGGAGCGTTGTTTGGCATGCCCGGTGCAGTTGGGGCCTTGGATTTTGCCTGCAGACTTACTTGTCTTGCAGCAGCTCCATGATTTTGACTTGGTGTTGGGGATGGATTGGCTATCTCGGTACTCCGCCACTATCGACTGCAGAGAGAGGACGGTGACTCTTCGCGAGCCAGGACAGGAGGAGTTCATCTTCAGAGGCTGCCAGAGCACGCTGTTCGCAGCGACCATTTCCTCGGCGAGAGCTGTTTTGAGGAGCTGAAGCAGAGGTTGATGACCGCTCCAATCCTTGCCCTCCCAGTTATGGGGGAAGGATTTGTGATCTACAGTGATGCCTCACATAGTGGTCTGGGGTGTGTGTTGATGCAGCATGGTAGGGTAATTGCCTATGCTTCGCGGCAATTGAAGGACTATGAGAAAAATTACCCTACTCATGATCTGGAGTTGGCAGCGGTGGTGTTTGCTCTGAAGCTGTGGCGGCATTATTTGTATGGAGAGCATTGCGAGATATATACTGATCACAAGAGCTTGAAGTATCTGTTCACCCAAAAGGAGCTGAATTTGAGGCAACGCCGGTGGTTGGAGTTGTTAAAGGATTACGATCTGAGTATCCTTTACCATCCCGGCAAGGCCAATGTCATGGCAGATGCTTTGAGTAGGAGGACGAGTCTGAGCTTATTGATCTCGCAGCAGGCGCCGTTGGTCGAGCAGATGAGGCAGTTACAGTTGGAGGTAGTATCCCCTGGGGTCTCTGCTAGACTCATGTCTATGGTCTTGCAGCCCACTCTGTTGGAGAGGATCAGGGACGCTCAGAGTGAGGACCCCCACTTGATGAGGATCAGGACGCAGCTTCAGGCGGATCAGACAGGGGATTTTTCTGTGGATAGCTCGGGAGTACTGCGGTACAGGGACCGAGTGTGTGTGCCTATGGATCAGGAGATTAGAGATCAGATTTTGAGAGAGGCCCATTTTACACCTTATACCATCCATCCTGGAGGTACTAAGATGTATAAGGACCTCAAGGCACAGTTTTGGTGGCCCGGGATGAAGCGGGACATTGGGAGATTCGTAGCTCATTGTTTAACTTGCCAGCAAGTGAAAGCAGAGCATCGCGTTCCTGCTGGTAAGTTGCAGAGTCTTCCAATTCCCGAGTGGAAATGGGACCACGTCACTATGAATTTCGTCACTGGATTGCCGAGGGCGCAGAGCGGGGCTGATGCGATCTGGGTTATTGTGGACAGACTCACCAAGTCGGCGCACTTCTTACCGGTTCAGATGACTTAGTCACTGGAGCGTTTGGCACAGTTATATCTGGATGAGATAGTGAGGCTTCACGGTATCCCTGCTTCGATTGTGTCAGATCGTGACCCGAGGTTCGTATCACGCTTTTGGGGGAGTTTGCATTCAGCATTGGGGACTCAGCTCAGGTTTAGCACCGCTTTCCACCCACAGACCGATGGACAGTCAGAACGCACCATACAGACCCTCGAGGATATGTTGAGAGCGTGCGTTATGGATTTTGGAGGAGGGTGGTACCGGCACTTGTCGTTGGTTGAGTTCGCGTACAACAACAGCTATCAGGCGAGCATCCAGATGGCTCCATTTGAAGCGTTGTATGGACGCAAGTGTCGGTCTCCCTTATATTGGAGTGACGTGGGTGAGAGAAGGACTTTGGGACCGGATTTACTTCTGGAGGCAGAGGAAAAAGTCAGGATTATTCGCCGGCATCTTGAAACAGCCCAGAGTCGTCAGAAGAGCTACGCCGATACTCGACGGCGAGACCTGGAGTTTCAGGTTGGTGATCATGTCTTCTTGAAGGTCTCGCCCTCGAAAGGGGTCCGGAGATTTGGAGTACGGGGAAAGCTCAGTCCCCGCTTTATTGGACCCTTTGAGGTACTAGACAGAGTTGGTCCTGTGGCATACAGAGTTGCCTTACCCCCGCGCCTGGCCGGAGTTCATGATGTCTTTCATGTCTCAGCTCTGAGGAGATATGTTTTTGACCCGTCGCACGTGATTGACTTCACTTCGTTGGAGATCGGCGAGGACTTGGTCTACGAGGAGCGCCCGTTGCGGATTCTTGCTCGTGAGGTGAGGGAATTGCGCAACCGGGCCATTCCTTATGTGAAGATCTTGTGGAGCAATCATGAGGAGCGAGAGGCTACTTGGGAGCTGGAGACAGTGTTGAGGGATGCCTACCCTTTCTTATTCGAGGCTTCTATTTGAGGTACGTCTGTTCTGTTTTCTTTGTTTCGGGGACGAAACTTTTTTTAGTGGGGGAGGATGTAGGGCCCCTAAACTCCTTACAGCTTTTTCCCATGAATCCACTGTGCAAACACCTGTTGATGGTGTATCTGGCCCATGGTGCATCAAAGGGATGCCACAGATGGACCCTGTGAGCTTTGGTTGGCTGTTTTGGCCTTCGGCTGCTTTTGCCGAATTTTAGAAGAGGAATTTGGCCAAATAGAGGGTGGATTTGGATTCAGTGCGGAAAAACGCTTGAAAACGACTTTTTGTTTGCTAAATTCTGAGTCCGGATGCCCAAAAACGGACTCCCGGAAGTTTTACTGGAATTTTGGTGCATGGGGGAGCCGTGGACCGGCGGGGATGCCACGTGGCAGGCTCGGATTGGCCGGCGCACGCGGCTGGGTCCACGGAAGGTCTGGGCTGTGACCGGGGTGCACCGCGGGGCGCGTGGACCGGCGGGTGTCCACGTGGCAGCGCCTGATTGGGCTGCCCACGCGCGCTTGGTCCACGGGCGAGCGCGGGGAGGCGTGGACCGGGGGCGCGCCACGTGGCAGCACCCGGTTGGCGGGCGCATGTGCGCGCGGTCCACGCAGCGCGCGGGGCAGGTCGCGGGCAGGTGGCCGTACGCGGGGCAGGTACGGCGACGTGGGCAGCGCCACGTGGCGCCCGCTGATTCGCGGGCGCCACCTACCGCGTTGACGCGGGCGGGGGACACGTGGCGCACTCCGCGGCAGCTTGCATGGCTGCCGCCTGTTCGGGCGACACGTGGCGGGCGCCGGGGCGGGTCGGACGAAGCCAGGATCCCGTCCGACGGAGCATTTTGGGCTGGGCCGCACTGTGCGCGCCCGAAAGTTCTGGGCCGGGCCGCACTGTGTGCGCCCGAAAACTTTCGGGCGCCCGAAAGTTGGGACCTGATGGGTATTTTCCCAAAAGATTTCTTCAGCCTATAAATAGCCAGCCCGAGCCCTCTTTGCTGCCTTTTTTCTCTCTGTCTGTGCAAGATCTCCCCGAGCTTCCTCTTGGTGAAATTTTCCCCTCTTAATCCTTGATCTTCCTGCCAAGTTCTAGGATTTTAGGAGGCACGAATCCCGAGGTTCCCCATTTTACGGCGCGGCGCGACGTTGCTTTCTAGTGTTCTTCTTCGGCGCAGCGACAGTGTTTTGGCTCCCCTGGACTACCCCGAGCTCACTTTTCTGTGATTCTTGCGCCGGCAGACTCCTAAGAGGTAGGACTTCATCTTTTGTTTTCGCGCTTTCTCGTTCCGAGGTTTTGGCACGGATCCCGAGGCAAACAGTGACCCCTTTTTCTGTGTGGACTTCCTTGACAGCAGCGGGGTATTTTGACCATATCTTCGCGCACGAGCATCAGACGGAAACGAGCTTATACAACTTTTTCATCTACTGATCGCAAGGAACACGCTCGTATTTTTATTGGATTTTTGTGAGATTTATTTCGAGGTGAAATTACTGTTTTCTCAGTGAACAGTGCACAGTTTTTAGCACAGATTTTTGTATGAGTGTACCCCCTTGCCGAATTTTTATCTTGACTTACCGAACTCGGATTTGGGCGTCCAAGGTACCGTTGCGAAGCTATCGACGCAAGGATCGCTGTGGTATTTTTCTTGGAATTTTCTGGGCACTTTCTGCAGGTGATAATTTAACAGTTGTGAATCCGAGGTTGTAGATGGTTATAAGAGCAATAATTGGGAGCCTAAGTGTAATTAGTGAGCTTTGTATTGTACCAGGAATATTACGGGTGTGCTAAAATTGTGGGAGCAAGGATTTGGAGTTTTGGTATTTTCTTGCTGTACGGATCCGGACAGTTAGCACTTCAGGTGGGTGGTTGTTGTACTCCTCTCCTTTGGTATGCCCACTAGGAACATCAGAGTGTTCCCTCATTTTTGAGGCCCAAAGTATTATTAGTAACCTTGCATGCTCTAGGGAATTAATTATTGGTTGATTGATCTTTGATAAATTGTTATTTGATCCATGTGGAAATTGTTGGACTGCATGTTTAGGGTTAAAATAATAGTTGAGGATATTAAAATTGCTAAATATTCTATGAGACTGTCACTTTAGCTTATGTCACTCTGAACTGATTACTCTTGGAAAATGGACAACATATTGAGACAATGCATGATTAAACGGGTCACTTAAATATTGACATCTTTTATTGCTACACTATCTTTTGGGACTTGACTTAGGAGAAACCATGCATTTATTCTTTTCTTCTCCTATTATCGATAGACTTGCGGCATAGTCGCTCAGGTTCGAGCGTGTGTTGGACAGTGTAGCCAGGTATTGGGGATTTGGGACAGGTTGGGTTTTTGGCAGGGTGTTGCGGCGACCACGGATCTTGGGTGGTTGACCGGGTTGTTACTGTTGCATCAGATTGGGGGTTTTGGGGATCGGGCTTTCTTTAGTGGATGGAGTTTTCCACTTTGATCATAGTCATGATCCAGTCCTGCTATTATGAGACAGTGGTTACAGAGATGCTTGTTACAGTGATTTCCTTACTCGTGTGGGTCGCTCCCCTCGAGTGCCACTCCGGAGTGTGCGACCGGACGGATCGAGGCCGGTCTGTTATTACTTTAGAGCTTGATCGGACGGGCCGAGGCCGATCTGTTACTTACGTTGGGGACATGACCGTATCAGGCAGTAGTCGGTCAGTATCCCCACAGATGAGATTAGCAGGCAGTGCCAGTGTCCACTGGCGTTAGATTGGGTCATTTTGACAGGCTTCTTGATACTGATGCATACTTTTCCATACTTATTGGTTTACCATGTAGAGGCATATTAGGGGTAGCACTTCATCAGTTGTCATTCATAGCTTCACCCCCCCCCCTTTCTCTTCTTCCCCTTTTGCCTCTGATTACCTGGTGGGCATATTTGAGCTGAGGCTTTACCCACTAGGGGAGGCTACTGTTTATAGTAGTACTTACCCCCCATTGTCTTTTCTTGTTTCTTTCTTCCCCTTTGTTTTGCAGAGTCCTCTGTGGGAGTTGCTGGGCCGTCAGCAACTGATCGGGGCAAGCGCATCGCGGACTAGATAGAGAGCCTCCCGAGGGTTGTAGCTGGAGCTTTTGGGTACCTGGTCTTCTCAGACAGCTTTTGTTTATTTCTTTTTGGGTCTGGCTTTTGCCAGCTGTTTGTATTTAGTGGTGAGCTGGGAGAGACATCTGTATTTTTTCCACTGTTGTACTCTTTTACTTCCAGCTTCTGTCTGAGATACAGTAGTTTTAGTTTAGCTCTGATTATTATGCTCTTTTTTATTATTTCTTATCTGAGCAGGTTACCGACGCTTCGTGTATGTGGGAAATACCGCAAGCACGGCGGATCTGTAGACGGGCCCGGGTTCTGGTTTACACCCGGGGCGTGACAACTTTAGTCGGGGTAGCTCTGTGGACCTCGCGGACCGAAACGCGACGAAAATGGGCCACCAACGAAAGAACGTCGCACTGCGCTAACTCGCCGAAGACGTCGATGCCGCGGCCTCCAAAAAATACGAAACTCCTTCGTAAGATGCAAAACAAGATGAAGATCAAAGTCAGTATAGGGCTCAGAGGCAGAGGAGCTCTGGAAAAAGGGGTAAAAGGCCAAAGAACACGGCCTATTTATAGGCCTCACCCAAATGCCCACAAAATCCCCCTTTATTGGCCTTTTGGGCCCAATTTCCGGGCGCCCAAAACTTTCGGGCGCCTACAGTGCGCCCTACAGTACCCCCGGCCCGGCCCACAGTAAGCGCCCGAATCCTCTTGGCTCCGACACGTGTCTCGAACAGCGGACAGCGCGTGCGGAGCCAGCAGGCGTGCGCCATGTGGCCCCGACCTTCGAACGTGGGCCGGTGGCGCCCGCCAATCGCAGGGCGCCATGTGGTGCCCCCACGTCGGTCGGTCACCTGCCCCACCTGCCCCGCCTGCTCCCCTTGGCGCGTGGACCGCGCGCGCGTGAGCCGGCCACTCCGAGGCCGCCACGTGGCCCGCCGTGGTCCATGCGCCAGCCGGTGCGTTTCCGTGGACCGCGTCGCGAGAGCCCGCCAATCGTGGGATGCCACATGTCCCCCGCGCCCGGTCCATGCACCAGCGCCAACACTCTGTGGACCTCACCGCGTGCGCCGGCCAATCCCAGGCTGCCACGTGGCACAAGGCTGGTCAACGGCTTCCCCCATGCACCAAAATGCGCAGGAAACTTCCGGGAGTCCGTTTTTGGGCATTCGGACTCCGAAAAAGGCAAGTAAATAACCGATTTTCAACATTTTTCCGTGCTGAATCCAAATGTGACATCAAATTAGCCTAAAGCCCTTTCTAAATTCCAACAAAAATAGCCGAAGGGCAGGCTCAATCCAGAGGCCTCGCAGAGTCCGTCCAACGAGTCCATTTGACGCGTTGAGGGTCCGACACACCAATAATAGGTGTTCCACATCGTGGGTCATGGGAGAAGCTACACGGGGATCGAGGCTACTACATCCTCCCCCACGAAAAGAAAGTTTCATCCCCGAAACTAAAACACACCACAACAACAAGACTAACCCGACTAAATCTACCCGAAGTACGCCAACACAACCAAACAAGAAAGTAAAGGCCCACTATCAGGAACGTCATCAACTCCGACTCTCAATTTAGAAAACAGCTGAAAATAGTGGAAAGTTCAAAAATTTCGAAAGACCGATGCCTTCGCCCCAATCAAACAAGAACAGGTTCGGACACTATCTCCATTTCTTGTGTAGTCTTTCGAAGTTTTCGTCCCATTCGTTAGTTTCAGCATAAATGCGAGAAAAAGGGAGAGAAGTGTTGAAGCCGTTCCTGCTGTGGCGACAAAACGAAAGCTAGATCTAACCAAGACCTCTAAGTACACAACCTCTAGTCCTAATCATCACATCTGCTCCCGAGGTGGCGTCTGTCCAAAGTCGCTGAAGCCAACACTGCAGGAAAGATACTTCGGCAACCCGTGGAAATAAACTCCTTTTGTCCAATTTGCGGAAGGTCATTATTCTCATTCCACAATCAGTCGTTGCATGATACCGCGCCAACCGGTCCATCCCGTGTGCTCAATCAGAGTTTAGGAGCTGTCACCAACCGTCGCACCTGCCGGTATAATCCCAAGTCTCAACTGTACTGCTTAGGCTCCGCAATCCTCCTCTACTCGCAGGATACCGACAAAAATCTAACCGCTAAGGCACACAGTGATAAACCTATCTCTTATCCATGCAGAGATGCAAATGCTCTACTAACATATGCAGAAAAAAGCTGCAGTATAGAAATCCTCAAGCTCAGCTGACTGTAAAAATAAAATCATACCTACGACAACACGATCCGCTGCCGGGGTGCCCTCCACCTGGGCCACATAAACCCGTCCACTGGGTGCTGAAGGTCGTCGTCCCGTCTGTCCCAACGTCGTGACCCACTCTGTCTGACAGTGTACCTGAGGGGCTTCCGCTTCCTGAATAGGCAAGGGGGTGCTGTCGCGATAGGTCGCACTGACAGAATGGCTCGGGGGCAAGCTGCTCGGAAATGTCCCAACTCTCCACATAGGAAGCACCGTCCCTGCCTCTGGTCACATTGCGACGGTGGATGGGGCCCGCCACAGATAACACGCCGCTCCTGTCACTGATGCCGATGCTATTGCTGCCGGGGGTACTGCTGCTGAGACTGTTGTCGCTGCTGATACTGCGGCTGCCGCGGGGGTCCGCAAGATCTCTGGCGCCTCTGAAACCCATGATCCTCAGGGTGAAATCGTAGAGGTCTCGGAGGTCCCTGCCGACTCGTCTGTCCCTCGTCAACCTGTGCTGGGCGCTTCGCCCCTGGAATCAATGCGGAAGCTTGAGCCACCTCGTCCATCACTGCCTCCCTGTGCTCTACATAGAGTGCCTGCTCCATAGAGGCATCCAAAGTTTGCAATCTGCGCGAACGGACGAACTGATAAATATCTCGGCGCAACCCTCGCTCGAACATGTAGATCCGATGCGCCTCGTCCCTAGCCGCGTGCGGTACACAGGCCAACAACTGGTTGAAGTCTGTGATGTACACATGCACGGGATGATCTCCCTGTCAGACATTCTTCAACTGCTCCTCCAACCTCTGCCTGACACTCTCCGGGAAGAAGGCTCCAAGAAGTAGACTGAGGAACCCCGCCCAGGTAAGAAGCTGAGTCCCAGGCGGACCAACAGGTCGAACACGCCGCCACGAGGCCTCGGCGTTGTGCTCCAAGAAGTTCATCGCCAGCAGAACCTGAAACCGCTCCTCGATAAACAAACTCTCGAAATGTCGCTGCATCGCCGTGATCCACGACTCTGCCCCCCACGGCTCCGAACTCTGCCCTGAGAAATGAGGCGGGTCAAACTGACGAAACCTCATCAACAAATCTACCACCTCTCGCTGCTCAGTAGGGGTCAACTGTCCCGCCAACCCAGAAGGCGGTCTACTAGTAACCGGCGCAATAGGAACTACCGATGCCGTCGGTACAACAGGGGGTGCCACAACAGGCGAAGAAGGTACGGGGGAACACTCTGGGGTGCTACAACAGGCTGTGCCCTCTGCTCAAACATATGCATCATCCGATCCATGGCCTCCTCCTGGTGTCGGGAAGTCTCCTCCTGACGTCGAACAGCCTCCGACAACTGGGCCATCTAAGCCCGAAGCTCCTGTACCTCACTCTGTTGGCCCTGGCCCGACTCCTGCTGCTCAGGCTCATCGGAGGAGGAAGGCAGAGAACGTGTCCGCATCCTGAGCCGGGGAGGCAACGTGCTCACCTGCAACAACATTCAAACATCAGGACAGAACCAAAACAACACTCGACCCAATCTAGCGAAAGTCAAAAGCATGTCCCTCTTCCTGCAGCACTATGTTGTCTGCAGCCAACAAAGTCGCCACCGAGAGAACACATGTCAATCACTCATCCCATCCCTTGGGAGAGGTAAGAAACTCAATCAGGACTCTCGCTAAAAATCACGACTATCACGTAGTCATCCTACGGTCCAACCACAAGCCTAGGGTTTCTAAGTCCAAAATGACCTACAACCTAGGCTCTGATACCACTCTAATCTGTCACGCCCCGGGGTCAAAACTGCGACCCGGGCCCGCCAACAGATCCGCCGCCCATACGGGAAGCCCCGTATAGACGAAGCGTCTAACCTGCAAAAGAAGGATACTAAAGCTATACAGATATCAGAGCTGAAAAGTAAACTACTAAAATAAATATACAACTCCGCAAATAGTACATGCCAGGTCCTCACAATACAAAAGTCTCTCCAAAAAGATAAAACTCTCAAAAGTAAAAAGTAGAAGATACAACCCACAATCAGTGACAGTACTAGTACATCACCAAAAGGGTACATCTACTCTCACTGGAAGAAGACTGATAGGGATCTAGCTCGTGACTCCCTTACCTCGATCAACAGGATCAGCAACTGGAGTAGCATGAACAGGAGTAGAGGTCCCTGGGGAAAAGTCACCACGGCGGATGTGAGAACTACATCCCACAGTAGTTCTCAGTGGGTACCGCCAACAAGCCCGATGGTCTGCCCACTAAGTGTGGTGTCCCGGATCTCTACAGAGCTTCTGTAGTGTGACCAGCAGCTTCTGGAGGCCTACGTGGTGTGTCGGTGGTGTTTGTGCACAATTTGGACACAAGTGATGGACTTCGGGCTTAAAATGGATCACGTGAGTGATCGGAGGACCCCGTCGGATGTTTAGAAGTAGTTTCGCGCGAAGCGGATATTAAAATTGGACTCAGCGTGAAGTTTGGACAAAAGAACACCTTTTCGGATGCCTTCGGTAATTTTTAGAGTAGGAATTTGTTAAAACGGACATCGGATTTGGATTCAGCACGCGAAAACGATGAAAATAGACTATTTACTTGTATTTTTCGGAGCCGGATGACGCACACGGATTTCGAGGCAATTGGCACTGTTCCGGCGGCCGGCGGGCAGCGGCGACGGCGGCGGGCAGTGGCGGAGCGCGGCGACGCGGGCGCGCGGTGCACGGGGGGCGGCGTGCCACGTGTCGCCGTCCTATTGGCTTGCCCTGGGACACGTGGCCGCGTAGGATTGGTTGGTGCATAGACTTGGTCCACGGGGCAGGCGGGGGACGCCTCGGGCTGCGTGCCGGTCAGGGTGGCAGGCGGCTGTGCGGGGAGCACGCGAACGCACGTGGGCCGTCTGTGGGTGCGGTCCACGTGGCCGCGTGTGGTTGGCGCGTGCCAACCACCCCGGTGCATGGTGCACGCCACGTGGCGCACGACGGGTGGTCGTTTCGGCTGTTCCCTGTTCTGTGGATGACGTGGCACAACCAGCGTGTTTCGGGCGCACCGCATTGGAGTGTTTCGGGTACACTGTAGGGGCCCGAATCATTCGAGCGCCCGGAAACTGCACCCCAAAGTGCATTTTTGGCTGCGATTTTCTGGCCTATAAATAGGACCCGAGTGACCTTGTGCTCGACTTTTTCTCCTCTTCTGGCCAGAATTTCGCAGGGAGCTCTTCAGCAAGGTTCTTTCTCACCCTGAGCCGCACCTTTTGGAGGACTCCGGAGATTTTTGGGGGCACGCACTTTGAGGTTTTCGATTTTACGGCGCGGTGCGACGATTTCTCTTCGGTGATCTCTTCCGTCACATTTCGGTGCACGAGCTCCCCCGGCCTACTCCGACCATCTTTTTCGGCGATTCTTGCGCCATCGGCTTCAAGACAGGTAGGGCTACGATTCTTGTGATTTGATCTTGTCCTCTTTTCGAGTTTTTATTAGAGTTTCCCGAGCCTTTTTATGACCCATTTTCCACTGCGGAGTTTTGGACACCACATCGGTTTTTCGGCGATAAATTTGCGCTCAGGCATTGGATGGAGGCGTGCCGATAGTCATTTTGCATCTTCACAGCGCAAGGAACGTCCTCGAATTTTCCTGAATTTTTATGAGTTTCTCCCGAAGGTGAAAAATCCAATTTTCCAGAGCAATGTGCTACAGATTTTTGTACTGGGTTCTTTTGAGAGGGTCACCTTGTCGGATTTTTATCTTGATGTACGAAACTCGGTTTGGGACGTGCATGTACTCGTTTCGATCGGCTCGTCGCGACGGTCGCGGTGGTAATTTCCCTGGAATTTTTCGAGCTCATCTCACAGGTGAAAACAGCACAGTTTTGGGACTGTTTTGGTGGATAGCATGTAGTTGGAATTAAGTGTTATTTGAGGTTCTTTGGGGTTGTATCCCGCAGTTTTTGAAGGTTGTGGATAGTTTGGCTTCCGGCGTTGTTGTAATTATTTCATGGCCTACTGGTGTCGGAATGGGGCGTATAAGTACTCATTTTGGGGCTACTCGTCGTGAGGATCGCAACCGTGATGTTTCGGGGATTTTTTGAGCACTGCTTGGAGGTGAGAAATTCCCTTCCTTCTGCTGTTTTGGAAAAACAACGAATATGTGTGTGGGGTTTTGACTAGAGTGTTGTGATGTTGTTTGTAGCCGAGGCTGGCGCGATATGTACCGAGGATACGGGTTCAGCGGATATTGTTAGCAAGTGGATACGGAAAGCGTTTCAGGTAGGTTGCTTCATATCCAAAACCGGTGGACGGTTCTCTAATTCTTTATGTTAGGATGCATGCATGTCTAGGGTACACGATATGTGATTATGTAGCATGCCATGTTAGCACATAGCCGTTTATGGGCTTGGTTCATGCGATGGGGCAGGATCATGTAGCTATGTGCGGATATTACTCTGAGGAGTCATTGTGGATCAAGGATATTGGACAAGTGTAGTTCATTAGTGATCTTGGCATGTGGTTTACTTTCTTCTATCTTTCTTGAGGACAAATGCATGCTTGTATGGACATATAGTTAGACCATCTTTTACTGCTGCACTACTTATTGGGACTTGACTTAGCAGAAACCATGTAATTCCTTTCTCCTTCTTTGTTAGTCGGGCGGTCTGTGTTGCTCGGGTGCGAGCAGGGGTTGTGGTAGTGTAGCCGGGACATTGGTGTCAAGGACGGGTTGTGCTGGATTGTGGTTGGCAGGGTTTTGCGGTGACCGCGGATATTGGGCGGTTGACCGGAGGTCGGTTATAGGACTTGATTATGGACGGCAGGGTATCGCGGCAACCGCGGATATTGGGCGGTTGACTGGATATTTATTTATGCATCAGATTGGATATCAGATTTCTCTAGTGGACGGAGTTTCCCACTTATTGAGTACTTTTGCATCTGATTGAGGACCGGGGTTTCCTTTAGTGGATGAGTTTTTCCACTTTGATCTGAGTCGTGATCCAGTCCTGCTGATTTATATTACTATTATACTTATCACTGAGATACTTTACTCGTGTGGGTCGCTCCCCTCGAGTTCTACTTCGGAGTGTGTTACAGACAGGCTTTGAGTCCTTGAGACTCCTTTTCATCGGTGCTATGCGTCGGCCAGCATACCCGATACAGGCAAGGCACAGCATGCTGTACCAGTTTTACTGGTGGCACTAGATTGGGGTTATTCCAGGCAATTACTGTATTGTTGCACTCGTGTCAGGGGGACTGAGTGGAGTCTAGTAGCTATGTTTAGACCAGTGCTAGTGTTGTTGGGAGCCGTTTGGTTTGACGGTGGTCCCGTGTTGTTGTGAGTATTTTGACCTTTGTGTGAGAGGTTGAGCATCTTGAGTCTATCCGTTCTGAGAGAGAGCGTGGATTTCGACTATAGCCTGCATGAGCCACTACTCGATAGCGAGTTAGTACGTTTGGACACCATACGTAATTCCTGCCCGACAGTGGGAGGTGGTAGTAGGTGGGCGCAGGTTTGACTGGACCAGATGTGGCAGTCAGCTCGATTGGGTCGATTGTGCACTTCATGTGCTAGTGGTTGCATACCATTCTTTGGTTCTCCCCTTTTGAGCATTTAGATAGAGGCATGGTAGCTGTTGAGGGTCTCTAGCTTTCTTGTTCAGTTTTTACTGCATTGGTTATCTTATGCCTCTAGTGGACTTAGTGGGCAGATCGTCGGGCCTGGCGGTGGTACCCACTGAGAACTCCCTTTTTGGTGTAGTTCTCACACCCATTGGGAGTTCTCCCCCTCCCTTTCTTTTCTCTCTTTTGTTTTGCAGAGTCTTAGCGGGCGTTGTTGATTTTGTGGTTGTTGATCGAGGCGAGGGAGTCGCGAGCTAGATCCCTACCCGTCGTTGGAGAGTAGCGGTACCCTTCCGAGGAGATCTTCAGTAGATTAGTTATTTTATTTCCTCTTTTGAGAGACTGATGTAGTGAGGATATGATATGTATTGAGAGACTGTACACTGATGTATTTATTGGAGATACCTCCCCGTTGAGTTCTGGGTTTTGTATATGAGGATATTGTAGGATTATCACTTTTGGGAGATGGACATTATTGTATTATTTCCAGTTTGTACAGTGGTTGATTTTAGTTTTACAGCAGATTTTCATTTATAGCTCTGATATCTGTTAGCTGTAGTACCTTTTCTTGCAGGTTGGACGCTTTGCCCGTGCGGGGTTTTGCATAGGCGGCGGATCTGTTGGCCAGCCCGGGTCGCAGTTTCGACCCCGGGGCGTGATACTAAGTCTACTAGAGGCATAAAGTAACAAATGCAGTATTGAAAGTAAAGGCTGGAAAATAACTCTACGGCTACTATGCCTCTATCTAAATGCTCAAGAAGTGGAACAGATGGAAACATGATGCATCACTATCTCTCAAACATAATCATCCAAACTACACCGACTGCTACATAGGGTCCAGTCAAACCTGCGCCTACCTAATGCCGTTACATCCAAGGAGGACCGGACTTACGTAGGGCGTCCGTGACTGCCAAAACTGGCCCAGCCAGAGGGACTGCGTCGACAAGTCGCGATAGCAAAGTAACAGGCCCAACTCCGGAGTGGCACTCGAGGGGCGCGACCCCACTGAGGAAAGTATCTGCGCATCTCTGTCGAGCTCAATATAGCTCATGCAGGCTATAGTCCAATCCACGATCAACAAGATCGACAGTACCCAAATCACCTCTCTAACTCACTAACAGGAACCACTCGAATAGTCGGGACCGCTGTCAACCCAACGGCTCCCTAAAAAGAACATCAACTCCACATGTAAACTTACTAGCTGGGTATACTCCACAGCCAACAACAGTGAAGGGTCCGAGAACCCCGAAAGACTATAACCTACAACCCAAATCAAACAAGAACAGGCTCTAGGCATAGCCTTTCGTTGTTCTCGACCCAAAGAAAAAGGCAGCACTTAGAACCCAGACCACTCGAATCATCTCGAGTGGGGAAGTTTACAGGAAAAAATATGACATTTATTACTGAAAACCATTTTTCACTCAAACCCAAGCGGGGTGAGAACTAAATGTAGTCCCTTTATGAAAATCCATCTTGATTTGAGGAAAACCTATTTTTAATGATTTTTAGTTTTTTAGGAAAAACAATTAGAAAACAAGTTTTTATACCCAAACCCCGAAGGGCTAATGCCTTCGTCCAACCAGACAAGAACAAACTCCGGCGGCCCTTCGATGTTTGGAAGAAAAACATTAGTTGACTAAAATCATGTGTGTCCAAAAAGGTTCTGGGTTCAAGGTCCTGCATTGACTAGTATACTACTGCCACTAACACTGTAGCGACACATAAATAGAGAAACAAGACATCCCGGGACCACCGTTCACCCAAACGGCTCCCGCCACAGATAAAAGACCAGCTACATCTACCAGACTCCACTCTGCTCCCAAGCACGAGTGTAACATGCATCCCACACTAACAATAAATCCCGACCACTCGGCCCACTACCCGGGCGAGGAGAAACCCTAAGTCCAGGAATATAGTATAACGTGTGGATGTCTAAAGCATAAATAAACCTAACCCAAGTTGGTGTTTTCTACTAGTCTGGTTAAACATGCAGCAAATGACGGGGTGCTAGGTCAAGGTCCAAAGATAGCATTTAATTGAACATATTTAGGAAGCAATAAATCAATATGATCATCATAGCAACACAAAGAACATCAATTCTCTCTTCCTAGCATACTTCCTAATACACTCACAATCATGCATGTTTCCTACAATGTAGAATTACTGATCAGTCCGCCAGTTTCGAAGACGAAGCAACCCACCTGGAAGTGCAAAGCTGCCCAAAGGCCAAAAAGCTGAAACTACACGGGAATAATCCTCCAATTCTCACAATTCCAATGGGTCCAAAAGCACTCAAAAACTCCTCCTGGATACAAAGATATAGTCCAAAGTTACAGTCAACACAAAAATTCCAAGTGTACAGTTTGCTAAAATTTTAGTCCCAGATAAGCTTAATTATCACCTGCGATAAAAACTCCAAAAATTCCAATAAAAATATGACAGCGATTCTCACGATGCGTAAATGTCAGTCGAGTCCTTAAACGATGAATTTCGATACTCGAGTGCAGAGATAAAAATCCAACAAGGTACTGATGTCCAGGAACAACCACCAGCAAAATAGGGCTCAAAAATGTACCCGTAACCCCTAGAAAAACTCAAATCTGCGAAGAGTGGAAAATACGAAAATCATAGATTTACCTCTCATGAATCTGACTACATAAAAATCGTCCAAAAATTTTGTTGGGTTAGCTCTGTAGACCTCGTGGACCGAAATGCGACGAAAATGGGCCACCAACGAAAGAACGTCGCACTGCGCTAACTCGCCGAAGACGTCGATGCTGTGGGCTCCAAAAAATACGAAACTCCTTCGTAAGATGCAAAAGAAGATGAAGATCAAAGTTAGTATAGAGCTCAGAGGCAGAGGAGCTCGGGAAAAAGGGGTAACATGCCAAAGAACATGGCCTATTTGTAGGCCTCAAACAAAAGCCCACAAAATCCCCCTTTATTGGGCTTTTGGGCCCAATTTCCGGGTGCCCGAAACTTTCGGGCGCCTACAGTACCCCCGGCCCGGCCCACAGTAAGCGCCCGAATCCTCCTGGCTCCGACACGTGTCCCGAACAGCGGACAGCGCGTGCGGAGCCAGCAGGCGTGCGACACGTGGCCCCGACAACCGAACGTGGGGCGGTGGCTCCCGCCAATCGCAGGGCGCCACGTGGCGCCCCCACGTCGGTCGGTCACCTTCCCCACCTACCCCGCCTGCTCCCTCTGGCACGTGGACCGCGCACGCATGAGCCGGCCACTCCGAGGCCGCCACGTGGCCCACCCTGGTCCATGCGCCAGCCGGTGCATTTTCGTGGACCGCGTCGCGAGAGCCCGCCAATCGCGGGATGCCACGTGTCCCCCGCGCCCGGTCCATGCACCAGCGCCAACACTCTGTGGACCGCGCTGCATGCGCCGATCAATTCCAGGCTGCCACGTGGCACAAGGCTGGTCCATGGCTTCCCCCATGCACCAAAATGCGCAGAAAACTTCCGGGAGTCCGTTTTTGGGCATCCGGACTCCGAAAAAGGCAAGTAAATAGCTGATTTTCAACGTTTTTCCGCACTGAATCCAAATATGACCTCAGATTAGCCTAAACCCCTCTATAAATTCTGACAAAAATAGCCGAAGGGCAGGCTCAATCTAGAGGCCTCACAGAGTCCGTCCAACGAGTCCATTTGACGCGTTGCGGGTCCGACACACCAATAATAGGTGTTCCACATCGTGGGTCATGGGAGAAGCTACACGGGGATCGGGGCTACTACACCCCCTGCCCTGGCGGTCGAGGAAGAGCCACAAGTAGAGCCAGCTGAGTAACTACAGGCATCGGTTCCCCGGCTTAGGTTAAGTGGCACCGGAGAGGGGAGCCGACAAGCAAGGCCATGTTAAGGCCTCGGAAAGACAAGCCGGCAGTCCCGGCCGTAACAACAAAAGCTGAAGGACTCAGCAGGCGAGGTCACATTTGAGCCTCAAGCGAAGAAGCCAATTCAGCTGAAGCGCTATAGGCTGAAGACTCGGCCGTGGAGGCCGAGAGTGAAATCGAGGATACGTCGATCGAGAATGACGGGGTGAACGATCCCCTAATCGAAGCCTGATTCCACGAAAGAGTCCCCAAGTTAGGAGGGACCGCCACGAATCAGCCTAGTAGTCAACGACTCGAAAGCTCCAGAAAAGATTGGAAATAGATAAGTCGATCGGTGCAAAGTACCTGAGACATTATTGTATATTGGTCTGGGAGGATGTGGGGTAAAAAGAACACTTCACATTTATTAAACCGATACATTTGAGATTCGAGAAAATAGCAAATACAAAAATATTTCAGAAACATAAAAGTTAAGGCCGAAGAATTCGGTTAGAGGTTGAAGTGCAGGACCACCACTAAGGATAGGGTAGGATCAAGCACTCCCTTATGAAGACGGAGACACCCGACCACCGCTAGAGCCGACAGGAGTGGGAGGGAGAGAGAATACAATGTCTCAATTTACCCTCCCAATCCCCGCGACCAACGGGAGAAGATCCAACGAGTTCTCTCGAAGAAGGGAGGACGACCTGGTAGGAAGGCCGCAGCCGCCATTGCCAGTGCATAATCTTCATAAGCACTACCATCCGTAAGCAGCAAAAGGGTCAATCGAAGAAGGGATCGCGTCCTGATCTGGATCGGTTTTAGTCGCGTAGAAGCACAGCACGCTACACCCGCCATCGGCTGAGGGTATCTGTTGGGTTATGTAAAATTGGATCTAAATAGGGGAAAAAACACCTAGAGGGGGGTGAATAGGTGTAAACAATAAACACTCAAAAATCTTTACGATATAAAACCCAATGCGGAATAATAAATAACACGCAGAGATTTTTACGTGGAAAACTCCAAACCGGAGTAAAAAACCACGGGACCGATAACACGGTGAAATCCACTAGAATTAAACACGTACAAGGTGATATACCGTACTCACAGACGACTCAACCTTTTCCATGCGCTCCTAGTTGATCTTCTCCGCTCGCTCCACGACGCTTCTAGAATCCACGATGTGCGTCCAACGCCGAATCCACGGCGTCCAACGTCGAGTCCACGACGTCCGACCGAATCCACGGTCTTCACCCAGTAGCACGCTTCGAATCCACGAACGTACCTCGCTCCGAATCCACGAGAGTGGTAGCACCTTGAATCCACAAGGCCACGCGAGTCCACACGCCGATTTTGGGGTAAATCGTTGTTTTTTGGGTGGTGATGATCCGCCGAATACTTAGATTAGAAATAGATCGGAAATACCATCTAAGTATTCATTGATTTGATTCAACTCAAAATGTGAGTATGAAAACCTAGAATCAAATCAATCAATATAGATGAAGAAACATAAGATAGAATCTATGATTTCCTTTCTTCTCTATATGTGGATCTTAGGCCGTATAGAAGATGACGGCTACTTTTTCTATTATGTGGATTAGCCCTAGAAAAAGAATCATAGGGTCTATTTATAGGTTAGAAACCCTTAGAAAAAGATAAGGATCAAAAACTAACCTTTTCTGGAATTTTTACACGACGACGATCCGGATCGGAGATCGGCGATCCGGATTGCAGTAGCGAGAAAAATAGATTCCAGAAAAACGAAGGTTCGGGATCCGGATCGAAGTGCTTGATCCGAATCGTTCATACAGTTCACCAAACATCAACGTTCGGGATCCGGATTGCAAAGCCTGATCCGGATCGCTCAAATAAAATGATAAACCCAGTGTTCGGGATCCGGATCAAGGGAAGCTATGATCCGGATTGAACTGATGTATGAACGAACCACCTTCGGGATCCGGATTGCAAAGCCTGATCCGGATCCTGAACATGTCCCATGTCCAGTTTTTGATGATTATGCAATTACAAGTTCATCCAAGTGTTTCTACACTATAAGAAGTATTCGGATCACCAAAGATATTAAGTTCAACATACCTGATCCTTTTGAATTCTTCTTTCTTGAGATTGAGTTATATGATCCAACCTTCTTTACCTTCAATCTTCAAGACTTAACCGAATTCACGAAATACGCCAACTTAAATTCCGTAACAATCTCCCCCTTTGGCGGTTTCGTGACAAAACATAGATTCACTCAAGAAAATTCAAAAAGATATTTTTGTTGCTATCACCATACAACAAAAATTTACAATGGAGATCCAAAATAAAATACATGAGTTAAACTCTTAAAACAGACTCTAGACTTAGACATCTGTACTCTCTGTAAAAGAAATCATTCTTGACAAAAGAAATCGTTAGATACCTCAAGAATTTTATATCATTCAAAAACCACATATAGAGATTAAGTTTATACTCATTTATACTTACCATGACATTTATACATTCAGATATGTAAATTGATCATAGTTAAAACACCAACATATCTTCTATGCAATCAAAATCCAAATGTCATGTTAGTGAACATCAACTTGTTAGTTATATTACATGCCCAAATAGTTAGTCGAATAGTTAGTCGAGGCATGCATTCAAACACAAATGAAAACCGAAAGTTGAAGTTCTACTTACCAAGTTCTACTTACCTCTATAGTTTCAAGTTTCTTTCTCACACACATTGTATCATTGTTTATCTCTCTCTCCCCCTTTTTGTCACAAAAGTTAGCCAAAAAATACCAAAATGGAGAGAATGGTTAACAGTTCAAGTACCAAAAGTTTGAGAACTAAAAACTAAAAACTAAAACGTAAAAACCTGCACAAAAGAAAGTTAAAAATCCGAAGTTCCTGCACAAGAGAATTATTAGAAATCAGCACAAGTCAATCATCTGAGGCAGAGTCTTCAGAGCTCGTGCAGCCCAGCTTTTTCAAAATTCCTTTAAGCATTCCGGAAATCGTAGAACACTCTTGTTTCATCTGATGTATGTCCTTGGACATCTTTCTGAGTTCTAGAGTCATTTTATCTTGTTCTTGTTTGATGGAAGACTCTAAGTTTGTCTTTTGGTCAATTCTTCTGGAAGTTGAAGAACGTTGTGTGACAACTGACGGAGCAGTCTGACCTTCATTCCGAGGAGATCTTCTTGGCAGAGAATGTGAATTGTCAAGAGGTTCATTGCTTGGCACATCCTTTTTCCTTGCTTGCTGCTTAAGTATTGAGGAAGACTTCAGTAGCTTCTTGTTCTTTAGGTAAACCTTATTTTCTTCATCAATACCTTGTTGTACTTCAGTAAGAAATGTGTCCCAATCTTTTTCGTCTTCAGATTCATTTTCAGTTTGAGGGATATTCTTTGTTCCATCTTGACATGGTTCATTTATTTCAATACCTCGAGCTCGTCCAAGCCGTCGAGCAAGTCTTTTTCTTTTTGCCTTCCCAGAAGTTTCTTCCATAGGAGCTTTGCCCTTTTCAGCAGCAGTAGGCGAAGCCTTCGATGTTTCCGCAGGCGCTTTTCCCTTCGAAGCAGTGGGTGCTGTTGTTGCTTCAACTTGCAACTCATCCCAATCGATCGATTCCGTCTCAGATTCTGTATCGGAATCATCTTTTGCTTTCTTCGCTTTCTTAGCCCTCTTGGGCTTGACAGTGTCTCTCGTATGTACCATAGCAGCCAGAAGAAGAATGATCCAGGTGATCACCATTGCTATTGGTTTCTTGTGAAAAGAAATCCTGTGAGCAACACCTCAAGAACACGAAAAAGTTGTTAATTTTCAAAAATTAGAAAAATTGTACCCAAACAATCATTATCGTGTAGAGAGACTAAGAATCAAATTGGTTTTGCAAAAAGAATTTTAAAAATAGATCAATCGCATGATTTTCGAAAATTCCCATTATATGCCCTAAAACCGAAATTTTTGAAATCGAAGGCCAAAAATCCGTTTATCTTGAGAATACCTAGCATATAATCAAAACTAATCTACCCAGAGTTCTTATTTCAGAAGAAATTTGATCAAAAACCATCCACAAACGAAATAGATACAAGAATTTCATCACGTTTTGAGGAAGAATATGAAAAACTGTGAAAAACCGAGATTTTGATCAATAAAACTTACTTGGAATCGAAGAACTTGAGTTTGAAAGCTTCCAAGATGGATGAGTTCTAGAGAGAGAAGCTCTGGAAACTTTGGAACAAAAGATTGGAGTAAAAGAAATCAAAACCTTTTTGTTCTATATAAAACCCTAGCCGCGATCCGGATCAGTTCGTGATTACGATCCGGATCGGCTACCCGCAGAGAAAATCTGCGTTCGGGATCCGGATCGGCAGGTCCAATCCGGATCGGCTCCAACTTTTTCTTTAGAAAATTTCAGAGAAATTCTAGAAAAACCAGAAAAAGATTGTAAGCAATTTTGTGTATCAACTTTAAATAAAAATCATCGTTTCATACAACAAGAAATAGATTATACCAAATCTATCAATAACATCCAACAAATGAAACGAAAATTTATAAAAATTAAATCCCTTAAAGTTGAACAACTTCAATTACATCTAACTTGATCTTATGAGTAATGCCTTTATCAAATCATCAATTCGGTAAAGAAAATGAAATACAAAGATCAATAGATGTCTAACATCCCAGATAAGTTAGATAATATATCTAGTCAATTTATTGAAGAGAGTGGCTCTTTGAGCATCTTTCATTAAAATTCACACCTTATACCAACCTTGAAATTTTGACAGAGTCAAGCATTTCAACATGCATTTTATTTAATCAAACTTGAAAAACCTTGCTTGGTATACATGTGGTAGCTGCACACAGTACTCGGACGACCGAGGTGGTAGCTCTTTCCTCCATGTGGTGGTAGTTTTCACACTCCTCATTGGGATGTAACTCTTTCCACATCTTTTGAGCATAATACTTTTTCTTTGACTCCCCCTCAATTGGCTATCAATTATTTAAGATATAAAGTATTTAGCCAAATATTGATCTCGATTTCATACTCGACAAAACAGTCAAATAAGATAAAAACTATACCAAGAGATCATCGAGAGAAATTGACTTTGATCGAAACAAAGATGAGTTAATTGACATAAATGATCATTGCATCAAATGAAATATTATGATATCTAAGGCATAATAGATTTCTAAATATATAAAAGGATGCAGTTAAAATCAATCAAAAACTAATGCTCAATTAATGTTCTATGTCTATGCATAGATAATGAACAAAAACACAAACAAAACCTAACCTAAACAAAAGTTTCAAAAAGAGGTTATTTCATGGAAAGCATTCCAATTGCTTTACGCAAATGAATAAAACGTTTTTGATCCAAAGGTTTTGTTAACAAGTCAGCTAATTGATCTTCAGTCGAAATGTAGGAAATTTGAAGAATATTTGATTCAACTAGCTCTCTAAGAAAATGATATCTAAGTTCAATGTGTTTTGTTCTAGAGTGCAACACAGGGTTTTTTGAAATATTTATAGCACTAGTGTTGTCACATAAAACAGTTACCGAAGTTGCTGAAATCCGGAAGTCGCTCAACACGCTTTTCATCCAAATGAGTTGAGTTGAACAACTACCCGCTGAGATGTATTCCGCTTCGGCAGTCGAGAGTGCAATGCAGTTTTGCTTTTTACTCTGCCATGCAACAAGACAATGGCCAAGATAAAAACATGCACCACTCGTACTTTTCCGATCATCCACAGATCCTGCCCAATCGGCATCTGAGTATCCAATAATATCTAGACTTGTTCCCATAGGATACCAAATTCCGAAATTAATGGTTCCTTTGATGTACCGGATGATCCGTTTCACCGCTTTCAGGTGAACCTCCCTTGGTGCTGATTGATATCTCGCGCAAATCCCAACACTAAAGGATATATCCGGGCGACTAGCTGTGAGGTAAAGTAGACTTCCAATCATGCTGCGATAAAGTTTCTCATCTACATTCTCGCTAAGAGATCCACTTCCTAATCCCTTATTGCTAGTTCCCATAGGAGTAGGAAAATCTTTAGAATCTTCTAATCCGAATTTCTTTACCAACTCCTTTGCATACTTGGATTGACACAGATGGATGCCTTCACCATTTTGTTTCACTTGCAATCCAAGAAAGTATGTCAGTTCCCCCATCATAGACATCTCAAATTCGGTCTACATGGTTTCTGCGAATTTAGAAGCATCATTATCCTTTGTTGCTCCAAACACAATGTCATCGACATAGATTTGTGCAACAATGAAGTTATTTTGATAATGCTTCACAAAGAGAGTCCGATCTACTCCCCCTCGAGTATAGCCCTTCTCCATAAGGTGCTTTGTCAACCTTTCGTACCACGCTCGCTGTGCTTGTTTTAAACCGTAAAGAGCCTTTTTCAAACGAAAAACATGGTTAGGTAGTTTACAGTCTACAAAACCTTTCGGTTGAGCCACATAAACTTCCTCATTTAAAAACCCATTTAAAAACGCGCTCTTAACGTCCATTTGAAAGAGTTTTATTTTAAAGTGATAAGCAATAGCGAATAAGATACGAATGGACTCGAGTCTAGCTACAGGGGCGAACGTTTCATCAAAGTCTATACCTTCTACTTGAGAGTAGCCTTGAGCAACTAAACGTGCTTTGTTCCTGATGATGGTACCATCCTCATTTTTCTTGTTCTTGAAAATTCATTTAGTACCGATCACATTGTGTTGCTTCGGAGGCATCGTTTATTCCCAGACTTTGTTGCGTTCAAACTGATGGAGCTCTTCCTGCATTGCTTCAATCCAGTAGTCATCCTGAAGAGCTTCATCGACATTCTTTGGTTCGATCATGGAAACGTAACAGGCGAATCCACAAACCAACTGTCTCCGAGTTTTGACTCCTTCTTGTGGGTCTCCAATGATGTTTGATTCAGGATGATCCTTGGAGATGCGTAACGTTTGTTGTAATGGAGTACTCGGAGGTACATGAGATGATTCCTGCACATCAGATAAACTTGAAGAATCATTAGATGCATCATTAATATTGGAAGTATTATCATGAAAAGATGCACTTACAGGAGTATCATCATCAAGAGAGATATCAGGGGTAGATTTATCAGATGCAAAGTGGAAAGCTTCATCTACTTTAACATTTATAGATTCTACGATCGTCTTAGATTCCAAGTTAAATACCCGATATGCTCTACTATTTGTAGAATACCCCAAGAAAATTCCTTCGTCACTTCAAGAGTCAAACTTTCCAAGATTTTCACGGTCACGTAAAATGTAACACCGACTCCCAAAGATGCGAAAATATTTGATGTTGGGTTTTCTACCACACCATAGTTCATATGGTGTATTTAACATTCCCGGGCGCAAATAAACTCGATTAATAACATAGATTGCAGTGTTCACAGCTTCAGCCCAAAAATGTAGCGGTAAATTCCGGCTGTGAAGCATAACACGTGCCATCTCTTGAACAACCCTGTTTTTGCGCTCGACAACACCATTCTGTTGAGGTGTATAGGGTGCTGAGAATTCATGCTTAATACCGTTGGAAGTGCAAAAATCAATGAATTTAGAATTTATGAATTCTCCACCTCTATCACTTCTAACACGAATGATCTTTTCATTCTTTCCAATCATAATACGAAGGCAAATCTCGTGAAAAGAATCAAAAGTATCAGCTTACTCTTTTAAAAATGCTACCCAAGAATACCGAGAGAAATCATCAACCAATAAGAAAATATACCATTTACCTCCCAAGGATGGTTGACGTGTCGGCCCCATAAGATCCATATGCAATAATTCCAAGGGCCGTTTAGTACCGACGTGATTCAAGTTCTTGTGTGCAGTCCTAGATTGTTTTCCCTTTTGACAACCACCACACACAACGTTTTGATTAAGTGAAAGTTTAGGAACCCCCTTGACCACGTCTTTGTTCGAAATTCTAACAAGTTCCTTAAATTTATGTGTCCTAGCCTTTCATGCCAAAGTGTTTCATTATTGAAAGAGGCTAAGTTACAATTTTCAAAATTTTATTGGGAACAACATAACAATTGTTTCAGATCTAACCCCTTTTAAAAGAAAACATGATCCTTATCAGTTACAATGCATTCAACAGATGAAAAATTAACAGAAAAACCATTGTCGCAAAGTTGACTGATACTAATGAGGTTAGTCTTAAGCACATCAACAAATAACACATTATTTAGAATCGGGCCATCTGGAATAGCTACTGTTCCTCTTCCAACAATTTTGGAAGTCTGGCCGTCTCCGAAAACCACAAGTCCTCCGGAGATTTTCTCAAAATTTTGAAAGCAGTTTTTGTCACCGGTCATGTGACGGGAACAGCCGCTATCCAGATACCAAGACGAATTATCATAAGCATGCAAGGAAATATTTGTAACAAGACAAGGGAAAACTTCACCTTTGCGTACCCAAACCTTTCGAGTTTTGGTGTACGTCGGAAATGATTGTGAGGTTGATACCTTTGGTGAAAGCGTCTTGTTTGATCCGTCGCTTTTCCTTGATGTCGTCGTCTTGTTTGATGAACTACCGAGGCTCTTTTCCTTCAAAGAATTTGCATTTGATTTCCGAGGAATCACACTTTTGGTAGTCGTTGCAAGAAGTGCTTGAGTTGACCGTTTGGCTCCCATCTTGCAATTTCTCCTTATGTGCCCTGCAAAATTACAACGAAAACATACCTTAGTGCTTGACGATTCCGAGGAGGGTGAAGTAGGCCTTGTTGTCGTTGCTTGTCGTGAATTCCGGTGTCGGAGGAGGAGATACCGACTGAGGCACAAAAACTGTCCCAACCGAACTAAAATTGTCTCCAGTTTGATTGTATCCGAGGCCGAACTTGTTTGATTGACCAAGACCAAGAAGCTTATCCAACTTACTCCTTCCTGATGAAAATCGCTGTAGTCATCCTTGAGTTGGAGAATGGGTCTCTGTCATTTCCAATTTTTCCTGTCGTGCCTCGCCGTTGAGCTTCAAGAAGTAATTTGCTTTGTTCACCATATCTATATAATTCTTCTCGAGTTGCTCATTGGACTCTTGAAGGGAAACATTTGCTTTTATTAGATTATCCCTTTCCACTTCAAGATCGGTCGAGAGAGAAGTTACCCTTTTCACTCTTCTTCGAGATCCTGCAATCTCCCTCTCAACCCCTTGTTTTGCTTAGCCAGTTTCTTTGAATCCTTTAAAAGTCTGTGGTAGGCTAGAGCAAAATCTTCACCTTCCGAATCATCCGATTTATTATCCGTTGCATTCTTTTCAACAGTGGAGTTGGACAATGACTCGGATGTACTTGCCATTAAGCACATGAAGGGTGAAGATGTGGACGCGTGGAACGCTGTTGCGTTGTCTTCTTCATCACTTGACGATGACTCATTTGACGATGAGGCGTCATCCCAAGTGACGGCTTGCATCGCCTTCTTCTTGGACGGATTCTTATTTGAACATTCTGTTGAGATATGACCGTATCCTCGGCACTTGAAGCATTGGACTTGTCCTTCTGTGCTTTTCTTATCCTTAGAAAAACTCTCTTGCTTTCTTGACTTGTAACTTGAAGAACCCTTGCCTTTCTTCCACTTTTCGAAGGATGGAGTTTTGCTTGAATTACCCCTTCGAAAATTTCGGCGAAACTTCCTTGTCAAGAGAGCGAGCTGCTTCTCAAAGTCCTCCATAGATAGGTTCTCGTCATCGCCTGAGGAGGATGAATCCGCGTCTTCTTCTTTTGTTGTTTTCAAAGCATAACCTGAAGACTTAGAAGAGGATGCCTTTCCCGAAGAATAGTTAGTAGGAAATGTCATTTCATAAGTTTGTAAAGAACCAACTAATTCTTCTACACGGATTTCGTCCGGGTGTTTAATAGTTTCAATGGCTGTAACCTTGAAACGAAATCTTTCAGGAAGAGTTCTTAATATTTTTCTTACAATTTCAAATTCTGGAATCTTCTCTCCCAAGTTAGCACATGAGTTTACGATGTCTTGCAATCGTGTGTAATAGTCTGTGAACGATTTCATTTTCTGCCATGAAAATAGAGTCAAACTTGCTCGTAAGCATTTGCAGTTTCTTAATCTTCACAAGGTTAGTGTCCTCATGCGTAACTTGAAGAACATCCCAGATTTCTTTCACAGTCTCACATGCCGAGACGCGAGAGAACTCTGTTTGTGATAAGGCATTAAATAAAGCATTAATTCCCTTGCCATTGTAAGAAGATATATCAATCTCTTCCTTGGTCCATTTCGACCTAGGTTTGATGGTGCGAACATCACCAATAAATTCAGTTGGATTAGACCATCCTAATTCAATTGATTGCCACACCCGTTCGTCGATGGAAATTAAAAAGGCTTTCATCCGTACTTTCCAGTACGCATAATTTGTTCCATCGAAGAACGGAGGTCTGTTGATGAATCCACCTTCAACCATTGTTTACAACCCTATTCCCACTCTGATACCACTTGTTGGGTTATGTAAAATTGGATCTAAATAGGGGAAAAAACACCTAGAGGGGGGGGAATAGGTGTAAACAATAAACACTCAAAAATCTTTGCGATATAAAACCCAATGCGGAATAATAAATAACACGCAGAGATTTTTACGTGGAAAACTCCAAACCGGAGTAAAAAACCACGGGACCGATAACACGGTGAAATCCACTAGAATTAAACACGTACAAGGTGATATACCGTACTCACAGACGACTCAACCTTTTCCATACGCTCCTAGTTGATCTTCTCCGCTCGCTCCACGACGCTTCTCGAATCCACGATGTGCGTCCAACGCCGAATCCACGGCGTCCAACGTCGAGTCCACGACGTCCGACCGAATCCACGGTCTTCACCCAAGTAGCACGCTTCGAATCCACGAACGTACCTCGCTCCGAATCCACGAGAGCGGTTGCACCTTGAATCCACAAGGCCACGCGAGTCCACGCCGCGA
>CM055063.1:44342152-44401153 GCA_029204045.2 Tillandsia leiboldiana | reverse complement strand
CAATCTCCGCGACTCGAGCCAGAGTCTGATAGAGTGTGGGTGTGTAGCCTATTTGGCATCGGTAATCTGGTTACCCGACCCTCGCCGACACCTTCAGACATCCCGGTGGTGAGGACTTTCCCGATGTCTTTCGACGGAGCTGCCTGGGATACCCCCTGAAGGAGGTGGTGTTCCCTATTGAACTCTTGCCAGGTACGCAAACCTATAACAAAGGCACCCTACCGAATGGCCTTTCGCGGAGTTGAAAGAGTTAAAGGCTTGAACTGGAAGACCTCTTGGAGAAAGGGTTTGTCAGGCGAGTGTGTCACCCTGGGGCGCACCAGTGCTTTTCGTACGGAAGAAGGATGGGAGCCTGCGACTCTGTATCGACTACAGAGGAATAAACAAGGTCACGGTGAAAAATAAGTACCCCTGCCCTGAATCGACGACCTCTTCGACCAACTACGAGGAGCGACGGTCTTTTCAAAAATTGATCTACAGTCTGGCTACCACCAGCTTCGGTTCGGAATGAGGACATTCCGAAGACCGCTTTCCGGACCCGGTATGGCCATTACGAGTTTACGGTCATGCCGTTCGGGACTTACGAACGCCCCCGCAGTCTTTATGGACATGATGAACCGGGTCTTCAGACCATTCTTAGATCGGTTCGTGGTGGTCTTCATCGATGATATACTAATCTACTCATCCACCGACGAGGAGCACGAGGATCACTTACGAACGATTCTCCAAACCCTCAGGGAGCAGAAGCTGTTCGCTAAGCTCAAAAAGTGTGAGTTCTGGCTACGCGAAGTAGGATTCCTGGGGCATATGATCTCGCAAAGGGAATCGCCGTAGACCCCAAGAAGGTGGAATCGGTGTGATAGACTGGCAGCCGCCCACAACGGTGACGGAGATCCGCAGTTTTCTTGGGGCTGGCGGGGTATTATAGACGCTTGGTCGAGGGTTTCTCGAAGATTGCGACCCCTCTAAACCGGTTGACCAAGAAAGGAGAAAAGTTTGTATGGACGGCCAAATGCCAGGAAAGTTTTGAAGAACTCAAAAGAAGGCTAACCGAGGCACCGATTCTTGTACTACCAACACCCGGTGAGGACTATGAGGTGTACTGCGACGCTTCAAGAATCGGCCTTGGGGGTGTGTTAATGCAGCAGGGGAAGGTGATAGCCTATGCATCTAGGCAACTAAAGGACTACGAAAGAAACTACCCCACACACGACTTAGAGCTGGCTGCGGTGGTCTTCGTCCTGAAGTTATGGAGACACTATCTCTTTGGTGTCCATTGTAACATCTTCTCAGATCACCAGAGTCTTAAGTACCTGTTCCACAAAAGGAACTAAACTTGCGGCAGAGACGATGGCTTGAATTACTGAAGGATTACGACCTAACGATCCAATACCACCCCGGAAAGCAAACGTGGTAGCGGACGCTCTGAGCAGGAAGGGGCGACTGGAGGGAGGATCGGTAGGTGCGATAACTGAGCAGAGCAACTTGATCGCAGAATTTTCTCGACTAGGGTTGGAAGTAGTGCCAGCGGGCACGGTTGCGCAACTTCTAACTTTGGTGGTCAAGCCAACACTACTAGAAAGATTCGAGAGGGGCAGCAGGCGGACTCGCACTTACAGCTCGTAAGAGACAAGATCTCACCGGATCAGGAGGGGGACTTTTCATTGGAAGGCGATGACACCCTACGATTCCGCGGGCGAATTTGTGTGCCAGATACCCCGGAATTGAAGAAAGAAATTCTGTCCGAGGCACACAGCGCCCCTTATGCAGCACATCCAGGAGGCACAAAGATGTACAGGGACCTCAAGCAGACCTTCTGGTGGCCCAAGATGAAGAGGGATGTAACCCAATTTGTAGCTCATTGCCTGGTGTGTCAACAAATAAGGCGGAACACCAACGACCGGCGGGAAAATTACAACCCTTACCGGTACCGGAGTGGAAGTGGGATCATATCACCATGGACTTTGTCACCGGGTTCCCACGTTCACCACAAGGACACGACACAATATGGGTTGTGGTAGACCGGCTAACTAAGTCAGCGCACTTCCTGCCAATTCACACAACCTGGACTAGAGAGCGGTTGGCTCAAGTCTACCTCAGCGAGATTGTGAGACTGCATGGGGTACCGGCATCGATCACATCAGACAGAGACACGCGTTTGTCTCGAAGTTTTGGCAGAGTCTGCAACAAGCCTTGGGGACTAAATTGCACTTCAGCACAGCCTTCCATCCTCAGACAGACGGGCAGTCGGAGCGAGTGATACAGACACTAGAGGACCTGCTTCGGGCCTGTGTACTCGATTGGGGAGTCGGTTGGGAGCGATACCTACCACTTGTAGAATTCGCTTACAACAATAGCCACCAGGCCAGCATACTGATGGCACCCTACGAAGCTTTATACGGGAGACGCTGCCGATCCCCGATCTGTTGGGACGACTTGGGAGAACGAAAGCTCTTGGGACCCGACTTGGTGGAGAAACAGAAGGGAAAGTGCGCCTCATCAGACAGCGCTTACTAACCGCCCAGAGTAGACAAAAGAGCTACGCGGATCGAAGACGCCGCGATTTAGAGTTCCAGGTGGGAGAACACGTGTTTTTGCGGGTCTCGCCGTCCAGGGGAATCAAGCGATTCGGGTTAAAAGGCAAGCTAAACCCGCGGTTCGTGGGGCCATTCGAGATCCTGGAACGGATCGGCCCAGTGGCTTACCGCCTTGCCCTACCACCGAACCTCAACCGGATTCATGACGTGTTCCACGTTTCGATGCTCAAGAAATACCTCCCCGACCCGTCGCATGTGCTGGACGTCTCGACACTCGAACTAAAGGAGGACCTAAGTTTCGAGGAAACCCCTGTGCGAATACTAGCAAGAGAAAGCAAGACGCTCCGAAACCGAGACATTCCCTATGTGAAGGTACACTGGAACAACCACGAGGAGCGGGAAGCGACATGGGAACTAGAATCAAAGATGAGAGAGGGCTATCCTTATCTCTTTACCGAAAATCAGGATTGAGTTTCGAGGACGAAACTCGTTTTAAGAGGTGAGTGGTGTAATAGCCGCTAGTTTAAAATATTTTAAGGGTCTACTTTTGGTTTCGTTATTTCCGCATTTCGTTTCGGGGGCTGGAGGGTGATCGATTAATTCCCTGTTTCCGGACAGGACCGTCGGGGCCCGCGGCTATTTTTAGTTGATAGGACTCGCGAAACGGAGAGCGGCGGCGAAATCGGTTCTGAATTCCGACGCCGGAATCTCCCGGAATAAATTCCGGAAGGTAGCTAACAGCTCAGATGGTTAACGCGGGTTATTTAGACAGACCGGACTCTAGTTCGCACCTGATTTGGACCCGTTTTAACTTGAACTGGGTTCTTTCCCTTTTACCAACTTAACCGTTCCCGTTATTTTTCCCCGTCGTATAACTACCCTTAACTACCCGTAACTCCAATAACTACCAACCCCCTCTAACTACCCTTAACTACCCGTAACTCCAATAACTACCCACCCCCTCTAACTACCCTTAACTACCCGTAACTCCCATAACTACCCACTCCTACCCACTACCCGTAACTCCCATAACTACCCACTCCCTCTAACTACCCATTCCCCATAACCACCCGTAACTCCCTTTAACTACCCACTCCCCTTAAACCACCACACTCCCCCTTAACTACCCGTATTCCCCACAATTCCCCTACGTACGAAACCCCATTTCCCCAACCCTTCTATTTCCCAACCAAATCCTTCTGCTTCCTCACCGACTGCACGGAGGACCCAAGAGGCGAGACCAAGGAAGGAGAAGGAGGCGTCCTCACATTCCTTGTAGCCGAACGCGCAGGATCGGATCGCCTCTTCCTCCGACAACCGAGGTGAGCACGCTAGGGTTTTGCCTTCTCGCCCCGTTCTTGGTTGGAACGGACGAGAGGGGGGGGGGAAGGAAAAAGAAGGGGGCATGGGCATCGCGGGAATCCGGCGCGCACAGGCGGCTCCGCATGCGGACTGCCGCATGCGGGCGCCGCCGCTTGCGGGCGGGCACCGCATGCGGACTGCCGCATGCGGGCGCCGCCGCTTGCGGGCGGCGCCGCATGCGGGCTGCCGCATGCGGGCTGCCGCTTGCGGGCGGCACCGCATGCGGGCTGCCGCATGCGCGCCGACACTTGCGGGCGGCGCCGCATGCGGGCTGCCGCATGCGGGCGCCGCCGCTTGCGGGCTGCCGCATGCGGGCACCCCCGCATGCGGGCGCGCCGCTTGCGGGCGCCTCCGCATGCGGGCACGGCCGCTTGCGGGCTGCCGCATGCGGGCGCCCCCGCATGCGGCCGCGCCGCTTGCGGGCTGCCGCATGCCGGCGCCCCCCGCATGCGGGCGCGCCGCTTGCGGGCGCCTCCGCATGCGGGCACGGCCGCTTGCGGGCTGCCGCATGCGGGCGCCCCCGCATGCGGCCGCGCCGCTTGCGGGCTGCCGCATGCGGGCGCCCCCGCATGCGGGCGCGCCGCTTGCGGGCGCCTCCGCATGCGGGCACGGCCGCTTGCGGGCTGCCGCATGTGGGCGCCGCCGCTTGTGCGCCGCCGCATGCGGGCGCCGCCGCATGCGGGCGCTGCCGCTCGCGGGCACCGCCGCATGCGGGCGCCGCCGCTTGCGGGCACCTCCGCATGCGGACGGCCGCACGCTGTTAGTACACCGCCCAGCCGTGCGGGGCCAGGCGCGTACCTGTGCGTATTATACGCAAGGTGAGAGGGCGCCGGGCGCTCTAATCATTAGTCTGACAAAGCCTTAAGTTGCTGACTCCTATATGACAGATTCGTGTAGGTCCGGGCGGGCACCCGAGACGCGAGAGAACCTTACATCAGTCAGGAGCGCGACAACAAGGTGGGTTTACGGCCGAGGCTGAGTATTGTGTTGGAAATCCGAAAGGGACTTTTATTATTAATCAGCACTAACACTGATGGTTTCTATGATGTACTACCTTACCCCGTGACATGGTGACATGGTTACTTGGTTACTTGGTTACTTGGTTACTTGGTTACTTGGTTACTTGGTTACTTATGCTCGAGTTGCGACACGCGCACCCGCGGTTTGGCCACCGCAAAGGGTGCTCTTTTCCGGAAAGGCGGTCTTTGACCCGTGTTACCCCACGAGGTGACGTAGTGGGGGGCCCCTGACAGTTGGGGGGTTTGAGGCAGCGAGGTGCGAGCGGTGAGACCACCGTGGGATTGGATCCCGATGTGGTCAGGTGTGAGACCACCGTGGGATTGGATCCCGATGTGGTCAGGTGTGAGACTACCGTGGGATTGGATCCCGATGTAGTCAGGTGTGAGACCGCCGGGTCCGGTGCCCGACGCGGTCAGGTGTTACAGGTGTTACCGGGGTTACAGGTGTTACAGGTGGTACAGGTGGTTGCGAGTTACCGTTACGAGTAGAGCGGTTGTTCCGGCTAGTCTTGCTTTGGTGACTTGGTATTACTTTACTGTTTTAGTACTACTCTTATGATAGTGTCGCTGACTACCCACTCTGTGACAGGTACCTCCAGGGGGTAGAGGTAGGCGACGGTGAGGCCGAGGTGGTAGCAGATGGGCTGAGGGAGCCCTAGTATGCTGTATCATTTACTTTCTCTGCATATCATTCAGAACAGTAGGTTATTGTGTGGTTCTCGATACCCTTGTGGGGTCGTGTGGATGTTGAGTACTTTCTTGCTGGTTATGCACTACTAATTCCTTTATTGTTCCCGTTGGGCCGTTTTCTAAACCTTGTGGATTTATGCCGTTTTCCAATCTGTTTTCAAAACCTAAGGCTGTGTGGGCCTGTTTTCAAGCGGTGAGTTTTTACTTTCAACTAGACTGGCCACGGGTATTGTTTAGTCTTCATGCACCGTACTACTTCGAACTGTTGTGATTAAAAAGGGAAAATGGTTGCTTATGCTCGACTATTGTAACAGCCGCGACGCCGTGCATATACAGAGGAGACTCTGCCCGATTTTCGAGTGAATCTGTATATGTGGCGGGTCTGGGCACGCGCCGGGGAAGGAGGTTTTTAAACAATCAAAAAAAAAAAAAAAAAAACAAAAAAGATGTACGCACTTTACGCGTACTTTGAGGTATCGTTTCCGCTAAAATAAAACCCCCGGGGCGTGACAGATTAAGATGGTATCAGAGAGTTTGCTTTAATCACGACAGTGACGGCCCAACATCCACCGAGATATCACACTTAACTACAAATAAATGAAATGTGCAGGGTTTAAGGGTTAAGACGTGAGAGATCGGGGAGGGGATTTGTAGATAATGTTTCTTTTCTCTCACGATTTGACGATGATTCTTCTAGCAGAGATGAGTACTGAGCTTTGGTTGGTATGTCTGTACAGACAATGGTACGGACCAGAGCGTCGGCCGAGGAGGTAGGGACAGATGCGACGACGTCAGCAGCTGCAGAAAGCCAGCTCCTGCGGCAACAATTGAGGGAGATGGCGGGGGAGATGGCGACCCTTACGGATCGTGTGCGTCAACTGACGCAGCAGCAACCGGTCGCTCCCGCCCCTCCACCAGAACCAATTGCACCGGCCGCAGTACCGCAAGCGACAGGTGCTGGGGTAGGGGTAACCCCTCTACCGGCGGCAACGGCCGGACTAGCACATACCCAAACCACGGCGCCGATGGCAGCACCTGCATCAGCGTCCGTGGGGCTGGCGCCGGGGGCTCTCGGCGGGAGCACCCCCGCGACCGCCGCCGTCACCAGGGAAGGGACGGTTACGCGGGCGGAACGAGAGCGAGTGCGAGCCAATCTGGCGGATTTCATGAAGTTCGACCCACCCACGTTCGAGGGGGAGACGACTGATCCCTGGGTAGTCGAAAAGTGGGTGGGATCGATGGAAAAATTGTTTGAGGACCTACTCATTGAAGACCCCGAACGCGTTCCTCTGGCAGTTCACTTTTTGGAGGGGAACGCTCGCCTATGGTGGAAGACGGTGCGTCCTGATCCCACCCAGGGCACCGTGCTACTATCGTGGACGACGTTCAAGCAGGAATTGTTTGGGGCCTTCTTCACAAATAGCGTCAAGAAGAAACTGGAGGACGACTTGAACCATATTCAGCAAGGGAGCAAGACAGTTATGGAGTATCAGCGCGAATTTGTGCGCCTGGCAAATTGCGTCCCTTTCGTTATAAGGGATGAACCCCACAAGGCGCAACTATTCGTGGATGGGTTACGAAGTGATATTTTCCAGGTGGTTCAAGCCGCTGATTTGCATACGTTCCAGAAAGTGGTCGACCGGGCCACTATCGTAGAGCGTGGGTTTGCTGTTACCCGCGCTAGGAGGGAGACCCCGGCACAGCATGAAGATAGAAAGCGGCAACAGCAGAGCTACGGGGGGGGGGGTCATCTGCTGGGAGCCGAATCCCCAAACGGTGGAGGGCACAGTCGGGAGCACGGAGCGCACCTACGGGAGAGCCGAGGCCAAGAGACGGGCCTTGTGTGATCTGCGGGGGAGCGCATGGAGTGTGGGGTTGCTCCCAGAGAGCCGACCATTGCTTCCGTTGCGGCAAGCAGGGGCACTTCCGCCGCAACTGCCCCCTTAACGTGGGATCAGCCTCCTCTGCCGCTTCCACGCCTTCACCACAACTTTTGGGGCGGGGGAAAGCTCCTATGGGGTCGACCTCTAGGCCCCCGGTTACGCGGCGCGAAGAGGATAGGCGGCCTCAACCGGGCGGGCGAATTTATTCCATGACCCGTCAAGAATCGGACCCGCCGGAGCACGTACTCGCAGGTATAACTTCCATTTTAAATTCACGTTCTAGGACCCTCTTTGATACTGGAGCAACACACTCGTTCATTTCTCGCGAGTACGTGTTTTCGCATGACCTCGAGGAAACACCTCTCCAAAGTCGGTTGACGGTCCAGACCGCGGGTGGGACGCTAGAGGCGACTAGTTTGGTAACCACTTGCCCGATTAAGCTAGGGCGGCTATTCTGCCCTTGGGATTTAATAGTAATTCCCTTGAAGGAGTACGACGTTGTTTTGGGCATGGACTGGCTCTAAAGGTACCAAGTGCTTATCGACTGCGATAAGCGGATGGTACAACTACAAGAACCTAGTTTCCCTAAGAATGCATACCTAGCGTGCAAGAGCATCTCCTTCCCGGCAGTCATCTCCGCGACTCGAGCCAGGAGTCTGATAGAGGGTGGGTGTGTATCTCCTTCCCGGCAGTCATCTCCGCGACTCGAGCCAGGAGTCTGATAGAGGGTGGGTGTGTAGCCTATTTGGCATCGGTAGATCTGGTTACCCGACCCTCGACGACACCTTCAGACATCCCGGTGGTGAAGGACTTTCCCGATGTCTTTCCGACGGAGCTGCCTGGGATACCCCCTGAAAGGGAGGTGGTGTTCCCTATTGAACTCTTGCCAGGTACGCAACCTATAACAAAGGCACCCTACCGAATGGCCTTCGCGGAGTTGAAAGAGTTAAAGGCGCAACTGGAAGACCTCTTGGAGAAAGGGTTTGTCAGGCCGAGTGTGTCACCCTGGGGTGCACCAGTGCTTTTCGTACGGAAGAAGGATGGGAGCCTGCGACTCTGTATCGACTACAGAGGAATAAACAAGGTCACGGTGAAAAATAAGTACCCCCTGCCCAGAATCGACGACCTCTTCGACCAACTACGAGGAGCGACGGTCTTTTCAAAAATTGATCTACAGTCTGGCTACCACCAGCTTCGGGTTCGGAATGAGGACATTCCGAAGACCGCTTTCCGGACCCGGTATGGCCATTACGAGTTTACGGTCATGCCGTTCGAACTTACGAACGCCCCCGCAGTCTTTATGTACATGATGAACCGGGTCTTCAGACCATTCTTAGATCGGTTCGTGGTGGTCTTCATCGATGATATACTAATCTACTCATCCACCGACGAGGAGCACGAGGATCACTTACGAACGATTCTCCAAACCCTCAGGGAGCAGAAGCTGTTCGCTAAGCTCAAAAAGTGTGAGTTCTGGCTACGCGAAGTAGGATTCCTGGGGCATGTGATCTCGGCAAAGGGAATCGCCGTAGACCCCAAGAAGGTGGAATCGGTGATAGACTGGCAGCCGCCCACAACGGTGACGGAGATCTGCAGTTTCTTGGGGCTGGCGGGGTATTATAGACGCTTTGTCGAGGGTTTCTCGAAGATTGCGACCCCTCTAAACCGGTTGACCAAGAAAGGAGAAAAGTTTGTATGGACGGCCAAATGCCAGGAAAGTTTTGAAGAACTCAAAAGAAGGCTAACCGAGGCACCGATTCTTGTACTACCAACACCCGGTGAGGACTATGAGGTGTACTGCGACGCTTCAAGAATCGGCCTTGGGGGTGTGTTAATGCAGCAGGGGAAGGTGATAGCCTATGCATCTAGGCAACTAAAGGACTACGAAAGAAACTACCCCACACACGACTTAGAGCTGGCTGCGGTGGTCTTCGTCCTGAAGTTATGGAGACACTATCTCTTTGGTGTCCATTGTAACATCTTCTCAGATCACCAGAGTCTTAAGTACCTGTTCACACAAAAGGAACTAAACTTGCGGCAGAGACGATGGCTTGAATTACTGAAGGATTACGACCTAACGATCCAATACCACCCCGGGAAAGCAAACGTGGTAGCGGACGCTCTGAGCAGGAAGGGGCGACTGGAGGGAGGATCGGTAGGTGCGATAACTGAGCAGAGCAACTTGATCGCAGAATTTTCTCGACTAGGGTTGGAAGTAGTGCCAGCGGGCACGGTTGCGCAACTTCTAACTTTGGTGGTCAAGCCAACACTACTAGAAAAGATTCGAGAGGGGCAGCAGGCGGACTCGCACTTACAGCTCGTAAGAGACAAGATCTCACCGGATCAGGAGGGGGACTTTTCATTGGAAGGCGATGACACCCTACGATTCCGCGGGCGAATTTGTGTGCCAGATACCCCGGAATTGAAGAAAGAAATTTTGTCCGAGGCACACAGCGCCCCTTATGCAGCACATCCAGGAGGCACAAAGATGTACAGGGACCTCAAGCAGACCTTCTGGTGGCCCAAGATGAAGAGGGATGTAACCCAATTTGTAGCTCATTGCCTGGTGTGTCAACAAATAAAGGCGGAACACCAACGACCGGCGGGAAAATTACAACCCTTACCGGTACCGGAGTGGAAGTGGGATCATATCACCATGGACTTTGTCACCGGGTTCCCACGTTCACCACAAGGACACGACACAATATGGGTTGTGGTAGACCGGCTAACTAAGTCAGCGCACTTCCTGCCAATTCACACAACCTGGACCAGAGAGCGGTTGGCTCAAGTCTACCTCAGCGAGATTGTGAGACTGCATGGGGTACCGGCATCGATCACATCAGACAGAGACACGCGTTTTGTCTCGAAGTTTTGGCAGAGTCTGCAACAAGCCTTGGGGACTAAATTGCACTTCAGCACAGCCTTCCATCCTCAGACAGACGGGCAGTCGGAGCGAGTGATACAGACACTAGAGGACCTGCTTCGGGCCTGTGTACTCGATTGGGGAGTCGGTTGGGAGCGATACCTACCACTTGTAGAATTCGCTTACAACAATAGCCACCAGGCCAGCATACTGATGGCACCCTACGAAGCTTTATACGGGAGACGCTGCCGATCCCCGATCTGTTGGGACGACTTGGGAGAACGAAAGCTCTTGGGACCCGACTTGGTGGAAGAAACAGAAGGGAAAGTGCGCCTCATCAGACAGCGCTTACTAACCGCCCAGAGTAGACAAAAGAGCTACGCGGATCGAAGACGCCGCGATTTAGAGTTCCAGGTGGGAGAACACGTGTTTTTGCGGGTCTCGCCGTCCAGGGGAATCAAGCGATTCGGGTTAAAAGGCAAGCTAAACCCGCGGTTCGTGGGGCCATTCGAGATCCTGGAACGGATCGGCCCAGTGGCTTACCGCCTTGCCCTACCACCGAACCTCAACCGGATTCATGACGTGTTCCACGTTTCGATGCTCAAGAAATACCTCCCCGACCCGTCGCATGTGCTGGACGTCTCGACACTCGAACTAAAGGAGGACCTAAGTTTCGAGGAAACCCCTGTGCGAATACTAGCAAGAGAAAGCAAGACGCTCCGAAACCGAGACATTCCCTATGTGAAGGTACACTGGAACAACCACGAGGAGCGGGAAGCGACATGGGAACTAGAATCAAAGATGAGAGAGGGCTATCCTTATCTCTTTACCGAAAATCAGGATTGAGTTTCGAGGACGAAACTCGTTTTAAGAGGTGAGTGGTGTAATAGCCGCTAGTTTAAAATATTTTAAGGGTCTACTTTTGGTTTCGTTATTTCCGCATTTCGTTTCGGGGGCTGGAGGGTGATCGATTAATTCCCTGTTTCCGGACAGACCGTCGGGGCCCGCGGCTATTTTTAGTTGATAGGACTCGCGAAACGGAGAGCGGCGGCGAAATCGGTTCTGAATTCCGACGCCGGAATCTCCCGGAATAAATTCCGGAAGGTAGCTAACAGCTCAGATGGTTAACGCGGGTTATTTAGACAGACCGGACTCTAGTTCGCACCTGATTTGGACCCGTTTTAACTTGAACTGGGTTCTTTCCCTTTTACCAACTTAACCGTTCCCGTTATTTTTCCCCGTCGTATAACTACCCTTAACTACCCGTAACTCCAATAACTACCAACCCCCTCTAACTACCCTTAACTACCCGTAACTCCAATAACTACCCACCCCCTCTAACTACCCTTAACTACCCGTAACTCCCATAACTACCCACTCCTACCCACTACCCGTAACTCCCATAACTACCCACTCCCTCTAACTACCCATTCCCCCATAACCACCCGTAACTCCCTTTAACTACCCACTCCCCTTAAACCACCACACTCCCCCTTAACTACCCGTATTCCCCACAATTCCCCTACGTACGAAACCCCATTTCCCCAACCCTTCTATTTCCCAACCAAATCCTTCTGCTTCCTCACCGACTGCACGGAGGACCCAAGAGGCGAGACCAAGGAAGGAGAAGGAGGCGTCCTCACATTCCTTGTAGCCGAACGCGCAGGATCGGATCGCCTCTTCCTCCGACAACCGAGGTGAGCACGCTAGGGTTTTGCCTTCTCGCCCCGTTCTTGGTTGGAACGGACGAGAGGGGGGGGGAAAGGAAAAAGAAGGGGGCATGGGCATCGCGGGAATCCGGCGCGCACGGCGGCTCCGCATGCGGACTGCCGCATGCGGGCGCCGCCGCTTGCGGGCGCCGCCGCTTGCGGGCGGCACCGCATGCGGACTGCCGCATGCGGGCGCCGCCGCTTGCGGGCGGCGCCGCATGCGGGCTGCCGCATGCGGGCTGCCGCTTGCGGGCGGCACCGCATGCGGGCTGCCGCATGCGCGCCGCCACTTGCGGGCGGCGCCGCATGCGGGCTGCCGCATGCGGGCGCCGCCGCTTGCGGGCTGCCGCATGCGGGCGCCCCCGCATGCGGGCGCGCCGCTTGCGGGCGCCTCCGCATGCGGGCACGGCCGCTTGCGGGCTGCCGCATGCGGGCGCCCCCGCATGCGGCCGCGCCGCTTGCGGGCTGCCGCATGCGGGCGCCCCCGCATGCGGGCGCGCCGCTTGCGGGCGCCTCCGCATGCGGGCACGGCCGCTTGCGGGCTGCCGCATGCGGGCGCCCCCGCATGCGGCCGCGCCGCTTGCGGGCTGCCGCATGCGGGCGCCCCCGCATGCGGGCGCGCCGCTTGCGGGCGCCTCCGCATGCGGGCACGGCCGCTTGCGGGCTGCCGCATGTGGGCGCCGCCGCTTGTGCGCCGCCGCATGCGGGCGCCGCCGCATGCGGGCGCTGCCGCTCGCGGGCACCGCCGCATGCGGGCGCCGCCGCTTGCGGGCACCTCCGCATGCGGACGGCCGCACGCTGTTAGTACACCGCCCAGCCGTGCGGGGCCAGGCGCGTACCTGTGCGTATTATACGCAAGGTGAGAGGGCGCCGGGCGCTCTAATCATTAGTCTGACAAAGCCTTAAGTTGCTGACTCCTATATGACAGATTCGTGTAGGTCCGGGCGGGCACCCGAGACGCGAGAGAACCTTACATCAGTCAGGAGCGCGACAACAAGGTGGGTTTACGGCCGAGGCTGAGTATTGTGTTGGAAATCCGAAAGGGACTTTTATTATTAATCAGCACTAACACTGATGGTTTCTATGATGTACTACCTTACCCCGTGACATGGTGACATGGTTACTTGGTTACTTGGTTACTTGGTTACTTGGTTACTTGGTTACTTATGCTCGAGTTGCGACACGCGCACCCGCGGTTTGGCCACCGCAAAGGGTGCTCTTTTCCGGAAAGGCGGTCTTTGACCCGTGTTACCCCACGAGGTGACGTAGTGGGGGGCCCCTGACAGTTGGGGGGTTTGAGGCAGCGAGGTGCGAGCGGTGAGACCACCGTGGGATTGGATCCCGATGTGGTCAGGTGTGAGACCACCGTGGGATTGGATCCCGATGTGGTCAGGTGTGAGACTACCGTGGGATTGGATCCCGATGTAGTCAGGTGTGAGACCGCCGGGTCCGGTGCCCGACGCGGTCAGGTGTTACAGGTGTTACCGGGGTTACAGGTGTTACAGGTGGTACAGGTGGTTGCGAGTTACCGTTACGAGTAGAGCGGTTGTTCCGGCTAGTCTTGCTTTGGTGACTTGGTATTACTTTACTGTTTTAGTACTACTCTTATGATAGTGTCGCTGACTACCCACTCTGTGACAGGTACCTCCAGGGGGTAGAGGTAGGCGACGGTGAGGCCGAGGTGGTAGCAGACGGGCTGAGGGAGCCCTAGTATGCTGTATCATTTACTTTCTCTGCATATCATTCAGAACAGTAGGTTATTGTGTGGTTCTCGATACCCTTGTGGGGTCGTGTGGATGTTGAGTACTTTCTTGCTGGTTATGCACTACTAATTCCTTTATTGTTCCCGTTGGGCCGTTTTCTAAACCTTGTGGATTTATGCCGTTTTCCAATCTGTTTTCAAAACCTAAGGCTGTGTGGGCCTGTTTTCAAGCGGTGAGTTTTTACTTTCAACTAGACTGGCCACGGGTATTGTTTAGTCTTCATGCACCGTACTACTTCGAACTGTTGTGATTAAAAAGGGAAAATGGTTGCTTATGCTCGACTATTGTAACAGCCGCGACGCCGTGCATATACAGAGGAGACTCTGCCCGATTTTCGAGTGAATCTGTATATGTGGCGGGTCTGGGCACGCGCCGGGGAAGGAGGTTTTTAAACAATCAAAAAAAAAAAAAAAAAACAAAAAAGATGTACGCACTTTACGCGTACTTTGAGGTATCGTTTCCGCTAAAATAAAACCCCCGGGGCGTGACACTATGTCTCACAGGTAACACTCCAAGGGGTGCTGCCGAAGTCGGCGCGGTTCCCAAAACTACGTCGATCACTGTCTCGATCTCAAACTCACCAAACGGCGGCTTCAAAATCAGATCTGGCAGACTCTCACTCGAGATCACACGGCAATAAAGATATTCCTTAGTCCCGGTGCCGCCGTAGGCACCTCCTCAATAGTCGCTAACAAGCGATACGACCACGACTAAACCTCTTTCGTGCTCTAGCATCCTCTCTAAACACACTCCTCCTGGCCAGGTCCACGGAGGGTCATTGTCCTCTCTCGACAATCCATGATAGCATAATATTGGGATATCCAATCCCTATCCAACCTCATATCAACATCTCGAAGCTGATGTAGGACTAACAACTCTAGGATCAAATCCAAGGTCCTACAGCACTGGGCGGGACTGGCAACACTCATCCATGTGCTATACGTGATCTGGAACCTGATCCTCACGTGCACAAGCCAACAATCCCATCTCCGGCCCACACGAAGCTACCCCTGCTCTCCTAAAACATGTGCAAGCGATGTCGGCATCGGACATGCTCCAACTCTGACAACCATCAGCAGAACCCCACCCGGTAAGACGCGATCCACTATCCTGGCGTCCTCTAACCGGCTGCACAATCTCATCCACTAGATGCTGGTAGCCATCACTCTATCTGTCTCGGCGTCACGGCTCTATCAGCCTGCCGGTAAGTCGAATGAACCTCTACATCCTGAAGGGGTAGTGGGGTGCTGTCGCAAACGACAAATCCATGAGCACCACACTAGGACACTCTGCCTGAAAATGTCCTGACTATCCATGTGAAATGCATCGCCCTTTCCTGAAGTCACTCTATGGCGATGAATGCAGCCCAAAGCAAAAGACACTGTCATCCTAACACTGCTGCTGGTGCCTCTACTGTCGAGAATCCTCCTGGACTCTGTCTCCTCTGAGGCTCATGATCCTGTGACTGGAATCATGGCAACCTCGATCCACTCGACTATCCCAAATCCGACGATGCTGGACGCCTCTCTCTGGAGCTGGTCCCTCACTCTTCGTCCTCTCGGACATGATCACAGATCCTCGGTCAATCCATCGAGCATGCACAAATTGATAGATATCTCGAAGCAGTCCCCCCCTCAAACATGATCAATCTCTTGGGCCTCATCCTGGGCGACGTGGGGTACTCTGCTCAACAATCATAGAAACTTGCTCCAAATCCTCAACCACTCTCCTGGTGGTCCAACAAAACGAACTCGACGCCACCAACACTCGGCGTCCCTATCCAAAGGAACGCAACCAGAGCACCTGATGCTTCACCTGGATGAACAAGTCCTCAAACAACTTTTCCATAGCAGCAATCCAGTTCCCGGCCTCCCAAGGCTCCACACTCTGCCCCAATATCGGAAGGGGATGGAACTGGTGGATGAACAACAACCAATCGGCAACTCTCGCTGCTTCTGCACTACTCACCATGCGAACTGGGTCAAAGTCGACAATGCCGCGGGTGGAGGTACTACTGGCGATACCTCAGTCGATGCTCTCTGCTCAAACATGCGCATCACGCGCTCCATGACCTCATCCTGGCGCCGCATCGCCTCAACAACTGAGCTACATGGGCCTGTAACTCTCAGACCTCTCTCTGCTCTATCCATTCAACCTCCCGCTGATTGGGCTCCTCATCCAAGGCCAAACACACCCTCGCCGCTGCACGGCATCTCAGGGGCAACAAGGACGACTGTCATAGCCAACCAAACCTCAAACACTCTCGACCCAATCAAGCGAAAGTCTAATACATGTTAACCTTTCTAAAGCATTATGTTGTCTGCAGCCAACATAATCACTTTAGAGAATAAACATGTAAAATCACTCGCCCCAATCCCTCGGGGGGTGGGGTACAAACTCAATCAGGACTCTCGCTAAAATCCCGTCTCTCACGACAGCCATCCTACTGTTCAACCAAAAGCCTAGGGTTACTAAGTCCTCAACGACCTATATTCCTTGGCTCTGATACCACCCTAATCTGTCACGCCCCGGGGTCGAAACTGCGACCCGGGCTCGCCAACAGATCCGCCATCTGTACGGAAACTGCCGCACAGACGAAACGTCTACCCTGCAAGTCAGATCTATGGCTAAACATGTATCATAGCTGAAAAAAGAACTAAAACCAAAGCTATAGAAAACCACTGAACATCAGATATAAATAAATAAATAATTCTCAGTACAACCTCTCACAGCTGTCAAATAAAATACAAAACCTCACCAAACACTCAGACTGTCCAGTATAAAAGTGGAAACACCAAATACAGGGTACATCTACCTCTGACTCTCAAAGCTGGTAAGGAACTAAACAACCACGTCCTCACCTCGATCAGCAGTCTCCGCGCGAACCAAGCCGGAACAGCTACCTCAGGAACCTATCACCGCAGCGGGTGTGAGATCTACTGCAGAAGGTAGATCTCAGTGGGAACCGTCACCAATATCCACGGTATGCCCACTAAAGTCTACTGGAGGCACAAAAAATAGGTATGCAGATAGATATATAATGAAAGCAGAAAATGTGCTACAACTAATATCATAACCACATGCTCAAGAAAACCTCTACTATGAACCTGCTACGCATACGCCCTCACTACTAAATGCCTCAAGTAGCATGCTCAAAGGAAAACTCATCTAAGAGCAAGCTACGCACCACTCGCACACGAGTGCTCTCAAAACCCAAATCTCAGTGACTGCCCAAAGCTGGCTCAGTCAAGCCCGCGCCTGTCGTCTAGGAACGCACCTGCCCACTCCACGTGGGGCGTCCTACCGACTACTATGAACGCACCTGCCCACTCCACGTAGGGCGTTCTACGCTCCTGCCCACGCCACGTGGGGCGTACTACTGACTACTAGGAATGCACCTGCCCACTCCATGTGGGGCGTCCTAAACTGACCACTAGGAACGCACTTGCCCACCCCCGTGGGGCGTCCTAGTCTGTCTATCTCAATCATCATCACGCATCCGGAGCGTACCCGAGGGGAGCGACCCCACCGAGCTCTAGTATCTAGTCAGTCTCAACTGTCTCATAAATGGCACATGCAGGCTACGATCCTCGATCAAACAGATCGGATACCCAAAACTAGATAACACATCACAGTCGGGAACCCTCCACGACTGGATCAAGGAATGCCAATCCCTCTCATAGCTATGTCGGAGAACCCTCAACGACCCAATCTGATAATGCATAATCCATGGCTAAGTCGGGAAACCTCCACGACTCAATCCGCCAGAGCCCAATCTCTCGAAACCAAGTCGGAGAACCATCTCCACTACCAAATCAGAAAATACCAATCCATGATCTAGAATAATCCCACCAAGGATCTCAACTCACCTGACACTAGAAGCTCATCACACAGAGCTCTAAAAATCCACTCGGCCCCCTGGCACGAGGACACAAGCATCATGAACCTACTCAAACCCTCTAGAAGCTCACAAAAATTCCAAACTATTTTTAAAATCTCAATTTCATTAAAACCGGTCCGCCGATTTTTAAAACGGTTCAAGTGCCAATCTAATGCCAACTAACCATGCAGTCTAGTGTCAAATCATCCCTAGATCATGCTAAAAATACCTGGGGCTCATAAATATTTTTCTATAGTTTTCTAGGTAACTATCAGATTTACCAGCTATATAAATAATAAGCTAATCATGATCAACATGCATATAATAGCTTTAGAAGGCATTCCATACATCTTGAAGAAATTTCAACCCACCTGGAATGCTTTCCGCATGCAATCGCTGAAGTCGGTGAAGCGCCGCACCGCTCACTGTCGGGAATCTGCCGGAACGCCCAAAACCGCACCGCACGCGCGTGCACACTGTCGCGAATCCCGAAAAATTCTCCGAAAGCTCGAACATATCCCTCAGGTCCTCTACAAATATCCGGCGCGCACTCCGGTCCTCTCCACGGCCGGCTTACAGCACGTGAGCGGCACCCCGGCTCCGCGCAGTAAATCCCACAAGCCTCAGCCCAACGGCCCAAAGAGAGTAGAAACACAACCAAAATCCAACTCAAAACTCATTCTAAATCTATAAAATAAATCCAAGGATCCATCTTGAAGAATCTGCCAACTTACCTCACATGCGGCTCGACGCGCGCGCAACCCCGCTCAAGACCAAGCAGCAAGAAAACAGCACCCTCACTTGCATTTCTTACAATTCCACCTCTTCTCTTTTCATTTCCTTGCTTTCCTCTCATTTCTTTTCTCTCTTTTCTTTTCTCTAATTCCTGCTGAGAAGAGAGGAAGAAGGAGTCCTTAAATAAAGAAGAGAGGGTCAACAGGGTCAATTGGAAGGTTGGAGAAGTGAAAAGACCAAACTGCCCTTGCCAAAGTCACCTAAATTGCATTCAGTATGCTGGGGTACCGGTACTCTCCATATAGTACCGGTACCCAAGTCCCTGTTCCGGAATCCCTTAATTGGTTCCGGAACTCCAAGCCAAAAATTGCAAGAAACCGCCCAAGCGCCCCATGTTGTGCACTCCCAACCGTGCGCTCTATTGCTGCAGACCCTTCCATCCATGGACAACAAATTCAACAACCACACAATCAACATCAACACCAACCTCAAACAATAACCAAACCAATTTCAAAAACAAAAACCAAGCTCTCTCTCTCTCTCTCTCTCTAAAAAAAAAACTACAATACCTTCCATGAGGCCCGACGCGCGTGTGCTCCGCTCGGCTCCACGCGGCTACTAGCAAAAGATTCACACCCTCAAGACAATCAAAATCCTCTTTTACTTCATCTCCTATCTTCTTCTTCTTCTCCTTCTTCTTCATCTACTCTTTCCTCTGTTTCAAAAAAATTCCTTTGTTTCAAATCCATGGAGAAGGTGATGACATGGCACCTAATTAATTAGTGTTGGTGCATGGTGCATGGTGTAAAGGACTTCATACCCTTTCCAACACCAACATTAATTACATTCATACACCAAAACACACTCTCTTTTAAATTTCTTTTCTTTCTTTACACTTTCTTTTACTAATTTCCTTCACATGCCACTAATAAATTAATTAATTAAATAATCCAAATTAAGCCAACTCCAACTCACTTTTTGCCCGCGGGGCCTCCGCATCAGTCCGAAACTTTCCGAACTCCGCTGTAATCTGAAAATACACATGTCTAAAGCTTTCCTCACTCAAAAAGCTCAACCGTAGAGTCGATGTGCTCAATCCAAAAACCGGCTCCATAACTGCCGACTCCAACTCACTTTTCGCCTTCGGGGTCTCCGCACCCGACCGAAACTTCCCGAACTCCACTGTAAACTAAAAATACACGTGTTCCAAACCTTTCCCAATTTCTGCAAACCACAGTGGAGTCGCGACTCTAGCAAACCAGTCCGCTAACGGCGCACAAAGCCCGGAAAAACTCCGATTCAAGCTGGGGCTTCCGCGTCGATCCGAACCAACCCGAAATCATCTGCAAATAAATATGGAACACGTCCGAGGCGATTTCTCCGCATCACGCCATCTTGCGAGGTCGGTACACTCCACCAAGTCCCGGTACTCTACACTTTAAGACTCCAAGTCCTAAGTCATAGAGTTTGTTCTAGGACTGGTTCAAATGTATTTTTGTTTATTGGATCTTTCACGCAAAGAAAGTCAATGTTTTGGTGATGACATTGAATTTCAATTTTTTGTTTTAAGATGAGTGTCTTGAGCGTTTTATGTATTTTTGGGTTTTGTCATGAAATTGCCAAAGGGGGAGATTGTTACGGCTTTTATGTTGGCATATTTCGTGATTTGAGCCGAAGTCTTGAAGTGATCAAATTGTCAAATCAGTAATCGAAGATTCGGAGAAGATTCAACAAGAGCTCAAGTTGACACTCAGGTATGATTAAATTAATCATGGTGATTTAAGTATATTTACAATCTTTGGATTCATGATTTTATTGAAACCTGGTTTTAGTAGAGGTTTTGGGAATTTGGTTTTTAACTCATAACTTATTTTAAGTTTGAATTCCGGTACATGGTTTGTTTTGTTAAAACTTATCTTCGAAAATTTCAGTTTTTACATTGAGTACCGGAACCACACTTTGAGTTCGTCAAAACCCGACACAAGATTTTCTGGAATTTACATTGAGTACCGGAACCCAACTTTGAGTACCGGAACGCAATAAGAAAATCTGTCTGTTGCGTCATTGAGTACCGGAACCTAATATTTAGTACCGGTACACAATGTTCTTATATGGTAAGAATGCTAAACCGACTTTGATTGTCACGCCTCGGGTGTAAACCAGAACCCGGGCCCGTCCACAGATCCGCCGTGCACACGAAATTTTCCGTGTACACGAAGCGCTGGTAACCTACTCAGATATAAAAGATATAATAAAGGAGCATAAAAACAGAGCTGAACTAAAACTAATACATCTCAGACAACAGCTGGAAAGTAAAAGTACAATAAAACTCTCAAATAAATACATATGTCTCTCCCAGCTCACCAAATAAATACAACCAGCTGGCCGAAGCCAGACCCAAAATAAAAGAAAATACAACTGTGTGAGTGTATAGGGGATACAGTCAAAATACTACTAAGCTCGCAGACGGGGTAGACGACTATCTAGTCCGCTATCCTCTTACCTCGATCTGCCGAAGAAGGTCCAGCTACTCCCGCAGAAGACTCTGCAAAACAAGGGGGAACAAAAAGAAGAAAGACGATGGGGGTGAGAACTACTATAAAAACAGTAGCCTCCCCTAGTGAGTTAAGCCTCAAACTCTAACAAGCCCACTAGGACAACCAGAGGCGAAAAGGAAAGAGAGGTGGTATGCTAAGAATATAAATGCTGAAGGAAGCTACCACTAATATGCCTCTAAATGCCAAGCTAATAAGAATAGCTAAAAGTATGCATCAGTATCTAAATGCCTGCCTGAATAACCCAATTCGACCACCAGTAAATACTGGTACTGCCTGCTCTGCCTGCCGCATCGGGTATGCCAGCCCACGCATAACACCGATGCAAAGAAGGAGTCTCAAGGACTCAAAGCCTGCCTGTCGCACACTCCGGAGTGGCACTCGAGGGGAGCGACCCACACGAGTAAAGTATCTCAGTAACAAGTATCATAAACTAGCAGGACTGGATCACGACTCTGATCAAAGTGGAAAAAACTCATCCACTAAAGACAGCCCGATCCCCCCCCGATCTGATGCAACCGAAACTACCCGGTCGACCGCACAATGTCCGCGGTCGCCGCAATACCCTGCCCTCAAGCCAGCCTGTCCCAGAACCCAAGAATCTGACTACACTATCCCAAAACCCCCTGCTCGCGCACGAGCTACAAATACCCAGAGTCTAGCATGAAAGGAGAAAAGCAGAAAATATAGTTTCTCCTATGTCAAGTTCCAGCATGATAGTGTAGCAGAAAAAGGTGGCCTATCTAGATGACCATACAAGCATGCAAGTGTTCTTAGGTAGATAAAAGGAAAGCATCTAATAGTACTCTCAAATAGGCTAGATCAATTGTCCCAACATGATAATCCCTTTTTGGCATAAACAACTAAGTACTAACTAGCATGCATATGTATCCCCACAATAATATTCCAAGATGATGATAATTGCATAAGAACAATGAGTACAAAATAGCCTATGCTTGCCTATACCACATGCACCATGCTTACAATAAATAAATTGGCCTTCTCTTTTTTTCACATGATAGTACCCCTTTCTAAAACCATAACCCTCATACAAACAAGTTCTAAGATACAGTCTTCTTTATCTCAATAAGCATGCAATTACCAATCATAGGGTGCGATTAACCTTTTAACATAGGAATTACTCCAATATGCCTAGTGGGTAGTCAAAAAGTGAGAGGTTCGCAACAACACCCACCTCAATCGCTAACTCCAAATCCAGGAAGCACTCTCGCCCAAGAAAACATTGCCCGCCGCAACAACTGCAAAAATACCAACCGGTGCCCATTTAAACATACAATTTCACATTTAACCGCTGTCCAAAAACACAGTCTGAAGAAACTCGGTTTTCACCTGTAGGATGGACTCCGAAAATTTTGACAAAAATATCGCTGCGATCATTGCATCGAGCCGTTCGAAACGAGTACCTGCATGTCCCAAACCGAGTCCCGTAGACCAAGTTACAAATTCTGCAACATGGTGAGCGCGAAACTCCACAAACACGAAAACTATAGCACTCCGCACTGAAAAGTGGAATTTATACCTTCGGGAAAGCCTCAGAAAATTCCTAGAAAAATACGATGATGATACTTGCGATGCGTAGATGCGAAAAGAGCATAGGCACGCCTCAATCCGATGCTCGAGCGCGGAGAAATCCTCGAAACCCTTCGGTTCTGTCCAAAAACTCCGCCGCAGAAAAGAGGTCACAAGAAGCTCGGAAAACTCCAAGAAAAACTCGAAATGAGGGGGAGCTAAAATAAAAAACATAGCCCTTCCTGTCGTGAAGCCAACGGCGCAAGAATCGCCCAAAAAGATGGTTAGAGTAGGCCGGGGGAGCCCGCGCACCGAAACGCGACGGAGAAGATCACCGGTGAAGGAACGTCGCGATGCGCCAAAGAAATGAAAACCTCGAAGTGCGTGCCTCCTAAAATCCTAGGAATCCTCCAGATGATGCAGCATAGGTGGGGGAGCAACCTTGCTGAAGGTACCTCTCTGAGATATGGGCTCGAAGAGGAAGAAAAGGGAGAAAGGAAGGTGGCTCAGGCCTATTTATAGGCCAAAAGACACATTTCCAGAAATGCACGCTGAGTCCCCGGATTCGGGCGCTCGAACAAGATTCAGGCGCTCGAATCCGCGGGAATATTCCCACCACTGTGCACGCTCGAATCTTCCTGGGCTTGACACGTGTCCCAAACACGGGACAGCCGTGCAAGCCCAGCCGGGCGCTGCCACGCGTCGCGGCAGTCAACGGGGGTAGGTGGCGCCCGCGAATAGCGGGGCGCCACGTGCCCCCCCCCCCCCCCCCCTGCGTCACGGGCCGCACGTGCGGGCAAGCGCCGTTTAACCGCCCTGCCACGCACGCGCCCCGAGGCGGCCCCCCGTGCCTCCGTGCACCGCAGCCGGTGAGCCCACCAACCAGAAGCCGCCACCTGTCCCCTGCGCCCGGTCCACGCACCCACTTTTGGGTTCCGTGGACCGCGCCGCGTGCGCCGACCAACTGGGGACTGACACGTTTCCCCTGCCCTGGTCCATGCACCGCCGCGCCCCGCTCTGTAGACCGCGCACCAAGAACCCACCTATCCGGTGGCGCCACGTGTCCCGCGCCGCGTCTATGCACCATGCCGCGCCGCTTTGTGGACCGAGCGCTGCAAGCCGGCCAATGATAGGCCGCCACGTGGCATGCCAGCGGTCTACGGTCCCCCCCATGTACCAAAAACCACTGAAAACTTCCGGGAGTCCTTTTTGGGCCTCCGGACTCAGAAACAAACAAGCAAATAGTCATTTTTAAGCGTTTTTCCGCGTTGAATCCAAATCCAACCTCTGTTTGGCCCAAAACCCTTTCTAAAATTCGGCAAAAGCAGCCGAAGGCCAATCCAGCACTAGATACCTCACAGGGTCCATCTGTGGCATCCTTTGATGCACTTGGGCCAGACACACCAACAATAGGTGTTTCACACTGTGGATTCACGAGAAAAACTGCATGGGGACCTGGACCACTACATCGATTGATTTCCAAAGATTATAAATAGATACTTAAGGTGTGACGCCCCACTTCCCAGGGGGTCACCCATCCTAGAATTACTCTAGCTCTAGCACGCTTAACTCTCATGTTCCTCTTGGATCTTGCTACCATCCAAAATGCTATAGCCGGGTTAGAGATTTAGTCCTATTATATCATTTATATAGAGGACTAATCCAAATTCCGGGGGTGTCACATTCTTCCCCCTTTAAGCCCTGACGTCCACGTCAGGCTCAAGCACACTCACAAGCACCAGGCGATGTGAGACTCGTCTCGCTAGCCTTATCCGACCTTGTGAGGAGCTGCACTCCACTCACAACGGTCATTAGCCGGGGAGCCTCGCTCTACCCGCTATATAACCCTGGCTCAGCCGAGACTCATCTCACATTTCCGGCTGGTGAATGGCTCTGATACCAACTGTGACGCCCCACTTCCCAGGGGGTCACCCATCCTAGAACTACTCTAGCTCTAGCACGCTTAACTCTCATGTTCCTCTTGGATCTTGCTACCATCCAAAATGCTATAGCCGGGTTAGAGATTTAGTCCTATTATATCATTTATATAGAGGACTAATCCAAATTTCGGGGGTGTCACATAAGGTTTCTCAAGAGGTACCGACCAATTCAGAAACACTTGAGAGCAACCCTAGAGGCTAGGTTTTTATCGTTCATCTTTTAGTCTCTTTTAGGTCAATTCTACGGTTCTTTGACGAGATGCTTTTTGTCGAATTGATCTAATCTTTGCTTAGAGATTTCATCCATGGTTCTCTAATGATATTCTAAGCAAAGGATCACCATCGAAGCCTATACTTTCGTAACGGCTGAGTTTGCGTCAAGGAGTTGACATGGCATCGTGGATTCGATGTGCTGAAGGCGTTTCGTGGATTCGAAACGTGTTGCTCGTGGATTCGAGTGGCGTTCGTGGATTCGGACGTGTGCATTGGACCTACAGTCGGTGAGCGCAAGATCCGAAGAAGTTGAAGGTGGGGTTGGAGTCCGTGGAGTCGGTAATCACCTTGTTATCTTTCGAATTCTTAGTGGATTGTTATTGCATGTTGATCCCGTGGTTTTTTACTCCTGTGATAGAGTTTTCCACGTAAATCTCGGTGTGCTATTTTTATTTTCCGCATTTATTTTAAATTGCACTGAGATTGGTATTTTGGATATTGCACCAATTCACCGCCCCCTCTAGGTGTTTGATAGAACCTATTTAGATCCTTGGGGATCCATAAACCCACAATGAAGACCAGAAATTCGGGTCAAGGGGGTGGATTCGGGCGCCCGAAATCCACAGTGCGCTCCCGAATCCACGTGGCGACCATTCGGGGTGTCCGCATCGAGCGCCCAACTCATATACTTGGTTTCATTCACAGTGCGCTCCGCACGCTTAGCGCACGTGGGCGGCTTGCGCCCGTCAATAGGAAGGTGCCACGTGTCCCCACGCGGTTCACGTGGTCCACGCTCCCGGTCCACACGCCGGGTCTTCCGGATCTTGTCGGCCAATCACGAGCTGCCACATGGTGCCGCCCCGCCGCTTGACGCCGTCCAACCAATCGCGTGATGCCACGTGGCAAATCCAAATCTCCGTGGTCCTGGTGCACGCGCCACGGGCCGTGGACCGGCCTTCCCGCCCGGCGCGCCTGCCTGCGTTGCCTGCGCCTGCCCGCGCTGCCCGCGGCCTCTCAGCACCTGCCCGTGGCTGCGCCGCTGCGCTCCGGCGCTGCCCACCGCCGCCGGCTGCTGCCCGAGCTACAGTAACTGCCCGTGAACAGTAAAACAGTGTTTTGGTAACCGAAAAATGCAAGTAAATAGTCCATTTTCATCGTTTTCGCCCGCTGAGTCCAAATCCGATGTCCGTTTCGCCAAATTCCACTCCTAAAATTTGCCGGAAGCCCCCGAAAAAGTAAACTTGATTCGATTTTCACGCCGGGTCCAAATCTGAAATCCGATTCATGCACAACCAACTCTATCAGACAACATAGGCCTCGAGAAGCCATTGCTCGCCCTACAAATCCATCACGGAGATCCGGATCATCACAGATTGAGACTTACATGCTATGCATGTGGTATATGTTATGTGAATGGAACCAAGTATATGAGTTGTGCATATATGTGAATGAAACCAAGTATATGAGTCGTACATGTATGTGAATGGAACCAAGTATATGTGCTAAGCTATACTATGTGAATAGAACCAAGTATATGAGATGAACCAATTATATGAGTTGTACATGCTATGTTAATGGAAACTAAGTGTAGAGATAAACCTTACCATGAGATTGAACACTATATGTGCGATGAACCATGCTATGTAAATGAGAGCTACATGTGAGTGATCCTCGTGTTATGATTGGAAGCCACCTATCTAGATGATTCAAATTATAGGATTGAGAACTTCATATTGTAAATGTTCCTCTTGATGATCGAGAGCTTACATGACCATGTTCCAAATACTAGTTTTATTGAGTGTATGATGGATTAAAAATGCCCACTTCATGTTGTTGTTTTTCAAACTTGTTTGATTGAATTAGTAATTTTATTATCGCTCTTAACACTGAGATATTGGAACTTTGACCTAGCTCCCCCGACATATGTTTGCATGTATTAACCAAACTAGTAGAGAACCCTCACTTGGGCTAGGTTCTTTTATGCTTTAGACATCCACACTCTACATCGTTATTTTCCCTGGAAATAGTGTTTTCCTTACCCGAGTAGTGGGCCAAGTGGTCAGGATTTCTTTTAGTGTCGGATGCATGTCGCACTCGTGCTTGGGGGCCGAGCGGAGTCTGGTAGCTGCGGCTAGTCTTGTACTAGTGTCGTGAGGCGTTTGGGTAAACGGTGGTCCCAGGTCGTCGAGTTTTCTTCGATCTATTTGTCGTCACTGTGTTCATAGCAGTAGCGTGCTTGTGCTAGCAGGACCTTGAACCCATCATCTTTTTGGACACACATGATTTCAGTAAACCAATATTTTCCTTCCAAATGTCGAAAGGTCGCCTAAGTCTAATCTTGTCTGATTAGGCGAAGGCATTAGCCCTTTGGGGTTTGGGAATAAAACTTATTTTCTAACTGATTTTCCTAAAATGGATTTTCTTAAATCAAGATGGTTTTATAAAAAGGAACTACTTTTAGTCCTCACCCCGAGTGGGTTCGAGTGAAAATAGTTTTCAGTAATAAATATCATCTTTTCCTCTAAACTTTCTTGCCCGCGAGGGCTCGAGCGATCTGGGTTGTCACGCCCCGGGTGTAAACCAGAACCCGGGCCCGTCTACAGATCCGCCGTGCACACGGTATTTCCCGCGTACACGAAGCGCCAAAACCTGCTTAGATATAAGAGATAATAATAAAAGAGCAATAAAAACAGAGCTAAACTAAAACTAATACATCTCAGACTGAAGCTGGAAATTAAATACAATACAGCTGTATAAATGATACATCAGTCTCTCCCAGCTCACCAAAAATAAATACAACATGCTAGCAAAAGCCAGTCCCAAAAGTAAAAGTATAACCGTCTGAGGAAGCATGGGTACACCAACAGTCCAGCTAACTCGCTCATCCTGCCTCGAGATCTATCTACTCAGCCATCCTCTCTCCTCGACCCGCCGCTGAAAGCCCAGCAGCACCCGCAGAAGACACTGCAAAACAAGGGAGAAGAAAAAGAGGAAAGAAGAATGGGGGTGAGAACTACTAGTAAACCAGTAGCCTCCCCTAGTGGGTAAAACCTCAAACTCTGACACACCCACTAGGTCTACCAGAGGCAAAAAGGAAAGAAGTGTGGTAAGCAATAATGACTGCTAAAGAAAGGAAACCACCCACTACTATGCCTCTAAAATACAGTCCTAGACTGGAATAACCGTATGCAACAGTAACCGACCGTCCCAGATGGACCCAATCTGTACCGCCCTCATCATCGGGCAAGTAAGTCGCGCCGATGTGATAGCAAAACTCCTGCTGCCGCCCTCATCATCGGGCAAATAAGCCGCGCCGATGTGATAGCAAAACTGTCAATAACTATCTGGCCCCGGCCTCCGGAGGGGAACTCGAGGGGAGCGACCCACACGAGGAAAGCATCACCGGGCAATAACCGCGCCGGTGTGATAAGTATCAAAAGCAGGATTGCATCACAACTATAAAGCCCCAGTGGAACACAACCCTCCACTAAAAGAGAACTGATTCCCAATCGGATGCAAAAGTAACCATCCGGTCAATCGCCCAATATTTGCGATTGCCGCAATACCCAAAATCCACGACCAGGTCTCACAACCGACCTCCGGTCAACCGCCCAATATCCGCGGTCGCCGGAATAACCCACAATCACAATCATGTCCCACATCCGACATCCGGTCAACCGTCTACTATCCGCGGTAGCCGCTATAACCCCCAATCCAAAATCGGGTAAAATAATATGTATCTGGTCAACCGCCTACTATCCGCGGTTGCCACAAAACCCTCTAGTCCATAATCATGCCCTATCACCGATGTCCCATAACCGACATCCGGTCAACCGCCCAATATCCGCGGTCGCCGCCAAAACCCATAATCCACAATCCAGGCCCCGGCTACACTATCCCAAACCCCTGCTCAAACCCGAGCAACAAATACCACCTGACTAACGAAAGGAGAAAAGAAACAAACAAGGTTTCTCCTAAGTCAAGTTCTAGCATGAAAGTGTAGCGATAAAAGTTGGCCTACCTAGATGTCCATACAAGCATGCAAGTGTTCTTAAGGAAGATAAATTAAGTCATTGATCATTAACGGTATCCACCTATGCATGTCACCCATCCTCAAGTAATACCACTAACAGGATAAATCATATAGTCCCAATTAAATATTCAATTTCACATGCAAGGTTAGGTGCTAACATAGCAATCCATATGTCCAAACAAGCATGCATAAGTTCCATCCCCACTTGTTAATCAATAATCCTAACATTGGGAGATCACTCTAATAATCCTAGTGAGCATGTCAAAATAGAGGTAAACAACAACCACCCACCTCGATCGCTAAATCCAAGTCCAAATAGTGCTCTCGCCCAAACAAGCCAAACCGCCGCGATCACTGTACAAAATATCCCCAATATACACACAAATAAGCACACAAGTATCCAAACACATGCTGTCCAGAATTCAGTCCCAAAGATACCCTGTTTTTACCTGCGAGATGGAGACCAAAAATTCCCAAAAAATTTCCGCTAGGATCCTCGCGTCGAGACGATCGAAATGAGTACTCGCACGCCCAAATCCGATACCTGTGGGCCGAGTTACAAAATCAACAAGATAACCATCCCGAAATTCCCAAGAACAAAATCTGTACAAAATCTGTAGCACTTATCTCTGGGAATAGGGATTTTTCACCTTCGGAGAAAACCCAGAAAAATCCAAGAAAATTTGAGGATTCTCCTTGCGATGTGTAGATGAAAAACGCCTCTTGGCACACCTCAATCCGACGCCTGTGCGCAAAGATATCGCTGAAACACCGATGTGCTGTCCAAAACTCTGCCCCAGAAAAAGGGGTCAAAAGAAAGCTGGGGAAACTCCAAGATAAACTCATAATAAGGGGAAACTCAAATCACAAAGATCGTAGCCCTACCTGCCGTGAAGCCAACGGCGTAAAAATCGACGAAAACGGTGGTCGGAGTAAGCCGGGGGAGTCCTCGCACCCAAACCGCGACGAAGGGGATCACAAATGAACGAGCGTCGCGCCGCGCCGTAAAAATGGAAACCTCGGGATGCGTGCTGCGGAAAAATCCAGGAATCTGCAGATAGAACCAGCTCTGGGAGATTCAGGTCATCACATCCTCCCCCACTAAAAGAAAGTTTCGTCCTCGAAACTAAAGTCATTCCTCAACCCGGAACCTCAACCTAGTAGACGGGGTAAATATCCAATCATCCACCACTCAAGCTCCCAAGGCTGTCTAATACCTCCTCCAGAGATGCGATGCACTCCTCGGGTCTCTAACTAGAACAAAATAGAGGAGGGCACTCCAGAAAAACCGCACCACCTCATCCAAGAACAGCTAGGCTAACCGCTCGAGTGACCAAGTAGCCTGCATCGGCAAACGCATCCGCTCTTCCCAGGGCCTCGAAAATCCAACCACCAGTCCATCGGCACAAAAGCTCGATCCAAGTACCTCTGTACTCCCAAGGTATCCGATATAAGTCCCCCAACTGATTACGTAGACTCTGATCTCAAATCTTTTAACCATCGGGATGTAAAAGCAATTCCCCAACTCTCCGGCATCAACACACAGCCATATGCAGTCGAGAAAACCAGATTACAAGTCCACCCTCAGGAGGACTCGGGACCCTTACAGCTGGTAAATCAAATCCTCCATGCTCGACAAGGGTGCTAGCTCCAGATGGTCACTTTATCTAATTCCCGGGGATCCACGCAAAGCCGAAGTGAACCAACCATCCACAACTCGAATAGCACCGGCGCCCCCAAAAGCAACACACTTGGTCTGACAAAATTCCCTATCCATCGAATCCCGGAGTTGTGTCCTCAACTCCCAAACTAGTGACATGCTAGACAACTCCGATAGGAGAACAGCCGGGAACTCGCAACCAAAGGGGGTATCCCCGAGTACCGGCGCCGCCGTAGGCCCCTCAACCACACCAGCCAAAAAGGCTACTCATCCACTGCGAAACATCCGCCTCGCTCACAAAGTCAAAACCATAGAGGCGAAGATAACCCTCAAGCAACCCAGGTACACCAACACCTCCAGGCCTGGCTCCCCAAGAAAACCGTCCTCGCGGCATAATCAACCGCCGCGAAAGAAAAAAAAAAACTGAACCAGCCAGCCCAACGGGTACCACAACAACATCCCGCAACTGAGCAAAGACCATCAGGTCTACCGGCAAAATCCAGGACTCAAGCTGCACCGGGCAGGACCAACAACTCTCCTCCACGTGTCAAGCGCGATCGGGAAAATAAGCCTCCCGTGCACGTTGTGACCATCCTACCCACAACCCAAGCAATGAGGCAGAAGCACTACCCATGTAGTAAACGCCCGTTTATGAGTTTTTCCTTTTTGCTATTTTGTCGATTCGCGCCGCATCTCGCTGAGGGTCCGGTGTGTGGCTTATATTTTTTTCTTTTCACTGCACAGACCGTCGGGGCTCGCGGGTATTTTTAGACAATAAAGCTCGCGAAACGGAGAACGGCGGCGCGATCGGTTTTGGATTCCGACTCCGGAATCTCCCAGAATAAATTTCGGAAGATTGCTAGCAGTCCAGGCGACCAACATGTGTTTCGAGGCAAACCGGACCCTGGTTCATACCCGAACTGGTAATTCTTTTAGTCGGGGGTTTGGGTTAATTTTCCCCGCTTTTCGGTTCACCCGATCAATTATTTTGTGATTTAGGGATTTAGGGATCAAGTCCCCTGTTTTGCACCAAAACGGCTAATTAAACCATTTGGGAACTAGGGTTTTCCCAACTCCTCTTTTCCTGCGCGTAAGCCCCCACCCGAGCGCGAGCGTGGAACCTCGTTTCCCCTATCTCTAGCAAGGCGGCGTGAAGAACCGAGGTCGTGACGGGGAGAAGAAGGGAACGATCGCCTCCCCGCGAAATCCGACGAGCGCGAAGAGGACGATCCTTCTCCTTCACCCAGTGCCGGCGAAACCAAGGTGAGCGGTGTTTTAGTTTCCTCTTTCGTTTCTTGATTTGAGCGAGGGGAGGGAGTTCCCGGAAATTCCGGATGTGGGGCACCCGATGCGCGCGGAGGCGGGGGGGGGAGCGAGCCACCCGCCGGCAGGGCACCCGTGCGGGCTTGACGTCGCGCGGGGTCGCCCGTGCCTGCGGGCAGGGCGCCGCGCGGGGCCGCCCGCATGCGGGGGCGCCGGCGGGGCTTGGCACCGCGCGGGGCGGCCGCGCATGCAGGCAGCGCGCCCGCGCGAGCCGGGCTCCACGAGGGGCCGCCCGCATGCGGGGGCGCCGCGCGGGGCTTGGCACCGCGCTGGGCGGCCACGCAGGCGGGCAGCGCGCCCGCGCGGGCCGGGCGCCGCGCGGGGCCGCCCGGATGCGGGGGCGCCGCGCGGGGCATGGCACCGCGCGGGGCGGCCGCGTAGACGGGCAGCGCGCCCGCGCGGGGCCGCCCGCATGCGGGGGGCGCCGCGCGGGGATTGGCACCACGCGGGGCGGCCGCCCGGGACGGCCGCGCGGGATGGGCGCCGCGCGGGGCTTGGCACCACGCGGGGCGGCCGCGCGGGCCGGGCGCCGCGCGGGCCGGGCGCCGCGCGGGGCCGCCCGCATGCGGGGGCGCCGCGCGGGGCCTGGCACCGCGCGGGGCGGCCGCGCAGGCGGGCAGCGCGCAGGCGGGCAGCGCGCCCGCGCGGGCCGAGCGCCGCGCGGGGCCGCCCGCTTGCGGGGGGCGCCGCGCGGGGCTTGGCACCACGCGAGGCGGCCGCGCATGCGGGCAGCGCGACGGCGTGGGCCGGGCGCCGCGCGGGGCCGCCCGCGTGCGGGGGCGCCGCGCGGGGCTTGGCACCGCGCATGCGGGCAACGCGGGGCGGCCGCGCATGCGGGCAGCGCGCCCGCGCGGGCCGGGGCGCCGAGCGGGTGTCTGGCGTCGCGCGAAGCCGCGCGAGCGGAGGGCCGCTGGTGCCTTTGCCCTCGCCCCGGGACATCGCCGCCGCCCCCGGATCTGCGTGCTGCGCTCCGCGACCAACCGAGTGAGTCTTTCGTCCGTGGTCCGTACTTGGGGTTTCGATTACTGATTTTTGTTGCAGCGGGTTCGTGTAGGTTCGGCGAGTGCACCCGGGCACGAGGGGGAAACGAACGCCGATCGCAACGCGACGAAAAAGGTGGGTTTTATTTTGGGGCTTATAGTCGGGTTCCCGGCAGTTGTAACCTGTGTTGATATAACTATCTAATGATGCTAACATGGTAGTCCTCATGGTCTTTATCGGTAGGGTATACGTGGTACTTTGGTTATTTTGCTCGAGGCTGCAGCACGCGCACCCGCGGTTTGGCCACCGCAAAGGGTGCGCTTTTCCGGAAAAGTGGTCTATGACCCGTGTAAACCCACGAGGTGACGTAGCGGGGGCCCCCGCAGGTGGGGAGTTTTGAGGCGCCGAGGTGCGAGCGGTGCGACCCGTCGGGGTAGGTGCCCGACGTGGTTTACCGAGGTAGGTGCTCGGTTGGGGTGCCGGGGCAGGTGCCCGCATTAGGTTTGCAGGTGTGCGTGGTTTTCCCTTGTTGGGAGGGTGGTTGCTCCGGATAGTTTACGGTTGGGCACATTTTCTTTACCCTGCTTTCATTATTATTGTTACCTTGTCGCTGACTTCCCACTTCGTGACAGGGTCCTACAGGGGGGAGAGTTAGGCGACGGTGAGGCCGAGGCAGGAGTTTCTGGGTCACTGGAGACCCCGGACTGTACTTTCTCCTTTCTTTTGCATTTCATTTACTATTTGTAGACTATGGTGTGGTTCTCGATACCCTCATGGTGTCGGTGTGGATGTCGGCATGGTACCTAATTATTTATTTAATTTCCTTTCATCTCTGTTGGCCGCTTTAAGAAAAAAAAAAAAGAAAACGAAAGAAAAGATTGCGAAAACTATTTTCAAAACTTGGGTGTCGTGTGGGCACCGTTTTCAAAACCCTGTGGATTTATGAATTGCGAAAATGGATTTCAAAACCTAAGTGTCATGTGGGCACTGTTTTCTAAAACCTCTGGGTTTATGTTGCTTTCGAAACTGGTTTTCAAAATCTGGGTGCCGGGTGGGCGCCGTTTCAACAATTGTGGATTTATCCTTTCAAACTGATCGGTCGTGAGATTTATTCAGCGTTTGTGAATGTGTGTATGTTAGAAACTGTTGTGATTGAATTGATGACTGTGTTTGGACGTTGTACTAGCCGCGACGCCGTGCATATACAGAGGAGACTCTGTCCGTTTGCAGAGTGATTCTGTGTATGCGGCGGGTCTGGGCACGCGCCGGGGAAGAAGGTTTTTCAAAAAAAAATTACGCGCCAAATACATACCTTTTTGTGAATCGTTTCCGCTGAAATAAACCCCCGGGGCATGACAGATTAAGATGGTATCAGAGAAAATTTCCTTCAATCACAACAGTCAATGCCGACATCCGCAGGGATACTGCACTTGGCTACAAATGGATGGAATGGATAGGGCATAGGAGGGTAGAACGCGAGTGATCGAGGGGTGGGGGGAAAGAGTCTAAGTCCTTTTCTCTCGATAGGTGGTTGGTTGCTTTGTTAGCGAAGTTTAGAACTGACTTTTGCCGTGTGTGTGTACAGACATGGCACGTACTAGATCGTCGGCCGAGGACACAGGGGCGGATGCGACGGCGTCGGCGGCCGCGGAGAACCATCTCCTGCGACAGCAACTGCGGGAGATGGCGGGGCAGCTGGCCACCCTCACGGATCACGTTCGTCAGTTGACGCAACAGCAACAGGCCATGACGGTGACGGTTGCCCCGGCCCCTCCACAGGGGCCGACCGCGCAAGCAGCGGGACCGCAAGAGGCGGGGGCCTGGACAGGGGTGGCCCCTCTACCGACTGCAGCAGCTGGGGTACCGCCAGCCCAGCCTACGGCACCGGCAGCAGCACCGCCGATAGCGACTACGGGACCGATGCCGGGAGCCACTGGCGGGGGTACCTCGTGGGTACCTCGGGGGAGACCGTGGTCACACCTTCCCCTACAGTGGCTGCCGCCGCCACGGGGGAGGGGTCTGTTCCGCTGACGGAGCGGGACCGCGTGCGGGCCAACCTGGCCGACTTTAAGAAGTACGATCCACCCACGTTCGAAGGGGAGACGACTAATCCCTGGGTCGTCGAGAAGTGGGTGGGATCCATGGAAAAATTGTTCGAGGACCTGCTCATGGAGGATTGCGAGCGGGTTCCCCTAGCGGTCCACTTCCTAGAGGGGAACGCCCGCTTATGGTGGAAGACGGTGCGCCCTGATCCCATAAAGGGCACCATGCTCCCATCGTGGACGGCGTTTAAACATGAGCTGTTCGGGGCTTTCTTCACCAACAGCGTCAAAAAGAAGCTGGAGGACGACTTGAACCACATCCAGCAGGGAAGCAGGACTGTGATGGAATATCAGCGCGAGTTAGTGCGGCTGGCCAACTGCGTCCCTTTCGTCATAAGGGACGAATCCCACAAGGCGCAACTTTTCGTGGATGGCTTGCGAAGTGATATTTTCCAAGTGGTACAAGCAGCCGACTTGCACACTTTTCAGAAAGTGGTCGACCGGGCCACTGTGGTGGAGCGCGGGTTCACTGTTACACGCGCCAGAAAGGAGGGCCCGGCACAGCAAGAAGACAAGAGGCGACAGCAACAGTACTCTAGGGGAGGCTCTTTTAGCGGGAGCCGACCCCCCAAACGGTCGACGGGCCTTGTGTGATTTGTGGAGGGGCGCATCGAGTGTTGGCTTGCCCTCAGAGACATGATCATTGCTTCCGCTACGGCAAGCAGGGGCACTTCTGCCACAACTGCCCTTTAGCCCTGGGAACGGCTTCCTCAGCAGCTTCAGCACCATCGCCACAGCAGTCTGGACGGGGAAAAGCTCCTATGGGGTCAACTTCTAGACCCCCTGCACCACGGCGAGAGGGGGAGAGGCAACCTCAGGCAGGCAAGAGGGTCTACTCAATGACCCGCCAGGAGTCGGATCCACCGGAGGACGTACTAGCAGGTATTACTTCTGTTTCAAATTCCCGTGCTAGAACCCTTTTTGACACCGGAGCAACGCACTCTTTCATTTCTCGTGACTTCGTGTTTGTGCATGATCTTGGGGAGACACCTCTCCAAAGTAAAATGATGGTCCAAACGGCGGCGGGGGCCTTGGAGGCGATTAGCTTTGTGGCCGCCTGCTCGATTAAGCTAGGGCGGCTGGCTTGCCCTTGGGATTTGGTGGTAATTCCCTGTAGGAGTACGACGCAGTGTTGGGTATGGACTGGCTCTCGAGATACCAAGCACTGATCGATTGTGAGAAGCGGCAGGTGCGACTACAAGAACCAGGTTTCCCTGAGCACGTGTATCTGGCGTGCAAGAGCACCTCCTTCCCAGCGGTCATCTCAGCGGCAAGGGCCAGAAGACTAGTAGAGGGCGGATGTGTGGCCTACTTGGCGTCAGTGGACCTAGTCACCCGACCCCCGGCGACACTTGCGGACATCCCAATGGTGAGGGATTTTCCCGATGTTTTCCCGACGGAACTGCCCGGGATGCCCCCTGAACGGGAGGTGGTGTTTCCTATCGAACTCCTACCGGGCACGCAGCCTATTACGAAGGCGCCTTACCGAATGGCCTTCGTGGAATTGAAGGAGCTTAAGGCGCAACTGGAGGACCTCTTGGACAAAGGGTTTATCAGGCCGAGTGTGTCGCCCTGGGGCGCACCGGTACTCTTTGTGTGGAAGAAAGACGGAAGCCTGCGTCTCTGCATCGACTACAAAGGGATAAACAAAGTTACAGTGAAGAATAAGTACCCCCTACCCAGAATAGACGACCTCTTCGACCAGTTACGAGGAGCGACGGTTTTCTTAAAGATTGATCTGCAATCGGGCTACCATCAGCTCCGGGTTCGGAACGAGGATATCCCAAGGACCGCCTTCCGAACCCGGTATGGCCACTACGAGTTCACGGTTATGCCATTCGGGCTTACGAACGCCCCTACAGTCTTCATGGATATGATGAACCGGATGTTCAGACCCTTCCTAGACCGGTTCGTAGTGGTCTTCATTGACGACATCCTGATCTATTCACCCACCGACGAGGAGCACGAGGACCATTTGTGAACGATTCTCCAGACTCTCAGGGAGCAGAAGCTGTTCGCTAAGCTCAAGAAGTGTGAATTCTGGCTACGCGAGGTGGGATTTCTAGGGCACATGATCTCGGCGAAGGGAATCGCCGTGGACCCCAAGAAGGTGGAATCGGTGATCGACCGGCAGCCGCCGACGACGGTGACAGAGATCCGCAGTTTCCTAGGCCTGGCAGGATATTACAGACGCTTCGTCGAAGGTTTCTCGAAGATTGCTGCCCCTTTAAACCGGTTGACCAGAAAAGGGGAAAAGTTTTTATGGACCACTAAATGCCAGGAGAGCTTCGAAGAACTCAAAAGGAGGCTAACCAGCGCACCAATACTTGTACTACCAACACCCGGAGAGGACTATGAAGTGTACTGTGACGCATCAAGGATCGGCCTTGGGGGTGTACTGATGCAACAAGGGAAAGTAATAGCCTATGCTTCCAGGCAACTGAAGGATTACGAAAGGAACTACCCGATACATGATTTGGAGCTGGCTGCAATGGTCTTCGTTCTAAAGTTATGGAGACACTACCTCTTTGGTGTCCACTGTAACGTCTTTTCAGACCATCAAAGTCTTAAGTACGTGTTCACCCAAAAGGAGCTAAATTTGCGGCAGAGGCGGTGGCTTGAATTATTGAAGGATTACGATCTAACAATTCAATACCACCCCGGGAAGGCAAACGTGGTGGCGGACGCTTTGAGCAGGAAGGGGCAACTGGAAGGGGCGTCGGTACGCGCGATAACTGAGCAGAGCAGCTTGATCGCGGAATTCTCACGACTGAAGTTGGAGGTGGTACCAGCGGGCACAGTTGCGCAACTTTTAGCTTTGGAGGTCAAGCCGACGCTATTCGAGAAAATCCGAGAAGGACAATAGACGGACTCGCACTTACAGCACGTACGAGACAAGATCTCCCCGGACCAGGAGAACGACTTTGCAGTGGGAGGCGACGGCATCATACGATTCCGAGGGCGGTTTTGCGTGCCGGATTCGTCGGAGTTGAGGGAGGAGATTCTGGCAGAGGCACACCGTGCCCCTTATGCGGCTCATCCGGGGGGCACGAAGATGTACAGGGATCTCTAGCAGACCTTCTGGTGGCCCAAGCTGAAGGGGGACGTGACGCGACATGTAGCTCATTGCCTGATATGTCAACAGATAAAGGCTGAGCATCAGCGACCAGCGGGAAGGTTACAGCCCTTACCGGTGCCAGAGTGGAAGTGGGATCAGATCACCATGGATTTCGTCACTGGGTTTCCACGCTCACAGCAGGGGCACGACGCGATCTGGGTCATAGTGGACCGGTTAACCAAGTCAGCACACTTCCTGCCCATTCATACAACCTGGACTCGAGAGCGGTTAGCTCAAGCCTACATTAGCGAGATCGTGAGACTGCATGGAGTGCCGGCATCGATCACCTCGGATAGAGACACGCGTTTTGTCTCGAAGTTTTGGCAAAGTCTACAGCGGGCCCTGGGGACCAAGCTATAGTTCAGCACAACCTTCCACCCCTAGACGGACGGACAGTCGGAGCGAGTGATTCAGACTCTCGAGGACCTGCTTCGCGCCTGTGTACTTGACTGGGGGGTCGGTTGGTCACGCTACCTACCCCTCGTGGAATTCACGTACAACAACAGCTACCAGGCCAGCATCCAGATGGCGCCTTACAAAGCCTTATATGGGAGGCGCTGCCGATCCCCAATCTGTTGGGACGACTTGGGAGAACGGAAGTTCTTGGGACCCGACTTAGTGGAAGAAACTGAAGAAAAGGTATGCCTCATCAAACAGCGCTTACTGACCGCCCAGAGTCGACAGAAGAGCTACGCAGACCAGAGGCGCCGCGACTTGGAATTCCAAGTGGGAGAGCACGTGCTTTTGCGGGTCTCGCCATCCAGAGGAATCAAGCGTTTCGGGCTGAAGGGCAAGCTGAGCCCACGGTTTGTGGGACCGTTCGAGATCTTGGAGCGCATTGGCCCAGTGGCGTACCGCCTTGCCCTACCACCAAATCTCGATAGGGTCCACGATGTTTTCCACGTTTCGATGCTCAAGAGATACCTTCCCGACCCATCGCACGTTCTGGACGTCACCACACTCGAACTAAAGAAGGACCTAAGCTTCGAAGAAACCCCAGTGAGAATCCTGGCAAGGGAAAACAAATCGCTGCGAAAGCGAACCATCCCCTACGTGAAAGTGCTTTGGAGCAACCATGAAGAGCGAGAAGCAACGTGGGAGCTGGAGTCAAAAATGAGGGTGTTACCCCAATCTTTTTACCGCAACCCAGGATTGAGTTTCGGGGACGAAACTCGTTTTTAAGAGGTGAGAGATGTAGTAACCGCCCGTTTATGAGTTTTTCCTTTTTGCTATTTTGTCGATTCGCGCCGCATCTCGCTGAGGGTCTGGTGTGTGGCTTATATTTTTTTTCTTTTCACTGGACAGACCGTCGGGGGTCACGGGTATTTTTAGACAATAAAGCTCGCGAAACGGAGAACGGCGGCGCGATCGGTTTTGGATTCCGACTCCGAAATCTCCCAGAATAAATTTTGAAAGATTGCTAGCAGTCCAGGCGACCAACACGTGTTTCGAGGCAAACCGGACTCTGGTTCATACCCGAACTGGTAATTCTTTTAGTCGGGGGTCTGGGTTAATTTTCCCCACTTTTCGGTTCACCCGATCAATTATTTTGTGATTTAGGGATTTAGGGATCAAGTCCTCTGTTTTACACCAAAACGGCTAATTAAACCCGTTTGGGAACTAGGGTTTTCCCAACTCCTCTTTTCCTGCGCGTAAGCCCCCACCCGAGCGCGAGCGTGGAACCTCGTTTCCCCCATCTCTAGCAAGGCGGCGTGAAGAACCGAGGTCGTGACAGGGAGAAGAAGGGAACGATCGCCTCCCCGCGAAATCCGATGAGCGCGAAGAGGACGATCCTTCTCCTTCACCCAGTGCCGGAAAAACAAAGGTGAGTGGTGTTTTCGTTTCCTCTTTCGTTTCTTGATTTGAGCGAGGGGAGGGAGTTCCCAAAAATTCCAGATGTGGGGCACCCGATGCGCGAGGAGGCGGGGGGGAGAAGCGAGCCACCCGCCGGCAGGGCACCCGCGCGGACTTGACGCTGCGCGGGGTCGCCCGTCCTGCGGGCAGCGCGCCCGCGCGGGCCGGGCGCCGCGCGGGCCCGCCCGCATGCGGGGGCGTCGGCGGGGCTTGGCACCGCGCGGGGCGGCCGCGCATGCGGGCAGCGCGCCCGCGCGGGCCGGGCGCCACGCGGGGCCGCCCGCATGCGGGGGCGCCCGCATACGGGGGCGCCGCGCGGGGCATGGCACCGCGCGGGGCGGCCGCGCAGGCGGGCAGCGCGCCCGCGCGGGCCGGGCGCCGCGCGAGGCCGCCCGCATGCGGGGGCCGCCCGCGTGAGGGGGCGCCGCGCGGGGCGGCCGCGCATGCGGGCAGCGCACCCGCGTGGGACGGGGCGCCGCACGGGGATCTGGCGTCACGCGAAGCCGCGCGAGCGGAGGGCCGCTGGTGCCTTTGCACTCGCCCCGGGACATCGCTGCCGCCGCCGGATATGCGTGCCGCGCTCCGCGACCGACCGAGTGAGTCTTTCGTCCGTGGTTCGTACTTGGGGTTTCGATTACTGATTTTTGTTGCAGCGGGTTCATGTTGGTTCGGCGAGCGCACCCGGGCACGAGGGGGAAACGAACGCCGATCGCAACGCGACGAAAAAGGTGGGTTTTATTTTGGGGCCTATAGTCGGGTTCCCGGCAGTTGTAACCTGTGTTGATATAACTATCTGATGATGCTAACATGGTAGTCCTCATGGTCTTTATCGGTTGAGTATACGTGGTACTTTGGTTATTTTGCTCGAGGCTGCGGCACGCGCACCCGCGGTTTGGCCACCGCAAAGGGTGCGCTTTTCCGGAAAAGTGGTCTATGACCCGTGTAAACCCCCGAGGTGACGTAGTGGGGGCCCCCGCAGGTGGGGGGTTTTGAGGCGCCGAGGTGCGAGCGGTGCGACCCGTCGAGGTAGGTGCCCGACATGGTTTACCGAGGTAGGTGCTCGGTTGGGGTGCCGAGGCAGGTGCCCGCATTAGGTTTGCAGGTGTGCGTGGTTTTCCCTTGTTGGGAGGGTGGTTGCTCCGGATAGTTTACGGTTGGGCACATTTTCTTTACCCTGCTTTCATTATTATTGTTACCTTGTCGCTGACTTCCCACTTCGTGACAGGGTCCTACATGGGGGAGAGTTAGGCGACGGTGAGGCCGAGGCAGGAGTTTCTGGGTCACTGGAGACCCTGGACTGTACTTTCTCCTTTCTTTTGCATTTCATTTACTATTTGTAGACTGTGGTGTGGTTCTCGATACCCTCGTGGGGTCGGTGTGGATGTCGGCATGGTACCTAATTATTTATTTAATTTCCTTTCATCTCTGTTGGCCGCTTTAAGAAAAAAAAAAAAAGAGAAAACGAAAGAAAAGATTGCGAAAACTGTTTTCAAAACTTGGGTGTCGTGTGGGCACCGTTTTTAAAACCCTGTGGATTTATGGATTGCGAAAAAGGATTTCAAAACCTAAGTGTCGTGTGGGCACTATTTTCTAAAACCTCTGGGTTTATGTTGTTTTCGAAACTGGTTTTCAAAATCTGGGTGCCGGGTGGGCGCCGTTTCAACAATTGTGGATTTATCCTTTCAAACTGATCGGCCGTGAGATTTATTCAACTTTTGTGAATGTGTGTATGTTAGAAACTGTTGTGATTGAATTGATGACTGTGTTTGGACGTTGTACTAGCCGCGACGCCGTGCATATACAGAGGAGACTCTGTCCGTTTGCAGAGTGATTCTGTGTATGCGGCAGGTCTGGGCATGCGCCGGGGAAGAAGGTTTTTCAAAAAAAATTTACGCGCCAAATACATACCTTTTTGTGAATCGTTTCTGCTGAAATAAACCCCCGGGGCGTGACAACCCACCAAGAAGGGAATGCTCCCATATCAAAAAGATACGAACCAAAAGCCTGGAACAACTCAAACCTACCACCACACCGACCGCTGTAACCTATGTGCTCTTACAGTCTCAGAAATCCATTATCCTGGAAAAAGAAATCGGGAATGCCTCATCCGACTGATCTGTCCTCCATCACCCGGCGCGAAGCGCCTCAATCAGAACTCGCCTCAGGCGGCAGATCCCAATCCAAAGGAACTACAATGCCACGCTCCATACCCGGTGCCTACTCCAATGAGGCGTCCCTAATCCGTACTGGAGGGACCCAACGAGTTAAACGGTATCCTGGCGCAATCCATTCTCAGACACTCATATCCTATGCGCCCCGTCCCTCTACCCATGGAGCGTGCAGTTTAGCAACTGCGTTAACTCTTGACATAAAAAGCCTCCAAGTACTCTCTATCCCCCACCGAACACGACCCTGCCTCCCAAGGTTCCCTACTCAATCCCACGAATCGGAATGACTCATCCGCCAAAACTGGCTCACTCGATCAATGCAATCCCACAGCTTACCCGCTGTCAACTGTCCACCCTTCCTCGGTGCCCCTAGCACTAGACGTCGGCACGGAGGGGGCTACTCACTACTCCGACAACTATGCCACTGTGCTGCTCCGACAACTGTGCCACTGCGCTGCTCAGACAACTGTGCCACTGCTCCGACAACTGTGTCACTGCGCCGCTGATCTGCCTCCAACACTCCTACCCTTCGGTTCCGGAGCTCTCAGACACCAATTTGGGTATCCGGCCCGAAACAACCAGCTCAGACCCAACAGTCGCACCAAGGTGCACCCGGGTCAGGGCCCAACATCGGGGAGACACCGCTCACCACGACAAAACCGCAAATCAGCACACCCCAAACACTCGACACAATCTAGCGAAAGTCAAAGACATTCCCCTATTTTTGTAAGTTTATGTTGTCTGCAGCCAACATAACTGTCCCACAAAATAGGATATGTCGATCCCTCTTCACTCACAGGAAGAGTCAAATAAATAAATCACCGACTTTCGCAAAATGACGCGTCTCTCACTGTCACGCCCCGGGTCGAAACTGCGACCCGGGCTCGCCAACAGATCCGCCGCCCATACGGTGAACCCCGTATAGACGAAGCGTCTACCTGCAAAAGAAAGATGCTATACTAAACAGATATCAGAGCTGGAAGTAAACTGCTAGAAATAAAATATATACAACTCCAAGTCCTCACCACAAGTACAAAAGTCGCTCAACTCTGAAATAAAAGTACAACTCTACACCTCACTACAAGGTCTCTCAACAAGTAACTCTCAAAATATAAAAAGGGTACATCTACTCTCAGGACAACGACTGGTAGGGATCTAGCTCGTGACTCCCTTACCTCGATCCGAAGAAGCAGCAACTGGAGTAGCAGAAACAGGAGCAGACGTCCCTGGGGAAAAAATACACCACGACGGGTGTGAGAACTACATCCCACAGTAGTTCTCAGTGGTTGCCGTCAACAAGCCCAACGGTCTGCCCACTAAGTCTACTAGAGGCATACGGTAATAAATGAAATACTGAAGGAAAGAGTTGGAAATGAATAACTCTACAGCTACTATGCCCCTATCTAGATGCTCAAAAAGTGGAACAGATGATAACATGATGCATCTATTAACTCTCAGGTACAGTAACCCAAAACTATATTGACTGCCACATAGGGTCCAGTCAAACCTGCGCCCAACTACTGCTGCACATCCTCAACAGGACGGTCTACCGTAGGGTGTCCATGACTGCCACATCTGGGCCAGCCAGAGGGGCGGCGTCGACAAGTCACGATAGAAGAACTCAATCTCACGCCGGTTACAACAACCCGGTCTAAAGCTCAATCTCAACGCCGGTTACAACAACCCGGTCTAAAGCTCAATCTCAACGCCGGTTACGACAACCCGGTCTCGCCTACTCCGGAGTGGCACTCGAGGGGAGCGACCCGCTCGAGTCCATAAGTAACCCATGTCCAACAGCTCTGTCATGCATCTCAGTCAATCGGGAAAAAGTCGACACTATGCTCAAAGTGGAGACTCACTCAATCCACAATGCAAAAACCCAGCCCCAACTGATGTATAACACTAATCGATCAAACCGCCCACAGTTCACGGTTACCGAAAAATTAACCCGAGTCGATAATCTGGTGCAATCCCACCCGACTCAACAATATAGCTACACTATCCCCCATCCCTGCTCTCTAACCCGAGCAACAAGGAACACTCGACAGTCGGGACCGCTGTCAACCCAACGGCTCCCTAAAACAGGCATCACTGACAGGATAACTCCACAACATAAACAATAAAGGGTCCGGGAACCCCGAAAAACTAGAACCTACAACCCTAATCAAACAAGAACAGGCCCTAGGCATAGCCTCTCGTTGTTCTCGTCCCAAAGGAAAAAGGCAGACCTTGGAACCCAGACCACTCGAACCATCTCGGGTGGTTAAATTTATCGGAAAAAGGTGATATTTCTTATTGAAAGCCATTTGATCTGAAAGAAATCCATATTTAATGATTTTTAGTTCTTTTTAGGAAAACAATTGGAACAAGCTTTATATCCAAGCCTCGTAGAGCTAATGCCTTTGTCCAATCAAACAAGAACAGACTCGGCGACTCCACGATGCTCGGAAGAAAACATTGGTTGACTAAAATCATATGTGTGTCCAAAAACAATTCTGGGTTCAAGGTCCTGCTATCACCGGTACAAAGCTGCCACTGACACAGTGGCGATAATAAAACAAGCAACCAAAACATCTCGGGTCCGCCGTCTACCAACGGCTCCCGCCACAGATGAACAATCAACTATATCTACCAGACTCCACTCTGCTCCCAAGCACGAGTGTAAAATGCATCCCACACTAAAAGGAACCCGACCACTCGGCCCACTACCCGGGCGAGTAAAACACTATGTCCAGGAAGAAAAGAGTGTGGATGTCTAAAGCAGAATAAACCTAGCCCAAGTTGGAATTTTCTACAGTCTGGCTGAACATGCTGCATATGACGGGGTGCTAAGTCAAATTCCTAGATAATAATAATAATTTTATAGAGTTGGAACAAGGGATCGCATGATCATCATATAACTCTAGAATCAACAGCTATCACATTCTAGCATGCTACACAGGAATATCACTATCATGCATGGTCCTACTATCGCAGATTTAATGCACATTCCATAATTCTTGGAGACAGGGCCACCCACCTGAAGGTGCGCAACTGTCCAGGGTCGTACCGCAAAGAAAGCCCAGAAACAGATTTACCAGCACAACCACCAAGCAACCAGTACACTAGCAGTGTTTAACGCATCCTGGGTACAAAAATACCACCCAAAGTTACATTAATTCCATAAAATTCCAAGTTCCACAAATCTGCTGTGAATAGTCCCCTTAAAGAGAAATTTTCACCTGTAAAACAATCTCTAAAAATTCCAATAAAAATATGAAGGCGATCCTCGCGAAGAGTAGATGTCGATAGAGCCTTGAATCGTCGAATTCCGATGTCCGGATGAGGAGATGAAAATCCGCGAAGGCCTTGCTGTCCAAAAACTCCAACAGAAAAAAGGGGGTTCAGAAACTCCTCGGGATCCATGTCAAAAACCCCAAACGAGATGAAGCGATCAATACAGAAATCGACGGCATACCTCTCATGATTCCAACGCCGTGAAAATCGTCCAAAAATACAGTCGGGGTAGCTCTGTAGACCACTCAGACTGAAGTGCGACGGAAACGGGCCTCCAACTGAAAATCGTCGCACTGCTCTCCGATGCCGAAGTCGTCAACGCCGCGGCTTCCAAAAATTCCGGGCCTCTGCCAGAAGATGCGCAACATGAAGATCTCCAACTTTGCTAAAGGGGCTAAGGGCAGAGGAGCTCGGGAAAGGGGGCAAAAAGCACCAGCAAGCAGCCTATTTATAGGCCCAGCCCGAAAAGAATCCAGATTTTGGACTTTGGCCCAAAATTCTGGCGCCCGGGGCATTCGGGCTGCTACAGTAACGGGCCCGGCCCGTTACTGTGCGCGCCCGAATCCTTCTCGGGGCGCCACGAGGCCGAGACGCGCTCCCCGCACCCGGCGCACGTGCGCCCGCGAACCGCGCGACGCCGCGTGTCCCGACACGCGGACGTGCGCGGCTGCGCCCGGCCAACCACGGGGCGCCACGTGGCGCCCCCACGTCGCCCCCCACGCCGCCTCACCTGCCCCGCACCTGTCCGCGTACGGTCACCTGCCCGCCACTGCTGCATGGACCGCGCGCACGAGAGCCCGCCAATCCGGAGATGCCACGTGTCCACCCAGCGGTCCACCGTACACCCGCCTTTTTCCGTGGACCGCGCCCGCTGCGCCCGCCAACCGGGGCCCGCCACGTGGCCAGGGCCCAGGTGCACGCCTTCGCGGTGGACCGCGCGGCTGCGCCTCCACCCGCCGCCGCGTTCCGCCGCCAGCCGCCGCCGTCGGCGCCTCTCCGGCGGCCGGAACAGTAACCCCACGCCTTGAAATCCGTGTTTTCGCGTCCGGGCTCCGAAAAATATAAGTAAATAGTCCATCTTGACCGTTTTCGCGTGCTGAATCCAAATCCGATGTCCGATTTGCCAAATTCCACTTCTAAAATTTCCCAAAAATTCCTCGAAAAGTAAACTTGATCCGTTTTTCGTGCCGGGTCACTTCCTTGGTTCCAATAAGCGCGTAAAAATCTCAATCACTCAAAATGGCCTCCTGATAAGCAAGTCTTGCTCCCATTATCTCCAGAAATCCATTTCTGGGTCCCGACACGCGCACAAACACTCCCAGAAGCCACTAATTCATCAATAAATTCTTAAGTGGGGATTCGGGTCCTCACATCCTCCCCCACTAAAAGAAAGTTTCGTCCTCGAAACAAACACGGCTAAATAGGGAGTCTCCAAGCCCAAAGGTAAGCATCCATCCACACAAACTCCAACTCCCCAGTCGCTACTCATACTCCACAAAGTGAGTCCAACAGCTGGATAAACCTCAGAAATTCCAAAAACTGGGGAACGAGGAAGAACAGCCAACTCTACGCGTCCAAACTACACAAATTATGCCGTAAAACTTAACAGAAGAGGTAAGGGCCCCACCAGTAGGAAAGTCATCAACCCCCAACTCTCCAACTTAGAAAACAACTGAAATTAGCGAAAAGTTTGAAAGTTTCGAAAGACCAGTGCCCTCGCCCCAATCAAACAAGAACAGGTTCGGGCACCGTCTCTATTTCTGGAGTAGCCTTCCGAATCTTTCGTCATGTTCTCAAATTTCAGAACAAAGGTGATAAAAAGGGAGAGAAGTGTTGATGCCATTCCTGCTGTGGCAACAAATACAGAAGCTACGATCTACCCAAGCCCCTAAAAGAAAAACACAACTCTATCCGAGACCCCTAGAGACATAACCTCTAGTCCTAGGCGTCACCTACGCTCAACAAGTAGCACCTAACCCAGAGTCGCTGAAGCCGCTGCTGCAGGAAGGATGCCTCGGTGACCTGCGAAAATGATCTCCTGTTGTCCAACTCACGGAAAGGTCACTGTTCTCAATCCACAATCAATCATTGCACGATACCGCACCAGCCGGTCCATCCCGTCTGCTCGATCTGAGTCGTGGAGCTGTAATAGAACCGTCACACCTGTCGATGTATCTCTCAAAGTCTCAGCTGTCCTGGCCATGCCCCACAATGCTCCTTTGCTCGCAGGATACTGCGAAGGATCCAATTACAATTACCTGTAGCAAATTTCCTATCCCCTAACCATGCAGAGATGCAAATGCCCTACTAACATGTGCAGAAGGATGTAGCGGTATCCAAAAAGCTCAATTAAGCTGACAGAAAATAAGTCATACCTGCGGCGATAGGATCTACTGCCAAGGTGCCCTCTACCAGAGCTGCGTCAACCCGTCCGCTGGGTGGTGAAGATCGTCGTCCCGTCTGTCCCGACGTCGTACCCCACTCTGTCTGACGGTGTACCGGAGGGGCTTCCGCTTCCTGAACTGGCAAGGGAGGTGCTGTAGCAAGGGGTCGCACTGACAGAATGGCTCGGCGACAAACTGTTTGAAAATGTCCCGACTCTCCACATAGGAAACACCGCCCCCGTCTCTGGTAACACTGCGTCGGTGGATGAGGGCCGCCACAAATGACACACTCCTCATGTTGCTGCTGCCGATACTGCTGCTGCTGAAACTGCTGCTGTCAGGGGTAATGCTGCTGAGACTGCTGGCGCTGCTGGTGCTGCTGATACCGTGGCTGCTGTCGGGGCCCACCTGACCTCTGGCTCCTCCGAAACCCACGACCTTGAGGATGAGATCGCGGAGGTCTCGGAGGTCCCTGCCGACTCGTCTGTCCCTCAACATCCTGTGCTGGGCGCTTCGCCCCCGAAATCCCTGCGGAAGCTGGAGCCACCTCGGCCATCACCGCCTCTCTATGCTCCGAACTCTGCCCCGATAAACGATGTGGATCAGACTGACGGAATTCCATGAACAACTCAGCCATCTCTCGCTGCTCTGCGGGGGTCGACGGTCCTGCCGTCCCGAACGCCTGTCCACTGGTACCCTGTGCAGTAGGGGCTGCCTGTGCTGCTAATACAGGTAGGGGTGCCACCGCTGGCGAAGGAGGTGTGGGGAAACTCTCAGGGGGAGTAACAACAGGCTGCACCCTCTGCTCCAATATGCGCAACATCCGATCCATGGTCTCTTCCTGGCGCCGAACAACCTCTGACAACTGAGCCATCTGAGCACGATGCTCCTGTACCTCACTCTGCTGACCCTGTGCCGACTCCTCCTGCTCAGGCTCATGGGAGGAGGAAGGCTGAGAACGCGTCCGCATCCTACGCCGGGGAGGCATCGTGCCCACCTGCAATCCACATGCAAACATCAGGACAGCACCAAACAACACTCGACCCAATCTAGCGAAAGTCTAAGACATGTCATCCACTCCACAGGATTATTGTCACGCCCCGGGGGTTTGTTTTAGCGGAAACGATTCATAAAAGTCGAATATTTGACGTGTAAAATTTTTTTTTGTTTAAAAGAGAACCCCTCTTCCCCGGCACGTGCCCAGACCCGCCACACATACAGGATCACTCTGCAAACGGACAGAGTCTCCCCTGTACGTGCACGGCGTAGCGTTCAGTACATGTTCCAACATACACAACCAATCAATCACAACAATTAGTATTCTAAACTAATAAAAGGAGAACATATGGCCGATCAATTTGGAAAGGATAAATCCACAGTTTTGAAAGGGCGCCTACCCGGCGCTTACGTTTTGAAAGCTAGTTTCGAAATCAGCATAAATCCACAAGGTTTAAAAACGGTGCCCACCCGACACCAAGTTTTGAAATCCCTTTCGCAATCCATAAATTCACAGGGTTTTGAAACCAGTGCCCACACGACACTTAGATTTAAAAACGGTTTTCGCAATCTTTTCTTTGGCTTCTGCCTTCTTGGTTTTCAAATGGCCAATAGAAATAAAAGGAAAAGTAACGCACAAGGGGCACTAAATGCAACCCGTACCGACATCCACGCCGACCCCACGAGGGTATCGCGAACCTCTCACATAACTACAATGCAATGAAAAGCGAGAATGAAAGAAGAAATACAGTCCAGGGTCCCCAGCGACCCAGCTGCTCCTGTCCCGTCCTCACCACCGCCTACCTCTCCCCCCGTCTGAACCCTGTCACGAAGTGGGATGTCAGTGACGCAAAAATAGTAGAGCAGGAGAATATAATAAAACAAACCGTGAAGACAACCGGAGCAACCACCCTCCCAAGGAGGAAAGGCAACCTGTACATCTGCATCCTGTAATACCCGGACACGTCGGACAACTAAACCGACGGTCCATACCGTACCTGCCGAAACCCGACCACGCCGGACAACTAAACCGACGGGTCGCACCGCTCGCACCTCGGCGTCTCAACCCCACAACTAATAAGGGGCCCCACTACGTCACCTCGTGGGTATACACGGGTCATAGACCACTTTTCCGGAAAAGCGCACCCTTTGCGGTGGCCAAACCGCGGGTGCGCGTGTGACAGCCTCGAGCCAAGTAACCATAACCATCATCATGTCAGCATCATAATATATATAACAAAAGTAAAACGGCAACATGTATGCTCAAAGTAAAACCGTAACATATGCGATCGAAAGTAACCCGCTATCATGTATAATCAAAGTAAAGGCAGTAATACGTGCACTCGAAGGTAGCCCGCCAACATGTAATTATCAAAAGGAAAACGACCGTCGGAAGATTGACGCTGAACATTATGACGAAACCCATTAACATGCATAAGCCATCACCCATCAATATTTAACCCCAGTATACTTAGAATTGACCCCGTCCAATATGATAGAGTTAGATGCTAGGACCAAGGAAATAAAACCCACCTGAAAGAAGGCCGATCCCGAACTCCCGCTAGACTACCGGGAGGCTGGTGCTGAACTGCTGGGCCCTGAACAGAGACTGTAGTCAGAACTAGACTCACATATACCCGTCCCGACGACACGGCAGTAACGGAGTGTTTATACGGGGCAATATTGCCGATTTACCGCACAGAATCTAACTCTCGATCAATGAGGACCTACTGAACTCTAACAAGATGCCTAGTAGGCGTGTAAACGCTGTCTAAGGACAGCCAGCAAGTCCGAATTGCATTTTAGTCCAAAATGTATTTTTAATTTGCATAAAGTTATTGCATTAATCCGATGTTTCGACTCGTTCTCAAAATCCGGGAGTCCAAAAGCTGCGCCGTAACTTTCAGCGCGTTTGTTACGACGAGACGGAGGCCGTGCTCACCATATTTGGGCCGAGACCAGGCCCATTTACAAGTTGGCCCAAAAACACAAGGGCTCCAAATTAGTAATGTTGCGACTTAATATATACTTGATCTGCAAGTGATCTAACTGGAGCATGGTATACAGTAGGGACTGAGGGTAATGGGGCTCACCTTGCGCGCGTCGGAGGCCGGCCGAAAAGTTCGCCGGAGCAAGGTGATGAAACTCCAACCAAGCTAGAGCTCGGTTTGGCCGAATCTTGATCAGCTCGGGTCCTAGGCTTGAGCAGAGGCCAGCAGCAGTAGGAGAGTGCTCACGGGGGTGGCTCGGTCACTTCCCGACCCAACGCCGGCGACCCCAGGCGGCGATCGGCTGGAATCCGAGCTCTACGGCCACCTAGAGAGCAACAAATAGGAAGTTTATGAGAAGGGTTCCTTGAGCCCATGCAAAGGCATGAAAGCGATGCCCTCGACCACGAGACCTTACCTGGGTGGTTGGCCGGCGACTAGATGCGGCGACGGCGGCCGGCGGTAGGTGCTCGGATTGCCTTAAGGGTGCAATTACTGAGAAAGGAAGTCCCACGTTAATATCCACATGCATTGGTTTGGAAAAGTTCCTATGACCAATATCATCACATCTGGACAACTTACCCGCGTGGAACAACGCCGGCGGCGCGCGGTGGCGGGGCTCGGCCAAGCTCGGGGGAGCTTTAATGGCGGATTCCGGCCGGCTGGGTTCTGGCCGGTGGGACTTGGACCAAAAGGTCCCTCTCGGTGCAAGGAGTCTTCTGGTGGCGGTGGCCGGCGACCCCAGTGAGCGGCGGCGCCGGTTAGGTGGATTCCGGCGAAGTGCACAAGAGGCCGGTTCTAGGGCATCCCCGTACGGCGTGGTCACTCCGCCGATCTTCCTCAAACTTCGCAGGTGAGTTGCAGTCGATGAGGAGATGAGGATCAACGGTACCGATCGTGTTTTCAACGGTCGGAAAAAGTGAGGACCGAGTTCGTCGGAAACTAATTTCTTCCGGCGACCTAATGCTTCCGCCGGCAACAGGGACGGCGCCAAGGGCTCAGGCTGCACCAGCATGATCCTTAAGAGGTCAAAAGAGGAAAAGGAGGGTCCCTAGGCCATTTTATTGCAATAAGTTCAACCACTTACCTCGCCGGAATAAAAGAAGAAGAAGCTTCTTCCCGCGGCGGCGCACGGCGGTGCCAGACCTCGGGTTCACTTCAGCTCGGCCTCGACCATACAGGGGATCTCCCAAAGGACGCTAGGGAACCCCCAGAACCCTCGGTGAGCAACCCTTCCTTTCCAACCCGAGATGAAGGGTTTCTTGATTCTTTTCTTCACCGGCGACGGGGTGGCGGCGGCCGGTGCGCGACCCTCCGTGGAGTGCGGTAGAGAGGAGGAAGAAGTTGGGAGGTGCGGCTGGGGTAGCAGCTACGAGCTTAGGGATTAATGGAAACCCTAACCTCATATGTGTATATATATAGTTTATGCATAATTGCATTTAAACCCTCCATCTCTTGATATTAGAAGATCAGTCCCTCCCAGCAGCTCATATTCACACTTAGGTCCCTCACCAAGCACTTGCACGGTTTTCGAGGCACAAACTATAGGGTTTTCGCGTAATTTATCACGTTTTTCAGTATATTTTACACTTTTCGAGACAACCGAGTTGTCAAACTGAAAAATGGACACCGTCACGACGTCCGGCTCGACGAGACCTATCAGGTAGCGATCTCTGATTTTCACGAAACTGCCCGGATAAAATCTCGGTCCATAATAACTGTGTCAAAATATAGTTTTCGCGCTTTTCGAGATCCCAGAGTCGTCAAACAGAATTTCCGTCAGTGCCATTGTGTCCAGAACGACGAAACCGTTCGAAATGACTACCTGGATCACTATATTCGGATTCCGAACAGTGAATTAGTCAATATTGTATTCGTCGGGGTCTCGAAAACCAGGGTTACTGTTCATCTACAGTAACTCACTTAAGTGCACTGTGCGCAGAGGACACTGTTACATTGGTCGCGAGATTCTCCCACTTCTTAGTTGAATTCTGGAAGATCCGACCGTCAGATCGAAAAGTGCTGAATATGAATCTCGCTCAGTTCGACGAGACGATCGCAACGGTCAACTCGGATTTCCAAGATCATGTCCGGATTGGAAAATAGCCTTTTTGTCTCGTAAATCGTGCAACTCGCACATTGGCAATTGACTAAATAAATCAACATAGGTCTTTTGAACCCGAAATCGACTACGATTCTGCTTTTAATCTATTTATTAAAAATAAAATATTTTGAGTCTTTACATCACTTACAACTTAAAAGAAGTTTCGTCCCCGAAACTTACAACTTAAAAAAGTTTCATTCCCGGAGCTTACAGCCTGAAGTCATACTCTATGAAACTGCTCAAAAAGTTTAATCGAGGGCTACAAGTCAGTCGCAAGGTATCTACAACTCTAAGGTTACTAATTTAGACCCAATCTGATACTCCTCATTACAGGGCAGGGTATTTCCTCAGTTCTTTCGACCGTCCGTTGCCTGCAGCCAACGTGCTTACCAAAAGAACAGCGGAATACCAAAGGTTTGTCGCCAACCACAAGTTGGGGACGCAACTCCCACCAGAAGGTATATCACATACTTCCCAACACAATCTCAGTGCCAGAAACATAACCTTTATCAAGGATTACTACCGCCTCGTGGTCACAAACATCGCCCTGACTAACACATAGGCGAGTCCACGTCGATCCACAAAACCTGTGCAAAAGGTGGGGTCAATTTGCATCCGTCCCAAAACAGGGTTACCATCGGGCCCATAGGCCAACGAATTAAGACAGGGGACACTGAAGGGTCAGCAACTTGTTCAACCTCTAAGCAAACGGTGAGGCTAGTGCAATAATAGCAGTCATCTACTGCTATGCCATCAGCTGGACGATTACGAAGAGAACAGTGATTTAACCTTAACCACCGTAACTGATCCGAGCACTCTGGCTCCATTGAAACATCAGCCCACAGCCGAAACCATGACCGCGGCTAACCCTGCACTAACAACGATCCCAAAAACCAGAGTGCGTACGACTAATAACCGAAACGACGAGACTCAACTGTGTGAAGCACACCTGAGCTCCAAACCACTATGCCAATACCCTACGCTCTCTTGTGAACACAAGTCATCCTAGGGTTCGTTCCTAACCAAATACCCAGGTATCGGATCGGAAAGGCGGAGATTTGTGCATCGGAAACTGTGCAATTCTCGCACCGGTATGCAAATCGCTAAGGTTAGATCTGCTTTCTCTCGCCCGCGAGCACACTAGAATTTCTCGAGTGCTACATCACTCACACCTTAAAAGAAGTTTCATCCCCGAAACTTAAATATCCCAGGGATCCAGTACATGGGAAAAGTGGCCAAACATGTCCGACTTGCGCTTCCCATTGGCCTTGCGCCCCTCGTGATCTGTACTGCTTCACAATCACAAACTCGCAACCCAAAACCTCAAGACTATGCCTTGGTCATGGGGAGCTGGCGACAAAACCCAAGAAGCACGGTCCTACTTCCGTCTTGGCACCCAAGGGGGTGCGACACTCTGATTAACCTCTACCGCTCGGTCCCAATCCATTGCCCTTCCAAGCACCATACACTGAGCCGAGCTGCATACCCCCAGGCCAACGATCACATTCCCAACTAGGAGTATTTAAGCTCTAGGTCCGCTCAACAAAAGGGAGAATCAAGCCCAAACGAACAGGATTTGCTAGTCCCAGTGGTCTCTTTTCTCGACCCCAGGGGGAATCCCAAGACCCCCACAACAACACTACTACACGAGCCCAAACAACACGACTACACAAACGCGACAACCGAGCTAAACCGAGAACAAAACTTAACCCGTACTCACACACCCCACAAGTCAGTTCTAGACTCCGCTAGTATAGCACTTAACCAACTATCGAGAAAACGGGACATAGACTTTTCCCCCGCTCCCCCGATCACTCGCGTTCTTCGCTTCTATGCCTTATTCAATTCATTCCTTCATAGCTAAGTGTGGTATCTCCGTCGATGTCGGACACTGACTCTGCGTCCCCCGGCCGATGATCTAGTACGGGCCATGTCTGTCACACATCACAAGAGTCAACTTCAGACTACCCTACTAACAACAACCATAAAGTGAGAGAAAGGACTCAACATTCCCCCCCCCTCCCTCGGTCACTCACGTTCTACAGTCCTATGCCCTACCCATTTCATTCATGTGTAGGCAAGTGAGGTGTTCCCGCGGATGTCGGCACTAACTGTTGTGATTGAAAGAACTCTCTGATACCATTTAATCTGTCACGCCCCGGGGGTTTGTTTTAGCGGAAACGATTCATAAAAGTCGAATATTTGACGTGTAAAATTTTTTTTTGTTTAAAAGAGAACCCCTCTTCCCCGGCACGTGCCCAGACCCGCCACACATACAGGATCACTCTGCAAACGGACAGAGTCTCCCCTGTACGTGCACGACGTAGCGTTCAGTACATGTTCCAACATACACAACCAATCAATCACAACAATTAGTATTCTAAACTAATAAAAGGAGAACATATGGCCGATCAATTTGGAAAGGATAAATCCACAGTTTTGAAAGGGCGCCTACCCGGCGCTTACGTTTTGAAAGCTAGTTTCGAAATCAGCATAAATCCACAAGGTTTAAAAACGGTGCCCACCCGACACCAAGTTTTGAAATCCCTTTCGCAATCCATAAATTCACAGGGTTTTGAAACCAGTGCCCACACGACACTTAGATTTAAAAACGGTTTTCGCAATCTTTTCTTTGGCTTCTGCCTTCTTGGTTTTCAAATGGCCAATAGAAATAAAAGGAAAAGTAACGCACAAGGGGCACTAAATGCAACCCGTACCGACATCCACGCCGACCCCACGAGGGTATCGCGAACCTCTCACATAACTACAATGCAATGAAAAGCGAGAATGAAAGAAGAAATACAGTCCAGGGTCCCCAGCGACCCAGCTGCTCCTGTCCCGTCCTCACCACCGCCTACCTCTCCCCCCGTCTGAACCCTGTCACGAAGTGGGATGTCAGTGACGCAAAAATAGTAGAGCAGGAGAATATAATAAAACAAACCGTGAAGACAACCGGAGCAACCACCCTCCCAAGGAGGAAAGGCAACCTGTACATCTGCATCCTGTAATACCCGGACACGTCGGACAACTAAACCGACGGTCCATACCGTACCTGCCGAAACCCGACCACGCCGGACAACTAAACTGACGGGTCGCACCGCTCGCACCTCGGCGTCTCAACCCCACCACTAATAAGGGGCCCCACTACGTCACCTCGTGGGTATACACGGGTCATAGACCACTTTTCCGGAAAAGCGCACCCTTTGCGGTGGCCAAACCGCGGGTGCGCGTGTGACAGCCTCGAGCCAAGTAACCATAACCATCATCATGTCAGCATCATAATATATATAACAAAGTAAAACGGCAACATGTATGCTCAAAGTAAAACCGTAACATATGCGATCGAAAGTAACCCGCTATCATGTATAATCAAAGTAAAGGCAGTAATACGTGCACTCGAAGGTAGCCCGCCAACAAGTAATTATCAAAAGGAAAACGACCGTCGGAAGACCGACGCTAAACATTATGACGAAACCCATTAACATGCATAAGCCATCACCCATCAATATTTAACCCCAGTATACTTAGAATTGACCCCGTCCAATATGATAGAGTTAGATGCTAGGACCAAGGAAATAAAACCCACCTGAAAGAAGGCCGATCCCGAACTCCCGCTAGACTACCGGGAGGCTGGTGCTGAACTGCTGGGCCCTGAACAGAGACTGTAGTCAGAACTAGACTCACATATACCCGTCCCGACGACACGGCAGTAACGGAGTGTTTATACGGGGCAATATTGCCGATTTACCGCACAGAATCTAACTCTCGATCAATGAGGACCTACTGAACTCTAACAAGATGCCTAGTAGGCGTGTAAACGCTGTCTAAGGACAGCCAGCAAGTCCGAATTGCATTTTAGTCCAAAATGTATTTTTAATTTGCATAAAGTTATTGCATTAATCCGATGTTTCGACTCGTTCTCAAAATCCGGGAGTCCAAAAGCTGCGCCGTAACTTTCAGCGCGTTTGTTACGACGAGACGGAGGCCGTGCTCACCATATTTGGGCCGAGACCAGGCCCATTTACAAGTTGGCCCAAAAACACAAGGGCTCCAAATTAGTAATGTTGCGACTTAATATATACTTGATCTGCAAGTGATCTAACTGGAGCATGGTATACAGTAGGGACTGAGGGTAATGGGGCTCACCTTGCGCGCGTCGGAGGCCGGCCGAAAAGTTCGCCGGAGCAAGGTGATGAAACTCCAACCAAGCTAGAGCTCGGTTTGGCCGAATCTTGATCAGCTCGGGTCCTAGGCTTGAGCAGAGGCCAGCAGCAGTAGGAGAGTGCTCACGGGGGTGGCTCGGTCACTTCCCGACCCAACGCCGGCGACCCCAGGCGGCGATCGGCTGGAATCCGAGCTCTACGGCCACCTAGAGAGCAACAAATAGGAAGTTTATGAGAAGGGTTCCTTGAGCCCATGCAAAGGCATGAAAGCGATTGCCCTCGACCACGAGACCTTACCTGGGTGGTTGGCCGGCGACTAGATGCGGCGACGGCGGCCGGCGGTAGGTGCTCGGATTGCCTTAAGGGTGCAATTACTGAGAAAGGAAGTCCCACGTTAATATCCACATGCATTGGTTTGGAAAAGTTCCTATGACCAATATCATCACATCTGGACAACTTACCCGCGTGGAACAACGCCGGCGGCGCGCGGTGGCGGGGCTCGGCCAAGCTCGGGGGAGCTTTAATGGCGGATTTCGGCCGGCTGGGTTCTGGCCGGTGGGACTTGGACCAAAAGGTCCCTCTCGGTGCAAGGAGTCTTCTGGTGGCGGTGGCCGGCGACCCCAGTGAGCGGCGGCGCCGGTTAGGTGGATTCCGGCGAAGTGCACAAGAGGCCGGTTCTAGGGCATCCCCGTACGGCGTGGTCACTCCGCCGATCTTCCTCAAACTTCGCAGGTGAGTTGCAGTCGATGAGGAGATGAGGATCAACGGTACCGATCGTGTTTTCAACGGTCGGAAAAAGTGAGGACCGAGTTCGTCGGAAACTAATTTCTTCCGGCGACCTAATGCTTCCGCCGGCAACAGGGACGGCGCCAAGGGCTCAGGCTGCACCAGCATGATCCTTAAGAGGTCCAGAAGAGGAAAAGGAGGGTCCCCTAGGCCATTTTTATTGCAATAAGTTCAACCCACTTACCTCGCCGGAATAAAAGAAGAAGAAGCTTCTTCCGCGGCGGCGCACGGCGGGTGCCAGACCTCGGGTTCACTTCAGCTCGGCCTCGACCATACAGGGGATCTCCCAGAGGACGCTAGGGAACCCCCAGAACACCTGGTGAGCAACCCTTCCTTTCCAACCCGAGATGAAGGGTTTCTTGATTCTGTTTCTTCACCGGCGACGGGGTGGCGGCGGCCGGTGCGCGACCCTCCGTGGAGTGCGGTAGAGAGGAGGAAGAAGTTGGGAGGTGCGGCTGGGGTAGCAGCTACGAGCTTAGGGATTAATGGAAACCCTAACCTCATATGTGTATATATATAGTTTATGCATAATTGCATTTAAACCCTCCATCTCTTGATATTAGAAGATCAGTCCCTCCCAAGCAGCTCATATTCACACTTAGGTTCCTCACCAAGCACTTGCACGGTTTTCGAGGCACAAACTATAGGGTTTTCGCGTAATTTATCACGTTTTTCAGTATATTTTACGCTTTTCCGAGACAACCGAGTTGTCAAACTGAAAAATGGACACTGTCACGACGTCCGGCTCGACGAGACCTATCAGGTAGCGATCTCTGATTTTCGCGAAACTGCCCGGATAAAATCTCGGTCCATAATAACTGTGTCAAAATACAGTTTTTCGTGCTTTTCGAGATCCCAGAGTCGTCAAACAGAATTCCGTCAGTGCCATTGTGTCCAGAACGACGAAACCGTTCGAAATGACTACCTGGATCACTATATTCGGATTCCGAACAGTGAATTAGTCAATATTGTATTCGTCGGGGTCTCGAAAACCAGGTTACGTTCATCTACAGTAACTCACTTAAGTGCACTGTGCGCAGAGGGACACTGTTACATCGGTCGCGAGATTCTCCCACTTCTTAGTTGGAATTCTGGAAGATCCGACCGTCAGATCGAAAAGTGCTGAATATGAATCTCGCTCAGTTCGACGAGACGATCGCAACGGTCAACTCGGATTTCCAAGATCATGTCCGGATTGGAAAATAGCCTTTTTGTCTCGTAAATCGTGCAACTCGCACACTGGCAATTGACTAAATAAATCAACATAGGTCTTTTGAACCCGAAATCGACTACGATTCTGCTTTTAATCTATTTATTAAAAATAAATATTTTTGAGTCTTTACAATTATGTTGTCTGCAGCCAACATAATCGCTTAGGAGAATAAA
>CM055063.1:44311344-44342052 GCA_029204045.2 Tillandsia leiboldiana | reverse complement strand
GGCGGGCTCGGCCAAGCTCGGGGAGCTTTAATTGCGAGTTCCGGCCGGCTGGTTCTGGGCGTGGGACTTGGACCTAAAAGGTCCCTCTCTGTGCAAGGAGTCTCTGTGGCGTTGGCCGTCGACCCAGTGAGCGGCCGGCGCCTGTTTAGGTGGAGTCCCGGCGAAGTGCGACAAGATGCCGTTCTAGGCTCCCCGTACGGCGTGGTCACTCCGCCGATCTTCTCAAACTTCCTCCAGGTGGTTGCATGCGATGTACGGACGATGAGGAACAACGGTACCATTCGTGTGTTCAACTGTCGGAAAAAGTAGACCGAGTTACGCTCGGAAGCTAATTTCTTCCGGCACCTAATGCTTCCGCCGTCACAGGGACTGCGCCAAGGGCTCGCCGCTGCACCCTCATGACCTTAAGAGGGTCAAAAGAAGGAAAGATGGTCCCTAGGGCCATTTTATTGCAATATGTCCAACCACTACCCGCCGGAAAAAAAGTAAAAAAAGAAAAGCTTGCTTCCCGGCGGCGGCGCACGGCGGTGCCAGACCTCGGGGTTCACTTCAGCTCGGAAACCTCGACCATACAGGTGATCTCCCAAGGACGCTAGGGAACCCCAGAACCCTCTGGTGAGCAACCCTTCCTTTCCAACCGGATGAAGGGTTTCTGATTCTTTTTTACCGGCGACGTGTGGTGGCGCGGCCGGTGCTGGCGAAACCCTCCGTGGAGTGGCGGTAGAGAGGAGGGAATAATTGTGAGGTGCGGCTGGGGTCAGCTACGAGCTTAGGGATTAATGGAAACCCTAACCCATAGGGGTATATATATATTTAATGCATAATTGCATTTAAACCCTCCATCCTTGATATTAGAAGATCAGTCCTCCCAGCAGCTCATATTCACCTGAAGGGGGGTCCTCACCAAGCCTGTTGATGCACGGTTTTCGAGGCAAAAAACATAGGGTTTTCGCGTAATTTATCACGTTTTTCAGTATATTTACACTTTTCGAGACAACCGAGTTGTCAAACTGAAAAATGGACACCGTCACACGTCCTGGCTCGACGAGACCTATCAGGTAGCGAGTCTCTGATTTTCACGGAAACTGCCCGGATAAAATCTCGGTCCATAATAACTGTGTCAAAATATAGTTTCGCGCTTTTTTCGAGATCCCAGAGTCGTCAAACAGAATTTCCGTCAGTGCCATTGTGTCCAGAACGACGAAATCCGTTCGAAATGACTACCTGGATCACTATATTCGGATTCCGAACAGTGAATTAGTCAATATTGTATTCGTCGGGGTCTCGAAAACCAGGGTTACTGTTCATCTACAGTAACTCACTTAAGTGCACTGTGCGCAGAGGACACTGTTACATTGTCGCGAGATTCTCCCACTTCTTAGTTGAATTCTGGAAGATCCGACCGTCAGATCGAAAAGTGCTGAATATGAATCTCGCTCAGTTCGACGAGACGATCGCACGGTCAACTCGGATTTCCAAGATCATGTCCGGATTGGAAAATAGCCTTTTGTCTCGTAAATCGTGCAACTCGCACATTGGCAATTGACTAAATAAATCAACATAGGTCTTTTGAACCCGAAATCGACTACGATTCTGCTTTTAATCTATTTATTAAAAATAAAATATTTTGAGTCTTTACATCACTTACAACTTAAAAGAAGTTTCGTCCCCGAAACTTACAACTTAAAAAAGTTTCATTCCCGGAGCTTACAGCCTGAAGTCATACTCTATGAAACTGCTCAAAAAGTTTAATCGAGGGCTACAAGTCAGTCGCAAGGTATCTACAACTCTAAGGTTACTAATTTAGACCCAATCTGATACTCCTCATTACAGGGCAGGGTATTTCCTCAGTTCTTTCGACCGTCCGTTGCCTGCAGCCAACGTGCTTACCAAAAGAACACGCGAATACCAAAGGTTTGTCGCCAACCACAAGTTGGGGACGCAACTCCCACCAGAAGGTATATCACATACTTCCCAACACAATCTCAGTGCCAGAAACATAACCTTTATCAAGGATTACTACCCGCCGTCGTGGTCACAAACATCGCCCTGACTAACACATAGGCGAGTCCACGTCGATCCACAAAACCTGTGCAAAAGGTGGGGTCAATTTGCATCCGTCCCAAAACAGGGTTACCATCGGGCCCATAGGCCAACGAATTAAGACAGGGGACACTGAAGGGTCAGCAACTTGTTCAACCTCTAAGCAAACGGTGAGGCTAGTGCAATAATAGCAGTCATCTACTGCTATGCCATCAGCTGGACGATTACGAAGAGAACAGTGATTTAACCTTTAACCACCGTAACTGATCCGAGCACTCTGGCTCCATTGAAACATCAGCCCACAGCCGAAACCATGACCGCGGCTAACCCTGCACTAACAACGATCCCAAAAACCAGAGTGCGTACGACTAATAACCGAAACGACGAGACTCAACTGTGTGAAGCACACCTGAGCTCCAAACCACTATGCCAATACCCTACGCTCTCTTGTGAACACAAGTCATCCTAGGGTTCGTTCCTAACCAAATACCCAGGTATCGGATCGGAAAGGCGGAGATTTGTGCATCGGAAACTGTGCAATTCTCGCACCGGTATGCAAATCGCTAAGGTTAGATCTGCTTTCTCGCCCGCGAGCACACTAGAATTTCTCGAGTGCTACATCACTCACACCTTAAAAGAAGTTTCATCCCCGAAACTTAAATATCCCAGGGATCCAGTACATGGGAAAAGTGGCCAAACATGTCCGACTTGCGCTTCCCATTGGCCTTGCGCCCCTCGTGATCTGTACTGCTTCACAATCACAAACTCGCAACCCAAAACCTCAAGACTATGCCTTGGTCATGGGGAGCTGGCGACAAAACCCAAGAAGCACGGTCCTACTTCCGTCTTGGCACCCAAGGGGGTGCGACACTCTGATTAACCTCTACCGCTCGGTCCCAATCCATTGCCCTTCCAAGCACCATACACTGAGCCGAGCTGCATACCCCCAGGCCAACGATCACATTCCCAACTAGGAGTATTTAAGCTCTAGGTCCGCTCAACAAAAGGGAGAATCAAGCCCAAACGAACAGGATTTGCTAGTCCCAGTGGTCTCTTTTCTCGACCCCAGGGGGAATCCCAAGACCCCCACAACAACACTACTACACGAGCCCAAACAACACGACTACACAAACGCGACAACCGAGCTAAACCGAGAACAAAACTTAACCCGTACTCACACACCCCACAAGTCAGTTCTAGACTCCGCTAGTATAGCACTTAACCAACTATCGAGAAAACGGGACATAGACTTTTCCCCCGCTCCCCCGATCACTCGCGTTCTTCGCTTCTATGCCTTATTCAATTCATTCCTTCATAGCTAAGTGTGGTATCTCCGTCGATGTCGGACACTGACTCTGCGTCCCCGGCCGATGATCTAGTACGGGCCATGTCTGTCACACATCACAAGAGTCAACTTCAGACTACCCTACTAACAACAACCATAAAGTGAGAGAAAGGACTCAACATTCCCCCCCCCTCCCTCGGTCACTCACGTTCTACAGTCCTATGCCCTACCCATTTCATTCATGTGTAGGCAAGTGAGGTGTTCCCGCGGATGTCGGCACTAACTGTTGTGATTGAAAGAACTCTCTGATACCATTTAATCTGTCACGCCCCGGGGGTTTGTTTTAGCGGAAACGATTCATAAAAGTCGAATATTTGACGTGTAAAATTTTTTTTTGTTTAAAAGAGAACCCCTCTTCCCCGGCACGTGCCCAGACCCGCCACACATACAGGATCACTCTGCAAACGGACAGAGTCTCCCCTGTACGTGCACGACGTAGCGTTCAGTACATGTTCCAACATACACAACCAATCAATCACAACAATTAGTATTCTAAACTAATAAAAGGAGAACATATGGCCGATCAATTTGGAAAGGATAAATCCACAGTTTTGAAAGGGCGCCTACCCGGCGCTTACGTTTTGAAAGCTAGTTTCGAAATCAGCATAAATCCACAAGGTTTAAAAACGGTGCCCACCCGACACCAAGTTTTGAAATCCCTTTCGCAATCCATAAATTCACAGGGTTTTGAAACCAGTGCCCACACGACACTTAGATTTAAAAACGGTTTTCGCAATCTTTTCTTTGGCTTCTGCCTTCTTGGTTTTCAAATGGCCAATAGAAATAAAAGGAAAAGTAACGCACAAGGGGCACTAAATGCAACCCGTACCGACATCCACGCCGACCCCACGAGGGTATCGCGAACCTCTCACATAACTACAATGCAATGAAAAGCGAGAATGAAAGAAGAAATACAGTCCAGGGTCCCCAGCGACCCAGCTGCTCCTGTCCCGTCCTCACCACCGCCTACCTCTCCCCCCGTCTGAACCCTGTCACGAAGTGGGATGTCAGTGACGCAAAAATAGTAGAGCAGGAGAATATAATAAAACAAACCGTGAAGACAACCGGAGCAACCACCCTCCCAAGGAGGAAAGGCAACCTGTACATCTGCATCCTGTAATACCCGGACACGTCGGACAACTAAACCGACGGTCCATACCGTACCTGCCGAAACCCGACCACGCCGGACAACTAAACTGACGGGTCGCACCGCTCGCACCTCGGCGTCTCAACCCCACCACTAATAAGGGGCCCCACTACGTCACCTCGTGGGTATACACGGGTCATAGACCACTTTTCCGGAAAAGCGCACCCTTTGCGGTGGCCAAACCGCGGGTGCGCGTGTGACAGCCTCGAGCCAAGTAACCATAACCATCATCATGTCAGCATCATAATATATATAACAAAAGTAAAACGGCAACATGTATGCTCAAAGTAAAACCGTAACATATGCGATCGAAAGTAACCCGCTATCATGTATAATCAAAGTAAAGGCAGTAATACGTGCACTCGAAGGTAGCCCGCCAACAAGTAATTATCAAAAGGAAAACGACCGTCGGAAGACCGACGCTAAACATTATGACGAAACCCATTAACATGCATAAGCCATCACCCATCAATATTTAACCCCAGTATACTTAGAATTGACCCCGTCCAATATGATAGAGTTAGATGCTAGGACCAAGGAAATAAAACCCACCTGAAAGAAGGCCGATCCCGAACTCCCGCTAGACTACCGGGAGGCTGGTGCTGAACTGCTGGGCCCTGAACAGAGACTGTAGTCAGAACTAGACTCACATATACCCGTCCCGACGACACGGCAGTAACGGAGTGTTTATACGGGGCAATATTGCCGATTTACCGCACAGAATCTAACTCTCGATCAATGAGGACCTACTGAACTCTAACAAGATGCCTAGTAGGCGTGTAAACGCTGTCTAAGGACAGCCAGCAAGTCCGAATTGCATTTTAGTCCAAAATGTATTTTTAATTTGCATAAAGTTATTGCATTAATCCGATGTTTCGACTCGTTCTCAAAATCCGGGAGTCCAAAAGCTGCGCCGTAACTTTCAGCGCGTTTGTTACGACGAGACGGAGGCCGTGCTCACCATATTTGGGCCGAGACCAGGCCCATTTACAAGTTGGCCCAAAAACACAAGGGCTCCAAATTAGTAATGTTGCGACTTAATATATACTTGATCTGCAAGTGATCTAACTGGAGCATGGTATACAGTAGGGACTGAGGGTAATGGGGCTCACCTTGCGCGCGTCGGAGGCCGGCCGAAAAGTTCGCCGGAGCAAGGTGATGAAACTCCAACCAAGCTAGAGCTCGGTTTGGCCGAATCTTGATCAGCTCGGGTCCTAGGCTTGAGCAGAGGCCAGCAGCAGTAGGAGAGTGCTCACGGGGGTGGCTCGGTCACTTCCCGACCCAACGCCGGCGACCCCAGGCGGCGATCGGCTGGAATCCGAGCTCTACGGCCACCTAGAGAGCAACAAATAGGAAGTTTATGAGAAGGGTTCCTTGAGCCCATGCAAAGGCATGAAAGCGATGCCCTCGACCACGAGACCTTACCTGGGTGGTTGGCCGGCGACTAGATGCGGCGACGGCGGCCGGCGGTAGGTGCTCGGATTGCCTTAAGGGTGCAATTACTGAGAAAGGAAGTCCCACGTTAATATCCACATGCATTGGTTTGGAAAAGTTCCTATGACCAATATCATCACATCTGGACAACTTACCCGCGTGGAACAACGCCGGCGGCGCGCGGTGGCGGGGCTCGGCCAAGCTCGGGGGAGCTTTAATGGCGGATTTCGGCCGGCTGGGTTCTGGCCGGTGGGACTTGGACCAAAAGGTCCCTCTCGGTGCAAGGAGTCTTCTGGTGGCGGTGGCCGGCGACCCCAGTGAGCGGCGGCGCCGGTTAGGTGGATTCCGGCGAAGTGCACAAGAGGCCGGTTCTAGGGCATCCCCGTACGGCGTGGTCACTCCGCCGATCTTCCTCAAACTTCGCAGGTGAGTTGCAGTCGATGAGGAGATGAGGATCAACGGTACCGATCGTGTTTTCAACGGTCGGAAAAAGTGAGGACCGAGTTCGTCGGAAACTAATTTCTTCCGGCGACCTAATGCTTCCGCCGGCAACAGGGACGGCGCCAAGGGCTCAGGCTGCACCAGCATGATCCTTAAGAGGTCAGAAGAGGAAAAGGAGGGTCCCTAGGCCATTTTATTGCAATAAGTTCAACCACTTACCTCGCCGGAATAAAAGAAGAAGAAGCTTCTTCCCGCGGCGGCGCACGGCGGTGCCAGACCTCGGGTTCACTTCAGCTCGGCCTCGACCATACAGGGGATCTCCCAGAGGACGCTAGGGAACCCCCAGAACCCTCGGTGAGCAACCCTTCCTTTCCAACCCGAGATGAAGGGTTTCTTGATTCTTTTCTTCACCGGCGACGGGGTGGCGGCGGCCGGTGCGCGACCCTCCGTGGAGTGCGGTAGAGAGGAGGAAGAAGTTGGGAGGTGCGGCTGGGGTAGCAGCTACGAGCTTAGGGATTAATGGAAACCCTAACCTCATATGTGTATATATATAGTTTATGCATAATTGCATTTAAACCCTCCATCTCTTGATATTAGAAGATCAGTCCCTCCCAGCAGCTCATATTCACACTTAGGTTCCTCACCAAGCACTTGCACGGTTTTCGAGGCACAAACTATAGGGTTTTCGCGTAATTTATCACGTTTTTCAGTATATTTTACGCTTTTCGAGACAACCGAGTTGTCAAACTGAAAAATGGACACTGTCACGACGTCCGGCTCGACGAGACCTATCAGGTAGCGATCTCTGATTTTCGCGAAACTGCCCGGATAAAATCTCGGTCCATAATAACTGTGTCAAAATACAGTTTTCGTGCTTTTCGAGATCCCAGAGTCGTCAAACAGAATTTCCGTCAGTGCCATTGTGTCCAGAACGACGAAACCGTTCGAAATGACTACCTGGATCACTATATTCGGATTCCGAACAGTGAATTAGTCAATATTGTATTCGTCGGGGTCTCGAAAACCAGGGTTACTGTTCATCTACAGTAACTCACTTAAGTGCACTGTGCGCAGAGGACACTGTTACATCGGTCGCGAGATTCTCCCACTTCTTAGTTGAATTCTGGAAGATCCGACCGTCAGATCGAAAAGTGCTGAATATGAATCTCGCTCAGTTCGACGAGACGATCGCAACGGTCAACTCGGATTTCCAAGATCATGTCCGGATTGGAAAATAGCCTTTTTGTCTCGTAAATCGTGCAACTCGCACACTGGCAATTGACTAAATAAATCAACATAGGTCTTTTGAACCCGAAATCGACTACGATTCTGCTTTTAATCTATTTATTAAAAATAAAATATTTTGAGTCTTTACAATTATGTTGTCTGCAGCCAACATAATCGCTTAGGAGAATAAACATGCCAATCACTCATCCCATCCCTTGGGAGAGATAATAAAACTCAATCAGGACTCTCGCTGACAGTCACGACTCTCACGTAGTCATCCTAATGTCCAACCACAAGCCTAGGGTTTCTAAGTCCTCAATGACCTACAACCTAGGCTCTGATACCACTCTATCTGTCACGCCCCGGGTCGAAACTGCGACCCGGGCTCGCCAACAGATCCGCCGCCCATACGGTGAACCCCGTATAGACGAAGCGTCTACCTGCAAAAGAAAGATGCTATACTAAACAGATATTAGAGCTGGAAGTAAACTGCTAGAAATAAAATATATACAACTCCAAGTCCTCACCACAAGTACAAAAGTCGCTCAACTCTGAAATAAAAGTACAACTCTACACCTCACTACAAGGTCTCTCAACAAGTAACTCTCAAAATATAAAAGGGGTACATCTACTCTCAGGACAACGACTGGTAGGGATCTAGCTCGTGACTCCCTCACCTCGATCCGAAGAAGCAGCAACTGGAGTAGCAGAAACAGGAGCAGACGTCCCTGGGGAAAAAATACACAACGACGGGTGTGAGAACTACATCCCACAGTAGTTCTCAGTGGGTGCCGTCAACAAGCCCAACGGTCTGCCCACTAAGTCTACTAGAGGCATACGGTAATAAATGAAATACTGAAGGAAAGAGCTGAAAATGAATAACTCTACAGCTACTATGCCCCTATCTAGATGCTCAAAAAGTGGAACAGATGATAACATGATGCATCTATTAACTCTCAGGTACAGTAACCCAAAACTATATTGACTGCCACATAGGGTCCAGTCAAACCTGCACCCACCTACTGCTGCACATCCTCAACAGGACGGTCTACCGTAGGGTGTCCATGACTGCCACATCTGGGCCAGCCAGAGGGGCGGCGTCGACAAGTCACGATAGAAGAACTCAATCTCACGCCGGTTACAACAACCCGGTCTAAAGCTCAATCTCAACGCCGGTTACAACAACCCGGTCTAAAGCTCAATCTCAACGCCGGTTACGACAACCCGGTCTCGCCTACTCCGGAGTGGCACTCGAGGGGAGCGACCCGCTCGAGTCCATAAGTAACCCATGTCCAACAGCTCTGTCATGCATCTCAGTCAATCGGGAAAAAGTTGACACTATGCTCAAAGTGGAGACTCACTCAATCCACAATGCAAAAACCCAGCCCCAACTGATGTATAACACTAATCGATCAAACCGCCCACAGTTCGCGGTTACCGAAAAATTAACCCGAGTCGATAATCTGGTGCAATCCCACCCGACTCAACAATATAGCTACACTATCCCCCATCCCTGCTCTCTAACCCGAGCAACAAGGAACACTCGACAGTCGGGACCGCTGTCAACCCAACGGCTCCCTAAAACAGGCATCACTGACAGGATAACTCCACAACAGAAACAATAAAGGGTCCGGGAACCCCGAAAGACTAGAACCTACAACCCTAATCAAACAAGAACAGGTCCTAGGCATAGCCTCTCGTTGTTCTCGTCCCAAAGGAAAAAGGCAGACCTTGGAACCCAGACCACTCGAACCATCTCGGGTGGTTAAATTTATCGGAAAAAGGTGATATTTCTTATTGAAAGCCACTTGATCTGAAAGAAATCCATATTTAATGATTTTTAGTTCTTTTTAGGAAAAGAATTGGAACAAGCTTTATATCCAAGCCTCGTAGAGCTAATGCCTTTGTCCAATCAAACAAGAACAGACTCGGCGACTCCACGATGCTCGGAAGAAAACATTGGTTGACTAAAATCATATGTGTGTCCAAAAATAGTTCTGGGTTCAAGGTCCTGCTATCACCGGTACAAAGCTGCCACTGACACAGTGGCGACAATAAAACAAGCAATCAAAACATCTCGGGTCCGCCGTCTACCAACGGCTCCCGCCACAGATGAACAATCAACTATATCTACCAAACTCCACTCTGCTCCCAAGCACGAGTGTAAAATGAATCCCACACTAAAAGGAACCCGACCACTCAGCCCACTACCCGGGCGAGTAAAACACTATGTCCAGGAAGAAAAGAGTGTGGATGTCTAAAGCAGAATAAACCTAGCCCAAGTTGGAATTTTCTACAGTCTGGCTGAACATGCTGCATATGACGGGGTGCTAAGTCAAATTCCAAGATAATAATAATAATTTTATAGAGTTGGAACAAGGGATCGCATGATCATCATATAACTCTAGAATCAACAGCTATCACATTCTAGCATGCTACACAGGAATATCACTATCATGCATGGTCCTACTATAGCAGATTTAATGCACATTCCATCATTCTTGGAGACAGGGCCACCCACCTGAAGGTGCGCAACTGTCCAGTGTCGTACCACAAAGAAAGCCCAAAAACAGATTTACCAGCACAACCACCAAGCAACCCGTACACTAGCAGTGTTTAACGCATCCTGGGTACAAAAATACCACCCAAAGTTACATTAATTCCATAAAATTCCAAGTTCCACAAATCTGCTGTGAACAGTCCCCCTAATGCGAAATTTTCACCTGTAAAAGAATCTCTAAAAATTCCAATAAAAATATGACGGCGATCCTCGCGAAGAGTAGATGTCGATAGAGCCTTGAATAGTCGAATTCCGATGTCCGGATGAGGAGATAAAAATCCGCGAAGGCCTTGCTGTCCAAAAACTCCAACAGAAAAAAGGGGGTTCAGAAACACCTCGGGATCCGTGTCAAAAACCCCAAACGAGATGAAGAGATCAATACAGAAATCGACGGCGTACCTCTCGTGATTCCAACGCCCTCAAAATCGTCCAAAAATACAGTCGGGGTAGCTCTGTAGACCTCTCAGACTGAAGTGCGACGGAAACGGGCCTCCAACTAAAAATCTTCGCTCTGCGCTCCGATGCCGAAGTCGTCGACGCCGCGGCTTCCAAAAATTTTGGGCCTCTGTCAGAAGATGCGCAACATGAAGATCTCCAACTTTCCTACGGGGGCTGAGGGCAGAGGAGCTCGGGAAAGGGGGCAAAAAGCACCAGCAAGCAGCCTATTTATTGGCCCAGCCCGAAAGAATCCAAATTTTGGACTTTGGCCCAAAATTCGGGCGCCCGGGGCATTCGGGCTGCTACAGTAATGGGCCCGGCCCGTTACTGTGCGCACCCGAATCCTTCTCGGGCCGCCACGTGGCCGAGACGCGCTCCCCGCGCCTGGCGCACGTGCGCCCGCGAACCGCGCGACGCCGCATGTCCCGACACGCGGACGTGCGCGGCTGCGCCCGGCCAACCACACGTGGCGCCCCCACGTCGCCCCCCACGCCGCCTCACCTGCCCCGCACCTGCCCGCGTACGGTCACCTGCCCGCCACTGCTGCGTGGACCGCGCGCACGAGAGCCCGCCAATCCGGAGATGCCACGTGTCCACCCAGCGGTCCACCGTACACCCGCCTTTTTTCGTGGACCGCGCCCGCTGTGCCCCCCAACCGGGGCCCGCCACGTGGCCAGGGCCCGGGTGCACGCCTTTGCGGTGGACCGCGCGGCTGCGCCTCCACCCGCAGCCGCGTTCCGCCGCCAGCCGCCGCCGCCGGCGCCTCTCCGGCGGCCGGAACAGGGACCCCACGCCTCGAAATCCGTGTTTTTGCGTCCGGGCTCCGAAAAATATAAGTAAATAGTCCATCTTGACCGTTTTCGCGCGCTGAATCCAAATCCGATGTCCGATTTGCCAAATTCCACTTTTAAAATTTCCCAAAAATTTCTGGAAAAGTAAACTTGATCCGTTTTTCGTGCCGGGTCACTTCCTTGGTTCCAATAAGCGCGCAAAAATCTCAATCACTCAAAATGGCCTCCTGATAAGCAAGTCTTGCTCCCATTATCTCCAGAAATCCATTTTCGGGTCCCGACACGCGCACAAACACTCCCAGAAGCCACTAATTCATCAATAAATCCTTAAGTGGGGATTCGGGTCCTCACACTCACGCACTAACATCCTAGGGTCCGCACGAAAGCCTAGGGTTTCCGAAGTCCCAACCGACCTATCCCTAAGCTCTGATACCAACTAATCTGTCACGCCCCGGGTGTAAACCAGAACCCGGGCCCGTCTACAGATCCGCCGTGCACACGGTATTTTCCGCGTACACGAAGCGCCAAAACCTGCTCAGATATAAGAGATAATAATAAAAGAGCAATAAAAACAGAGCTGAACTAAAACTAATACATCTCAGACTGAAGCTGAAAATTAAATACAATACATCTGTATAAATAATATATCAGTCTCTCCCAGCTCACCAAAAATAAATACAACCTGCTAGCAAAAGCCAGTCCCAACAGTAAAAGTACAACCGTCTGAGGAAGCATGGGTACACTAACAGTCCAGCTAACTCGCTCATCCTGCCTCGAGATCTATCTACTCAGCCGTCCTCTCTCCTCGACCCGCCGCTGAAAGCCCAGCAGCACCCGCAGAAGACACAGCAAAACAAGGGAGAAGAAAAAGAGGAAAGAAGAATGGGGGTGAGAACTACTAGTAAACCAGTAGCCTCCCCTAGTGGGTAAAACCTCAAACTCTGACACACCCACTAGGTCTACCAGAGGCAAAAAGGAAAGAAGTGTGGTAAGCAATAATGACTGCTAAAGAAAGGAAACCACCCACTACTATGCCTCTAAAATACAGTCCTAGACTGGAATAACCGTATGCAACAGTAACCGACCGTCCCAGATGGACCCAATCTGTACCGCCCTCATCATTGGGCATGTGAGGACCCGGAAATTCCCACGTTTGGATTACTGTTGGATCTGCGGCTTCTGGAGACCCCTGTTGGGTGTTAGAGGTGTTTGTGCGCATATTGGACCCAAGGATTGGACCCGGCATGAAAAAACGGATCAAGTTTGCTTTCCGGGAATTTTTGGTAAATTTTAGAAGTGGAATTTGGCAAATCGGACTTCGGATTTGGATTCAGCGCGCGAAAACGGTCAAGATGGACTATTTACTTGTATTTTTTTGGAGTCCGGATGCGAAAACACGCATTTCGAGGTGATTTGGTACTGTTCCGGCCGCCGGAGGGGCGCCGGCGGCGGCGGCGGGCGGCGGAGCGCGGCGGCTGGCGGCGGCGGAGGCGCGCGGTCCACCGCGGAGGCGTGCACCCGGGCGCTGGCCACGTGGCGCCTCCCGGTTGGCGGGCGCAGTGGGCGCGGTCCACGGGATGGCGCGGGTGCACGGTGGACCCGGGGGTGGACACGTGGCAGATCAGGGTTGGTGCGGCGTTGTGCGCGCGGTCCACGGTGCGGGGAGCTGGTACCTCGGGCCGCGTGCCCGACAGGCACGCGTGGGCGCACGTGGGGCGCGGCGTGGGCGCGTTGACCCGAGTCTCCCGGTGTGGACGCCACGTGTCGTCGCTGGGTTCGGCCACGTGGCGCTTGGCTGTTGGCCCAAACAGCTGTTTGCTGTTTGGGTGTACACGTGGCGGCCTGGGGATTTTCCGGGCGTGAACAGTAACGGGCCGGGCCCGTTACTGTAGCAGCCCGGAAGTACCGGGCGCCCGGAACTTTGGGCCAAAAGCCCAAAAGGGTGGATTTTCGGGCTGGGCCTATAAATAGCTGGCTTGCTTGGGCTTTTTGCCCCCTTTCCCGAGCTCCCCTGCCCACAGCCCCTTTAGCAAAGTTGGAGATCTTCATCTTGCGCATCTTCTGGCAGAGGCCCGGATTTTTTGGAAGCCGCGGCGTCGATGACTTCGGCATCGGAACGCAGTGTGGCGATTTTTCATCGGAGGCCCGTTATCATCGCAGTTTGATCTGAGAGGTCTACCGAGCTACTCCGTCAGTATTTTTGGACGATTTCTGTGGCGTTGGAATCACGAGAGGTACGTCTTCGATTTTCGTGTTGATCATCTTGCTGGATTCAGAGTTTATGACACGGTTTTCGAGGCATTTCTAAGCCGCTGTTTTCTGGTGGAGTTTTTGGACAGCGGCTCCTTGCCGGAATTTTATCTCCACAACCGAGTGTCGGATCGAGATGAGCTTGTACACTTTTTGGATCTACTCGTCGCGAGGATTATCATCGTATTTTTTTGGGATTTTTATGAGGCTTGCCCGAAGGTATACTGTTTCCCCTCTTACTGTGCAGAGTTTTACAGTTGTGTGGTTGTGAGTGTTTGCGCACCTGTACTGTAGAATTTGTAACTCGGCCTACGGGGCTCGGATTTGGACGTGCAGGATACCGTTTCGAAGATATCGACGCGAGGATCGTTGTGATATTTTTATTGGATTTTTCTGGCCATTTTCAGCAGGTGAAAAAGGGACATCTTTGGGACTGAAATTCTGTGTATGTTTTTATGGACAGTTCTGGACTTGATGCGTATTTGTGGACTTTGTGTTGTACCCAGGAGGGTTACGAGTGTTGCTGGATCTTTTGGAGTAGGAGATTTGGATTTCCTGGTATTTTTAGCTGTACGACCCTGGACAGTTGTGCACCTTCAGGTGGGTGGCTTGCTTTCAAGATCTATGGACTGTGCTCTAATTCTATTGATATAGAATCTTGCATGATAGTGATTGGACTTGGGTAGCATGCTAGAGTGTAGGAATTGTTGTTCCTTATTTTATCTGTCGATCTTGTGATCTCTTGCTTCCTTCTATCATGTTAAATATTTGTTATCTTGGAATCTGACCTAGCACCCCCGTCATATGTTGCATGTGTAACCAGACTAGTAGAAAACCCTCACTTGGGCTAGGGTTATTTATGCTTAGACATCCACACTTTATGTTTCATTCCTGGACTTAGTGTTATCCTCGCCCGGGTAGTGGGCCGAGCGGTCGGGACTTTTTTAGTGTGGGATGCGTTTGCACTCGTGCTTGGGAGCAGAGTGGAGTCTGGTAGCTGTAGTGGATTGCTTGTCTGTACCGGGAACCGTTGGGGGTAAGCGGTGGTCCCGGGAGGTTTTGTTTTCCCCTGTTTGGGTTGTTGCCACTGTGTTAGTGGAAATAGTTTACTAGTGTTAGCCGGACCTAGAACCCAGAACCCTTTTCGATATACACATGATTTTAGTCTACTAATGTTTTCTTCCAAACATCGAAGGGCCGCTGGAGTCTGTTCTTGTTTGATTTGGACAAAGGCATCAGCCCTTCGGGGTTTGGGTAAAACACTTGTTTTCTAACTGTTTTTCTAAAAAGAACTAAAATCATTAAATATGGATTTCTTCCAGATCAAATTAGTTTTCAATAACAAATGTCACCTTTTTCCGGTAAATCTCCCCACTCGAAAGGATTCGAGTGGTCTGGGTTCTAGGGGTCGTTCCTCTGTCGGGACGAAAGCCACGGGGGCCGAGCCTGGAACCTGTTCTTGTTTGATAGGGTTGTAGGTGTAGGTCTCCCGGGACTTTCGGGCCCTGTTGGTGTCTTCTGCGAGTTGTACTGTGTTTTGCTTTCCCGAACTATAAGGGATCGGGAACTTCGATAGTCCGAGCCTAGAGTCTGTTCTTGTTTGATAGGGTTCTTAGCACCGGTCTATCGGGTTTCCGAACCCTTATGGTGTCGGTCTTTCTGGAGAGTTTAGTGTTCTGTTGTGGGAGCCGTCTGGTGGACAGTGGCCCCAGCTGTGTGACTTCCAGCTTGTGGTTGAGAGTTGGTGTTGTTGGTCGATCTTGTTGATCGTGGTTTGGACTATAGCCTGCATGAGCCATATTTGAGCTCGACAGAGATACGCGGATACTTTCCTCGGTGGGGTCGCTCCCCTCGAGAGCCACTCCGGAGTTGGGCCTGTTACTTGCTATCGCGACTTGTCGACGCCGTCCCTCTGACTGGCCCAGTTAGCGGCAGTCACGGACACCCTACGGTAGACCCGTCCTGTTGAGGATTTGCGGCAGTAGGTGGGCGCAGGTTTGACTGGACCCTTTGAGGCAGTCAGTTTAGATTTGGTGAGTTTACTGTGTGTGTTAGTAGATGCATCATGTTTCATCTGTTCCTTTCCTTGAGCATCTAGATAGAGGCATAGTAGCTGTAGAGTTACTTTTCCAGCCCTTTCATTTCAGTTTTATACTGTTACTTGATGCCTCTAGTAGACTTAGTGGGCAGTCCGTTGGGCTTGTTGGCGGCACCCACTGAGAACTACTTGGGACGTAGTTCTCACACCCGTCGTGGTGTATTTTCCCACAGGGACTTCTACTCCTGTTCCTGCTGCTCCTGTTGCTGCTTCTTCTGATCGTGGTGAGGGAGTCGCGAGCTAGATCCCTACCAGTCGTCGTCCAGAGGGTAGAGGTACCCTTTTTATTTTGAGACTTTTCTTGTTGAGAGACCTTGTAGTGAGGTATAGAGTTGTACTTTTCCTTCTGAGTTGAGTGACTTGTACTTTGGTGAGGACTTTGTACTAATTTATTTTATTTCTAGTGGTTTATTTTTAGCTCTGATATCTGGATAGTTTAGTATCTATCTTTTGCAGGTTGACGCTTCGTCTATACGGGGTTCACCGTATGGGCGGCGGATCTGTTGGCGAGCCCGGGGCGCAGTTTCGACGCCGGGGCGTGACAGATTAGAGTGGTATCAGAGCCATTCACCAGCCGGAAATGTGAGATGAGTCTCGGCTGAGCCAGGGTTATATAGCGGGTAGAGCGAGGCTCCCCGGCTAATGACCGTTGTGAGTGGAGTGCAGCTCCTTACAAGGTCGGCTAAGGCTAGCGAGACGAGTCTCACATCGCCTGGTGCTTGTGAGTGTGCTTGAGCCTGACGTGGACGTCAGGGCTTAAAGGGGGAAAGAATGTGACACCCCCGGAATTTGGATTAGTCCTCTATATAAATGATATAATAGGACTAAATCTCTAACCCGGCTATAGCATTTTGGATGGTAGCAAGATCCAAGAGGAACATGAGAGTTAAGCGTGCTAGAGCTAGAGTAGTTCTAGGATGGGTGACCCCCTGGGAAGTGGGGCGTCACAGTTGGTATCAGAGCCTAGGTTGTAGGTCATTGAGGACTTAGAAACCCTAGGCTTGTGGTTGGACATTAGGATGACTACGTGAGAGTCGTGACTTTTAGCGAGAGTCCTGATCGAGTTTTGTACCTCTCCCAAGAGACGGGATGAGTGATTGGCATGTTTATGTTCCTAAGCGATTATGTTGGCTGCAGACAACATAATGCTGTGGAATTGATAACATGTCTTAGACTTTCGCTGGATTGGGTCGTATGGTTGTTGTGTCCTGATGTTTGTTATTGTGCAGTGGACCTACGATGCCCCTGAGACGTCGTGTAGCGAAGAGGGCACTTTCCGCATCTGATTAGTAACCCGAGCAGCGGGAGGCAGAGCTATCAGAGCAGCGCGAGACCCAAGAGTTATGGATCCAGATGGCACAGATGTCGGAGGCTGTCCGATGCCAGAAGGAGGCCATGGAACGTTCGATGTGCTTGTTGGAGCAGAGAGCACAGCTAGTTGCAGTACCGCTTGAGTGTCCTCCAGTACTCTCTTCCTATGCAGTGGTATTTTCAGTTGTACCAGTGGCACCGACGGAGCGAGCAGCCCCCTCCGTGCCGACGAGCAGTGCCGAGGCACCGAGGCAGGGTGGATAGTGGATAGTAGCTGAGCTTCGGGACGTCAGTGATCGATGGAGCCAGTCCCGGCAGTCTGAACCATCCCGATTCATAGGTTTGAGTTGGAGCCTTTGTAGGCAGAATTGGGGTTGGTGGTGATGGAGAGACTATCTGAGAGCCTCCCTGTGCTAGGGAGTTTATACAGTTGTTGAACTGCACACTCCAGGTTTCGAGGGACGAGGCGCATAGGATATGTTTGACTGGGAATGGTTTGCACCAGGATACCTTTCTGTTTAGTTGGTCCATCCGTTTTGGATTATTGACGCTTCGATAGAATAGGCGTGGTGTGTGGAGCGTGGCGCTGCAGTTCCTTTGGATAGGGATCTGCCACCAGAGTCGAGTTCTGGATTTTGGTGCTTCGCGCCGAGTGATGGAGGACAGATCGGACGGCAGAGACATTTCTGATTTCTTTTCCTGGATAACGGGTCCCCGAGATGCCAGAGTTTGGGCGGGTCCCGATAGCAGCATCAGCATCTACGTCAGAGTGGCGCGGCGGTAGTTTGGATTGGCTATCTGCGGAGGACCGCATTTGTTACCCCTGTGTGAGTAGAGGCGGAGGTCGTGCTCCTTATATGGATAGTCTTGATTTTCAGGCAAACTGAGCGACGACCACTTTCATCGAGCGGATGAATTGGTGCCGTCCGGCTGGAGGGCGCCACAGCAGCTGATTGGGTTGTCACCGGCATGATTTCTTTACAGCAGTCTGAGATAGAGTGTTTTTGGTTTTCCTGTCTGGACTGGAGGTAGAGTTGTTACCACGTGCACTAGAGGTACAGGTTCCTGTTGGTATTGTGCACTTGGGGAAAGCCTTATGGATTATGTCTTGTGCTGTTGAGACTTGGAATTTTGCCGGCAGTTGACGGTTGAGTTACAGCTCCACGACTCAGATTGAGCACACGGGATGGACCAGTTGGTGCGGTATCGCGCAACGATTGATTGTGGATTGAGAACCGTGACCTTCCCGCGAGTTGGACTACTGGAGATCATTTTCTCAGGTCACCGTGGCATCCTTCCTGCAGCAGTGGCTTCAGCGGTTTTGGGTTGGGTGCTACCTGTTGAGCGTAGGTGACGTTTAGGACTAGAGTTGTGTTCCTAGGGGTCACGGTTAGATCGTAGCTTCTGTTTTGTAGCCACAGCAGGAACGGCTTCAACACTTCTCTCCCTTTTCTCGCCTTGTACTGAAATTTTCGAACATGACGAGAGCTTCGAAAGACTGCTCCAGAAATGGAGACGGTGCCCGAACCTGTTCTTGTTTGATTGGGGCGAAGGCACTGGTCTTTCGGAATTTTCAGACTTTTCGTTAATTTCAGCTGTTTTTATAAACAGAGAGTTAGGGTTGACGACTTTCCTGCTGGTGGGGCCCTTACCTTTTCTTGTTGGGTTGTGGTGACGTTCTTCGTGTAGTTTGGACGAGTAGATTCGGTTAATCTTCCTTGTCCCCAGCTTTTTGGAGTTCCTGAGGTTTTCTGCGTCTCAGCTCGGAGGTGTTTTGCGTTGGACCCCTCGCCCGTGATTGACTCGCTCTAGTTGAGATTTGTGGGTGTGGGAGTACGAGGGACGCCCGTTGCGAATTCTGGCTCGTGTGATGAGAGAATTGCGCAACCGGGCCATGCCGTACTGATTATTATTTTTGTTGAGGAGCAATCACGGGGAGTGAGTAGCGACTGAGGAGTTGGAGACTGTGTTGTTGGATGCTTACCCTTGGCGTTGAACTCCCTTTGAGCCGTGTTTGTTTCGAGGACGAAACTTTCTTTTAGTGGGGGAGGATGTGAGGACCCGGAAATTCCCACGTTTGGATTACTGTTGGATCTGCGGCTTCTGGAGACCCCTGTTGGGTGTTAGAGGTGTTTGTGCGCATATTGGACCCAAGGATTGGACCCGGCATGAAAAAACGGATCAAGTTTGCTTTCCGGGAATTTTTGGTAAATTTTAGAAGTGGAATTTGGCAAATCGGACTTCGGATTTGGATTCAGCGCGCGAAAACGGTCAAGATGGACTATTTACTTGTATTTTTTTGGAGTCCGGATGCGAAAACACGCATTTCGAGGTGATTTGGTACTGTTCCGGCCGCCGGAGGGGCGCCGGCGGCGGCGGCGGGCGGCGGAGCGCGGCGGCTGGCGGCGGCGGAGGCGCGCGGTCCACCGCGGAGGCGTGCACCCGGGCGCTGGCCACGTGGCGCCTCCCGGTTGGCGGGCGCAGTGGGCGCGGTCCACGGGATGGCGCGGGTGCACGGTGGACCCGGGGGTGGACACGTGGCAGATCAGGGTTGGTGCGGCGTTGTGCGCGCGGTCCACGGTGCGGGGAGCTGGTACCTCGGGCCGCGTGCCCGACAGGCACTCGTGGGCGCACGTGGGGCGCGGCGTGGGCGCGTTGACCCGAGTCTCCCGGTGTGGACGCCACGTGTCGTCGCTGGGTTCGGCCACGTGGCGCTTGGCTGTTGGCCCAAACAGCTGTTTGCTGTTTGGGTGTACACGTGGCGGCCTGGGGATTTTCCGGGCGTGAACAGTAACGGGCCGGGCCCGTTACTATAGCAGCCCGGAAGTACCGGGCGCCCGGAACTTTGGGCCAAAAGCCCAAAAGGGTGGATTTTCGGGCTGGGCCTATAAATAGCTGGCTTGCTTGGGCTTTTTGCCCCCTTTCCCGAGCTCCCCTGCCCACAGCCCCTTTAGCAAAGTTGGAGATCTTCATCTTGCGCATCTTCTGGCAGAGGCCCGGATTTTTTGGAAGCCGCGGCGTCGACGACTTCGGCATCGGAACGCAGTGTGGCGATTTTTCATCGGAGGCCCGTTATCGTCGCAGTTTGATCTGAGAGGTCTACCGAGCTACTCCATCAGTATTTTTGGACGATTTCTGCGGCGTTGGAATCACGAGAGGTACGTCTTCGATTTTCGTGTTGATCATCTTGCTGGATTCAGAGTTTATGACACGGTTTTCGAGGCATTTCTAAGCCGCTGTTTTCTGGTGGAGTTTTTGGACAGCGGCTCCTTGCCGGAATTTTATCTCCACAACTGAGTGTCGGATCGAGATGAGCTTATACACTTTTTGGATCTACTCGTCGCGAGGATTATCATCGTATTTTTTTGGGATTTTTATGAGGCTTGCCCGAAGGTATACTGTTTCCCCTCTTACTGTGCAGAGTTTTACAGTTGTGTGGTTGTGAGTGTTTGCGCACCTGTACTGTAGAATTTGTAACTCGGCCTACGGGGCTCGGATTTGGACGTGCAGGATACCGTTTCGAAGATATCGACGCGAGGATCGTTGTGATATTTTTATTGGATTTTTCTGGCCATTTTCAGCAGGTGAAAAAGGGACATCTTTGGGACTGAAATTCTGTGTATGTTTTTATGGACAGTTCTGGACTTGATGTGTATTTGTGGACTTTGTGTTGTACCCAGGAGGGTTACGAGTGTTGCTGGATCTTTTGGAGTAGGAGATTTGGATTTCCTGGTATTTTTAGCTGTACGACCCTGGACAGTTGTGCACCTTCAGGTGGGTGGCTTGCTTTCAAGATCTATGGACTGTGCTCTAATTCTATTGATATAGAATCTTGCATGATAGTGATTGGACTTGGGTAGCATGCTAGAGTGTAGGAATTGTTGTTCCTTGTTTTATCTGTCGATCTTGTGATCTCTTGCTTCCTTCTATCATGTTAAATATTTGTTATCTTGGAACCTGACCTAGCACCCCCGTCATATGTTGCATGTGTAACCAGACTAGTAGAAAACCCTCACTTGGGCTAGGGTTATTTATGCTTAGACATCCACACTTTATGTTTCATTCCTGGACTTAGTGTTATCCTCGCCCGGGTAGTGGGCCGAGCGGTCGGGACTTTTTTAGTGTGGGATGCGTTTGCACTCGTGCTTGGGAGCAGAGTGGAGTCTGGTAGCTGTAGTGGATTGCTTGTCTGTACCGGGAACCGTTGGGGGTAAGCGGTGGTCCCGGGAGGTTTTGTTTTCCCCTGTTTGGGTTGTTGCCACTGTGTTAGTGGAAATAGTTTACTAGTGTTAGCCGGACCTAGAACCCAGAACCCTTTTCGATATACACATGATTTTAGTCTACTAATGTTTTCTTCCAAACATCGAAGGGCCGCTGGAGTCTGTTCTTGTTTGATTTGGACAAAGGCATCAGCCCTTCGGGGTTTGGGTAAAACACTTGTTTTCTAACTGTTTTTCTAAAAAGAACTAAAATCATTAAATATGGATTTCTTCCGGATCAAATTAGTTTTCAATAACAAATGTCACCTTTTTCCGGTAAATCTCCCCACTCGAAAGGATTCGAGTGGTCTGGGTTCTAGGGGTCGTTCCTCTGTCGGGACGAAAGCCACGGGGGCCGAGCCTGAAACCTGTTCTTGTTTGATAGGGTTGTAGGTGTAGGTCTCCCGGGACTTTCGGGCCCTGTTGGTGTCTTCTGCGAGTTGTACTGTGTTTTGCTTTCCCGAACTATAAGGGATCGGGAACTTCGATAGTCCGAGCCTAGAGTCTGTTCTTGTTTGATAGGGTTCTTAGCACCGGTCTATCGGGTTTCCGAACCCTTATGGTGTCGGTCTTTCTGGAGAGTTTAGTATTCTGTTGTGGGAGCCGTCTGGTGGACAGTGGCCCCAGCTGTGTGACTTCCAGCTTGTGGTTGAGAGTTGGTGTTGTTGGTCGATCTTGTTGATCGTGGTTTGGACTATAGCCTGCATGAGCCATATTTGAGCTCGACAGAGATACGCGGATACTTTCCTCGGTGGGGTCGCTCCCCTCGAGAGCCACTCCGGAGTTGGGCCTGTTACTTGCTATCGCGACTTGTCGACGCCGTCCCTCTGACTGGCCCAGTTAGCGGCAGTCACGGACACCCTACGGTAGACCCGTCCTGTTGAGGATTTGCGGCAGTAGGTGGGCGCAGGTTTGACTGGACCCTTTGAGGCAGTCAGTTTAGATTTGGTGAGTTTACTGTGTGTGTTAGTAGATGCATCATGTTTCATCTGTTCCTTTCCTTGAGCATCTAGATAGAGGCATAGTAGCTGTAGAGTTACTTTTCCAGCCCTTTCATTTCAGTTTTATACTGTTACTTGATGCCTCTAGTAGACTTAGTGGGCAGTCCGTTGGGCTTGTTGGCGGCACCCACTGAGAACTACTTGGGACGTAGTTCTCACACCCGTCGTGGTGTATTTTCCCACAGGGACTTCTACTCCTGTTCCTGCTGCTCCTGTTGCTGCTTCTTCTGATCGTGGTGAGGGAGTCGCGAGCTAGATCCCTACCAGTCGTCGTCCAGAGGGTAGAGGTACCCTTTTTATTTTGAGACTTTTCTTGTTGAGAGACCTTGTAGTGAGGTATAGAGTTGTACTTTTCCTTCTGAGTTGAGTGACTTGTACTTTGGTGAGGACTTTGTACTAATTTATTTTATTTCTAGTGGTTTATTTTTAGCTCTGATATCTGGATAGTTTAGTATCTATCTTTTGCAGGTTGACGCTTCGTCTATACGGGGTTCACCGTATGGGCGGCGGATCTGTTGGCGAGCCCGGGTCGCAGTTTCGACGCCGGGGCGTGACAGGGCAAGTAAGCCGCGCCGATGTGATAGCAAAACTCCTGCTGCCGCCCTCATCATCGGGCAAATAAGCCGCGCCGATGTGATAGCAAAACTGTCAATAACTATCTGGCCCCGGCCTCCGGAGGGGAACTCGAGGGGAGCGACCCACACGAGGGAAGCATCACCGGGCAATAACCGCGCCGGTGTGATAAGTATCAAAAACAGGACTGGATCACAACTATAAAGCCCAGTGGAACACAACCCTCCACTAAAAGAGAACTAATTCCCAATCTGATGCAAAAGTAACCATCCGGTCAATCGCCCAATATCCGCGATTGCCGCAATACCCAAAATCCACGACCAGGTCTCACAACCGACCTCCGGTCAACCGCCCAATATCCGCGGTCGCCGGAATAACCTACAATCACAATCATGTCCCACATCCGACATCCGGTCAACCGCCTACTATCCGCGGTAGCCGCTATAACCCCCAATCCAAAATCGGGTAAAATAATATGTATCTGGTCAACCGCCTACTATCCGCGGTTGCCACAAAACCCTCTAGTCCGTAATCATGCCCTATCACCGATATCCCATAACCGACATCCGGTCAACCGCCCAATATCCGCGGTCTCCGCCAAAACCCATAATCCACAATCCAGGCTCCGGCTACACTATCCCAAACCCCTGCTCAAACCCGAGCAACAAATACCACCTGACTAACGAAAGGAGAAAAGAAACAAACAAGGTTTCTCCTAAGTCAAGTTCCAGCATGAAAGTGTAGCGATAAAAGTTGACCTACCTAGATGTCCATACAAGCATGCAAGTGTTCTTAAGGAAGATAAATTAAGTCATTGATCATTAACGGTATCCACCTGTGCATGTCACCCGTCCTCAAGTAATACCACTAACAGGATAAATCATATAGTCCCAATTAAATATTCAATTCCACATGCAAGGTTAGGTGCTAACATAGCAATCCATATGTCCAAACAAGCATGCATACGTTCCATCCCCACTTGTTAATCAATAATCCTAACATTGGGAGATCACTCTAATAATCCTAGTGAGCATGTCAAAATAGAGGTAAACAACAACCACCCACCTCGATCGCTAAATCCAAGTCCAAATAGTGCTCTCGCCCAAACAAGCCAAACCGCCGCGATCACTGTACAAAATATCCCCAATATACACACAAATAAGCACACAAGTATCCAAACACATGCTGTCCAGAATTCAGTCCCAAAGATGCCCTGTTTTTACCTACGAGATGGAGACCAAAAATTCCCGAAAAATTGCCACTACGATCCTCGTGTCGAGACGATCGAAATGAGTACTCGCACGCCCAAATCCGATACCTGTGGGCCGAGTTACAAAATCAACAAGATAACCATCCCGAAATTCCCAAGAACAAAATCTGTACAAAATCTGTAGCACTTATCTCTAGGAATAGGGATTTTTCATCTTCGGGGAAAACCCAGAAAAATCCAAGAAAATTTGAGAATGCTCCTTGCGATGTGTATATGAAAAACGCCTCCTGGCACGCCTCAATCCGACGCATGTGCGCAAAGATATCGCCGAAACACCGATGTGCTGTCCAAAACTCTGCCCCAGAAAAAGGGGTCAAAAGAAAGCTCGGGAAACTCCAAGATAAATTGGGAACGAGGGGAAACTCAAATCACGAAGATCGTAGCCCTACCTGTCGTGAAGCCAACGACGCAAAAATCGACGAAACGGTGGTCGAAGTAAGCCGGGGGAGTCCTCGCACCCAAACCGCGATGAAGGGGATCACAAATGAACGAGCGTCGCGCCGCGCCGTAAAAATGGAAACCTCGGGATGCGTGCCGTGGAAAAATCCAGGAATCTGCAGATAGAACCAGCTCTGGGAGATCCAGGTCATCACATGGGTTCTAAGGGCTGTTTTCTTCCTCAGGTCGAGAACAAAGAGAGGCTATGCCTAGAGTATGTTCTTGTTTGATTTGGGTTGTAGGTACTAGTCTTTCGTGGTTTTCGGGCCCTTCGTTGTCGTCGGCTGTGGAATATCTCCAGCTAGTGAGTTTTAGCATGTTGAGTTGATGTCATGTTTTGGGAGCCGTTGGGTTGACGGTGGTCCCGACTGTTAAGTACCTCCGGCTAATGGGTAGTGTTGTGAGTTGGACATTGTCGATCTGATTGATCGTGGTTTTGGACTATAGCCTGCATGAGCAATATTAAGCTCGATAGAGATGCGCGGATACTTTCCTCGGTGGGGTCGCTCCCCTCGAGTGCCACTCCAGAGCTAGGCCTGTTACTTATCTTTCGCAGCTTTTCGACGCAGTCCGAGTGGGACCGCCTACGTAATTCTTGACCCAGTGTGGGTATGTGGTTGTAGGTAGGCGCAGGTTTGATTGGACCCTATATGGCAGTCAGTATGATTGGGTTGATTCAGTATACTGGGATAGAGTCGATGCATTATTTTCATCTGTTTCACCCTTTGAGCATAGTAGATAGAGGCATGGTAGCTGTAGAGTTATTTTCAGCTTTTCATTCTTTTCAGTAGTTCTGTTATCTTATGTCTCTAGTAGACTTAGTGGGCAGACCGTTGGTCTTGGAGACGGTACCTACTGAGAACTACTGTAGGATGTAGTTCTCACACCCTCTGTCGGTGATAGGTTTGCCGAGACTTTTCCCTCCGTTTCTGCTCTAGCTGGCATGACGGACCGAGGACAGGGAGTCGCGAGATAGATCCCTAACAGTGTAGTTCATTTTGATGAGATAGATGTACCATCCCGGATTGTGGGATTTTATTGTACACTGATGTATTATTGTTTTAGTTTTTCTCCCTTTTTGGATTCATAGATGTTGTACAGTGGTTTTGATTTTTATATTACAGCAGTTTATTTTCTGCTCTGATATCTGTTTAGCTGTAGTACTATCTTTTGTAGGTTGGACGTTTCGTCTATGCGGGGCTTCCCGTATGGGCGGCGGATCTGTTGGCGAGCCCGGGTCGCAGTTTCGACCCCGGGGCGTGACAATGAGCCAGGCTCGACTCCCGTTGAGTCGAATGCCTACTATATTTGCTCCCTAACAGTAGTGTCGACTGATACTCATTCGCATTTTTGGCACTACTCATTTGGTCGTTCCCCGAATATATAGGAATGACTCTATTTCGAAGGCTCATCGAATTATCCACAGCCATTAGAATTTAGGATAACTTTTACCTAAGTGTGTCACCGGGTGTGCCAAAAAAGATTGTCAGGGTTGAACCATGTGATCCGGGTTAGTTGACCAAGTCAAAGAGTTGATCGAGTCAAGGCCATGGATCGGCTCTTGGATTGACCCTCGCAAGTGCCTAGATCAAGCGATTTGGTTGAGAAGGGATTGGCTCAACTGAGTTCTCTCTCAATACGTAAAAGTGAACCGATATGAGAGGCTAAAAGCTGACTCGACTGAATTTGGAGCGGAATCGATTGTATTGCGAATACGAACAAAGGTTACAAGTTACAGACTTCTCCTAGAAAAAGGTGATAAGTGTTGGGGAAAAAAAAAAGGGCTTATAGGCTACTTCTAAAGCTGTAAATGCGAAAATTAGAAAAAGTATTGAAAAAATAGTGGTCTTGTATTCGTGGAAAGGCCCTTATTGCAAATGTTTTTCTACTATTTATAGTGAAACACTTTCTGCCTATGGTTATTGGAGGTTTTTTCGTCGTGGAGAGTATTTCGGCCATATTCCTTTTATCGCGGAATACCCACCCATTAATTACTTGCTGGCTACGAAAGCGTTTCCACGTTCTCAACCGTTCCCGTCCAAATCTCGTTAGATTTTGGGCGTCTTTTTCTCGACTCCTAGCGCACCACGTGTCCTTTTTCAATTCACCCACGTGGGCTAAACGTGTGGATCGGACCGACTACCACCTGTCGCTATTTTTCTTGTGCCAATATGCTCTTAGTAGAGATGATGTAATCAAATCACAATTCAGACGCACTAACACGCGCACGCAGCCACATGGAATCTCCGCTTTGTTAACAATTATTTCAATTTTGATTAGCTTATATTTTGTGGTGATTTTTGGTTACAAATTTCAACCATTTGAAGTTACAAATTGTTATTATACATCTGCTCATTTCAAATTGTCTATCATTTCAAGTTATCAAGTTATCCTATCTTAAATTTAGATAAATTTAAAATGGAATCATTTATTTTTTGACTAATTTTGGATTAAATCAAGGAAATTAGTAGTTCTTAAATGTGGTTCCTTCTTCTACGCTCAATGAAATAAAAATGTAAAATCTTTAATCCACATGTGATACAGCTGACACCGGCATATACTCAGCAAGATGGAATTAAACCCCACATAGGTTTGAATAAGTCTTCTAATTATTCAAATCTATTGATTCAACCCATGTAGGTTTTTATTTTATTTTAAACACTTTATTTTATTTTATATAACTGTGACAGGAATCTGTATCAGAAAAGCTGGTACGTGGAAACCATGTTCAGATCTCACCCACATGCATTGGAAAGAGCCTGTATAACCTTTTCCCTTTCCCCTAATGGTAAAAATATCATGGGACCACCTCGGCTATTGGAGATTTTTAAATTAGTCCCTCAAATTTATTTCTTTTGATTGAATATTCTATTATTATTTTTTATTTGAATTGTTCGATTTAGTTAGGTTACATGGTTTTTTTTCATTTAATGGCTATGGTAACTCTCACTAGCTAATTATTTTAAATTTATTTAGTAAAAAGTGATTTAAGTCATCAAGAGACCTTTGGGTAATGTGGGATGCCTAATTCTTTAGAAGGCCCCAAAAAAAAAATTTGGGACAAAAATAATAAGACAGTTATTTGGTTGGTGAACAAAGTTTAATATAAAGTGTTATTCTAATCTTGTTTTCTAAATTTATTTGGTTATAAATAGAATCAACAATTTTCGTCTTTTTGAAATAAGCTGATATGAGTGCAAAACTGATGTCCTATCTTTTTTCCTGAAATAAATTTATTCTTACTTGAGAATAATTTTAATTAAAATAATATAATTTTAATTAGGGGCCGTTTGATTGGATGTAGTTGTAAAAATATTGTATTAACTTTTTAATTAATTTAATATTTTGATTAATCTAATTATTTTATTAACTAATTATCTAATTATTAAATAATTAACAAATTAATTTATTAATTTATTAAATTATTTTTAGTTAATTAAATTATTACTTTAATTTATTAATTTATTAAATTATTTGTAGTTAATTAAATTATTAATTATAATTTTTAGGATTATTTAGCAGTAGTTAATTAAATAAATTAATTATTATTTAATTAATATTTTTATATTAATTAATTAGATAAAATATTATTATTTTAAAATTATAATTATTCTTACTCTTATTATTTCAATCTAACTATCAAAATATTATTTTTTAATTTTCTGAAACAACCCATTTTTTATTCAAACACAAAATTAGTCTTATTACTGCTTATTTTAAAATTTATATATATATCAAGAATATATAATTGTTACTTATACCCGAACTAAACACATTATTTGTTACTCTTGATTAGACTAGTATGATCTATCCAACGTATTATTTAAAATGTATTTTTACCAAACTTTATCGCCTCATGTAAAGTATTATTTTTGTAATTCTAAACAGAGCCTAATTTAACAAAATCAGTCGACTATATCTAGCACAGTTAACTAAAAACTTAATATTTGGTACCTGATAAATTTAAAATATAGTTATTTTTTATTTTTAACTAAGTTTGTTTTTTAAAAAAATAAATAAACCCAGTATCATGCTATCTTTTTCTCAAAAAATAAAAAATAAAAAAAATAAAAAATTTAATAATATCTCTAATTTTATTGACAAAAGTTGCCTAATTTAAAAACAAAACCAAACTATAGAAAAAATGTCAATAAAAAATTTAAACAAACAGATAATTTTAAAAGAGCAATACTATATATACACCGAAAAATAGATATATAATGTGCATTTTATTCATCCCAAAATAAAGACTTCTTTACTAGCCATTTCCAAGTGATTAATAAAACTCATTCTATCCCAAAAATGAATTCGATATAAAATATGCACCCTATTTAAAATGTAGAGGTAGCATTTTTCATTTCAAAATAACCTATTATATATTGAGGGAGCCCTCATACATTTTTACCTGTATTTTTAAAATTAATTAGCAAACTCCCAACATACCAATAATAAAGCCATCAACACCAAGACAACCACTTAACTTTCTATTGTATTATTCAATTATATAAATCCCCTGTACAATCTGTAATTCCAATTAATTAAGCACCCCAAGAGATAGATTCCTCCCATCCATCGTAGATATATTCTAATCTTTCATTACTTAATTATTTAATTTGAGTAATTATTAATTAATCATGTCTTAATCCACCACTTGCCTTTCCCACCCAACTACTATAGCTCATATTTTTTATTGATTAAATTATGTTGATGGAGAGAAAATTGGAAGAGTATGATGGAGAAATGATTGGTGGGCTAGGTACACAACATAAGCCAACAATTTGATCATATTTTACAATTTTAGAGCCTTTTAAAATTTCAATGTAAACTATTGTATATGATTTATAATTTTTAAATAGTCTAATATATAAAAATTCATACACCCGTAAAAGTAGTTATAAAGTATATATTAAGGTTTTATTAGGAATTACAAAAAAAATATATTACAGGAAATGAGAAAATACAATAAAGAAATGTCATATTTATTTTTATACGTAATGTTATATTTCGCATATTACAATGAATCGATTATGATATATTTTTTACGATTTTAAAGAAAAATATAAAATTATATCACTAAATATTTTTGTCTCAAGTTTATTTTATCTAATAACGTTAAATAAATCTCAATATCAAACAGAACCTAAGTAAACACTAATAATAATAGTGATAAATTGCCTCTTACTTATTATGTGAGAAAAAAAAAAAAAAAAGTTACTAAATAGAAGTTGTTTTTGAATATGCAGGTCTTTTAAATCATCATTAGATCATCTAAATTTGCCAAACCATCTTTAGGTTAAAAGGCTCCAATAAGTCATTGAGCTTGCATAGAAATTTTATACATGTACATAACCAAAGCTATAAATTCTTTAAACCAAGATGTTGAACTTTTTACTTTTGTTTCAATCAGTTCACTTTAAAAGTTAAAGTTAATTAATTTTTTTAAAAAATAATAATATAATACAATAATTTGATTCAATTGTCAAGAGATGACATGGTAATTGCTACTAGTTCATTTAACTACTGCATCATCTTTACTGCCAAATTGTCTCCAGATTTGATCTAGTAAAGATGTCTTGTTTAGAAGATTGTTTTGTACCGATATCACCTATCTCTTTATGGGATAATATCTAATATGTCTTCTAAAACTTTAAAAATATCTAAATTATTTATGACAGGTGAAAATGCTCTTATTCATTTGAAAATATATATATATATATATATATATATATATATATATATATATATATATATATATGGAAAATGCTATGTGTACACTCCTTTCGGGGTGTACATCATACACCCCACCCATCCAAGGGTGGGGGTGTGATGATGGGTCACTTGATGTGACCCGTAAAAAATATCGCCACCATTAAAATGGTGGAGGTGTATGATGTACACCCCTTCGGGGTGTACATGTAGCATTGCTCTATATATATATATATATATATATATATCTTGCCCTCTAAGGTTCACTAATTGAATTAGGGTTTAAGAAGGATATTTCAAAAAATGAGGAATAAATTTAAAATTTTTGAATAGTAAAAACAATGTTACTAATACACTTATATCCTTTTTATTTAAA
>CM055063.1:44283844-44308844 GCA_029204045.2 Tillandsia leiboldiana | reverse complement strand
AAGAAAAAACGAGAAGTTTAAATTAAAAAGACCTCTTCTAAATCTTCACCATCATCATCATAATCATCATCATCATCCCTTGTTATTTAATAATAATAATATAGTATAGAGCGTCGAAAATACACAGGGCTGATCTTGATTTTCTCTCGGACCGAGGCACTTAGAACAAAATAAAATTAAAAAAAAAAACTTGAAAAAAAAATAGAATAGGAAAAAGAAATGGGGATCGATTGATCGGAGGGTGGCGGGAGGGGGTGGGAGTGGCGACCCGAGCCGAGGCTGATCCGATGCAGCAATTCGAATGAGCTTAGGACCAATCGGATCTCGACACGTGAGCCTGATTGATTGATTGCAGATTTCATTTATTTTTTTTGAGGCGGCGGAGGGGGAGAGGGAGGGAGAGGGAGGGACCAGAGGGGGGATGCTGTGCAGCGGCGGGGGATCAGATGGCGGCGGCGGTGGGGGGGTCAGGGAGGCGCCAGGCGGAGGTGGCGATGAGGGGGCGGGTGTGCCAGCCGAGGGTGAGGCAGCCGTCCTTCTCCTCGACGCGGTATCCGTCGCCGCCGGCGAAGAGGGCGAGCAGCATGCTGGCCTGCTTGAAGGCGTTGGAGCCGAGGTGGACGGCCTCGAAGCCCGCCCGGCCCATCCGCCCGCGCCACTGCGGCATGGTCTCGTGCCGCTCCGTCCGCTCCGCCGCCTCGCAGCCAACCACGTTCCATATCTGCCGACCCAGATACAGCTCCGACATCACCTGCTCCGTGCCCGAATTCGAGCCGCCCCCGCCCCCGCCCCCGCCCCCCTCGAGCGAGTCGAACATGGTCGAGTAGTAGTGCAGCGCTTCCGTGAACCGCTCCAGGAACGTCCCAGTGTTGTGGTTCGCCTCCTGCTCGACGATCGTCACGATCTTCGGCCGCACCGCCCGCACCGTCCCCAGCACCTTCTCCAGCGCCCCCGGCCGCGCCAGCAGCCGGTGCAGCTCGAACACCGAGTTCACCGCCACTGCCTCGGGCTCCGCGCAGTCCTCGGCCCCCTTGCCGCCGACGCCGCCGTCCTCGAGCAAGTAGGGCTCGAGGTCGGCGAGGGACGCGGCGACGAGGCCGCGGTAGTGGAAGTCGACGCGGATGGCTTCCGCGAACTGGGCGAGCTTCCAGCCCACCTGCTGGAGCGCGTCGGTGTTGTCGGGCTGCGGCGGGCCGATCCCCGTCAGGCGGAACGAAGGGGGCCCGCCAGGGCGGAGCGCGAGGGCCTGTATCAGAGCCGGCCACTGCGTCCCCTGCTTCATCCCGAAGTCGATCACGTGCACGCGGCGGCACCCCGCGAACGCCTCGAGGATCGCTTGGTTCGCGGTGAAGTGCGCGAACTTGAGGTAGGGGCAGCTCTCGTAGAAGTGGGAGTAGAGAAGATCGTCGACCGCGGGGTCGAGGGGCAAGCTAAGCGCGGAAGCGGGAACAGGACCCGACGACGAGGAGCGACTGTGGGTGTGGTTGTGGTTGTGGTTGTGGTTGTGGATGTGGTAAATGCGGCGGGCGAGGGCCTCGGCGAAGTACCCGGCGACCTTGCGCATGGCGCCGCCGAGTGAGGTGGCGAGGACGGAGATCTGCTTCACGAGGAGGTCGGCGGCCTTGAGGTTGTCCCGCTGGACGGCCTCGGCACAGGCCATGAGCGTGTGCACGAGGCGCACCCCCGCCTCCTGCGAGTCCACCACCACCACCGGCATCGGCGGCGCCGCAGCCGCCGAGGGAGGAGACGACGACGACGACGCCGAGGAGCTCCCCCCAGCCGCCGGGGCCGTGCGCATCCGCTTCCGATCGCGGCCGACCGGATCCGCGGGGGGCAGCGGCGGCGGCGGCGGCGGCGGCGTATCGGATCTGTAGACAAGGGGCTTGAGATCGAAGAAGGGATCGGCGGCGGTGGTGACGGTGGATGACTCGGCGGGGTCGAGGAGCGGTGAAGAGTCGAAGCGGGGGGCGGCGGCGGCGGAGGCGGAGGCGGTGGAGTTGGAAGAGGAGGGGAGAGGGGGAGGGGGCGCGTTGAGCTCGGAGAGCATGCTGTCGAGCCAGGTGGAGAGGTCGGATGGGTTGTAGTGGACGGAGTCGGCTGCGAAGTGGGAGAAGAACAAGGCCTCGTCGTCGGGGGTGGGGGCGGCGGCGGCGGAGGAGGAGGAGGAGAGCCCACCGCAGCCGCAGCCGCTGCCGAGCTCCATGGCCATCTCCAGCTGCTCCAGCTTCTGCGCCACGTCCGCCATGTCCGACGACCTCACCTTGTACCCCAACGCTGCCAGCAGCTCGTCCACCCCCTCCTCCTCCTCCTCCTCCTCCTCCTCCTCCTCCCCCCCCGCTGCCATCTTCCCCTTCTCCGCCCCGCAATCCTGATGCTCCCGCTTCATCGAATCTCCGCTCACCTCGCTCGGATTGCAGAAGAGACACACACGCGCACACACACAAAAAAAAGAAGAAGGGAAATATCAAGATAGAGATCAGGGCCGAATAGCAAGGGCAGTAGAAGAAGAAGAGGAGGAGGAGGAGGGAGGCGTCGCGAATGTGGTGTTGGGCATCAGTTTTACTCACACAGGCTGAGAGGCATGATAGGCATCATCTCCAGCTCTCCCTCCTCTCTCTCTCTCTCTCTTTCGCTTTCTCTCTTTCTCTATCTGTTTCTTTCTCTCTCATCTGTGCCGATTCTCTTTTTTTTTTTTTTTTTTTTTTTTTTTTTTTTGCTGCTGCTTTCTTTTCACTGCGAGCTTCCCCACCCAGTAGAAATCGCCCGCCACCCAAAACTGTAATTAAAATAAGTAAAACCAAAAAACATAAAAAATACTTGATTGGTTTATCTTTCAATAAGCAAAACAGCGGATGAGGAGAGACAGAGTGTGGGAGGAAGGGAGAGAAAATTTGGGCTCGGAAATCGTACCACCGCACAACTTCAAATGTTATAATTTAACTTAATCCTTTTAAAAATATTTAGATTAATTATTAGCGTTCTAATTAACAAACTAACATACGGGAACAAGGCGCGCACCTCATGTCCGTGCAGCAGAAAAAAAAAAAAAAAAAAATGCTTGATGTATATTTATTTTAAAATAAAATAAATTTTATTTATTATTTTAAAATAATAAATAAAAAATATATATTATTAAATAAATATAATATAGTATAATATATATATTTTATTTTATTATTAAATAAATAAAATATAATATGTATATTTAAAAATGAGTATACGTATTGTTCCAGTAAAAAGGGATTTGAATCATTTTGATCCCCTCCTCCTCTTCTGGGCACGATTCTCAAAGTCCAAATTCACGAGAGCTAATCCTTATCAACATCTCATATTCTCTCGCCACGTGACTCACTCCTTAAACTATTCTCTCTCATTTTTATGTGTATTTTTAAAAATTTTACGTTGGTGTTGTAGGAGAAGTAACAGAGTATTGTTTTCTACGCCACTTCCGAAAAACGATATATATTTTTTTTAAGTGGGCAACGCAGTAGTAGCACGAGAGAGAGAAAGAGAGAAGGTTTATTTTAGGGTTTTTTTTTAAATTGATCCTATAAAAATTTAAATATTTGAAAATGATTCTGTAAAATTTGTATTTATAAAAATGATCCTCTTCCTGTCACGTCAGTAAGCCACGTCAGCCGGGGCCGCCACGTCATCTCGCCACAGTGGCTAGGGCGTGACGGTGGGGTAGTTAAACAAGCAGGTAGAACCTGCGTGTTCAACTTAACAACCCCCGCACGCCAGCTGTTGTGGCGAGATGACGTGGCGGTCCCGGCTGACGTGACTTGCTGACGTGGCAGGAAGATGGCTATTTTTGTAAATACAAATTTTACAGAACTATTTACAAAAATTTAAATTTTTATAGGATTAATTTCAAAAAAATATCCTTTATTTTATTATTAAAAAAAAAAAAAAAAAAAAAAAAAGTAGTGAGAGAGAGAGAGAGAGGGGGGACGGTAGGTAGGACCCAGTTCTGCTGCATCCACACCCGAGTGGGGGATGGGGCCCGCAGTCGCTGTCACTGCTCTGAAGCAAATGCAGGTGGGCCCCGCCCACCACCCAAGGCATCATCTCCTCCCCCACCACCTCCCTCCGTACATTATCCCATGCACCCGGTGCACCGTGCACCCACTATCTCTACAAGTAGAATCTTATAGTACTGTATATTTTTTTTACAAACCTGATTAAGTCACTATTCATTAAATGAATTTGACCTGACTCAATTGAATATGGCTTTTATTTTGTATCTTTCAATAAAAGTGATTTTTAAGACCATCAGAAGTAGGGGTGGCAATCCAGCTCGTTGTTCGCGAGCTAGTTCGTGTTCGGCTCGAAATGAGCTCGAGATCGAATCGCTCGTTTAGTAAACGAGCCGAACACGAGCCGAATTTTTCAGCTCGTTTAATAAACGAGCCGAACACGAGCTGGGGTCAGCTCGCTCGTGTTCGGCTCGATACAGCTCGAATATATATATATATATATATATATATATATATATATATATATATATATATATATATATATATATATATATATATATATATATATATAAACTCTACTATTTAGATTTTAGGCTATCAATTTTGTATGAATTTTAATTATTAGATTAAAATTTTAATTTTTTAATTTTCTTTCAACTTTCCACATAATAGTAGGAATGAAAATCAAACTTGTTGTTCGCAAGCCAGCTCGTGTTCGGTTCGTTAATAAATGAGCCGAACACGAGCCAAATTTTTCAGCTCGATATTTAAACGAGCCAGCTCGTGTTCGGCTCGTTTATTAAACGAGCCGAACACGAGCCGACCCCAGCTCGCTCGTGTTCGGCTCGTTGACACCCCTAATCAGAAGTATAAAATAAAATTTTGATTCTATGCGATGTGTGTATTACAATATATATATATATATATATATATATATATATTGAATGCCTATTAAGATGTACCGGGTGCAGGGAATTATTAAACTCTACTATCTTCTGAGCACGGCCAGCAGATTCACGGTCACGGGACTGGGACGTGAGGGGCCGTTGGGCCCCAAACGGCACCTCGCTTAAACGCCGTTTGCCCGGCGGCCGACTCCGTTACGGTCCCCACCAAAGCAGCTGACGGAAGCCGTAACGGCCTGCTTGATTTCCCCGTCTCGTTGCTATCCTTTATCTTATTTTGCAATGCTAAGTTCATTATTGTATCTATGATGATCATTCACACTCTGGATCCTTATCGGCCTACATACAGTCGAAGATCATTCAGATTTCAATATATTCTCTTTTTTTTTTTTTTTTTATCGGTCAAAAATAATAATTTGTTAAGTTCAACCACCGGTCAAAATTATTTAAAATTAGTTATTATTAGTAGTGTTAATAATCTCTTATAAATTCAATACAAGCCCATTTTTATTCCATATGAGAGTATTGAGATATCACAATTAGTCATATTTATATGATTAGTAAATTTTATTTTATTTTAAAATAAAAAGTGTAATATACATTTCTTTTAGAGTGTTCAAGTAGCATTTTTCTTATCTTATCTATATATTACGTATGTCCTTTTAATTATATTCAGTTCGAAATTTGACCTTTTAAATTTTAAATTTAGAATGTGTTTGGTTAGCCGTAAAATATATTAAACATTATTTTTCATGTGTTTGTTTAGTCGTAAATTTCTTTTAAAAAAACTAATTTTATGAATTTGAGAAAAATAGAATGCTTTTTTTGGTTGATTTACAAAGAAAAACGAAAACTCAAACTGCATTAAAAAAATTTTATTTATTTTTTTTATCGAATCAAACAAATATTTTTTTTTTCTTTCAAAAAGAAAAATATTGATGATTTTTTTTTTCTATAAATCAAACACTAATAAAAATGTAAAAAAAAAAAAAAAAGTTTACTAAATTTTTTTTCATAATTTTATCTATGTAGAAACAAAATATTTTCTCATAAAAAAGACTTTGCTTAGAAAACACAGATTCTATAATTTTTATTTTTCGAATAAAAAAATAAAATAAAGGATAGAAGACTTTTCATAAAATCTGAAAACAACTTTTCTGATAAAATATTTTTTCTTAAATATCAAAGAGACGAAAATTTCTCTCTCTAACGGAGAACAATGTTTTAGACTATTTTTCTGAAAAGCTAAACACCATATATAAGTTTTATACATTTTAATTAGAGAACCTTTACTTCTTCATCAGGTTATATATATATATATATATATATATATATATATATATATATATATATATATATATATATATATATATATCATTTTCCTACTCTTTGATTTCTGTTTTGTTCTACTGTAAAAATCTATCTTAAACAGAGTTACAAAATGACATCATTTGTAAATCATGCATAAAATAGTAAAGAGAATTATAGAGCACTAATCTGCAGTATTTTACTATTCAATTGTTTATAAAGCACAATACTTAACTATCTCGTGGAATTTTAATTATAACAATTTGCGACAATTTTTAACTACATTACAATTAGCATAAAACAACCGTAGAACCATATGGTAATTAACTAAATAACATATATATATATATATATATATATATATATATATATATATATATATATATATATATATATATATATATATATATATATATATATATATATATAAATATGTGTTGAGGGTAAAATTGTGGTCACGTGAAATGCGATGCGATCAAATCAGAAGATGACACGTGGCACAAACTATCGGCTGAAGATATTAACCGATAGAAGAAGGAGCCGACAAAAAGTGCTCACGTCTTAACCAAGACTGACTCCGGTTGGATGTAAATCGTTGTTTGTCTCAATCGAACGACGTTAAGAGACGAATCAGGATCGGGAATCGGTTGCTCGACCTGATAAGGAGCGTATGCAAGAATATAAGAGAAAAGATTCTGAAGAAGGTAGGTACGAGATTTCAGGTGCGGATCATGCAACTAACGCGAGATTGGTAAGCAGCGCCCTACAATAATGAACGTCGAGAATCACGCCACGGCACGACAATCTTAGGGATGAACGTGGACGAAAAAAACTACTATCCGACTTAGAAAAATCAACTCAGAAGAAAATAGTTGAGAAATATGCAATAATTTTTCTTAAATTATAATATACACAACTGTCTACATGGTTCGGACAAATATAAATAAGTGAACCATCGAAAAAAAAAAGGAGGTCCTGCAACCTCGTAAGCCAGTGACCATCTCTGTTATTCAATACCTTCAATGCCTGCATTTACAGCTTTCCTTTACCGCTTTCCTAGATAGATTTTCCTAACAGTATTTACACCTTTCCTTATAGCTTTCCTAGGAGTAGTTCTATTTATAATTCATTTCTTATACCTCTTTTCTCGAGTGATTCAGCCGTGTTGATCAATATCTATTTGTCTCAGTTCGGCTCCTCCATGCCGAATCTTATTGAGAGTTTGATTAAGAAAAATCTGGCCAGCGAATCCTTCCTAGGCCTAATCGTTTGACACGCGGCGCAATCATCTCAGAGAAATAATTCGAAGGCCAATCGCAGACCGGATCAGGCCAACAATCAGCGACACATTTAGGCACCAATAATATGTTAAACCACAAATATATAGAGAAAAATTTTATTTATTTATTTATGTATTTTAATTTACTTTGATCTATATTTACTTAATTCTAGATTTATTAAATAATTAACAATACGATTTAGTCTAATATATTATATATTTTTCTACTAAAAATAAATATATAAAACTTGTTAACAATTAATGATCACCACCCTCGTTTTTCTCGATTATATTTTTTCAAAAAAAATAAAAGTAATGAATATTTTGTTAAATTTAAATACGTTATGTTGCTTCTAGATGATCAAATATGCAATTTCATTAATTATTATTGACATTCAATAGCTAATAAACTTGCTACTGTAATATTAAAATTTTGAAATAACTTTATTTAAAATAATTGAAACTAAAATAATGTTAATAAATTTTTTTATAAAGTTAGGATAGCAAATATAAAACTAAATAAGATATTTATAAAAAAGTAAAAGGTTCTGATAATTTTGTCACATTTAATTTTTTACAAAATAAAAAAAATAAATAAAAGGACACTCGGAATAATAAATAAAGTTAAAATTATATAAGACCTCTATTCTAGAAAGAAAGGTATATATATATATATAAAAAATTGAGCTTCTATATTTTTAAAAATACTAAGTTTATTGATTTTCGTAAGTTTTTAGTCTTTAAATGAAAAACTATACGGTTAGGATGATAGTGGCCACTTCGATTTAGTGGGTGGTTAGTGGAATAACATGATTTAAGAAGTAAAATTAATCAAAAGAATATATCTGAGGGTAAAAAACTTATCAGCACCAATTGCTTGGTATTTTTAAAGATATAGTCGCTAAACTATATATATAGAGAGAAAGAGAGAGAGAGAGAGAGAGAGAGAGGAGAGAGTAGAGCTTATATTTTTTTTAAAAGTACAAGCTCAAATATGCTTATAATTTTTTTACTATTAGATTTGTATTGAGATCCGTATTATTATATTTTCTTTTTCTCTCTATTTAGTTGACTTTACAAAAGCACAAATCTCAATACAAATTCTATGATAAAAAATTCACAAGTATATTTTGCTTTGTGCTTTTAAAAATATATATAAACTCTACTATATATATATATATATATATATAGGAAAATGCTATATGTACACCCCAAATGGGGTGTACATCTTACATCCACCCCATTCCGGGGTGGGGTGAATTCCACTCATCACATCGATATGACGAGTGAAGAAATACCCACCCGAGGATGGGGTGGGTTTAGGGTGTACACCCCATTTGGGGTGTACACCTAGCATTGCTCATATATATATATATATATATATATATATATATATATATATATATATATATATATATATATATATATATATATATATATATATATATATATATATATATATATATATATAGGCTGGAATACTATTAAAAGATGTGTGGTTTAGATGATAATTGGTCACTTGAGTTTAATGGGTGGTTGGGAAAATAGTAAAATCTAACGGGTGAAAATGATTTAAAAGGTTGATCTAAGGGTAGAAAATTTGATAGCACCAATTATTTGGTCCTATCGATAGTATAGTAACCAGATTATATATATATATATATATATATATATATATATATATATATATATATATATATATATATATATATAATTGAGTTGGAATGCTATAAGTGGCAAGCCGGTTCGGTTGTCACATATTTATTTTTTATGCTGGATCTTTCAAATTGACGATCGACACCGTTGAATATGATCTAGACCACTAGAAATATCTAGAAATTAAATTTCAATTCTTTTTTACATCATTGACCTTATGATCAAAAGATTATAAAATTTATAATTTTAATGGTAGATATAAGCCTTTTGCTCATTTAACGGTATAAAGAGATCTTAATTAATTGAATTTTTGTTAGAAAATTTTTTAAACTATTTAAAACAAGATCTATACTCATAATCTTGATTATAAGTGTGATGATTTTGCAGGGTGATCAGTGGCTTCCGGAGGCCTATGTTGTGTGATGGTTTTAGTTGTGCGCGAATCAGACCGCAGATTTGGACCCAGCGCGAAAATCGGATCAAGTTTGTCTTTTCGGGGGCCTTCGTCAAATTTTAGGAATGGAATTTGGCAAAACAGACATCAGATTTGGATTCAGCATGCGAAAACGATGAAAATCGACTATTTATTTGTATTTTTCGGACTCAGGACACTGTTTTACTGCAGCACGGGCAGGTACTGTAGCTCGGACAGCGCTAGAGTGCGGCGGCGTGGCTGCGGGCAGGCGCGAGCACGGCTGCGAGCAGGCGTGGGCGTGGGCAGGCCGGTCCACGGCCCAGGCGCGTGCACCGGGACTAGGGAATTTTCGCACTGCCACGACCCGTGCTTTGTGAATCGCGATGGCGGGGAGGCGCCACATGGCAGCGTGTGATTGGCCGACACTTTCCGGAAGACCCGGCGCGTAGACCGGCGGGTAGACTGCCACCCGCCACGTGTCACGCTGCGATTGGCCGGTCCAAGTCATCGCACGTGCGCGGGTGAGCTGAGCTGGATGAGGCGGACACATGGCGCGATCATAGCGATTCGGGCGCTGCGCGTGGACGGCCCGGATGCGCGCCACATATTTTCGGGCGTGCACAGTAACTTCCGGGCGCCCGGAATATGCCTTTGACCCGAATCTTGGTTTTCCATGGATTTCAGCTATAAATAGGGCAATGCTGGCTTCATTTGGGGACTTTATGAGATCCGTTTTGGGAGCTGTTTTTGACAATGAGTTTCTTCTGTGAGTCTTCTACACTTCTTGAGGTTTTGGAAATTTTTTGAAGATCGTTTGATATTTTCCCTACCCCGATCTCGCGAGTCGTGATGTTTCTTCGACATTGGTCTTTTCCGTTGACTATTCGTCCGCAGGCTCCCCTGAGCTGAGTTATGGGAGTTTTTCGCCAATTTTTGCGTCGGTGTTTCCATGACAGGTAGGCCTTCGATTTTGGTAATTATTGCTCTACTCCGTTTCGAGTTTTTATGGGAGTTCTCATAGCATCTTTAGACCCTATTTTTCTACGACACTTTTCTGGACAGAGCTAAGGTAATCTTGCAATTTCTTGGCCTACAGGTGGCGGAATTTGGTGTTTAAGGACTCGATTCCTATCTACACTTCGCGAGAATCGCAACTGTATTTTTCTTGGAATTTTTGGAGGGCGTCTTGCAGGAGGTAATTTTCTGTCTTGTGGACAGATGTGCGGTAAGGTTACTATTTTGAATGATTTGAGCTTACCGCGATTTTTGGCTTATATCTTAGTGACCGAGTGGAGTTTTCCGTCGATTTTTGGTGCGTTGGAATCGTGGGAACCTGAGGATCACGCCCGTTAAATTTTAGCTCTTTTGGACTTAGGATTAATGTGCACATCCAGGAGGGTTGGAATTGTAGTGGCCACTGGTTCTAAATTATTTTTGGATCTTTTAATCTTGGGTTCTTTTGATTTTGGGCGCCGCTTTTCGCTTCGGGGGTCCGGAGGGTGAACTAATATTTTTTTATTTTTCGGGCAGACCGTCGGGGCTCGCGAGTATTTTTAGACAATAAAGCTCGCGAAACGGAGAACGGCGGTGCGATCGGTTTTGGATTCCGACTCCGGAATCTCCCAGAATAAATTCGGGAAGGTTGCTTGCAGTTTAGACGACTTGCACGGTTATCGAGGCAGACCGGACCTTGGTTCGTGACCGATCAATCTAGTCTTTCTGTGTGGTTTAGGCTATTTTTCCACTGTCCTTGTTCTGACCGCCTGGTTTAACATGTGGTTTGGGGTTAGGGTTCCACTTTTCCCACTTCTTTCACCCTAGGCGTGCGTATCCCGAGCGCGGATGAGGAACCGTTTTCCCACCCCAATGCTACCTCCTTCCCATCGATCGGCGTGAAGATCCCAGTGGCGCGACCGAGGAGAGGGAGGGACGACCGTACACTTTTCGAAACCGGGCACGCAAGAAACGGGGACGATCCTTTTCCCCCTTTGTTCAACCCTAAGCGACGAAACCGAGGTGAGCATGGTTTTAGATCGTTCTTGTTTTCTTGTTTCCTCGTTTTCTTGTTTTTAGCAAGCGGGGGGGGGGGGGGGGGGGGGGGGGGAGGAAGGATGAAGGCTTCGCCGATTTCAGGCGTGCGTGCGGACCCTCGCATGCGGGCGGCACCGGGTACGGGTGGCACACCCGCACGGCCTGCGCAGGGGCTGGGCATGCGCACCCACGCATGCGGGCGGCACCGCATGCGGGTGGCGCACCCGCACGGCTTGCGCAGGGGCTGGGCATGCGCACCCGCGCATGCGGGCAGCACCCGCATGCGGGTGGCGCGGCCGCGCGGCCTGCGCAGGGCTGGGCGCGCGTGCACCCGCGCATGCGGGCAGTGCCCGCATGCGGGTGGCGCGGCCGCGCGGCCTGCGCAGGGCTGGGCGCGCTCGCACCCGCACATGCGGGCAGCACCCGCATGCGGGTGGCGCGCCCGCGCATGCGGGCGGCTCCCCGTACGGCCGCACGGGGCCGAGCGTCGCGCGAGGGAGGGCCGCGTGAGCCGTGGGTCGTCTGTGTTGTATTCTTTGTTATTTACGATTGGTGGGTACTGATCTTCTACCCGGGGTTTCCTTTTATAGCTTCAGGGAGCGTGCCGGGACGCGGGGGGGTCGGGCATTGATCCTTACACGCAAAGGTGGGTTTTTCTTTGAGACTTAGCATAGAATCAATGTTGTTGGAAGGTTATTAATTTCATGTTATCAGTACTAATGCTAACGGTCTCTAGTGTTTGCGATATTACCCTGTATATTGGTTATTATGCTCGTAGTTGCGACACGCGCACCCGCGGTCTGGCCACCGCAAAGGGTGCTCTTTTCCGGGAAAGCGGTCTCCGACCCGGGTAAACCCACGAGGTGAAGCAGTGGGGGCCCCCGTAGGTGAGGGGTTTGAGGCTTCAAAACGGGAGGGAACGGTGTGATCTGTCGGGATAGGTGCCCGACGAGGTCAGGTGCCCCAAGGTGTGAGCGGTGCGATCTATCGGGGTAGGTGCCCGACGAGGTCAGGTGTGTAGGTGTTACAGGTGTGTAGGTGCTACAGGTGTTACGGGTATTACAGGTATTGCAGGTGTTCGCGTGTTACTTTTCAAATGAGCAGAGTGGTTGCTCCGGATAGTCTTACTGTTGGGTTTGGTTTTCTTCTTGCCCATTATTATTATCATGTGTCACTGACTACCCACTCCGTGGCAGGTTCTTCTAGGGGTGAGCGGTAGACGACGGTGAGGCCGAGGCAGGAGTAGTCGGGCAGTGAGGAGCCCTAGTCTGTATCTCCGTTACCTTTCCCTGCATTTCATTTGTTACTGTAGGTTACTGTGTGGTTCTCGATACCCTTGTGGGGTCGGTGTGGATGTTGATTACTGGTGTTCTGGATATGAATTTATGGTTCTTTTATTATCGCCGTTCGGCCGTTTTCCAAAGCAAAATAACTAGAAAAGAAAAGAAAAGAACTTCGAAAACTATCTTTCAAAAATCTGGGGTCGTGTGGACCCGTTTTCCAAACCATGTGGATTTATGGGATTTCTAAACTGTTTTCAAAACCTCGGGTCGTGTGGACCTGTTTTCCAAACCCTGTGGATTTATGGCATCTTTCCAAACTGTTTTCAAAACCTTGGGTCGTGTGGACCTGTTTTCAAAACTGTTAGTTTATCCTTTCAACTTGACTGGCGACGGGCATTGTATTCAGTCTGCATTGTTGTTTAAATATCGAACTGTTGTGATTAATTGAATGCTTGTGTTAAGATGTTGTAATAGCCGCGACGCCGTGCATATACAGAGGAGACTCTGTCCGATTTTCGAGTAAATCTGTATATGCGGCGGGTCTGGGCACGTGCCGGGGAGGACCGAATTTCAAAAAAATAATTTAGCAACTCTTTCTTTTCCGCTGAGCGAGACCCCCGGGCGTGACAGATTAAGATGGTATCAGAGAGGTTTTCTTTTAATCACAACAGTGAAGGTCCAACATCCACGGCAATACCACACGTAGCTTCGAATAAATGAAATGTGTAGGACATAGGGGTGTAGGACGTGAGTGATCGGGGGGGGGGGGGGAAAGTGTAGTTTCTTTCTCTCTCGATGTAGGGCTGTTGTTCTAGCAGAGACTAGGACTAATGTTTTGGTTGCATGTGTGTACAGACAATGGTCCGAACTAGAGCGTCGGCCGGGGACGAGGGGGCAGATGCGACGGCATCGACGGCCGAGGAAAACCAACTCCTGCGGCAGCAACTGCGAGAGATGGCGGGGCAGCTGGCGACCCTCACAGATCATGTGCATCAGTTGACGCAACGGCTCCCAGCCGCGACGGTGACGGTCGCTCCGGCCCCTCCACAGGGGCCAATCGCGCCAGGATCAGTGCCGCAAGTGACGGGGACCGGGGCAGGAATGGCCCCTCCACCGGTAGCGGCGGCCGGGACAGCATCAGCCCAGACTTCGACGCCGGTAGCAGCACCCCCAACAGCGTCCATGGGGCCGGCTCCGGGGGCCCTCGGCGGGGGTACCTCGGGGAAGACCATGGTGGCGCCCGTTCCTACTATGGCCGCCGCCGCTGCGGGAGAGGGGACATTTTCACTGACGGAGCGGGAACGGGTACGATCCAACTTGGCGGATTTCAAGAAGTACGATCCACCCATTTTTGAGGGAGAAACGACCGACCCTTGGGTCGTCGAGGACTGGGTGGGATCGATGGAAAAACTATTTGAAGACTTGCTCATGGAGGACTGTGAGCGGGTTCCCCTAGCGGTCCACTGTCTGGGGGGAAACGCCCGCTTATGGTGGAAGACGGTGCGCCCCGACCCCACCAAGAGCACCGTGCTTCCATCATGGACGACGTTCAAGCAGGAGCTGTTTGGGGCTTTCTTCACCAACAGCGTCAAAAAGAAACTGGAGGACGACTTGAACCATATCCAGCAGGGGAGCAAGACAGTCATGGAATATCAGCGTGAATTCGTGCGTTTGGCAAATTGCGTCCCTTTCGTCATAAGGGACGAAGCCCACAAGGCGCAACTCTTTGTGGATGGATTGCGAAGTGATATCTTCCAAGTGGTACAGGCAGCCGACTTGCACACGTTCCAGAAAGTGGTCGACCGGGCCACTGTGGTCGAGCGCGGGTTCGCAGTTACACGCGCCAAGAGGGAGGCCCCGGCGCACCACGAGGATAAGAAGCGACAACAACAGTACTACGGGGGGGGGGGGGGGGGGGGGGGGGGGGGGGGGGGGTTCTTCCAGTGGAAGTCGACCCCCCAAGCGGTGGAGACCACAGTCAGGATCCCGGAGCGCACCTGCAGGAGGACCGAGGCCGGGGGATAGGCCTTGTGTAATCTGCGGGGGGGCACACCAGGTGCTCGGCTGCCTTCAAAGAGTCGATCATGTTACGGAATTTGAGCTGGCGTAGTTTCGTGAAAGGTTCAAGTCTTGAAGATTGAAGGTGAAGAAAGTTGGATCATTTAACTCAATCTCAAGAAAGAAGAATTCAAAAGGATCAGGTATGTTTAACTAAAGATTTTTGGTGATCCGAATACTTCTTGCAGTGTAGAAACACCTGGAAGAACTTTTAATTGCATAAAAATCAAAAACTGGTGTTCGGACATGTTCAGGATCCGGATCAGAGCCAGCGATCCGGATCCCGAAGGTTGTTGTTTCATACATTACTTCAATCCGGATCGCAGCATCTCACGATTCGGATCCCGAACGTTGAGTTTTCTGAATTGTATGAACGATCCGGATCAGGCAATTCCGATCCGGATCCCGAACGATTATTTTTCTGGAAACCGTCTTTCTTGCTACTGCAATCCGGATCGCCCAAATCCGATCCGGATCGCCGTCCGTTAAAATTCCAGAAATGTTAGGTTTTTGATTCTTATCTCCTTCCAAATGTTTCTAACCTATAAATAGACCCTATGACTCTTTTTCTAGGGTTAAGCGAACAAGCAAAGAAGCCGATAAAAAGGAAAATAGCCGTCATAATCAAATATCATTTTATACGGCCCTAGATCCACATATAGAGAAGAAAGGAAATCATTAGATAATACTCTATGTTTCTTCATCTATATTGATTAGTTTGATTCTTGGTTTTCATACTCACATCTTGAGTTGAATCAAACTAATGAATACTTAGATGGTATTTCTGATCTATCTTTGATCTAAGTATTCGGCGGATCATCACCACCCAAAAAACAACGATTTACCCCAAAATCGGCGCGTGGATTCGCGTTTGTCCTTGTGGATTCAAGGTTCAACCGCTCTCGTGGATTCGGAGCGAGGCACGTTCGTGGATTCGAAGGGTGCTACTGGGTGAAGACCGTGGATTCGGTCGGACGTCGTGGATTCGACGTTGGACGCCGTGGATTCGGCGTTGGGCGCAGATCGTGGATTCGAGAAGCGTCGTGGAGCGAGCGGAGAAGATCCTCTAGGAGCGTATGGAAAAGGTTGAGTCGTAAGTGTGTACGGTAAATCACCTTGTACGTGTTTTAATTCTAGTGGATTTCGCCGTGTTATCGGTCCCGTGATTTTTTACTCCGGTGATGGAGTTTTCCACGTAAAAATCTTGCGTGTTATTTTTATTTCCGCATTGGGTTTTTTATCGCAACAATTTTTTGAGTGTTTATACGTTTACACCTATTCACCCCCCTCTAGGTGTTTCTTCCCCTATTTAGATCTATATTACATATAACCCAACAAGTGGTATCAGAGCGGGAATAGGGTTGTAAACAATGGTTGAAGGTGGAAACATCAATCGACCCCCTTTCTTTGATGGAACAAATTATGCGTACTGGAAAGTACGGATAAAAGTCTTTTTAATTTCCATCGACGAAAGGGTGTGGCAATCAATTGAATTAGGATGGTCTAATCCAACTGAAATTATCTCAGATGTTCGCACCTTAAAACCTAGGTCGAAATGGACCAAGGAAGAGTTGGATTCATCTTCTTACAATGGCAAGGGAATTAATGCTATTTTTAATGCCTTATCTCAAACTGAATTCTCTCGCGTCTCGGCATGTGAGACTGCGAAAGAAATCTGGGATGTTCTTCAGGTTACACATGAGGGAACTAACCTCGTGAAGATTCAGAAACTGCAAATGCTTACGAGCAAGTTTGACTCTATCTTGATGGCAGAAAATGAATCTTTCACGGACTACTATACACGATTGCAAGACATCGTAAACTCATGTGCTAACCTGGGAGAGAAGATTCTAGAATTTAAGGTTGTAAGAAAGATCTTAAGAACTCTTCCTGAACGATTTCGCCCAAAGGTTATAGCCATTGAAACTATTAAACACCCGGACGAAATGCATGTAGAAGAATTAGTTGGTTCATTACAAACATATGAAATGACATTTACTACTAACAATTCTTCTGGAAAAGCATCCTCTTCTAAGTCTTCAGGTTATGCGTTGAAAACAACTAAGGAAGAAGACGCGGATACATCATCCTCAGACGATGACGAGAATCTTTCTATGGAGGAATTTGAGAAGCAGCTCGCTCTCTTGACAAGGAAGTTTCGCCGCAACTTTCGAAGAGGTAATTCAAGTAAATCTCCATCCTTCGGAAAGTCGAACAAAGGCAAGGGTACTTCAAGTTACAAGTCAAGAAAGCAAGAGAACTTCTTAAGGGATAAGAAAAGTTCAGAGGGACAACTACAATGCTTCAAATGTCGAGGCTACGGCCACATTGCAACGGAGTGTCCCAACAAGTATCCGGCAAAGAAGAAGGCGATGCAAGTCGTCACTTGGGATGACAACTCAACGTCAAATGAGTCGTCTTCAAGTGATGAAGAAAAGAGCACCACGGCATTCCACGCGTCCATTTCTTCACCCTTCATGTGCTTTATGGCAAGTACGTCCGAGTCATTGTCCAACTCCACTGTTGAAAAGATTGCAACGGACAACGAATCGGATGATTCGGAAGGTGAAGATTTTGCTCTAGCCTACCACAGACTTTTGAGGGATTCAAAGAAAGTGGCTAAGCAAAACAAGAGTTTGAGAGGGAGATTGCATGATCTCGAAGAAGAAGCAAAAAGGGCAACTTCTCTCTCAAACGCTCTTGAAGTGGAAAGGGAAAATCTGATAAAAGCAAATGTTTCCCTTCAAGAGTCCAATGAGCTTTTTGAGAAGGAACATACAAATCTGGTGGATAAAGCGGATCACTTCTCAAAGCTCTACAACGAGGCTCGACAGGATAACCTGGAAATGACAAAGACCATTCTCCAACTCAAGGATGACTTGCAGCGATTCTCTTCAGGAAGGAGTAAGTTGGATAGGCTTCTTGGTCTTGGTCAAACAAATCGGTTCGGCCTCGGGTACACTCAAACTGGAAACAGTCCAAGTTCGAGTGGGACAGTTTTTGTGCCTCAGTCGGTATCTCCTCCTCCGACACCGGAATTCAAGACAAACAACGACAACAACCTACTTCATCCTCTTTGGGATCGTCAAGATCTAAGGTATGTTTTCGTTGTGGTGTTTCAGGGCACATAAGAAGATATTGCAAGACGGGAGTCAAACGCTCACCTCAAACACCTCTTGCAATGACTACCACAAAGGTGATTCCTCGGAAATCAATTGCAAATCAATTGAAGGAAAAGAACATTGGTAGTTTACCGCGCAAGACGACTTCATCAAGGAGCAGCAATCGTTTTAACAAGACGCGTTCACCTAGGCATATAACTTCACGACCATTACCGACGCACTCCAAAAAGGTTTGGGTGCGCAAAGGTGAAATCTTTCCTTGTCTTGTTACCAATGTTTCCTTGCATGCATATGATAGTTCGTCTTGGTATCTGGATAGCGGGTGTTCCCGTCACATGACCGGTGACAAAAATAGTTTTCAAAATCTTAAGAAAATCTCCGGAGGACTCGTTGTTTTCGGAGACGGTCGATCTTCCAAAATTGTTGGAAAAGGAACAGTAGCTATTCCAGATGGCCCGGTTCTAAATAATGTGTTATTTGTTGATGGTCTTAAGACTAACCTCATAAGCATAAGTCAACTTTGCGACAATGGTTTTTCAGTTAACTTTTCATCTGTTGAATGTGTTGTAACTGATAAGGACCATGTCTTCTTTTTAAAAGGGGTTAGATCTGAAAACAATTGCTATGTTGTTCCTAATAAAATTTCAGAAAAATGTAATCTAGTTTCTTTGATTAATGAAACAATTTGGCATGAAAGGCTAGGTCACATAAATTTTAAGGAACTTGCTAGAATTTCAAACAAGGACGTGGTCAAGGGGGTTTCAAAACTTTTATTTAAACAAAACATTGTGTGTGGTGGTTGCCAAAGGGGAAACAGTCCAGGACTGCACACAAGAACTTGAACCACGTTGGTACAAAACGGCCTTTGGAACTTTTTACACATGGATTTAATGGGGCCAACTCGTCAACCATCTTTGGGAGGTAAATGGTATATTTTCTTGATGATTGATGATTTCTCTCGATATTCTTGGGTAGCATTTTTAAAAGAGAAAGCTGATACTTTTGATTCTTTTCACGAGATTTGCCTTCGTATTATGATTGAAAGAATGAAAAGATCATTCGTGTTAGAAGTGATAGAGGTGGAGAATTCGTTTAACTCTAAATTCATTGACTTTTGCACCTTCAAACGGTATTAAGCATGAATTCTCTGCACCCTATACACCTCAACAGAATGGTGTTGTCGAGCGCAAAAACAGGGTTGTTCAAGAGATGGCACGTGTTATGCTTCACAGCCGGAATTTACCGCTACATTTTTGGGCTTGAAGCTGTGAACACTGCAATCTATGTTATTAATCGAGTTTATTTGCGCCCGGGAACGTTAAATACACCATATGAACTATGGTGCGGTAGAAAACCCAACATCAAATATTTTCGCATCTTCGGGAGTCGGTGTTACATTTTACGTGACCGTGAAAATCTTGGAAAGTTTGACTCTCGAAGTGACGAAGAGATATTCTTAGGTATTCTACAAATAGTAGAGCATATCGAGTATTTAACTTGGAATCTAAGACGATCGTAGAATCTATAAATGTTAAAGTAGATGAAGCTTTTCACTTTGAATCTGGAAAATCTACCCTCGATATCTCTCTAGATGATGATTCACCCTGCCATTGCATCTTTCTCATAATAATACTTCCAATATTAATGATGCATCTAATGGTTCTTCAAGTTATCTGATGTGCAGGAATCATCTCATCTCCTCCGAGTACTCCGTTTTCAACAAACGGTACGAATCTCCAAGGATCATCCGGAATCGAATATTATTGGAGATCCACAAGAAGGAGTTAGAACTCGGAGGCAGTTGGTTTGTGGATTCGCTTGCTACGTATCTTTAATCGAACCCAAAGAACATAGATGAAGATCTTCAGGATGACTACTGGATTAAAGCAATGCAGGAAGAGCTCCATCAATTTGAGCGAAACAAAGTCTGGGAATTAACGAAGCCTCCAAAGCAACATAATGTGATAGGTACCAAATGGATTTTCAAGAACAAGAAAATAAGGATGGTACTATCATCAGGAACAAGGCATGATTAGTTGCTCAAGGCTACTCTCAAGTAGAAGGTTTATAGACTTTGATGAAACATTCGCCCCTGTAGCTAGGACTCGAGTCCATTCGTATACTATTTGCTATTGCTTGTCATTTTAAAATCAAATTATTTCAAATGGACGTTAAGAGCGCGTTTCTAAATGGGTTTTTAAATGAGGAAGTTTATGTGGCTCAACCGAAAGGTTTTGTAGACCATAAACAACCTAACCATGTTTTTCGTTTGAAAAAGGCTCTTACGGTTCTGAAACAAGCACCGCGAGCATGGTACGAAAGGTTGACAAAGCACCTTTTGGAGAAGGGCTATACTCGAGGGGGAGCTGACAGGACTCTCTTTGTGAAGCATTATCAAAGCAATTTCATTATAGCACAAATCTATGTCGATGACATTTGTATTTGGCGCAACAAGAGATAATGATGCTTCTAAATTCGCGGAGACCATGGAAAGCGAATTTGAGATGTCCATGATGGGCGAATTGACTTATTTCCTTGGATTGCAAATAACAAAATGATGAAGGTATTCACTTGAGTCAATCCAAGTATGCAATGGAGTTGGTTAAAAAGTTTGACTTAGAAAATTCGAAGGATTTTCCGACTCCAATGGGAACTAGCCACAAGGGACTTGGAAGTGAATCACATAGTGAGAATGTAGACGAGAAACTATATAGAAGTATGATGGAAGTCTACTTTACCTCACGGCTAGTCGCCCGGATATATCCTTTAGTGTTGGGATTTGCGCGAGATACAATCAGCACCAAAGGAGGTTCACCTGAAAGCGGTGAAATGATCATCCGGTACATCAAAGGATCAATATTAATTTCGGAATTTGGTATCTATGGGAACTAGTTTGGATATTGTGGATACTCAGATGCCGATTGGGCCGGATCAGTGGATGATCGGAAAAGCACGAGTGGTGCATGCTTCTATCTGTGCCCATTGCTTGTGCATGGCACAGTAAAAAGCAGGAATTGCATAGCACTCTCGACTGCCGAAGCGGAATACATTTTCAGCGGGAGTTGTTCAACCCAACTCATTTGGATGAAAGTGTTTGTTGAGCTGACTTCCGGATTTCAGAATCTTCGGTAACAATTCCTTTGTGACAACACAAGTGCAATTAACATTTCTAAAAACCCTGTGTTGCACTCTAGAACAAAACATATTGAACTTAGATATCATTTTCTTAGAGAGCTAGTTGAATCAAATACTCTTCAACTTTCATATATTTCAACTGAGGATCAATTAGCTGACATTTTAACAAAACCTTTGGATCAAAAACGTTTTATTCATTTGCGAAAAGCAATTGGAATGCTTTCCTTGAAATAAACCTCTTTTTGAAACCTTTGCTTAGGATAGGTTTTGTTTTTGTTTTTGTTTTGGTTCATTATCTATGTTTGTACATAGGACATTAATTGAGCATAGATCATAATAGACTTTAATTGCATCCTTTTCGCACATTTAGAAATTTATTATGCTTTGCCATCATAATATTCACGTGCAATGATCATTTATGTTAATTAAATCAATCTTCTAAGTGATCAAAGTCAATTTCTCTCTCAATGATCTCTTGGTATAGTCATTATCTTATTTGACTGTTTAGTCGGAGTATGGGAAAATCGAGATCAATTGAGGGGGAGTCAAAGAAATGTAAAATGCTAAAAAAGATGTGGAAAGAGTTACATCCCAATGAGGAGTGTGAAAAACTACCACCACATGGAGGAAAGAGCTACCACTCGGTCGTCCGAGTAGTGTTGTGTGCAGCTACCACATGTATACCAAGCATGGTTGTTCAATTTTTTTGATAAGTAAAATGCATGTTGAAATACTTGACTCCGTCAAATTTCAAGGTTGGTATAAGGTGGGTTTTTAAGAAAGATGCTCAAAGAGCCACTCTCTTCAACAGATTGTCTAGATAAATTATCTACTATTTGGGATTTCAAACATCTATTGATCTTTGTATTTCATTTTCTTTACTGAATTGATGATTTGATAAAGGCATTACTCATAAGATCAAGTTAGATGTAATGAAGGTGTTCAACTTTAAGGGATTTAATTTTTGTAAATTCTCGTTTCATTTTTGGATATTATTGATAGATTTGGCATAATCTAATTCTTGTTGTATGAAACGATGATTTTGTTTAAAGTTGATACAAATTGTGCTTACAATCTTTTTCTGGATTTTATGAATTTTTCTGAAATTTTTCTGAAGAAAAAGTTGGAGCCGATCCGGATCGGGCAAGATGATCCGGATCCCGAACGCAGGCTTCTTCCTGCGTGGCTGCCGATCCGGATCGAAAATCTCGATCGGATCCGGGGCCGGCTAGGGTTTTATAAGAACAAGAGGGTTTTGATTTCTTTTACCTTAATCTTTTGTTCTCAAGTTTCTAGAGCCTCTCTCTCTAGAACTATTCACCTTGGAGCTTTCAAACTCAAGTTCTTCAATTACAAGTAAGTTTTATTGATCAAAATCCGTTTTTCACAGTTTTCTCTATTTTCTTCAAAACGTGATGAGATTTTTCTATCTTTTTGTTTGTGGATGGTTTTTGATCAAATTCTTTTGAAATAAGAACTCTGGGTAGATTAGTTTTGATTATATGCTAGGTATTCTCCTGATTAACGGATTTTTAGGCTTCGATTTCTAAAAATTTCGGTTTTAGGGCATATAATAAGGATTTTCGAAAATCATGCAATTGATCTATTTTTAAAAGTCCTTTTGCAAAACTAATTTGATTCTTAGTCTCTTACATGATTATGATTGTTTGGGTACAATTTTTCCAATCTTTGAAAATTAACAATTTTTCATGTGTTCTTGAGTTGGTCTTCACAGGATACATTTTTCACTAGCAATCAAAATGGTGATCACTTGGATTATTTTCTACTTGCTGCATGGTTCATGTAAGGACACTGTCAAGCCCAAGAGGGCTAAGAAAGGCTAGAAAGCGAAGAAAGCTAAAGGATGATTCCGATACCGAATCTGAAACGGAATCAATTGACTGGGATGAACTCAAGTTGAAGCAACGACTGGTTCTACTGCTTCAAAGGGAAAGACCGTTGCAGAGACATCAAAGGAAAAGGCTCCGCCTACTGCTGCGAAAAAGGCAAAGCTCCAATGGAAGAAAATTCTGGAAGACAAGAAGAAAAAGTGTTGCTCGCAAAAGAGGAAGTGCTCGAGGAATCTCCATTGAGCAACCGTGATAGCAAAGACCTCCACAAGACTTTGTCAGCTCGGCTAGAATAAAGGAATTTTGAAAACAGGAATGCATTGGAGAAAGGCATGTGATGTGTAAAAGCCTTAAAGGAGCGTTCTCAGAATTTGGGACTTGTTTGACCAGGTAGGTCTTGGCTTCCATTTGCGATTCAAGGAGACACTGGGGATGTCTTTCACTCAGTGAGGGAATGTTTTATCCGAATGCTGCTATCTAGTTGATCAGGAGAGCGGAACGCCGGAGAATTTCAAAACATTGGTCAAGAATGTTAAATCAAAGTGAGCCCCCAACTGTTGGAGAGGTATTAGGATGGACGCCCGAGCCGATGGCACTCATTACCTGAAGAATCAAGTCTTCAACACCTACTCCTGGAGAGTTGGTAGTTGATGGAATCTGTTGTTCCAGAACTCGGTCGATCAGGAAACTCTTTTCTCGAAAGAACTACGACCAGAGTACCGCGTCTTAAACTTAATTTTGTTATAATGCATTCCAAACATGAACAAAGGTTCTTCGGTGGGATAGAAGGATATTCCTTATCTATTGGAACACCCAGCAGCAAGGGAGCTAACTAAACATGCCCTATGTCATTCTGGGACAAGATGGCGCGATATATGTGGAGCAGCTCATCCTTCAGAGAGACTACCTTATCCAATGATCATCATGCGCATTCTTCGCAAATTTAAAGCTGACACAAATGCAAGTTCCTATATGCACAGTCTAGGAACGATCAATGAACAACAATTGTAAAGTCTCTCTCGACGAGCAGAGACCAATGAAACCTTTCCTCACCCCCCGGCAACGAGACGCACAACAAACAACAAGCGACAACCTCCTGCCACGGCAGCACACTCCTCCAGTCAACCAGGCACATCCGGCACAACAAGCACCTCAATCAACTTCTGATGATGATGCATCTGTTACCTCAATCTATAAAGAACAGCAAAGGCTCTCCCAACGAGCAAGAACGTATATCAAATGAACTAATTGAGGGTAAAGGAAGAAATAAAGAGGTAAATAAGAATCAATCATCAATGAACAAGCGATTAAAGAAAATCTTCCAAATTCTCGGCCGTATCAGTTCCGTGCATGAATAATCCATATCCTCCAATTCTGTTTTATTATGCATATGTTAATCCTTCTTTTGTGCAGGTGTTTTTAAGTTTTAATTTTAGTTTTTAGTTCTCAAACTTGAACTGTTAACCATTCTCTCCATTTTCTGTAATTTTGGCTTTGTTTGTGACAAAAAAGGGGGGGAGAGTTAGAGAGAACGTGAACAATGATGATGTGAATGTGTGAACAATCAAGGTAAGTATCACTTCAACTTTGACTTTGGTTGAAGGGTAAGGTATCACAACTTTGGTTTTATCTGTGATTTTGTGCATGTTCCTATCTAACTATTCGATAAACTATTTGGAAATGTATTATACTAACTGTTAGGGTTCCAATTTTCCAAATTCTTTTCACCCTAGGCCGTTGCTTATTCCCGAGCGAGGAATGAGGGGAACCGGTTTTCCCACCCCAACGCTACCTCCTTCCATCGATCGGAGTCCGAAGAATCCCAGGGCGCGACCGAGGAGAGGGAGTCAGGGACGACCGTACACTTTTGAAACCGGGCGGCACGCAAGAACGGGGACGTCCTTTTCCCCCTTGTCAACCCTAAGCGACGAAACGGAGGTGATGCATTGGTTTAGATCGTCTTGTTTTCTTGTTTCCT
>CM055063.1:44266843-44283744 GCA_029204045.2 Tillandsia leiboldiana | reverse complement strand
CCAAGTGCAATTAACATTTCTAAAAACCCTGTGTTGCACTCTAGAACAAAACATATTGAACTTAGATATCATTTTCTTAGAGAGCTAGTTGAATCAAATACTCTTCAACTTTCATATATTTCAACTGAGGATCAATTAGCTGACATTTTAACAAAACCTTTGGATCAAAAACGTTTTATTCATTTGCGAAAAGCAATTGGAATGCTTTCCTTGAAATAAACCTCTTTTTGAAACCTTTGCTTAGGATAGGTTTTGTTTTTGTTTTGTTTTGTTCATTATCTATGTTTGTACATAGGACATTAATTGAGCATAGATCATAATAGACTTTAATTGCATCTTTTCGCACATTTAGAAATTTATTATGCTTTTGCCATCATAATATTTCACTGTTGCAATGATCATTTATGTTAATTAAATCATCTTCTAAGTGATCAAAGTCAATTTCTCTCTCAATGATCTCTTGGTATAGTCATTATCTTATTTGACTGCTTAGTCGAGTATGAAATCGAGATCAATTGAGGGGGAGTCTTAGAAAAGGTAAAATGCTCAAAAGATGTGGAAAGAGTTACATCCCAATGAGGAGTGTGAAAACTACCACCACATGGAGGAAAGAGCTACCACCTCGGTCGTCCGAGTATTGTGTGCAGCTACCACATGTATACCAAGCATGGTTGTTCAATTTTTGATTAAGTAAAATGCATGTTGAAATACTTGACTTCGTCAAATTTCAAGGTTGGTATAAGGTGGGATTTTAAAGAAAGATGCTCAAAGAGCCACTCTCTTCAACAGATTGTCTAGATAAATTATCTACCATATTTGGGATTTCAAACATCTATTGATCTTTGTATTTCATTTTCTTTACCGAACTGATGATTTGATAAAGGCATTACTCATAAGATCAAGTTAGATGTAATTGAAGGTGTTCAACTTTAAGGGATTTAATTTTTGTAAATTCTCGTTTCATTTTTGGATATTATTGATAGATTTGGCATAATCTAATTCTTGTTGTATGAAACGATGATTTTTGTTTAAAGTTGATACAAAATTGTGCTTACAAACTTTTTCTGGATCTTATGAATTTTTTCTAAATTTTTCTGAAGAAAAAGTTGGAGCCGATCCGGATCGGGCAAGCTGATCCGGATCCCGAACGCAGGCTTCTTCCTGCGGCTGGCCGATCCGGATCGAAATCTCGATCCGATCCGGATCACGGCTAGGGTTTTAATAAGAACAAGAGGGTTTTGATTTCTTTTACCTTAATCTTTTGTTCTCAAGTCTCTAGAGCCTCTCTCTCTAGAACTATTGCACCTTGGAGCTTTCCAAACTCGAGTTTTTCGAATACAAGTAAGTTTTATTGATCAAAATCCCGTTTTTCACAGTTTTTCTCTATTTTCTTCAAAACGTGATGAGATTTTTCTATCTTTTTCGTTTTTGAATGGTTTTTGGTCAAATTTCTTTTGAAATAAGAACTCTGGGTAGATTAGTTTTGATTATATGCTAGGTATTCTCCTGATTAACGGATTTTTAGGCTTCGATTTCTAAAAATTTTGGTTTTAGGGCATATAATAAGGATTTTCGAAAATCATGCAATTGATCTATTTTTAAAAGTCCTTTTGCAAAACTAATTTGATTCTTAGTCTCTCTACATGATTATGATTGTTTGGGTACAATTTTTCAAATCTTTGAAAATTAACAATTTATCATGTGTTCTTGAGTTGGTCTTCACAGGATACATTTTTCACTAGCAATCAAAATGGTGATCACTTGGATTATTTTCCTACTTGCTGCCATGGTTCATGTCAAGGACACTATCAAGCCCAAGAGGGCTAAGAAGGCTAAGAAAGCGAAGAAAGCTAAAGATGATTCCGATACAGAATCTGATACGGAATCAATTGATTGGGATGAACTGCAAGTTGAAGCAACGACTGTTTCTACTGCTTCGAAAGGGAAAGCCCGTGCAGAGACATCAAAGGAAAAGGCTCCGCCTACTGCTGCTGAAAAAGGCAAAGCTCCAATGGAAGAAACTTCTGGGAAGACAAGAAGAAAAAGTGTTGCTCGCAAAAGAGGAAGTGCTCGAGGAATCTCCATTGAGCAACCAGTTGATAGCCAAGCACCTCCACAAGACTTTGTCAGCTCGGCTAGAATAAAGGAATTTGAAAACAGGGAATGCATTGGAGAAAGGCATGTTGATGTAAAAGCCTTAAAGGAGCGTTCTCGGCCATTTGGGACTTTGTTTGACCAGATAGGTCTTGCTCCCATTTGCGACTTCCAGGAGACCACTGGGTATTGTCTTCACTCAGTGAGAATGTTTTATCAGAATGCTTGCTATCTAGTTGATCAGGAGAGCGGACGCCGAGACTTTCAAACATTGGTCAAGAATGTTAAGATCAAAGTGACGCCCCAACTGATTGGAGAGGTATTAGGGATGGACGCCCGAGCCGATGGCACTCATTACCTGAAGAATCAAGTCTTCAACACCTACTCCTGGAGAGTGGTAGTTGATGGAATCTGTCTTCCAGATACTCGGTCGATAGGAAACTCCGTTTTCTCGAAAGAACTACGACCAGAGTACCGCTTCTTAAACTTAATTGTTTGTTATAATGTCATTCCAAACATGAACACAAAGGTTCTTCGGTGGGATAGAATGATATTCCTTTATCTACTTGGAAACCCCACAGCAGCAATGGGAGCTAACTTAAACATTCCCTACGTCATCTGGACAAAGATGGCGCGATATGTGGAGCATGCTCATCCTTCAGAGAGACTACCTTATCCAATGATCATCATGCGCATTCTTCGCAAATTTAAAGCTGACACAAATGCAAGTTCCTATATGCACAGTCTAGGAACGATCAATGAAACAACAATTGTAAAGTCTCTCTCGACGAAGCCAGATGAACCCATAATACCTCCTCACCGGCAACGAGCACAACAACAACAAGCGACAACCTCTGCACTGGCAGCAACTCCTCCAGTCCAACCAGCACATCTAGCACAACAAGCACCTCAATCAACTTCTGATGATGATGCATCTGTTACCTCAATCTATAAAGAACAGCAAAGGCTCTCCAACGAGCAAGAACGTATATCAAATGAACTAATTGAGGTAAAGGAAGAAATAAAGAAGGTAAATAAGAATCAATCATCAATGAACAAGCGATTAAAGAAAATCTTCCAAATTCTCGGCCGTATCAGTTCAGATGAATCTGAATAATCCATATCCTTCCAATTTCTGTTTATTATGCATATGTTTAATCTTTCTTTTGTGCAGGTCTTTAAGTTTTAGTTTTAGTTTTTAGTTCTCAAACTTGAATTGTTAACCATTCTCTCCATTTCTGTAATTTTGGCTTTGTTTGTGACAAAAAGGGGGAGAGAGTTTAGAGAGAACTTGAACAATGATGATGTGAATGTGTGAACATCAAGGTAAGTATCACTTCAACTTTGACTTTGGTGAAGGGTAAGTATCACAACTTTGGTTTTTATCTTGTGATTTGTTGCATGTTCCTACTAACTATTCGACTAACTATTTGGAAATGTATTATTACTAACTGTTAGGGTTCCACTTTTCCCACTTCTTTCACCCTAGGCGTGCGTATCCCGAGCGCGGATGAGGAACCGTTTTCCCACCCCAACGCTACCTCCTTCCCATCGATCGGCGTGAAGATCCCAGCGGCGCGACCGAGGAGAGGGAGGGACGACCGTACACTTTTCGAAACCGGGCACGCAAGAAACGGGGACGATCCTTTTCCCCCTTTGTTCAACCCTAAGCGACGAAACGGAGGTGAGCATGGTTTTAGATCGTTCTTGTTTTCTTGTTTCCTCGTTTTCTTATTTTTAGCAAGCGGGGGGGGGGGGGGGGGGGGGGGGGGGAGGAAGGATGAAGGCTTCGCCGATTTCCGGCGTGCGTGCGGACCCTCGCATGCGGGCGGCACCGGGTACGGGTGGCACACCCGCACGGCCTGCGCAGGGGCTGGGCATGCGCACCCACGCATGCGGGCGGCACCGCATGCGGGTGGCGCACCCGCACGGCCTGCGCAGGGGCTGGGCATGCGCACCTGCGCATGCGGGCAGCACCCGCATGGGGGTGGCGCGGCCGCGCGGCCTGCGCAGGGCTGGGCGCGCGCGCACCCGCGCATGCGGGCAACACCCGCATGCGGGTGGCGCGGCCGCGCGGCCTGCGCAGGGCTGGGCTGGCGCGCACCCGCGCATGCGGGCAGTGCCCGCATGCGGGTGGCGCGGCCGCGCGGCCTGCGCAGGGCTGGGCGCGCTCTCACCCGCACATGCGGGCAGCACCCGCATGCGGGTGGCGCGCCCGCGCATGGGGGCGGCGCCCCGTACGGCCGCACGGGGCCGAGCGTCGCGCGAGGGAGGGCCGCGTGAGCCGTGGGTCGTCTGTGTTGTATTCTTTGTTATTTACGATTGGTGGGTACTGATCTTCTACCCGGGGTTTCCTTTTATAGCTTTAGGGAGCGTGCCGGGACGCGGGGGGGTCGGGCATTGATCCTTACACGCAAAGGTGGGTTTTTCTTTGAGACTTAGCATAGAATCAATGTTGTTGGAAGGTTATTAATTTCATGTTATCAGTACTAATGCTAACGGTCTCTAGTGTTTGCGATATTACCCTGTATATTGGTTATTGTGCTCGTAGTTGCGACACGCGCACCCGCGGTCTGGCCACCGCAAAGGGTGCTCTTTTCCGGGAAAGCGGTCTCCGACCCGTGTAAACCCACGAGGTGAAGTAGTGGGGGCCCCCGTAGGTGAGGGGTTTGAGGCTTCAAAACGGGAGGGAACGGTGTGATCTGTCGGGATAGGTGCCCGACGAGGTCAGGTGCCCCAAGGCGTGAGCGGTGCGATCTATCGGGGTAGGTGCCCGACGAGGTCAGGTGTGTAGGTGTTACAGGTGTGTAGGTGCTACAGGTGTTACGGGTATTACAGGTATTGCAGGTGTTCGCGTGTTACTTTTCAAATGAGCAGAGTGGTTGCTCCGGATAGTCTTACTATTGGGTTTGGTTTTCTTCTTGCCCATTATTATTATCATGTGTCACTGACTACCCACTCCGTGGCAGGTTCTTCCAGGGGTGAGCGGTAGACGACGGTGAGGCCGAGGCAGGAGTAGTCGGGCAGTGAGGAGCCCTAGTCTGTATCTCCGTTACCTTTCCCTGCATTTCATTTGTTACTGTAGGTTACTGTGTGGTTCTCGATACCCTTGTGGGGTCGGTGTGGATGTTGATTACTGGTGTTCTGGATATGAATTTATGGTTCTTTTATTATCCCCGTTCGGCCGTTTTCCAAAGCAAAATAACTAGAAAAGAAAAGAAAAGAACTTCAAAAAGTATCTTTCAAAAATCTGGGGTCGTGTGGACCCGTTTTCCAAACCATGTGGATTTATGGGATTTCTAAACTGTTTTCAAAACCTCGGGTCGTGTGGACCTGTTTTCCAAACCCTGTGGATTTATGGCATCTTTCCAAACTATTTTCAAAACCTTGGGTCGTGTGGACCTGTTTTCAAAACTGTTAGTTTATCCTTTCAACTTGACTGGCGACGGGCATTGTATTCAGTCTGCATTGTTGTTTAAATATCGAACTGTTGTGATTAACTGAATGCTTGTGTTAAGATGTTGTAATAGCCGCGACGCCGTGCATATACAGAGGAGACTCTGTCCGATTTTCGAGTAAATCTGTATATGCGGCGGGTCTGGGCACGTGCCGGGGAGGACCGAATTTCAAAAAAATAATTTAGCAGCTCTTTCTTTTCCGCTGAGCGAGACCCCCGGGGCTTGACAGATTAAGATGGTATCAGAGAGATTTTCTTTTAATCACAACAGTGAAGGTCCAACATCCACGGCAATACCACACGTAGCTTCGAATAAATAAAATGTGTAGGACATAGGGGTGTAGGACGTGAGTGATCGGGGGGGGGGGGGGGGGGGGGGGGGAAGTGTAGTTTCTTTCTCTCTCGATGTAGGGCTGTTGTTCTAGCAGAGACTAGGACTAATGTTTTGGTTGCATGTGTGTACAGACAATGATCCGAACTAGAGCGTCGGCCGGGGACGAGGGGGCAGATGCGACGGCATCGACGGCCGAGGAAAACCAACTCCTGCGGCAGCAACTGCGAGAGATGGCGGGGCAGCTGGCGACCCTCACAGATCATGTGCATCAGTTGACGCAATGGCTCCCAGCCGCGACGGTGACGGTCGCTCCGGCCCCTCCACAGGGGCCAATCGCGCCAGGATCAGTGCTGCAAGTGACGGGGACCGGGGCAGGAATGGCCCCTCCACCGGTAGCGGCGGCCGGGACAGCATCAGCCCAGACTTCGACGCCGGTAGCAGCACCCCCAACAGCGTCCATGGGGCCGGCTCCGGGGGCCCTCGGCGGGGGTACCTCGGGGGAGACCATGGTGGCGCCCGTTCCTACTATGGCCGCCGCCGCTGCGGGAGAGGGGACAGTTTCACTGACGGAGCGAGAACGGGTACGATCCAACTTGGCGGATTTCAAGAAGTACGATCCACCCGTTTTCGAGGGAGAAACGACCGACCCTTGGGTCGTCGAGGACTGGGTGGGATCGATGGAAAAACTATTTGAAGACTTGCTCATGGAGGACTGTGAGCGGGTTCCCCTAGCGGTCCACTGTCTGGGGGGAAACGCCCGCTTATGGTGGAAGACGGTGCGCCCCGACCCCACCAAGAGCACCGTGCTTCCATCATGGACGACGTTCAAGCAGGAGCTGTTTGGGGCTTTCTTCACCAACAGCGTCAAAAAGAAACTGGAGGACGACTTGAACCATATCCAGCAGGGGAGCAAGACAGTCATGGAATATCAGCGTGAATTCGTGCGTTTGGCAAATTGCGTCCCTTTCGTCATAAGGGACGAAGCCCACAAGGCGCAACTCTTTGTGGATGGATTGCGAAGTGATATCATCCAAGTGGTACAGGCAGCCGACTTGCACACGTTCCAGAAAGTGGTCGACCGGGCCACTGTGGTCGAGCGCGGGTTCGCAGTTACACGCGCCAAGAGGGAGGCCCCGGCGCGCCACGAGGATAAGAAGCGACAACAACAGTACTACGGGGGGGGGGGGGTTCTTCCAGTGGAAGTCGACCCCCCAAGAGGTGGAGACCACAGTCAGGATCCCGGAGCGCACCTGCAGGAGGACCGAGGCCGGGGGATAGGCCTTGTGTAATCTGCGGGGGGGCACACCAGGTGCTCGACTGCCCTCAAAGAGTCGATCATGTTACGGAATTTGAGTTGGCGTAGTTTCGTGAAAGGTTCAAGTCTTGAAGATTGAAGGTGAAGAAAGTTGGATCATTTAACTCAATCTCAAGAAAGAAGAATTCAAAAGGATCAGGTATGTTTAACTAAAGATTTTTGGTGATCCGAATACTTCTTGTAGTGTAGAAACACCTGGAAGAACTTTTAATTGCATAAAAATCAAAAACTGGTGTTCGGACATGTTCAGGATCCGGATCAGAGCCAGCGATCCGGATCCCGAAGGTTGTTGTTTCATACATTACTTCAATCCGGATCGCAGCATCTCACGATCCGGATCCCGAACGTTGAGTTTTCTGAATTGTATGAACGATCCGGATCAGGCAATTCCGATCCGGATCCCGAACGATTGTTTTTCTGGAAACCGTCTTTCTTGCTACTGCAATCCGGATCGCCCAAATCCGATCCGGATCGCCGTCCGTTAAAATTCCAAAATTGTTAGGTTTTTGATTCTTATCTCCTTCCAAATGTTTCTAACCTATAAATAGACCCTATGACTCTTTTTCTAGGGTTAAGCGAACAAGCAAAGAAGCCGATAAAAAGGAAAATAGCCGTCATAATCAAATATCATTTTATACGGCCCTAGATCCACATATAGAGAAGAAAGGAAATCATTAGATAATACTCTATGTTTCTTCATCTATATTGATTAGTTTGATTCTAGGTTTTCATACTCACATCTTGAGTTGAATCAAACTAATGAATACTTAGATGGTATTTCCGATCTATCTTTGATCTAAGTATTCGGCGGATCATCACCACCCAAAACACAACGATTTACCCAAAAATCAGCGCGTGGATTCGCGTGTCCTTGTGGATTCAAGGTTCAACCGCTCTCGTGGATTCGGAGCGAGGCACGTTCGTGGATTCGAAGGGTGCTACTGGGTGAAGACCGTGGATTCGGTCGGACGTCGTGGATTCGACGTTGGACGCCGTGGATTCGGCGTTGGGCGCAGATCGTGGATTCGAGAAGCATCGTGGAGCGAGCGGAGAAGATCCTCTAGGAGCGTATGGAAAAGGTTGAGTCGTAAGTGTGTACGGTAAATCACCTTGTACGTGTTTTAATTCTAGTGGATTTCGCCGTGTTATCGGTCCCGTGGTTTTTTACTCCGGTGATGGAGTTTTCCACGTAAAAATCTTGCGTGTTATTTTTATTTCCGCATTGGGTTTTTTATCGCAACGATTTTGGAGTGTTTATACGTTTACACCTATTCACCCCCCTCTAGGTGTTTCTTCCCCTATTTAGATCTATATTACATATAACCCAACAGATCATTGCTTTCGCTGCGGCAAGCAGGGGCACTTCCGCCGCAACTACCCCCTAGCCGTGGGACCAGCCTCCTTTGCCGCATCCACGCCTTCGCCACAGTTCTCCGGGTGGGGGAAAGCTCCTTTGGGGTCGACCTCTAGGCCCCCGGCATCGCGGCGCGAGGAGACAAGGCAGCCTCAACCGGGCGGACGAGTTTATTCAATGACCCACCAAGAGACGGACAGGCCGAAGGACGTGCTTGCAGGTATTACTTCTGTTTCAAATTCCCGAGCTAGAACCCTCTTTGATACCGGAGCAACACACTCGTTCATTTCTTGTGATTACGTGTTTATGCATGACCTCGGGGGGACACCTCTCCAAAATCGATTGACGGTCCAGACGGCGGGTGGGACACTGGAGGCGACCAGTTTGGTGGCCACCTGCCCGATTAAATTAGGGCGACTGCCTTGTCCTTGGGATTTGGTGGTAATTCCCCTGAAGGAGTACGACGTGGTGTTGGGCATGGATTGGCTCTCAAGGTACCAAGTGCTAATCGACTGCGAGAAGCGGATGGTGCAACTTCAAGAACCAAGCTTCCCTAAAAATGTGTATCTGGCATGCAAGAGCACCTCCTTCCCAGCGGTCATCTCAGCGGCACGAGCACGGAGACTGGTAGAGGGCGGGTGTGTGGCCTATTTGGCGTCTGTGGACTTAATCGCCCGACCCTCGGGGACACCGGCAGACATCCCAGTGGTAAGGGATTTTCCCGATGTTTTCCCGTCGGAGCTGCCCGGGATGCCCCCTGAGCGGGAGGTAGTGTTCCCTATCGAACTTCTACCGGGCACGCAACCTATTACGAAGGCGCCGTACAGAATGGCCTTCGCGGAATTGAAGGAGCTTAAGGCGCAACTGGAGGACCTCTTGGACAAAGGGTTCATCAGGCCGAGTGTGTCGCCCTGGGGCGCACCGGTGCTCTTTGTGCGGAAGAAAGATGGAAGTCTGCGACTCTGCATCGACTACAGAGGAATAAACAAGGTGACGGTGAAGAATAAGTACCCCCTGCCCAGAATTGACGGCCTCTTCGACCAGCTACGAGGAGCGACGGTCTTCTCAAAGATTGATCTGCAATCGGGCTACCACCAGCTTCGGGTTCGGAACGAGGATATTCTAAGGACCGCCTTCCGGACCCGGTATGGCCACTACGAATTTACGGTTATGCCCTTCAGGCTTACGAACGCCCCCGCGGTCTTCATGGATATGATGAACCGAGTGTTCAGGCCTTTCCTAGACCGGTTCGTAGTGGTCTTCATCGACGACATACTGATCTATTCACCCACTGACGAGGAGCACGAGCAACATCTGCGAATGATCCTCCAGACCCTCAGAGACCACGAGTTATTCGCTAAACTCAAGAAGTGCGAATTCTGGCTGCGCGAGGTGGGCTTTTTAGGGCACGTGATCTCGGCAAAAGGGATCGCCGTGGATCCCAAGAAGGTGGAATCAGTAACAGCCTGGCAGCCGCCAACCACGGTAACGGAGATCCGCAGTTTCTTAGGCCTGGCTGGGTACTACCGACGCTTTATCGAGGGCTTCTCGAAGATAGCCGCCCCTCTGAACCGGTTGACTAGGAAAGGAGAAAAGTTTGTGTGGTCGACTCAATGCCAGGAGAGCTTTGAAGAACTTAAAGGAAGGCTAACCAGGGCACCAATTCTTGTACTACCAACCCCCGGAGAGGACTATGAGGTATATTGCGACGCATCGAGGATCGGCCTTGGGGGTGTATTGATGCAACAGGGGAAAGTAATAGCCTATGCTTCTAGGCAACTGAAGGATTACGAAAAGAATTACCTGATACACGATTTGGAACTGGCTGCGGTGGTCTTTGTTCTAAAGTTATGGAGACACTACCTCTTTGGTGTCCACTGTAACGTTTTTTCTGACCACCAAAGTCTTAAGTACTTGTTCACCCAAAAGGAACTAAATTTGCGGCAGAGGCGGTGGCTTGAACTATTGAAGGATTACGATTTAACAATCCAGTACCACCCCGGGAAAGCAAACGTAGTGGCAGACGCTTTGAGCAGGAAGGGGCAACCAAAGGAGGCGTCGGCACGCGCGATAACTGAGCAGAGCACCTTGATCGCGGAATTCTCACGAATGAAGTTGGAGGTGGTACCAGTGGGCACGGTTGCACAACTGATGGCTTTGGTGGTAAAGTCGACGCTATTCGAGAAAATTCGAGAGGGACAGCAGGCGGACTCGCACTTACAGCTCGTACGAGATAAGATCTCACCGGATCAAGAAGGTGACTTTTCAGTGGATGGCGACGGCACTCTACGGTTCCGCGGGCGGATTTGCGTGCCGGATACCCCAGAATTGAAGGAGGAAATCCTAGCTGAGGCACACCGCGCCCCTTATGCGGCACATCCAGGGGGCACGAATATGTACAGGGACCTCAAGCAGACCTTCTGGTGGCCCAAGCTGAAGGGGGATGTGACTCGTCATGTAGCGCATTGCCTGGTTTGTCAGCAGATAAAGGCAGAACATCAGCGGCCGGCGGGAAAGCTACAGCCCTTACCGGTGCCAGAGTGGAAGTGGGATCAGATCACCATGGACTTCGTCACTGGATTCCCACGTTCACAGCAGGGGCACGACGCAATCTGGGTCATTGTGGACCGGCTAACCAAGTCAGCGCACTTCCTACCCATTCACACAACCTGGACCAGAGAGCGGCTGACTCAAGTCTACCTCAGTGAGATTGTGAGACTGCATGGAGTGCCGGCATCGATCACATCGGATAGAGACACGCTTTGTTTCGAAGTTTTGGCAGAGTCTACAGCAGGCTTTGGGGACCAAACTATAGTTCAGCACGGCCTTCCACCTGCAGACGGACGGACAGTCGGAGCGAGTGATCCAGACGCTGGAGGACTTGCTGCGAGCCTGTGTACTAGACTGGGGGGTCGGTTGGGAGCGTTACCTGCCCCTCGTCGAATTCGCCTACAATAACAGCTACCAGGCCAGCATCCAGATGGCACCCTACGAAGCCTTATACGGGAGACGCTGCCGATCCCCGATCTGTTGGGACGACTTGGGAGAAAGGAAGTTCTTGGGACCCGACTTGGTGGAGGAAACTGAAGAGAAGGTACGCCTCATCAGGAAGCGCCTACTGACCGCCCAGAGTCGACAAAAGAGCTACGCGGATCGGAGACGCCGCGACCTAGAATTCCAGGTGGGAGAACACGTGTTTCTGCGGGTCTCGCCGTCCAGAGGAATCAAGCGCTTCGGGCTGAAAGGCAAGCTGAGCCCACGGTTTGTGGGACCGTTCGAAATCCTGGAGCGCATTGGCCCAGTGGCTTACCGCCTTGCCCTACCACCGAACCTCAGCCGGGTCCACGACGTGTTCCACGTGTCGATGTTAAAGAAATACCTCCCCGACCCATCGCACGTTCTGGACGTCTCGACGCTCGAACTGAAGGAGGACCTAAGCTTCAAGGAAACCCCGGTGCGAATCCTTGCAAGGGAGAACAAGACGCTGCGAAATCGAGCCATCCCCTATGTGAAAGTGCTCTGGAGCAACCACGAGGAGCGGGAAGCGACGTGGGAGCTGGAGGCAAAAATGCGGGAGGGCTACCCCGACCTTTTTACCACAACCCAGGATTGAGTTTCGGGGACGAAACTCATTTTTAAGAGGTGAGTGGTGTAGTGGCCACTGGTTATAAATTATTTTTGGATCTTTTAATCTTGGGTTCTTTTGATTTTGGGCGCCGCTTTTCGCTTCGGGGGTCCGGAGAGTGAACTAATATTTTCTTATTTTCCGGGCAGACCGTCGGGGCTCGCGAGTATTTTTAGACAATAAAGCTCGCGAAACGGAGAACGGCGACGCGATCGGTTTTGGATTCCGACTCCGGAATCTCCCAGAATAAATTCGGGAAGGTTGCTTACAGTTTAGACGACTTGCACGGTTATCGAGGCAGACCGGACCCTGGTTCGTGACCGATCAATCTAGTCTTTCTGTGTGGTTTAGGCTATTTTTCCACTGTCCTTGTTCTGACCGCCTGGTTTAACATGTGGTTTGGGGTTAGGGTTCTACTTTTCTGACTTCTTTCACCCTAGGCGTGCGTATCCCGAGCGCGGACGAGGAACCGTTTTCCCACCCCAACGCTACCTCCTTCCCATCGATCGGCGTGAAGATCCCAGCGGCGCGACCGAGGAGAGGGAGGGACGACCGTACACTTTTCGAAACCGGGCACGCAAGAAACGGGGACGATCCTTTTCCCCCTTTGTTCAACCCTAAGCGACGAAACCGAGGTGAGCATGGTTTTAGATCGTTCTTGTTTTCTTGTTTCCTCGTTTTCTTGTTTTTAGCAAGCGGGGGGGGGAGGAAGGATGAAGGCCTCACCGATTTCCAGCGTGCGTGCGGACCCTCGCATGCGGGCGGCACCGGGTACGGGTGGCACACCCGCACGGCCTGCGCAGGGGCTGGGCATGCGCACCCACGCATATGGGCAGCACCGCATGCGGGTGGCGCACCCGCACGGCCTACGCAGGGGCTGGGCATGCGCACCCGCGCATGCGGGCAGCACCCGCATGCGGGTGGCGCGGCCGCGCGGCCTGCGCAGGGCTTGGCGCGCGCGCACCCGGGCATGCGGGCAACACCCGCATGCGGGTGGTGCGGCCGCGCGGCCTGCGCAGGGCTGGGCGCGCGCGCACCCGCGCATGCGGGCAGCACCCGCATGCGGGTGGCGCGCCCGCGCATGCGGGCGGCGCCAAGTACGGCCGCACGGGGCCGAGCATCGCGCGAGGGAGGGCCGCGTTTGTCGTGGGTTGTCTGTGTTGTATTCTTTGTTATTTACGATTGGTGGGTACTGATCTTCTACCCGGGGTTTCCTTTTATATCTTCAGGGAGCGTGCCGGGACCCGGGGGGGTCGGGCATTGATCCTTACACGCAAAGGTGGGTTTTTCTTTGTGACTTAGCATAGAATCAATGTTGTTGGAAGGTTATTAATTTCATGTTATCAGTACTAATGCTAACGGTCTCTAGTGTTTGCGATATTACGCTGTATATTGGTTATTGTGCTCGTAGTTACGACACGCGCACCCGCGGTCTGGCCACCGCAAAGGGTGCTCTTTTCCGGGAAAGCGGTCTCCGACCCGTGTAAACCCACGAGGTGAAGTAGTGGGGGCCCCCGTAGGTGAGGGGTTTGAGACTTCAAAAGGGGGGGGAACGGTGTGATCTGTCGGGATAGGTGCCCGACGAGGTCAGGTGCCCCAAGGTGTGAGCGGTGCGATCTATCGGGGTAGGTGCCCGACGAGGTCAGGTGTGTAGGTGTTACAGGTGTGTAGGTGCTACAGGTGTTACGGGTATTACAGGTATTGCAGGTGTTCGCGTGTTACTTTTCAAATGAGCAGAGTGGTTGCTCCGGATAGTCTTACTGTTGGGTTTGGTTTTCTTCTTGCCCATTATTATTATCATGTGTCACTGACTACCCACTCCGTGGCAGGTTCTTCCAGGGGTGAGCGGTAGACGACGGTGAGGCCGAGGCAGGAGTAGTCGGGCAGTGAGGAGCCCTAGTCTGTATCTCCGTTACCTTTCCCTGCATTTCATTTGTTACTGTAGGTTACTGTGTGGTTCTCGATACCCTTGTGGGGTCGATGTGGATGTTGATTACTGGTGTTCTGGATATGAATTTATGGTTCTTTTATTATCCCCGTTCGGCCGTTTTCCAAAGCAAAATAACTAAAAGAGAAAAGAAAAGAACTTCGAAAACTATCTTTCAAAAATCTGGGGTCGTGTGGACCCGTTTTCCAAACCATGTGGATTTATGGGATTTCTAAACTGTTTTCAAAACCTCGGGTCGTGTGGACCTGTTTTCCAAACCCTGTGGATTTATGGCATCTTTCCAAACTGTTTTCAAAACCTTGGGTCGTGTGGACCTGTTTTCAAAACTGTGAGTTTATCCTTTCAACTTGACTGGCGACGGGCATTGTATTCAGTCTGCATTGTTGTTTAAATATCGAACTGTTGTGATTAACTGAATGCTTGTGTTAAGATGTTGTAATAGCCGCGACGCCGTGCATATACAGAGGAGACTCTGCCCGATTTTTGAGTAAATCTGTATATGCGGCGGGTCTGGGCACGTGCCGGGGAGGACCGAATTTCAAAAAAAAAATTTAGCAACTCTTTCTTTTCCGCTGAGCGAGACCCCCGGGGCGTGACAGGAATTCTTCCAAACTTTATGGAATGCCTTCTAATTCTGTTGAAAGCATGTTTAGCATGCCTAATTTAGCAGTTTTTATAGCTGGTAAAATCTGATAGCTGTTTAGAACATTTCAGAATGACAGACCTGCCCCCAATTATCATCAGCATATTCTTGAGACCTTTCGACACTAGACTGCATGATTAGTTGACATTAGAAATGCATCTGAACAGTTTTAAAAATTATTGTAACCATTTTAACAAAGATAGCTTTTAAAATGGGTTTTTACACTGAGATCACCCTGAGGGGATTTGATAGGTTCAGAATGCATGTATATTCGCGCTTGGGGGTCGAATGGATTTTTATAGCTCAGTGGATGAGTTTTCTAGTGTCTTGGGGGTTTCAGTGCATTATCAGATTGAGTCGTAGAGGGTTCTCCGACCTGATTATGGGTTAGTTGGCATTCGAGTTTCTGATCTGTTCGATCGTGGATTATAGCCTGCAGATGCCGCTTTTGAGCCAGATGAGACACGCTTGTTCCTCGGTGGGGTCGCTCCCCTCGAGTTGCCGCTCCTGATGCGATGATGATGACGATGATGATGACGATGATGATGCGCCTGTTGAGGCTGCTTTGCGTGGTACTGAGATAGTCCGATTGGACACCATATGTTGATACACTAGGGAGGCTCAGGCTTGACTGGACCAGATTTGATAGTCAGTGAGATTGCGTTGATGTGAGCACCTCGTGAGCGAGTTGATGCATAGCATGTTCATAGTTGAGTTTTTTTCCTTTGAGCATGATACTTGAGGCATATTAGCTGCAGTTTAATTTCAGCTTTTCATATTACCTGTTTATCTATTTTATTGCCTCCAGTAGACTTAGTGGGCATACCGTGGATATTGGTAACGGTACCCACTGAGAACTACGTGTTGATGTAGTTCTCACACCCGCTGCGGTGACAGATTTTCCGGGGGTAGCTGTTCCGGCTGCGGTTCGAGCGGAGACAGCAGATCGAGGTAAGAGCGTGGCCGAGTAGCTCCTTACTAGCTTTATTTTGATAGTCAGAGGTAGATGTACCCTGTCTGAGAGATTTTTATTATGTACTGGACAGTCTGAGAGATTTGATGTATTATGTATTAGTCTGGGAGTTGACTATGTATTTTGGATATGTTTTTTCAGATGTTCAGTGTTGGGATTATGTAGCTACTTATTTTTATTTTACAGCTTTGATACATGTTTAGCTATAGATCTGATTTGCAGGTTAGACGCTTCATCTGTGCGGAGATTTCTGTATAGATGGTGGATCTGTTGGCGAGCCCGGGTCACAGTTCTGACCCCAGGACGTGACAATAAGACTCCTATCATCACTTTTTGATGGATATTTATTTTCAGCCGTTTATTTTTTTGTCCACTTAATGGACTAGAAAAGAATATCGAAAAAGTATATAATTTAATTTCTAAATAGTTTAAATGATCTAGATCATATTCAACGGTGTCGATCGTCAAAAGGGGTAATTCCCCCCCCCCCCCCCCCATTCTTGGCTATAAATAGCCCTTTCACCTGTAGTTTGGGGCTTTTCCCGAGCTCATATGTGGTGGAGCCCTTTAGCAAGGTTGATCTTAATCTTGTGCTGCATCCCTTGAAGGAGTTTCAGAATTTTTGGAGATCTCGACATCGGCGACTTCTGCGATTCGGCGCACTGTGACGTTCTTCTTCCGGTGTTCTTTTCCGTCGTGTTTCGGTCCGCGGGCTCCCTAGGCTACTCCGGAGAACTTTTTGAGTGATTCTTGCCGCATCGTTTTCATGACAGGTAGGACTACACTTTTTGTATCTACCACATCTGCCCGTTTCGAGGTTTTACTGGGTTTTCTGGAGCTTCTTTAAACCCTATTTTTCTTCGGCGATTTTTGGACAACGGCGGAGTAATCGTGGATTTTCTCGGCCTACGAGTATCGGAATGAGGTGTATAAATACTCGATTCTTATCTACTCTTCGCGAGGAACGCAACGGTGATTTTTCTGGATTTTTTTGAGGACTGCATAGAGGTGAAATCCCTCATTTTCTGTTCTGGTTTTGGCAAACAGCAAGTGCTGTTTTTGGAACTGCTACCGTCGGTGCTAAGTGCGATACTTTTTGCAGTGGTTCACAGATTGGGTATTTGTCACACCCCGGAGGTCTCAAGATAAGCAGAAAAC
>CM055063.1:44238744-44266833 GCA_029204045.2 Tillandsia leiboldiana | reverse complement strand
AAGTGCTTGGTGCTATCGATAGCATAGTAGCGGGACTCAGATATAGGACTAGGCTACTATACTATTATAACACCAAGTCGTTAGTGCTATTAGGTTTTTAACAATCTTGTAAATCAAGATATACTGTGTACGACCGGAGCCCATAGCAATAATCCCGTCGTGGGTCCAACCACAACTCAAAATGTTTGAGCACAGTTATTATTACTAGTGTCTATGTCTCTTCTAAACCCAATCACAACTTCATTCCCATTCGCGATACGGGAACTATTAGGGGTGTTACAGAAGAGTCCCCCCGTTTAGATAGGCCTGACATCCTCGTCTCAGCCCGAACACACACACAACGGCCAAGATCACCAGGCGATGTGATACTTGTCTCGCTAGCCTTGTCATCTAGATTATGGGGCTTAGCCGCGACTCGTAACACCTCCCGGCTGGTATATTGGCTCTGATACCAAAATGTACGACCGCCGTCCACTAACAATAATAACTCGTCGGCCTCGGCCAAATACAGTCCAAAATGCTGCTTAGCCGAGTTATTATTACTAGTGTCCATGTCTCTTATAACCCAATCGCAACTCCATTCACCATCCGATGTGGGACTATTGGGGTGTCACAGAATGTGTGGTAGGATGATAGTGGGCCCTTAGAGTTTAGGGGTCGTTTGAAAAATAATAAATCTATGGGTGGATATATCAAAGGGGTAGGTCTAACGGTAAAAATTTGGTAGCACCAAGTGCCTATATAGAATAGGCTACAATACGTATTAATAGCAACTAAGTCATTGGTGCTATTAGTTTTTTAAACCTTCGTAGAATGGATGTGTGGTTATAATGATAGTGGACCCCTAGGGTTTAGTGGGAGGTTGGGGGAACATAGTATGATCTAGGGGTGGATATGATCAAAGGGGTAGATTTAATTGTAAAAAATTTGGTTAGCACTAAGTGTTTGATTCTATCGATAGCATAGTAGCCGAACTCTATATAGAACTAGGCTACTATACTATTTATAGCACCAAGTTATTGGTGCTGTTAGGTTTTTAACTCTGGATGAAAGAAAAAGTGGTTAGGATGATAGTAGGGCCTGTCACACCCCGGGGTAGAAACTGCGACCCGGCCAGCCAACAGATCCTCCGCCTATACGGAAAACCCCGTATAGACGAAAACGTCTAACCTGCAAGAGATAAAACTACAACTATACAAATATCAGAGCTGAAAATAAACTACTAAAATAAGAAAAATATATCTCCAAATAGTACAGTCTGAACCTTACTACAAAAGTCTCTCAAAAAAAAATAAAACTCTCAAAAGTAACTATCTTACGAAAACCAGCAGACTGTACTATGAGGATCCAACAGGGGTACACACTATACTCCAAGGGCGGGTAGGGAACTAGCTCGCGACTCCCTCACCTCAATCAGCAACAGAGGAAACAGCAACTCTCTCAGGAGACTCTGCAAAACAAAGAAGAGGAAAGAGAAAAAGGGGGGGGGACCCTCAGCGGGTATGAGAACTACAACCAACAGTAGTTCTCAGTGGGTACTGTTGGTTTATATTAATGTAGATCTAAATAGGGAAAAAACACCTAGAGGGGGGTGAATAGGTGTAACGTATAAACACTCAAAAATCGTTGCGATAAAAATCTCAATGCGAAATAAAATAACACGCAAGATTTTTACGTGGAAAAACTCCATCACCGGAGTAAAAAAACTACGGGACCGATAACACGGCAGAAATCCACTAGAATTAAAAACACGTACAATGGTGATTTACCGTACACACTATACGACTCAACATTTTCCATACGCTCCTAGAGGATCTTCTCCGCTCGCTCCGCGACGCTTCTCGAATCCACGATCTGCGCCCAACGCCGAATCCACGGCGTCCAACGTCGATCCACGACGTCCGAACCGAATCCACGGTCTGCAACCCAATAGCACCCTTCGAATCCACGAACGTGCCTCGCTCCGAATCCACGAGAGCGGTTGAACCTTGAATCCACAAGGACACGCGAATCCACGCGCCGATTTTGGGGAATCGTTGTTTTTGGGTGGTGATGATCCGCCTAATACTTAGATCAAAGATAGATCGGAAATACCATCTAAGTATTCATTAGTTTGATTCAACTCAAAGATGTGAGTATGAAAACCTAGAATCAAACTAATCAATATAGATGAAGAACATAGAGTATTCTCTAATGATTTCCTTTCTTCTCTATATGTGGATCCTTAGCCGTAGATAAAGGATATTCGAAAATGACGGCTATTTTTTCCATCATAGAAAAGAGTCATAGGGTCTATTTATAGGTTAGAAACATTTGGAAGGAGATAAGAATGAAAACCTAACAATTTCTGGAATTTTGACGGACGGCCGCCGGATCGGATTTGGGCGATCCGGATTGCAGTAGCAAGAGGACGGATTTCCAGAAAAACAACGTCGGGATCCGGATCGGAATGCCTGATCCCATCGTTCATACTATTCTGAAGACTCAACGTTCGGGATCCGGATCGTGAGATGCTGCGATCCGGATTGAAGTAATGTATGAACAACAACCTTCGGGATCCGGATCGCTGGCTCTGATCCAGATCCTGAACATGTCCGAACACCCCAGTTTTTGATTTTTACGCAGTTAAAAATTCTTCCAGGTGTTTCTACACTACAAGAAGTATTCGGATCACCAAATCTTTAGTTAAACATACCTGATCCTTTTGAATTCTTCTTTCTTGAGATTGAGTTAAATGATCCAACTTTCTTCACCTTCAATCTTCAAGACTTGAACCTTTCACAAAACTACGCCAACTCAAATTCCGTAACAATCTCCCCCTTTGGCGGTTTCGTGACAAAACACAGATCCACTAAAGAAAATTCAAAAAGATATTTTTGTTGCTATCACCATACAACAAAAATTTACAATGGAGATCCAAAAATTTAAAAACATGAGATAAACTCCTAAAACAGACTCTAGACTTAGACATCTGTACTCTCTGCGCAAAGAAATCATTCTTGACAAAAAGAGATCGTTAGATACCTCAAAATATTTAGCATTCAAAACCTAACAGAGATAGAGTTTATTGCTCACCATGACATTGAGTAATTCAGATATGTAATAAGATCACATCAAGTATTAACATATCTTCTAAGCAATAAATTCCAAATGTCATAACTTTGCTTTGTTAGTAATCAAACAACTTGTTAGTAATAATACATGTCTAAATAGTTAGTAGGAACATGCAACAAATCACAAGATAAAAACCAAAGTTGTGATACTCACCTTTCACCAAAGTCAAAGTTGAAGTGATATTTACCTTGATATTCACACATTCACATCAATCATTGTTCAATCATTGTTCAAGTTCTCTCTAAACTCTCTCCCCCTTTTTGTCACAAACACAGCCAAATTACCAAAAATTTCAGGAGAGTTAAAAATTTCAAAAATTATTCCGAACTGTGAGAACTAGAACTAAGAGTAAGTTCTAAAAACTAAAAAACCTGCACAAGAAAAGATTAAAAATCTGCACAAGAAAAGATTAAAAGTCTGCACAAGAAAAGAATAAAAGGGAGGAATCAGTCATCAGATTCAGAGTCTTCAGAGCTCGTGCAGCCCATCTTAGAGAACATCTTTTTCACCAGCTTGTTCATTGAATTGACCTTCTTAGTTATGGTAATATGAGCTGCCGTGATGAGCTCCAGCTCATTGGAAATTCTCGTCTGTGCCTTCGAAATCTGTTCCTAGCTCAAAAGATAATCGTTGTTGTTCTTTGTAGATGGATGAGACTGATGCTTCATCTGCTGGTGTGGGTGCTGGTTGTGATGGTGATGTAGAAGTGCCGGTAGTAGGTTTCGTTCTGCATGGAGGAACTGGAGTGACATGAGGCAATTTGTGAAGGGACTTGACAATGGTGGATTCATCGATCATGCCCAAGCAGTGATGATAAGTTGTTGAACTAATATCCACTTGAAATCTCTTTAAGATCCTCATTATAATCAATGGAAATGGGATCCTTTCAGTGGGATGAGGATGCTCAACATATCTCGTCATCCTATTCCAAATAATGTATGGAATGTTGATATTTAATCCCATTGCCTCTGACGGATGTCCTAAGAGATACAAAAACAACATTCGATCCCATCTCAAGACTTTCGTCTGCATATTTGGAAGGATATTGTAACAAGTGATGAAGTTTAGAAACCGGTACTCAAGACGAAGTTCTTTGGATTTGATAGACTTCTCCGTTGATTGAGTTCCCTCCAAACATATTCCCTTTATGACCATTTGCCACATCGTGTTTGTCAAAACCTTTCCCTTCAGGTAATTAACTCCTGTCCTGCTGGCTTGCATTCCCAATACCTCGGCAATCAACTGTGGAGTGATTTTAAACCTTGTGCCTTGGATATTCGTGTAAAAACTCCATCGGACCATTTTTCATTTTCTCGAGGGTGCCGTGCATTTGTATAGAAGGTCCTCACGTGATGCAGACAGTATCCAAGCATTTCTGGGAATCGGCATATTTGAATAAGCTTTGCTTGTTCAATCAGAACACCAAACTCGGGAGAGTGATCTCGTAGAGCCTCAATATTAACATGCCTCTCGCCAATGCACTCACGATTCTCAAATGCCCTTAGGCGATCCGCATTAACGAACACTTGTTCCTCACGAGGTGGAGAGTCAGGAACTATTGGCGTGTCAATATCAGCGTTTCGTCGTAGTCCAAAACGTCTAGTCACTCGTTTTCTTTTCACAGAGATGGTTGGTGTAGCCATAGGCGTTTTTCCTGTGTCCATGGGTCCCTTTCCTTTTGATCCATCAGAAGCTTTTCCTTTGAACCTTCAGACACCTTTTGTTCAGGCAATGAGTCATCATCATCTGTTAATTCAGTCCAATCTATCTCTTGACAATCTGCTTCCACTTCTGTGTCGCTGATCATATGAAACTCACCTTTTTGTTGTGTTTTCTTAGCTCTCTTTAATTTGTTTGTGGCCCGAGTGTGCACCATAGTGACCAACAAAAGAATGATCCATGAGAATCCCATTGATCCAAGTGCCTTAAGAAGATTGAAATCCTGTGAAGACCAACTCAAGAACACATGAAAAATTGTTAATTTTCAAAGATTTGAAAAAAAAAATTGTACCCAAACAATCATAATCATGTAGAGAGACTAAGAATCAAATTAGTTTTGCAAAAGGACTTTTAAAAATAGATCAATTGCATGATTTTCGAAAATCCTTATTATATGCCCTAAAACCGAAATTTTAGAAATCGAAGCCTAAAAATCCGTTAATCAGGAGAATACCTAGCATATAATCAAAACTAATCTACCCAGAGTTCTTATTTCAAAAGAAATTTGATCAAAAACCATCCACAAAGGAAATCGATCCAAGAAATTCATCACGTTTGAGGAGGAAAAAGAAAAACAGTGAAAAACCAAGATTTTGATCAATAAAACTTACTTGTATTCGAAGAACTTGAGTTTGAAAAGCTCCAAGGTGCAATCGTTCTAGAGAGAGAGGCTCTAGAGACTTAAGAACAAAAGATTAAGGTAAAAGAAATCAAAACCCTCTTGTTCTTATTAAAACCCTAGCCGTGATCCGGATCGGATCGAGATTTCGATCCGGATCGGCCAGCCGCAGGAAGAAGCCTGCGTTCGGGATCCGGATCACCTTGCCCGATCCGGATCGGCTCCAACTTTTTCTTCAGAAAAATTTCAGAGAAATTCAAGAAAAACCAGAAAAAGATTGTAAGCACTTTTGTGTATCAACTTTAAACAAAAATCATCGTTTCATACAACAAGAAATAGATTATGCCAAATCTATCAATAATATCCAAAAATGAAACGAGAATTTACAAAAATTAAATCCCTTAAAGTTGAACACCTTCAATTACATCTAACTTGATCTTATGAGTAATGCCTTTATCAAATCATCAATTCAGTAAAGAAAATGAAATACAAAGATCAATAGATGTTTGAAATCCCAAATATAGTAGATAATTTATCTAGACAATCTGTTGAAGAGAGTGGCTCTTTGAGCATCTTTCTTTAAAAACCCACCTTATACCAACCTTGAAAATTGACGGAGTCAAGTATTTCAACATGCATTTTACTTAATCAAAAATTGAACAACCATGCTTGGTATACATGTGGTAGCTGCACACAATACTCGGACGACCGAGGTGGTAGCTCTTTCCTCCATGTGGTGGTAGTTTTCACACTCCTCATTGGATGTAACTATTTCCACATCTTTTGAGCATTTTACATTTCTTTGACTCCCCCTCAATTGGCTATCAATTATTTAAGATATAAAGTATTCAACCAAAAATTGATCTCGATTTCATACTCGACTAAGCAGTCAAATAAGATAATGACTATACCAAGAGATCATTGAGAGAGAAATTGACTTTGATCACTCAGAAGATGATTTAATTAACATAAATGATCATTACAACAGTGAAATATTATGATGGCAAAAGCATAATAAATTTCTAAATGTGCGAAAAGATGCAATTAAAGTCAATTATGATCTATGCTCAATTAATGTCCTATGTACAAACATAGATAATGAACAAAACAAGAACAAGCAAACCTATCCTAAGCAAAGGTTTCAAAAAGAAGTTTATTTCAAGGAAAGCATTCCAATTGCTTTTCGCAAATGAATAAAACGTTTTTGATCCAAAGGTTTTGTTAGAATGTCAGCTAATTGATCCTCAGTTGAAATATATGAAAGTTGAAGAGTATTTGATTCAACTAGCTCTCTAAGAAAATAATATCTAAGTTCAATATGTTTTGTTCTAGAGTGCAACACAGGGTTTTTAGAAATGTTAATTGCACTTGTGTTGTCACGAAGAATTGTTACCGAAGATGCTGAAATCCGGAAGTCGCTCAACACACTTTTCATCCAAATGAGTTGGGTTGAACAACTACCCGCTGAAATGTATTCCGCTTTGGCAGTCGAGAGTGCTATGCAATTCTGCTTTTTACTGTGCCATGCAACAAGGCAATGACCAAGATAGAAGCATGCACCACTCGTGCTTTTCCGATCATCCACTGATCCTGCCCAATCGGCATCTGAGTATCCAACAATATCCAAACTAGTTCCCATAGGATACCAAATTCCGAAATTAATTGATCCTTTGATGTACCGGATGATCCTTTTCACCGCTTTCAGGTGAACCTCCTTTGGTGCTGATTGATATCTCGCGCAAATCCCAACACTAAAGGATATATCCGGGCGACTAGCCGTGAGGTAAAGTAGACTTCCAATCATACTTCGATACAGTTTCTCGTCTACATTCTCACTATGTGATTCACTTCCAAGTCCCTTGTGGCTAGTTCCCATTGCAGCCGGAAAATCCTTCGAATTTTCTAAGTCATACTTTTTAACCAACTCCATTGCATACTTGGATTGACTCAAGTGAATACCTTCATCATTTTGTTTAATTTGCAATCCAAGGAAGTAAGTCAATTCGCCCATCATGGACATCTCAAATTCGCTTTCCATGGTCTCCGCGAATTTAGAAGCATCATTATCTCTTGTTGCGCCAAATACAATGTCATCGACATAGATTTGTGCTACAATGAAATTGCTTTGATAATGCTTCACAAAGAGAGTCCTGTCAGCTCCCCCTCGAGTATAGCCCTTCTCCAAAAGGTGCTTTGTCAGCCTTTCGTACCATGCTCGCGGTGCTTATTTCAGACCGTAAAGAGCCTTTTTCAAACGAAAAACATGGTTAGGTTGTTTATGGTCTACAAAACCTTTCGGTTGAGCCACATAAACTTCCTCATTTAAAAATCCATTTAGAAACGCGCTCTTAACGTCCATTTGAAATAATTTGATTTTAAAATGACAAGCAATAGCAAATAGTATACGAATGGACTCGAGTCTAGCTACAGGGGCGAATGTTTCATCAAAGTCTATACCTTCTACTTGAGAGGAGCCTTGAGCAACTAATCGTGCCTTGTTCCTGATGATAGTACCATCCTCATTTTTCTTGTTCTTGAAAATCCATTTGGTACCTATCACATTATGTTGCTTTGGAGGCTTCGTTAATTCCCAGACTTTGTTTCGCTCAAATTGATGGAGCTCTTCCTGCATTGCTTTAATCCATTAGTCATCCTGAAGAGCTTCATCTATGTTCTTTGGTTCGATTAACGATACGTAGCAAGCGAATCCACAAACCAACTGCCTCTGAGTTCTAACTCCTTCTTGTGGATCTCCAATGATGTTTGATTCAGGATGATCCTTGGAGATTCATAGCGTTTGTTGAAACGGAGTACTCGGAGGTATATGAGATGATTCCTGCACATCAGATAAACTTGAAGAACCATTAGATGCATCATTAATATTGGAAGTATTATCATGAGAAGATGCAATGGCAGGTGAGTCATCATCTAGAGAGATATCGAGGGTAGATTTTCCAGATCCAAAGTGAAAAGCTTCATCTACTTTAACATTTATAGATTCTACAATCGTTTTAGATTCGATGTTAAATACTCGATATGCTCTGCTATTTGTAGAATAACCCAAAAAGATCCCTTTGTCACTTCGAGAGTCAAACTTTCCAAGATTTTCACGGTCACGTAAAATGTAACATCGACTCCCGAAGATACGAAAGTATTTGATATCTGGTTTTCTACTAAACCACGGCTCATATGGTGTATTTAAAGTTCCTGGGCGCAAATACACTCGATTAATGACATAGACAGCGGTGTTCACAGCTTCAGCCCAAAAATGTAGCGGTAAATTCCGGCTATGAAGCATCACACGCGCCATCTCTTGAACAACCCTGTTTTTGCGCTCAACAACACCATTCTGCTGAGGTGTATAGGGTGCTGAGAATTCATGTTTTATGCCGTTGGAAGTGCAAAAATCAATGAATTTGGAATTTATGAATTCTCCACCTCTATCACTCCTAACACGAATGATCTTTTAATTCTTTTCAATCATAATACGATGGCAAATCTCATGAAAAGAATCAAACGTATCAGCTTTCTCTTTTAAAAATGCTACCCAAGAAAACCTAGAGAAATCATCAACCAATAAGAAAATATACCATTTACCTCCCAAAGATGGTTGACGGGTCGGCCAAAAGAAAGAAAAAATAGTCTACATAAACTACACAATATTTAATCGTAGAACGATTAAAGACAAGGAAGGATTTCACCTTTGCATACCCAAACCTTTTGAGTTTTGGAGTATGTTGGCAATGGTTGAGAAATTTTCCTTGATGAAGACATTTTGTATGATTGATCTTTTTCTTTTGTCATCGTCTTGTTTGGAGTACTACCAACGTTCTTTTCTTTTGAAAAGTCCTTCTTTGAATTCCGAGGAGTGAACTTATTGGTAGCAGTTGCAAGATGTGGTTGATTTGATCTTTGAGCTCCAATCTTGCAATTTCTTTCAATGTGCCCTGCAAAATTACAACGAAAACATACCTTTGTGCTTGACGATTCCGAAGAGGATGAAGTAGGCTTGTTGTCGTTGGCTGTTGTGAATTCCGGTGTCGGAGGAGGAGATACCGACTGAGGCACAAAGACTGTCCCAACCGAACTAAAATTGTCTTCAGTTCGATTGTATCCGAGGCCGAACTTGTTTGTTTGACCAAGACCAAGAAGTTTATCCAACTTACTCCTTCCGGAAGAAAATTGCTGTAAGTCATCCTTGAGTTGGCAAATGGTCTCTGTCATTTCCAATTTTTCCCGTCGGGCCTCGCCGTAGAGCTTCAAGAAGTAGTTCGCTTTGTTCACCATATCTATATAATTCTTCTCGAGTTGCTCATTGGACTCTTGAAGGGAAACATTTGCTTTTATCAGATTATCCCTTTCCACTTCAAGATCGGTCGAGAGAGAAGTTACCCTTTTTACTTCTTCTTCGAGATCCTGCAATCTCCCTCTCAACCCCTTGTTTTGCTTAGCCGGTTTCTTTGAATCCCGTAAAGGTCTGTGGTAGGCTAAAGCAAAATCTTCACCTTCCGAATCATCCGATTCGTTGTCCGTTGCAATCTTTTCAACAGTGGAGTTGGACAATGACTCGGATGTACTTGCCATAAAGCACATGAAGGGTGAAGATATGGACGCGTGGAATGTCGTGGAGCTCTTTTCTTCATCACTTGAAGACGACTCATTTGACGTTGAGTTGTCATCCCAAGCGACGACTTGCATCGCCTTCTTCTTTGCCGGATACTTGTTGGGACACTCCGTTGCAATGTAGTCGTAGCCTCGACATTTGAAGCATTGTAGTTGTCCCTCTGAACTTTTCTCATCCTTTGAGAAGTTCTCTTGCTTTCTTGACTAGGAACTTGAAGTACCCTTGCCTTTGTTCGACTTTCCGAAGGATGGAGATTTACTTGAATTACCCCTTCGAAAGTTGCGGCGAAACTTTCTTGTCGAGAGAGCGAGCTGCTTCTCAAATTCCTCCATAGAAAGGTTCTCGTCATCGTCTGAGGAGGATGTATCCGCGTCTTCTTCCTTAGTTGTTTTCAACGCATAACCTGAAGACTTAGAAGAGGATGCTTTTCCAGAAGAATTGTTAGTAGTAAATGTCATTTCATAAGTTTGTAATGAACCAACTAATTCTTCTACACGTATTTCGTCCGGGTGTTTAATAGTTTCAATGGCTGTAACCTTTGGGCGAAATCGTTCAGGAAGAGTTCTTAAGATCTTTCTTACAATCTTAAATTCTGGAATCTTCTCTCCCAGGTTAGCACATGAGTTTACGTTGTCTTGCAATCGTGTATAGTAGTTCGTGAAAGATTCATTTTCTGCCATCAAGATAGAGTCAAACTTGCTCGTAAGCATTTGCAGTTTCTGAATCTTCACGAGGTTAGTTCCCTCATGTGTAACCTGAAGAACATCCCAGATTTCTTTCGCAGTCTCACATGCCGAGACGCGAGAGAATTCAGTTTGAGATAAGGCATTAAAAATAGCATTAATTCCCTTGCCATTGTAAGAAGATGAATCTAACTCTTCCTTGGTCCATTTCGACCTAGGTTTTAAGGTGTGAACATCAGAGATAATATCAGTTGGATTAGACCATCCTAATTCAATTGATTGCCACACCCTTTCGTCGATGGAAATTAAAAAGGCTTTCATCCGTACTTTCCAGTACGCATAATTTGTTCCGTCAAAGAAAGGGGGTCGATTGATGTTTCCACCTTCAACCATTGTTTACAACCCTATTCCCGCTCTGATACCACTTGTTGGGTTATATGTAATGTAGATCTAAATAGGGAAAAAAACACCTAGAGGGGGGTGAATAGGTGTAAACGTATAAACACTCAAAAATCGTTGCGATAAAAACCCAATGCGGAAATAAAAATAACACGCAAGATTTTTACGTGGAAAACTCCATCACCGGAGTAAAAAACCACGGGACCGATAACACGGCAGAAATCCACTAGAATTAAAACACGTACAAGGTGATTTACCGTACACACTTACGACTCAACCTTTTCCATACGCTCCTAGAGGATCTTCTCCGCTCGCTCCGCGACGCTTCTCGAATCCACGATCTGCGCCCAACGCCGAATCCACGGCGTCCAACGTCGAATCCACGACGTCCGACCGAATCCACGGTCTGCACCCAATAGCACCCTTCGAATCCACGAACGTGCCTCGCTCCGAATCCACGAGAGCGGTTGAACCTTGAATCCACAAGGACACGCGAATCCACGCGCCGATTTTGGGGAAATCGTTGTTTTTGGGTGGTGATGATCCGCCGAATACTTAGATCAAAGATAGATCGGAAATACCATCTAAGTATTCATTAGTTTGATTCAACTCAAGATGTGAGTATGAAAACTTAGAATCAAACTAATCAATATAGATGAAGAAACATAGAGTATTCTCTAATGATTTCCTTTCTTCTCTATATGTGGATCTTAGGCCGTATAAAATGATATTTGAATATGACGGCTATTTTTCCATCATAGAAAAAGAGTCATAGGGTCTATTTATAGGTTAGAAACATTTGGAAGGAGATAAGAATCAAAAATCTAACATTTCTGGAATTTTGACGGACGGCGATCCAAATCGGATTTGGGCGATCCGGATTGTAGTAGCAAGAAAGACGATTTCCAGAAAAACACACGTTCGGGATCCGGATCGGAATGCCTGATCCGGATCGTTCATACTATTCTGAGAACTCAACGTTCGGGATCCGGATCGTGAGATGCTGCGATCCGGATTGAAGTAATGTCTGAAACAACAACCTTTGGGATCCGGATCGCTGGCTCTGATCCGGATCCTGAACATGTCCGAACACCAGTTTTTGATTTTTATGCAGTTAAAAATTCTTCCAGGTGTTTCTACACTACAAGAAGTATTCGGATCACCAATAATCTTTAGTTAAACATACCTGATCCTTTTGAATTCTTCTTTCTTGAGATTGAGTTAAATGATCCAACTTTCTTCACCTTCAATCTTCAAGACTTGAACCTTTCACGAAACTACGCCAACTCAAATTCCGTAACAGGTACCGCCACCAAGCCTGACGGTCTGCCCACTAAATCTACTAGAGGCATAAGATAACAGGAAAACGATAATAATAAAAAGATAAGCTGGAAAGAGTCTACAGCTATCATGCCTCTATCTACAATGCTCAAAGGGTGATACAGATGAAAATGATACATCGACTCTAACACGAAATACCCAATCAACCCAATCACAGTGACTGCCACATAGGGTCCAGTCAAACCTGCACCCATCTATTGCCATTACATCCACGTAGGACTAGACTTACGTAGGGCGTCTGTGACTGCCTAAAAAAGGCCCAGCTAGAGGGACTATGTCGACAAATCGCGATAGCAAAGTAACAGGCCCAGCTCCGGAGCCGCACTCGAGGGGCGCGACCCCACCGAGGAAAGTATCCGCGCATCTCTGTCGAGCTCAATATGGCTCATGCAGGCTATAATCCAAATCAATTATCAACAAGATCAACCGTGCCCAAATCACATCTCTAACTCACTAGCTGGAAATACTCGAACAGTCAGGACCGCTGTCAACCCAACGGCTCCCCAAATAGGACATCAACTCTACATGCAACTCACTAGCTGGGTATACTCCACAGCCGACAACAATGAAGGGTCCGAAAACGCCGAAAGACTAGAACCTACAACCCAAATCAAACAAGAACAGGCTCTAGGTCTAGCCTCTCGTTTTTCTCGATCCAAAAAAAAGGCAGCCCTTAGAATCCAGATCACTCGAGCTCTCTCGGGTGAAGAAGTTCACAGAAAAGGTGATATTTATTACCGAAAACCATTTTCACTCAAACCCACGCGGGGTGAGGACTAAAAGTAGTTCCTTTTTGTAAAACCATTTTGATTTAAGGAAACTCATTTTAATGAATTTTAGTTATTTTAGGAAAATCAGTTAGAAAATAAGTTATATTCCCAAACCCCGAAGGGCTAATGCCTTCGCCCAATCAGACAAGAACAGACTTCGGCGACCATTCGACATTTGGAAGAAAATATTAGTTTACTGAAATCATGTGTGTCCAAAAGATTCTGGATTCAAGGTCCTGCTATCACTGGTACACCACTGCCACGAACACAATGGCGACAAATAAATCGAAGAACTCGACAACCCGGGACCACCGTTTACTCAAACGGCTCCCGCCACAGGTACAAGACTAGCTACATCTAACAGACTCCACTCGGCCCCCAAGCACGAGTGTAACATGCATCCCACACTAAGAGAAATTCCGACCACTCAGTCCACTACCCAGGCGAGGAAAACACTATGTCCAGGGATAAAGAGTAAAGTGTGGATGTCTAAAGCATAAACAAACCTTGCCCAAGTGAGAGTTTTCTACTAGTCTAGTTACACATACAACATATGACAGGGTTCTAGGTCAAGTTCCAATAATAGCATTTAGTTTAACTAAAGTAAGATCAGGGAACATAAACCAACATGAATTCAATAACGACACAAGAAAGACAACATCTCTCTCTCAAACATGCATTCTAACACATCTCATAATCATGCATGTTTTCAATACAATAGAATTAATGAACCGTCCACCAGTTTTGGAGACGAAGCAACCCACCTGAAAATGCACGTTGATCCAAGGTCCAATTGAACGTGGATAATCCTCAGGTTCCCACGATTCCAACGAGTCCAAGAACACTGTAATGACACGGGTTTTTTGTAGTATGTTACCCTCCTTCTATTAAAGTGTTCCTTTAGTGGATCGGAACTATCGTATTTCCGTAAGTCGGTCGGTGTGTGGCGTGAGTAGTTTTCTGTGAGAGAGAGCGAAAAATGATGACCGGCGGTGCGACCGGATCTGAAATCCGATGTAGTGATCTCCCGGAATGGAATTTTTAATGTCGCGGTGACTAAACGCGCATCGGAACCCGTGCAAAATATCCTGCACGCTTTCTGAGGAAAAGGTGGGTTTATCTCGTGTGATTAATTAGTTAGAGAATTAGTTATCCGGTTACGGATATTAAAAGGTGGGTTATCCCGTAGGATTAATTAATTAATGAATTAAATAATTGGAGACGGAAATTAAAAGGCGGAATTTATTTGTACGTACGAAAAGAAAAATCCCACTTTTCGTAAAAGAGGAAAACAAAACCCTAACCGAGAGAACGGAAAGGAAAAAAAAAAGAGGAGGAGAAAAGGCGAAACCCTAATCGGAGGAAAGAAAGAGGAAGAAGACGGCGGGATCCGATCACCCCGAACCACGTACCGGAAGCAAGAACGCGATCGGTCGATTCCCCGTCGGATTATCCGGTGGGTGTTTTTACGTTCGTAGTATCTTCGGGGTTCTTTCGTAATTTTAGTTGTCTTCTCCATCTCCGTCTCCATCGTCTCCGCCGGCCCGTCGCCGTTACCGTGCAACTTAGGGCACGACGCGGGCGGGCGGACGACACCCGGTGCCGCTAGGGCACCGCGCGGGCGGGGAAGACGCGCGGTGCCGCTAGGGCACCGCGCGGGCGGACACCGCGAAGGCGGGCGCCGCATGGGCGTCGCGCCGGCGCCGCCGCGGGCGACACCCGCGGGCGCCGCCCGGGCGCCGCGCGCGGCGCCGAGCGGGCGCCGCCCGGGCGCCGCGCGGACGCCGCCACGCGGGCCCGCACCCACGCGGGCGCCGCGCGGGCAGTCACCGTGCGGGCGCCTCGCTGACGCCACCCGCAGACGCACGTCGCGCGGCCTTGAGCCGCGCGGGGCACCTGCGGGCCGGCGGCCGTTACGCGAACGCCGCGCGGGCCCGCACCCGGGCGGGGCGCCGCGCGTGCGCCGCCCGGGGGCCTCACCCGCGCGGGCACCGCACGGGCAGCACCCGCGGGCGCCGCGCCGGCCCGCCACCCGCGGGCGCCGCGCGGGCCGCACCCACGGGCGCCGCGCGGGCAGTCACCGCGCTGGCGCCGCGCTGGCGCCACCCGCAGACGCACGTCGCGCGGGCCTTGAGCCGCACGGGGCACCCGCGGGCCGGCGGCCGTCACGCGAACGCCACGCGGGACGTCCGCGGACGGCGGGCAACCCCCGCGGGCGACGACGCCATCGGGGGGGGATGTGCGCGCGCGTGAGGAGTCGTCAAGTGTAGTTCTAGGCGCCGTTCTGGGGTTTCGGCGCAGAGTTAATTGGGTTTCCGTTTTCCGATAATTGTATGCGTTATTAACTGTTGTTTCTGGGGACTTCTTTAGGTCCAGGTGCGCAGCGGGAGAGTTTCAAAGACCCCTAGTACCCCGATCTTCCCGCAACCAGGTGGGTTCTTATGCAACAAGTGCTGTAAGTGCATCATGTGCAGTGTATCATCTAAAAGCTTGTACTAACCTGTTTAATAAAGTAGATGAAGTGTTTCCAGTGAATTGACCTTTCGCATTATTATGTACCATTCCCTTGTTGATATTTGTGGCGACCAAGTGTCGCGGTGCTTAATTTACGCCGACTTCGGCAAACCAGTTTTGGATGCTGCACGTACACAGGCGGATTGGCCTCCGCATGGGTGTACTTTTCCGGAGGAGTGGTCAGAATGACCCGTGTGCCCCACGTGTGTAGGGTGGGGACCTCTTCACGATAGCTAAACATGTCGCTCACGCATCGTGAAGGGGTAAAAGGCATCGTAAGTGTCGCGTGGGGAGATCGTCGACTACCCTGACGTGACGGTGTCATTAAATTAAATAAAGTGGACTCATGACGAAGGATAGCGAAAGGTTCCGGTGCAGAGTATTTCATTTAAAGTTATTGTCCATTAATGTTGTAACATCTACTTTATTTGTCACTGACTTTACACACTCCGTGATAGGTTCAAATAGGTATGTTCATCGGGACGGTGGTGAGGCAACGCAGTCATAACTATTGGCCATATGAGGCCTTATGTCAGAACTTTTAGTTTGGTTATCTCTATTCTCTCTCTCTCTAGTTTAATTTGTGTGGATGTGGATCATGCTGGATGGTTGGTTAGTTGTTTGATATCACAGTAGATTTTAAATTATTGTTCTCAATCTTTGCGGCCGTTTTACGATATAAAAAGGGGTTTCGAAAATCTCTTTCAAAAATCAAGTGTCGTGTGGGCACTACTTTGAAAACCTGTGGTTTTGTCCTTTCAAAATGATGTAGCCGCCTTACTGTGAATATGTAGACGTTTTAAAGGAATGAGTGTCGAGTGGACACCGTTTGCAACTTGTAGAATCCTCTTAATGTGATTGAATGTTTTTACACTCTCGTACTGGTTGACTGTGACTGTGTGGTTAAAGATTTTATGAAGAATGATGTTATTGTCATTGTTGTAATCGTGAGGCCGTGCATATACAAAGGAGACTCTGTCCGTTTGCAGGGTGAATTTGTATATGTTGCGGGTCTGACACGCACCGGTGGGCGAGATCGATTACTCGATTTCTTACCTGTATTTCAAAAAAAAATGAACCCGTTTTCCGCTTATCTTGAGACCTCCGGGGCGTGACAAATTTTATGGTATCAGAGAAAAATAACTTTAACCACAGTAGTCGATGACCAACATCCATAGAGCATGATGCCACAAGCAAATTGAACATGAGATAACCAAGATGTAGGTGCAGTAGATCGTGAGTGTACGGGGGAAAAAGGGGTTTAATTTCGTTGTGTTTGTAGGTCTTGGTGCTAGACCAGTTAAGTCTAGGATTGACTTGTTTTCTTTGTGTACACGGATGACGGCCCGGACTTGGTCTTCAATCAAGAGCGCGGGAATGGAAGTGACGGTGTTGACAGCTACGGAGGACCGGCTACATTGACAACAGTCGAACGACGTGGCCAGGCAACTGCCAACGCTCACAGAAGACATGGAATACCAACGACACGGGTTACCCGCCTCCCGAGAAGCAGTCGACCGAGCCACTTCGGTAGAGCGGGAATTGACCAATGCGCCGACCAGTAGGAGACCGGGAGCCGACCACCCAAGTATATATCCGAAGGTGCAACAAGGAACCAGAAGCACACCAACGGAAGGCCCGGAGCCACTACAGGAACCCTGCGTCATCTGCGGAAAGGCACACTTAGAGACAAGATGCCCTTGGACGTATTCCCACGACAATAAATGCAGCCAGCCAGACCACACCTGTGCCACTTGTCCTCAAGAACTGGCCGCTACTACCACAACGCCGCGACCAGAAAGGCGAGGGGGTACTGCAGCCCCTATCCCGCAGGAGGACTTACCCGGCGGCCAACACACGGCAAATTCTGAGAACACTAAGTCCCTACCCCACCACGCCGTACGCCGCTGGCCTAAGGGTTGTGGACGGACTCCCCGATTTGCCACAGTGGAAGACGCGATGTCTCAGAACCAGTGATAGCAGGTAATTTATGTTTCCTCTCAGTTTAGAAGCACCGGTTACACCTAAGCCTATTACCCTCGTCCGACACTCTCTCTCCCCCTGTCTTTTCCCTCCCCTATTCCCAGACGCGCCTAGTGCGGATTGGGGGAGAAATCCTTAAGTACTAGGCGAAACCTCCCCGGCCTATGCGCGCGGGCGGGTTTCAGAGTATAGGAGACCCTATTGTACTTAGTGAGACCTGTTAGGGGTCATGTAAGGAATAAATAGGTCCCACCCTTTACCTTGCAGTTAAGGACCCAGAAGATCGATAGGTAGCGTGGGGCCGCTTTCCAAAATTAGATCCGACGTCTCAGTTGTAAGAGAATTTCCGGATGTATTTCCGGCGGAACTCCCTGGGATGCCGCCGGAACGAGAGGTCGACTTCCCTATTGAACTACTCCCAGGCACTAAACCCATCACTAAGGCACCGTACAGGATGGCCTTCGCGGAGTTGAAGGAACTCAAGGCACAGTTGGAAGACTTTTTGGACAAAGGCTTTATCAGACCAAGCGCATCGCCGTGGGGCGCGCCCGTTCTGTTCGTAAGAAAGAAGGACGGAAGCCTTCGCCTGTGTATAGACTACCGAGAATTAAACAAGGTCACCATCAAGAACAAGTATCCGTTACCGCGGATTGACGACCTGTTCGACCAGCTACAAGGAGCAACTGTGTTCTCGAAGATCGATCTGTAGTCCGACTATCATCAACTCCGTGCTAGGGGTGAGGACATACCCAAGACAGCGTTCCGGACTCGCTACGGTCACTACGAGTTCACGGTGATGCCGTTCGGGCTCACGAACGCCCCAGCAGTGTTCATGGATATGATGAACAGGGTGTTCAAACCCTTCTTAGATCTTTACGTAGTGGTCTTCATTGACGACATCCTCATCTACTCCCGTACGGATGAGGAACATGAAGAGCACTTACGCGTTGTCCTTCAGACCCTTCGGGAACAGAAACTCTACGCCAAACTCAAAAAGTGTGAGTTCTGGCTCCGCGAGGTGGGTTTTCTAGGGCATATCGTGTCGGCAGCGGGGATTGCGGTAGACCCGAAGAAGATAGATTCGGTAACCGACTGACCCCGGCCGACAACGGTAACTGAGATTCGAAGCTTCCTGGGTTTGGCAGGGTATTACAGACGCTTTGTGGAAGGCTTCTCCAAGATAGCCATGCCCCTGACTCGCCTGACCCGAAAAGGGGAGAAGTATATCTGGACTGACCAATGCCAGAAGAGTTTTGAGGAACTCAAGGATAAGTTGACGCGAGCCCCGGTGCTCGCTTTACCGGAGCCCGGCGAGGACTATGAAGTTTACTGTGATGTGCCGCGAAACGGTCTCGGAGGCGTGCTTATGCAACGGGGTAAGGTTATAGCCTATGCGTCAAGGCAACTCAAGGAGTACGAGAGAAACTACCCCGTGCACGACCTGGAGCTTGCAGCGGTCGTGTTCGTCCTTAAACTATGGAGACACTATTTATATGGTACACACTGCAATGTGTACTTCGATCATCAGAGCCTCAAGTACCTCTTCACTCAGAAGGAGTTAAACTTGTGGCAAAGGCGGTGGCTCAAACTACTAAAGGACTATGATCTAACCCTCCACTACCACCCCGGGAAGGCGAATGTGGTGGCTGATGCCTTGAGCCGCAAAGGACAGACGGTGGAATCAATGACGAACGCCCTTACCCAGCAGGACCGTCTGATTGCAGAGTTTTCGCAATTGAGGTTGGAGGTAGTACCAGCGAGTACGGTCGCACGACTCTTGACCCTAGTGGTCAGACCCACCCTATTGGACAAAATCCTAGAAGGACAAGCAATGGATGCCCAGTTGCAACTTGTGCGAGACAGGCTACCCTCCGACCAAGGGGGCGATTTCGCAATGAGCGCTGATGGCACGATACGTTTTCGAGGGCGAATCTGCGTGCCGCACCTACCAGAACTCAAGGAGGAAATCCTAAGGGAGGCGCATACCGCGCCTTACGCCGTACACCCCGGGGGAACAAAAATGTACAAGGACTTAAAGCAAACCTTCTGGTGGCCTAAGTTGAAAGGGGATGTTGCCCGGTTTGTGGCACATTGCCTGGTGTGCCAACAAGTAAAGGCCGAGCATCAGCGCCCAGCAGGGAAATTACAACCATTGCCGGTGCCGGAATGGAAGTGGGAGATGGTTACGATGGATTTTGTGACCGGCTTCCCGAGATCATCCCAAGGACACGATGCGATATGGGTCATAGTGGATCGGTTGACGAAATCAGCCCACTTCCTGCCCATACATACAACATGGGCTCGGGAACGGCTGGCGCGGACATACATTGATGAGATTGTAAGGTTGCATGGAGTACCGACGTCCATCACGTCGGACAGAGACACGCGGTTTGTGTCGAACTTTTGGCAGAGCCAGCAACGAGCAATGGGAACCAAGCTACATTTCAGCACGGCTTTTCACCTGCAAACTGACGGACAATCGGAGCGGGTGATCCAGATCCTTGAAGACATGCTCCGGGCATGCGTGCTTGATTTGGGCGAAGGGTGGTCCCAATACCTACCATTGGTGGAATTCGTCTACAATAATAGTTACCAAGCCAGCATTCAAATGGCGCCATACGAGGCTCTGTATGGGCGCCGCTGTCGCTCTCCAATATGCTGGGACGACTTGGGAGAGCGCATGTTTTTGGGACCGGATTTAGTGGAAGAGACCGAGGCGAAGGTGCGCCTGATCAGGCAACGGCTGCTAACCACCCAGAGCAGACAGAAAAGGTACGCGGACCATAGACGACGGGACTTGGAGTTCATGGTAGGCGAGCACGTGTTATTACGAGTTTCGCCTTCCAAGGGGACCCGATGTTGGTTTTTATAATATGAGGATCCACAAGGATCTAAATAGGTGCTATCAAACAACTAGAGGGGGGGTGAATAGGTGTAATACTTATAAAAACAAATCTCAGTGCAAAATAAAAACCAATGCGGAAATAAAAATAGCACACCGAGATATACGTGGAAACTCCAATCCAGGAGAAAAACCACGGGACCAACACGCAATAACAATCCACTAAGAATAGAAGAATATAACAAGGTGATTACCGACTCCACGGACTCCAACCCCTCCTTCAGCTTCTTCGGATCTTGCGCTCGCCGAGCACGCAATAACAATCCACCAAGAAAAGAAGAATAACAAGGTGATTACCGAATCCACGGACTCAACCCCTCCTTCAACTTCTTCGGACCTTGCGCTCCAACGATTGCACGTCCACTGCACACGTTCGAATCCACGAACGCCACTCGAATCCACGAGCACACGTTTCGAATCCACGAAACGCCTTTAGCACACCGAATCCACGATGCCACGTCGAATCCACGACACAAACTCAGCCGGTAAGAAAATTGGCTTCGATGGTGATCCTTTGCTTAGATTATCAATGAAGATCCATGGAAAAAAAAACTCTAAGCAAAGATTAGATCAATTCGACAAAAGATATGTTCTTGAAAGAACCCTCGAATTGACCTAAAAGAGGCTATAAAGAAGAACGATAAAAACCTAGCCTCTAGGGTTGCTCTCAAGTGTTTTATCAATTGATCGGCCGTGCTCCCCACGTTTTTGAGAAACCCTAAATGTCTATTTATAGTTTAGAAACCTTTGGAAAGAGATAAGAATCAAAAACTTACCTTATCTGGAAATTTTCAGGACGGCGATCCGGATCGGATTTACTGTGATCCGGATCGTCGTAACGAGTCAGGCTATTCCAGAAAAACAGAGTTCGGGATCCGGATTGAAATGCCCGATCCGAATCGTTCATGTATTCCAGCAAAAACCCATGTTCGGGATCCGGATCGAAATGACCTTTGATCCGGATCGGATTTGCCAATGAACAAGCACCCTTCGGGATCTGGATTGGACTGTCTGATCCGGATCCTGAACATGTCCCATGTCCAGTTTTTGATTTTTATGCAATTAAAAATTCATCCAAGTGTTTCTACACTATAAGAAAGTATTCGGATCACCAAAATTATTTAGTTAACCATACCTGATCCTTTTGAATACTTTCTTCTTGAGATTGATGTAACTGATCCACAATTCTTCAACTTCAATCTTCAAGACTCAAGACACTGAGTGTCAACTTGAGCTCTTGTTGAATCTTCTCTAAGTCTTTGATTGCTGATTGACAATTTGATCCCTTTAAGACTCCGACTCAACTCACTGACATGACTCACGAAATATGCCAACACCAAAATGCCGTAACAATCTCCCCCTTTGACAATTTCGTGACAAAACCCAAAAATACATAAAAGCGCTCAAGTCACTCATCTTAAACCAAAAAGTCGAAATTCAATGTTATCACCAAAACATTGATTTTCTTTGCGTGAGAGATCCAATAAATACAAATACATTTGAACCAGTCTTAGAACAAACTCTATGACTTAGGACTTGGAGTCTTAAAGTGATGTAATTCCTGCAAAACAAAACTCCAAACAAAATCAAACGTTAGTCGTTAGAAATTAAATGTAAATACTACATTTGATTCGTCCTTTTGGTTCTTTTTGTTTTTCGGCTCCTTTTTCTCCATCTCCTTTCTTTTCCTCGATGATCTCATCTCCGTCTCCCCCTATCTCGATGATCTCATCTCCCCCATTTCTCTTCTCCCCCTTTTTGTCACAAATTGTCAAACAGTGAACATACCAGACAAAAGGAAATCACTAACAGCATTAGTTCATAGAGAAAGAGAGATAAAAGCTCAGTTCCGGTATATAACAAAAACATAGATTGCGTACCGGTACTCGAAAGCAAAAATCAAATAATTTCTTGAAACAAATTCAGATTTTAGAATCTTTTCAAATACCGATTTGTATTCCATCAAGAAATCAATTTAAGTGCTTTAACCAATGAATTCACACAGATGCCATTCAATGCAATTAATTTCACGAAATTAAAAAGATTTACTCCTAAATCATGAAAAACAAAGATAAAGCATTATAAACAGTTTTTCATGTTATCCATAAAAACCAGAAAAAATATGTAAGCACTTTAGCGCATCAACTTTAAACAAAAGTCATCGTTTCATGCAACAAGAAATAGATTATACCAAATCTATCAAAAATACTCAAAAATGAAACAAAAATTTATGGAAATTAAAACCCTTAAAGTTGAACAACTTCAATCACATCTAACATGATCTTATGCGTAATGCCTTTATCAAACCATCAATTTGGTAAAGAAAATGAAATACCAAGATCAATAGATGTTTGAAATCCCAAATATGGTAGATAATATATCTAGACAATCTGTTGAAGAGAGTGGCTCTTTGAGCATCTTTCGTTAAAAATCCACCTTATACCAACCTTGAAATTTGACAGAGTCAAGTGTTTCAACATGCATTTTATTTAATCAAAAATTGAAAAACCATGCTTGGTATACATGTGGTAGCTGCACACAGTACTCGGACGACCGAGGTGGTAGCTCTTTCCTCCATGTGGTGGTAGTTTTCACACTCCTCATTGGGATGTAACTCTTTCCACATCTTTTGAGCATTTTACTTTACTTTGACTCCCCCTCAATTGGCTATCAATTATTTAAGATATAAGGTATTCAACCAAAAATTGATCTCGCATTCATACTCGACTAAATAGTCAAATAAGATAATGACTATACCAAGAGATTATTGAGAGAGAAATTGACTTTGATCACTTAAAAGATGACTTAATTAACATAAATGATCGTTGCAACATCGAAATATTATGATGTCAAAAGCATAATAGATTTCTAAATGCGTGAAAAGATGCAATTAAAGTCAATATGACCAATGCTCCAAGATTATGATTATGGAGTAAAGTTGATAATCCATATAAAATTAATTTGGAGTGAATGAACATGAAATCCTTTTTATTCAATGCACTTGTTCGTTAAAACCCTTTTGTTTTTTTAAAAAAAAAAACAAAACATAAAAACAAAGAGCATTGAACACATGTAATGCAGAGATTCAGAATGATATGAAAGGAAAACCAATCAAAGCATTACATACAGTCATAAGCTATTTAGAACTTAAGACAAGGAAAGATATCACCTTTCCGAATCCAAAATCGCTGGATTTTGGGTTGTCTTGATTCGTTGTGGCCGGGGGTTGTCCGCTTTGACTGTTGGTCCACCTTAGGTCTTTGCCTCGTAGTGATCCACTTGTATGATTGATGTTGTGGCTTGGACCTTTGGTGGGTTGAGTGAACTCCTTTGACTTGATGTGTCTTTTGATTCCGTTGAGTTCGCTCCGTAGATGAAGTTGCCGAATGACTCTTCTTTCTCTTTTTCGGGCAATTCTTCACCAAATGTCCTTCAAGTCCACATAAGTGACAAGTTCTTCCTTTCAATTTCATTGTGGAACTTGAAGCATGCACAGTTTGGTCCTTTTTGAATCCCAAACCAACCTTGCTTGTTTGACCTAATCCGGACATACAATCTAGTTTCTTGGAACCGGTGGAAAGCCTTTGTATGTCGAATTTGAGTTCATGAACTTGCTTGGTCAAAACTTGGTTGGTGACATGAATCTCCTCAAACTGTTTTTCTAGAAAACCAATCTTGTCCATAAATGATTTAGCGTTTGTCTCCGATTGGTTTAGCTTTTCTTGGAGGATTTTATTATTATTCAATAAACGTCCTTGTTCCTCCTCGAGATCATGAAGTTTTATCTTTAAAGCATGATTCTCGTCTTGAATCTCAAGTCGTTGCTTCCTCAACTTCTTAATATGTTTGGCCATCTTCTTTGATTCCGTAAGAAGTTGTTGATATGCCTCAACGAGTTCTTCTTCGTCCGACTCCCCCTCACTTGATGACTCTTCGCCGGTTGTTGATGTTTCATACAAAATCAAAGGAGTAGAGTCAGTGACTGAAGATGATAAACACAAATTAGAAGAGGGATTTTGAGAGGCATGAAAAGCAACGGCATTTTCCTCTTTACTTGAGGTCGATTCATTAGAAGTAGAATCGTCCCAAGTTTTCGCTTGCAAAGCCTTCTTTTTATATAATTTCGGAGAAGGACAATCCGTTGAAATATGGTCGTAGCCTTTGCATTTATAACATCGGATTTCCCCTTCGAATTCATCTTTTTCCTTAGAAGGTTTTGCAAGGCTTTTGAGGTAAGAGGATTTAGAATCCGATGATCCTTTAGATGGTTTCATGGATGAAGATCCATCGGTTCGATTCTTCCAAAATTTCCGACGAAATTTCTTTGTGATCCGCGCCAATTGTTCTTCAAAATCGGCAAAAGAGATTTCATCGTCGGAACTTGATTCGCTATCTTCTTCCTTTGTTGATTTGAATGCAATACCTGTAAGCTTAGAAGAAGACTTGGAAGAAACTTGATTAGTAGGAAAAGTCATTTCATAAGTTTGCAAAGCACCTACTAATTCCTCTACACTCATCTCATCCGGATGACTAACGGTTTCAATGGCGGTAACTTTTGCCCTAAACCGTTCCGGAAGAGTCCGAAGTATCTTCCTTACAATTTTCGACTCCGGGATCTTTTCTCCTAAATTAGCACAAGTATTGATTACATCTTGAAGTCTAGTGTAATAATCTGTAAACAATTCATGCTCTTCCATATGAATAGAGTCAAATTGACTTGTAAGCATCTGGAGCTTTTGAATTTTTACAAGATTAGTACCCTCATGTGTAATTTTGAGAATATCCCAAATTTCCTTCGCGGTTTCACACGCGGAAATTCGTGTAAATTCAGTCGAGGAAAGAGAATTAAATAGAGCGTTCATACCTTTCCCATTGTAAGAAGATCTTTCAAATTCCTCTTTGGACCATCTAGAGCGAGGTTTTGGGGTAGTAGAATTTCCTACTTCCTCAACATGATGCACCCAACCGTCTTCCACGGTTTGCCATAGCCGCTCATCAATTGAGATGAGAAAAGCTCTCATCCGCACTTTCCAATAAGCATAATTGGTCCCATCAAAAAGAGGAGGTCTATAAATATTACCACTTTCACCCGACATGATAGATAAACCTAAAACCCGCTCTGATACCAATTGTTGGTTTTTATAATATGAGGATCCACAAGGATCTAAATAGGTACTATCAAACAACTAGAGGGGGGGTGAATAGGTGTAATACTTATAAAAACAAATCTCAGTGCAAAATAAAAACCAATGCGGAAATAAAAACAGCACACCGAGATATACGTGGAAACTCCAATCCAGGAGAAAAACCACGGGACCAACACGCAATAACAATCCACTAAGAATAGAATAATAACAAGGTGATTACCGACTCCACGGACTCCAACCCCTCCTTCAGCTTCTTCGGATCTTGCGCTCGCCGAGCACGCAATAACAATCCACCAAGAAAAGAAGAATAACAAGGTGATTACCGAATCCACGGACTCAACCCCTCCTTCAACTTCTTCGGACCTTGCGCTCCAACGATTGCACGTCCACTGCACACGTTCGAATCCACGAATGCCACTCGAATCCACGAGCACACGTTTCGAATCCACGAAATGCCTTTAGCACACCGAATCCACGATGCCACGTCGAATCCACGACGCAAACTCAGCCGGTAAGAAAATTGGCTTTGTTGGTGATCCTTTGCTTAGATTATCAATGAAGATCCATGGAAAAAAAACTCTAAGCAAAGATTAGATCAATTCGACAAAAGATATGTTCTTGAAAGAACCCTCGAATTGACTTAAAAGAGGCTATAAAGAAGAACGATAAAAACCTAGCCTCTAGGGTTGTCAATTGATCGGCCGTGCTCCCCACGTTTTTGAGAAACCCTAAATGTCTATTTATAGTTTAGAAACCTTTGGAAAGAGATAAGAATCAAAAACTTACCTTATCTGGAAATTTTCAGGACGGCGATCCGGATCGGATTTACTGTGATCCGGATCGTCGTAACGAGCCAGGCTATTCCAGAAAAACAGAGTTCGGGATCCGGATTGAAATGCCCGATCCGGATCGTTCATGTATTCCAGCAAAAACCCATGTTCGGGATCCGGATCGAAATGACCTTTGATCCGGATCGGATTTGCCAATGAGCAAGCACCCTTCGGGATCCGGATTGGACTGTCTGATCCGGATCCTGAACATGTCCCATGTCCAGTTTTTTATTTTTATGCAATTAAAAATTCATCCAAGTGTTTCTACACTATAAGAAAGTATTCGGATCACCAAAATTATTTAGTTAACCATACCTGATCTTTTTGAATACTTTCTTCTTGAGATTGATGTAACTGATCCACAATTCTTCAACTTCAATCTTCAAGACTCAAGACACTGAGTGTCAACTTGAGCTCTTGTTGAATCTTCTCTAAGTCTTTGATTGCTGATTGACAATTTGATCCCTTTAAGACTCCGACTCAACTCACTGACATGACTCACGAAATATGCCAACACCAAAATGCCGTAACACCCGACGTTTCGGCCTGAGAGGGAAGTTAAGTCCGAGGTACGTGGGACCGTTCGAGGTCCTAGAACGCGTGGGTCCGGTGGCGTATCGATTGGCGTTGCCGCCGAACCTTGACCGAGTACACAACGTGTTTCACGTCTCAATGCTTCGGAAGTATCTCCCCGACCCCTCTCACGCCCTAGACATATCCACTATCAAGTTACAAGAGGACTTAAGCGTCGAGGAGACGCCAGTGCGGATCCTGGCACGAGAAGATAAGAAGTTGCGTAATCGGACCATCCCCTACGTAAAAGTCCAGTGGAGCAACCACGAGGAACGCGAGGCAACGTGGGAGCTGGAATCGAAAATGAGGGAGTGTTTCCCTGAATTGTTTAGTGAAGGCTGTGATTAAGTTTCGGGGACGAAACTTCTTATAAAGTGTGAGTGGTGTAATGACACGGGTTTTTTGTAGTATGTTACCCTCCTTCTATTAAAGTGTTCCTTTAGTGGATCGGAACTATCGTATTTTCGTAAGTCGGTCGGTGTGTGGCGTGAGTATTTTTCTGTGAAAGAGCGCAAAAAATGATGACCGACGGTGCGATCGGATCTGAAATCCGATGTAGTGATCTCCCGGAATGGAATTTTTAGTGTCGCGGTGACTAAACGCGCATCGGAACCCGTGCAAAATATCCTGCACGCTTTCTGAGGAAAAGGTGGGTTTATCTCGTGTGATTAATTAGTAAGAGAATTAGTTATTCGGTTACGGATATTAAAAGGTGGGTTATCCCGTAGGATTAATTAATTAATAAATTAATTAATTGGTGACGGAAATTAAAAGGCGGGATTTAATTGTATGTACGAAAAGGAAAATCCCACTTTTCGTAAAAGAGGAAAATGAAACCCTAACCGAGAGAACGGAAAGGAAAAAAAAAAGA
>CM055063.1:44198392-44238644 GCA_029204045.2 Tillandsia leiboldiana | reverse complement strand
TGAACGAATAATTTAAAGGACACTGGTCTCTTTTGTCTCAACTTATATACATATGTATATGGAGGTTTGTAAGTTTTAACTCTATGAATTAGACCATCGAAAGTAGCAAATAAAATAACGTACCCTACTCGAAGCTAAGTAGAGAAATACCGAATAATTCCCCCTGCACCAACCTCCAATTACTTGACTTCAACAAATTGCTTCCTTACTTCTATTTTTTCTGTAGTAAGACAACAATAGTATAAAGTATATATTAACATATATGTCAGAGAAAAGAACCATTATTGAAAGAAAAAAGTAGGGAACAATTTGTTTTCCCTCAAAGCATCTACTATTGCAAAAGTGAAATACCATATGTATATTCAAAGAGAACTATGTAGGTAATTATGCGAATGTAAAAGGACAACGAATTTTACCCACAATTTTTCTTAATTAAACTAAGAATTAAAATAATTCTCTTGTATCAAAGAGCAAAATATTGAAAAATCATCTCTTTATGTATAATAAGTATGAAAATAGGGAGAACAGAAATGCATGTAACAATAGAAAATGCAGAACAAAAGGAGAAACTGAGTGAAGTTGTGCTGGACAAAAAGAAAGTCACGATACAGTACAGCAAACTTTAAGAAGATACATTGAGAATAAATAAAAATTTTTACTACATATATAAATGTATAGAAATTTACAAAGTAGGTTCGAAGTAAATAGGCTCCGATAAACAAAATGAACATTCCTAATTGATTGTTTTAACAAATACAATGGCAATTCCTAACTAATTGTCCTAAGAGGATTGCCAAAGTTTGTTTTGTAACTGTACAGGTATCACTAGCATTAAAGGAAAGAGAAATGAATGTACAAATATGTGAACAAACAGTATTTTGCAACAATGTATCCTTAAAGTTCCAATCTTTAGATTATTACATGCAGTCTATAGATAAATGTATGATATTATACAGTAGGTTTCGAATCATCTAATTCTTAACTCTCTTGAATACGATTGCCAAAAGCTAATCTCTACATATATAAACTTTTACATACACTTTTTTTTCCAATATTTGTTTTAAATAATTACAATTTTCCAGCTTTCCTTCTCATTAAATTGGTATTTTAAAAATTATTATTTTCTGGTTTTTAATGAAATAAATGTAAAATGTAGAATAATAGGATATTAAATTGAAATGTTTATTTCATATTAATTTTGTACATTTTGGCTTATCATGGTAATTGGATAAATGGATGAACAAATATTTTGAATCCCATGTATACATATAATAATTAAAGGAGTTCGAAGGTGTATGCACTGTTTTCTGAAAACGGGAAAACACCTTTTTTTTCCCTATATATGCATAAAAATCCGGGAAAAAGAAGAAACTTACAAATCCATCAAACAACGAATAGTTAAGTGTAAATCCTTTTTTTGACCAACAAAGTATTTTCTTCCCAAATTCAATTTTTTCCCACACAAAATCATTAGGATAGGTAACAAAATAACTTTTTGAACCCTAAACTAAAACACGTCAAGTTAAATATTAAGCTACATCAATATAACGCATGACCTACTGGTGGAGGTTCTCTGTTAAATGTAAAGCCTTAAAAACTAAAGTAAGTATCATCACATAACGCTCTAAAACTGGTAAAAAGAAAGCAACATGTAAATCATACAGAAGCAAACACCAATCAATATTTTCCTTTCACACAATATTTTGAAAACTCATTTCAATCAAAGCAATAGATTTCAAAATTGATGAACACGGGAAGAACTATATAGACAACAATATGTAGAACCAAACAAATACTTACCTCTTTTTGGCACAACAATATTAGCAAAGTTTGGAAAAACATTTCAAAGATTAGGCTGAGATAATATGAAGACTAAATCCAAATAAAATAGATGGTAGAAGGCACAATTTATTTGCAAATCATGACTGTGCAAACAACAGTTGGTTGGCAAAGCATATTAGTAAATAATTGGTTTTTTATGTCGCCACAATTAAAGACCACCTGAATAACTGCTCAACTTTTAACAACACAACGAAGGATTTTAAGTAAGACACATGAAAGTACCAATATACCTAGCAAATAATGTTGTTTAAAGCAGAGACATGTATATATTTTCTCTAATCATTAACTGAACACCCAAGGCCATTCACAATTAATGTTCTTTTGTATGTATCATCATAGCTCAAAACAAAAGAAAAAGATAATAATATCGAAAATTCAATTCAATCAAATGCACATATTTTAAAGATGACATATAGAAAGTATAGGAATTATCATTTATAATGAAACAAATTGGAAACCCTATTCCATGAAAGTTATATATTTCAAAATTAATAACCATAGCAAGCAATATGGTATTCACTTCAACTTTCCAACATGAACCTCAACTAACATAAATGTAAAGTTAAGCACATCATAATTTGTAGTTTAGCCTTGCATATATAAATGAAGTAAACATCATCACATATATGTTCTCAAACCCGGGGGGGAAAAGCAAGGAACATGCAAATTCCAAAAAGATATTTACTCCTTTATTGTTTTCCTTCTACACAATATGGAACATAGAAATGATAGGCTATAAAACAAAAAAGTCCAACAATCATAAAGGGAATGAAAGTTCAACACCAATTTACTATACACAGGATATAACAAAACGGAAACATAGATATAGTTTTCCAACTTATGCTTTGGTTTTTGGAAGCCATTATTTTTAACTTGTTAATCAAATACGTGTTAAATTGGCGAACAATATCATATTAGTTGAAATGCTAATGCGACATTCAATTTGTTCAATTTTGATTTTTCATAATACTAATTAAATGAATGCCAACATGTCAACAGTATGATATTGTTTAAGAAAACACGAATTTTTAAGAAAAACTTAAGTTAAGAGTAAATACCACATTTTTAAAAATAACCAACATTAGAGAGAAAACACGAATTTTTAAGAAAAACTTAAGTTAAGAGTAAATACCGCATTTTTAAAAATAACCAACATTAGACTGCAAAAACGAATACAATATGGTATTCACTTCAACTTTCTAACTTAACCTCAACTAACATAACACATTCATAATTTGTAGTCTAGCCTTACATATATAAAATGAAATAAACATCATCACATATCCGTTCTCAAACCGGGGGGGGGGGGGGGGGGGGGGGGGGGGGGGGAAGCAAGGAACATGCAAATTCTAAAAAGATATTTACTCCTTTAATTTTTTCCTCGTACACAATATGAAACATAGAAATGATAGGCTATAAAACAAAAAGTCCAACAATCATAGAGGGAATGAAAGTTCAACACTAATTTACTATACACAGGATATAACAAAACAAAAGCATAGATATAGTTTTCCAACTCATGCTTTGGTTTTTGGAAGCCATTATTTTTAACTTGTTAATCAAATACGTGTTAAATTGTCGAACAATATCATATTAGTTCAAATGCTAACGGGACATCAATTTGTTCAATTTTGATTTTTCATAATATTAATTAAATGGATGCCAACATGTCAAACAATATAATATTCAGTTTAGTCTCCTAACCCAAACCATTGGAGTTCACCTCTACATACATAAACAGTTTAGCTTCCCAACTTGAGTCTTTGGAGTTCATCTTTATATACATGAATATGAAAAATAACCACCTTCGAGTTTAGAATTCATCTTGACATACATAAACTTAAGGCAGGTACATTTGACATCTCTTTGCAATTTAAACAACTCAATCAATTATCTCTCGAATTTTATAAGCAAATTTTTGTAAACTAATCCTATTGGAGCTTATCTTTATATCCATGGGCTAGTTAAGTTTAGTTTTTATGTAATTAGAACTTCAACCTTTGGAGTTCATTTTTACATACACAAATCTAAAAATAACCACCTTCGAAGTTTGGAATTTATCTTCACATACATAAACTTAAGATAGGTACATCCGACATTTTTTTGCTTACCTCTTGAATTTTATAAGCTCATTTTTGTAAACTAATCCTGTTGGAACTTATCTTTATATCCATGGCCTACTTAAGTTCAACTTTTATGTAATTGGAAATTAACACTTCTTACAATTTAAGAAATCCAATCAAATTATCTATTGAATATTATAAGCCCATTTTTGTAAAATGGCCCTTCTGGAGCTTGTCTTTATATCGATTGGTTATTTAAGTTCAACTTTTATGTAATTAGAACTTTACAAATTACCGTTCCATTAAGCTAGTCTTTGAGTAAATTAATATAATAGGTCCCTTTGAAGCTAGTACTTGTAGTTAACGTGATGCTAATTTCAAGTTGCAACTTAGGAAACCCAAGATAACAACCTCTGGAGTTTACCACAATTAAATTAATAACCTCGAACCCAATAAAAATTATCTATTTTAAACATGGCATGTAGAAAAGTATAGGAATTATCACTTTCGATGAAATATTTGAAAACCCAACACAATCAAAGTCACACATTTCAAAATTGATGAACAGAGATAGAAGTACACGGACAGTAATATTCAAAAACCAAAATTTATTTATCATCACAGAAAATTTCCAAAGTTTGGGAAAACAGTAAAATGTTTGGCTCAGATAATCTCAAGACTGAATCCACAGGACATCGATAATAGAAGGCACAATTTATTTTGCGAGTCCTCACTGTGTAAACAACAATTGGTTGCCAAAAGGTGCTACGAAATAATTGATTTTTTTATATCGCTACAAGTGGAGACCACCAGAAGAACTGCCCAAATTCTCACCACACAACAGACGATTTTAGATTGAAGCCACACGAAAGCGGGTATCGATAATAGAAGGCACAATTTATTTTGCGAGTCATCACTGTGTAAACAACAATTGGTTGCGAAAAGGTGGTGGCAAATAATTGGTTTTTTATATCGCCACAATTGGAGACCACCAGAGGAACTGCCCAAATTTTAGCCACACAACGCACGATTTTAGGTTGAAGCCACATGAAAGCGACATTATACCTAGCACTTCCTCCAATCATTAACATAACACCCAAGGCCATCCAAAATTGTTGTTCTTTTATATGTATCATCATAGCCAGGGAAAAAAAAAAAGTAAGAAGGAAGAAAGAAAGAAACGCATAAAACAAATATGAAATTTAATCACAAAAAAAATGTGAATTAAGCAAACAAAATATATAAATTAATTAGAGACAAAACATGAATTTTCAAGAAAAACCTAAGTTAAGAGTAAATACCACATTTTTAAAATTAACCAACATTAAACTGGAAGAACGAATACGAAACACAGGAAGATCACATTTTATAACAGAAGGAAAGTTAAGCGGTCATAAAGAAAACAGCAGTCCAACACTAACTTACTATATATAGTATATAACTAAACAAAAATAAAATAATATTTGGATTGCTGGTTAACCAATAATATTTGATTAACAGATCACCAACAACCTTCCTCTTATTTGCACATAGAGGCAAACCAACAAATACTCTAGAGTCATCTTTTTCCGACAAAACCAAACTCTGGACATCAATAATCTAGACTTTAGGCCTCATTTGATACTAATTTCAGTTTTTTAGGCAAACCAACGAACATTCGTTATAGAGGGAAATCAACAAACACTTTATATTCATAGATGCAAACCAACATACACCTTGACAAAAGTTTTGTGTTAAATATCAAGTTATCTAATGAGATCATCCTTTTCATTGTTGTCATAAAGGCAAACCAACAAATACTTTATAGTCATCATTTTCCGACAAAATCAAACTTTGAACATAATCTAAACTTTTTCATAGATGCAAACCAACACACACCTTGACAAAAGTTTTGTGTTAAATATAAAGTTATCTAATGAGATCATCCTTCTCATTGTTGTCATAAAGGCAAACCAACAAATACTTTATAGTCATCATTTTCCGACAAAATGAAACTTTGAACATAATGTAAACTTTAGGTCTCATTTGATACCAATTTTATTTTTTGAGGCAAAGCAACAAACACCTATCATAGGGGGAAGCCAACAAACACTTTATAGTCATCCCTTTCCGACAAAAGCAAACTTTGAACATGAAAAATGTGAACTTTAGGTCTCATTCGATACCAATTTCATTTTTTTTTTTCTTTTCCTGCTGTCATAGAGATCATCCCTCTCATTGTTGTCATAAAGGCAAACCAACAAATACTTTATAGTCATCATTTTCCGACAAAATCAAACTTTGAACATAATCTAAACTTTAGGTCTCATTTGATACCAATTTTAGCTTTCAAGGCAAAACAACAAACATTCATCATAGGGGGAAGCCAACAAACACTTTATAGTCATCCCTTTCCGACAAAAGCAAACTTTGAACATCAAAAATGTAAACTTTAGGCCTCATTCGATACCAATTTCATTTTTTTTTGTTTTCTTGTTGCCATAGAGATCACCCTTCTCATTGTTGTCATAGAGGCAAACCAACAAATACTTTATAGTCATCCTTTTCGGACAAAATCAAATTCTGAACAAAAAAAATCTAAACTTTAGGTCTCATTTGATACCAATTTTAGCTTTTGAAGCAAACCAACAAACACTCATGATAGAGGGAAGCCAACAAACACTTTATAGTCATCCCTTTCCGACAAAAGCAATCTTTGAACATCAGAAATTTAAACTTTAGGCTTCATTCGGTACCAATTTCAGTTTTTTGTTTTCTTTTCCTGTTGTTGTCAAAGAGGGAAACCAGCAAACACATCTTAGCATTTTGTCCCGCCAAAATTAGATTTTCAACTATCAAAATCTAAACTTTATGCCTCCTTTGATACGTTTTTTTTTTTTTTTTTTGGCACCCTTGAACTTAGATTCGATGCAATTGACCAGCCCAAATATAAACCAAACAAACAATAACAAAGATAGACGCGTTGGAGCTTCTCTCTACATAATGCCATCCAAAATTGACGTTCTTCTGTATGTACCATCGTAGCCCAGAACAAAAAAGAAATAAACACAATAACAACACATGTATAAATAAATTAGAAAAGAAGTGCGAATTAAATAAACAAAATATGTAAACTAATTAGAGTCAAAGCATGAACACTCAAGAATAATCTAAGTTAAGAGTAGATACCATATTTTTTGAAATATCTTATTATATATAAGTGAACAAAAGAAACCCAATGTAAGCATGATAAGAAAAACATAAGCTGAACACTAACTTATTATATACACACACCATACAACAAAAATAAAAGGTAGGAAAACAAAAGTAAAAAGCATGATAAAGAGAACATAAGTCCATATACCATACAACAAAAATAAAGGAAAAAGCATGATAAAGAGAACATAGGTCCATATACCATACAACAAAATAAAAGGCAGCAAACAAAAGGAAAAAGCATGATAAAGAGAACATAAGTCCACGACTAACCTATTATATACATATACCATATAACATAAATAAAAGGGAAGGAAAAAAAAAAAGAAGAAGATCATATTCATTCAGGATGAGGATCCGGCTTCATCATGGCGGCGGGTAGTACCGACACGGCCTGTATGGAGGTTATCAATGATAGAACGGTACTCATCGATTGTCCTACGCATACTTGCCTGTTCAGCTATGAGACCGGTTTTTTCGGTAAGACCTGCGAGGTAACAATCCTTCAAAAGATTGTATTCTCGTTCCAGATCATTAAACCGGTTCACAAGCTCACCGTTCTGCAGAGTTAAATGATCATACAAATTTTTATAAAGCACAAAATCATCATAATTGGTATCTTTAATTTCGAGTTGAAATTCACTCTTCATCTTCCAGATCGCAGCACGTGCTGCATCTTCCTTTGCAGCTTGTATCTGTAAGCACGGAACACCCCAACAACGTAGGACATCAACTATCGCACCGTCATGGGGAATCGGAAGATCTATATATCCTATAAACCATCCTTCAGCGGCAGTAGTAACTGCGCACTCACGAAGTTCCATCCCCATGAGGTCAATTATTTCATCTAACAACTTACTATACGACAATTGAACAATCGGCATTGAGACCGACACAATAAAGGTGGAAATTAAAAGAGAAAAGAACCAAACCCAAATACAATATCAAACTGGTAAAGGACAAAATGGAAGGAATGCAATCGTACACATACAATAGGTAACAGATTGAAGAAAACAGAATTACCCAACTCAACAACCCACGGAATCTTTATGGATTCCTCTTACCTGTGCAACCACGCGAAGGCAATTTGTACGGTAAAGGACTACGGCAAGATAATAACTTGTAGTGGGTCCGCTGGTTCTATAAGGACAGTCCCATTTGTTGTTCTTTTGTGTTTTAGTATTACTAAAATATTAACCATATTTATTCAAATTTTTTGCCATATTTTCTTTCACTAAAATATTAAGCAAATTTGTTCAAAATTTTTTCCATATTTCCTTTCTTAACAAATATATAGTAACAAACTAATCAGTGTGAAGGGAAGTAATATAAAGAGTAAAAATTAAGCAAAGCAGGGAGATGGGGGATGTGTGCATGACTGCCTGCATTATGGGCTATTTATAGCCAAAATTCTAAAGAGGAAGAGATGAGGATGAACAGACCAGAGTAATGATGAAGGTAGCCTGTAGATGCCCAGGTGTATAGAGGCAGGCATCCGAAGCCACCACCAGCCATAGGTACCTCCATAAATCACAGAGCTGCCTTCACCTACTGAGCAGAAGAACAGAAGGCACCGAACCAAGAGAGAGATGAAGATAGTAGGCGGCTCGGGGAGGCTCGCATGTACAATCAACCGATCCATCGGCCCAATAACAGGGGCTCCAAACCAAAAAGGGAGGGGGGGGGGGGGAGGTGGCTCGGGGAGGCTCGGATCCACGGCCACCCACTCAATCGGGCCAATAACAGGACCTCCAAACCGCCACGCAGAGAGAAGGAGGGGAGCGTCGGGGGGGGGGGGGGGGGGGGGCGTAGGGCATCATCACATCCGAGCAACAATGGGGGGGGGGGGCGTAGGGCATCATCACATCCGAGCAACAATGGAAGAGGGGGTAGGGCATCTGTGGAAGAGAAGAGCATAGAAGCTTCCTACCATGTGAAGAAGGAGTGCGGGGAAACCGGGGAGAGCGAGCGGCCCGCGCCCGTACGGCGGACTACCGGGAGATTGGAGAGAGGAGATGCGAAAATAGGCTAGGAGAGGAGGCCATCTGTAGGAGGAGACGGATCCTCCCATGTGAAGAGAGAGCGCGGGGGAACCGGAGGGGAGAGAGCGCACCGCGCGGCCGTACGGCGAGGCGACCGGGAGTTAGAGGGAGGAGATGCGAATATGGCGTAGGGGAGAAGGCCACCTGTAGAAGGAGAGGGAGCAAGAGAGAGAGAAGAGAGACTCGGGCCAAGATGAGAAGGGAGGAAAAAAAGAGAGAGAAGAAGGAAACCCATGTGGGCACAGGTAGCGCAGAGCGCAGAACGCGGAGAAGAAGCGAAGTATGTACGAAACACCTGGGGGTGCTCCGTACATACTGCGCATTTATATTCTTCTATTGATGATGATATTATATTTGCTATATGAGCAATATTACCATCCGTACATCCAAAAATAAATATAAGATATATATTTTATTTATTTCAGGATGAGAATTTACTCACCAGTCACTTTGAAATGATCTATAAATTTTATCTTATTCTAAAATAAGTGAAAATTATATATTTTATTTGGAGTGTATAAGTAACATTTTTCTTACTACATAGTTGGGAGGAATTAATTATTAATGAATTTAATTATTGCATTAGGTGTTAATGGCTCTGGTCTGTAGCGACCCTATTTTTTACTTTCTATCGCTTTAAGTGTTTGGTTGGGGTACAAAGGGGGATATCCCCCCCTTTGTACCCAAACACTTTGGAACAGGGGGGAATTCGAATCCCCCCCTTTTCCCTTTTGTCCCCAGTACAACCAGGGACAACCTCCATTACCCCTGAATTAAACCTACTTTCTCTCTCCTCTATTATTACCCTCCTCACCTTTCTTCATTTTTAAATAACACTAATTAACACTAATTTTATATATCATTTAATTTAATAATTTAGATATATTACAATGAATATTTAAATAACACTAATTAACACTAATTTTTAAATTTTAAAATATTTATATGTTACCCGGAAAAATTATTCGTCGCCGCCGGCTAAAAAAATCTCTCCCCCGTACCGCATCCTCGGTCCCAACGCAAAATAAAGAATTAATCAAAATTTTACAAGTAAAATTAATTAACACTAATTAACACTAAATAATGATTTTTACAAATTAAATATCTTACCAGAAAAATTAATTTAAATTTTTATATAATATTAATCATTTTTTACATATAAATAATTAACACTAATTTTATATATTATCTAATTAATTACATAATATATATTACAATTATTATATTTAAAAAGTTATAATATAATATTTATTTATCAAATTTTAATACATATAAAAAGACAAGGGTATTTTCGTCTTTTTACTCAAAAATCAACCATTTATCCCTCTTATTCTTCAATCCCAACCAAACACTATTTTTCTTATACCGGTACTAACCTATATCCCAACCAAACACTATTTTCATTTATCCTACCTTATACTCAACTTTATACTTATACCTGGTACTACTAATTCACACTAATTCCCGAACCAAACGATACCTAGGCCCAGTTTGGTTGTTTGGAATTAATGTTGCGCCATGGAGTGATAATTATTTGGTTTAAATTAAATTATTATTAAAATTAAGTCGACTCATTTATTAAATATAAAATATATAAATATTATTTTTTAATAATTTTAATTTTTAGAATACAATAATTATTTTATATAATTTTATATTAGATATAGCAGTTTCTAATATTATTTATTTTCTTAATTAAAAAGTTTTCGAGCTTATATAAAACCCATTTCATAATGCTTGCTTTTATTGGAAAAAAATTAAGTGGGCGTTTCCTAACAATATTTTATGGAGAAATTTTCGATCTACTGTTATGTGTTAGTTTTATTTTTTTCAAAAATTACAAATTTATTGTTTTTTTTTTAGAGTTTAAAGTTTAGTTTTACATTTTAGCATTACAAAAATTATTTTTTATTCTTTTAGTTATATCTTATTTCTAATTATGTTTGATTCAAATTTACAAATTTAAAATAAAAGAATAAATAAATCAAGTTTATAAATATTTAATATTTTAATACATTTCAATAATTAGAGAGTTTTAACTACTATTGTATTCAAAGTAAAGATTTCATGATAAGTTAATAATTATACTTGTATTACTATTTAGTTGTCTAATATTTGTTTGATTCAAACAAAAATATTTTATTCAAACTGCGCTAATAATTATTTTAATTTAGTTTAAGTGGATTCATCGCTATAATTTAGTTTGATCCAATCCTAAGAACAACTAAAAAATGAAACAAAAATGAAGCAATGCTACGTAAATTTGTAGAAAATTTATATAATGGTGGTGATCATAAGCGAAGCTGATTTTACTGATCATAAAAATTTATAATTTAAATTTTATCAGTTATTCAGTTTGAATTTGACCAAATTTTTATAAAATTAATTTTATAATTATAAAAAGGTGAAAATGTACAAAACTTATCTTTCCTGTGTCCTATTTTGATTTGATTATGTGATCTCTAAAAGTTTTGATTTTACTATTAATCTTTTAATTTATTTAATTTAAGACATTTATTAGTCATTCCAATAAAAAATTTAAGCTAATTATTTATTTTAATAAATTTATTACGTGAATTAAATAAAATATACTAAATAAACTCATAAAGATAAACAGAGTATTCAAATTACAAAATTAAAAAAATCACTAATTTGCTAAAATCAAATAATTTAAAAAATTAATAATAAATTTTAAATTTTAAAAGTTTAGTTAGTTAAATTAAAATGGTTAATAGTTTAAATAAATTTTATACTTTTATAAAATATGGTTTCTTAATATTACTATTATTTTTCTTATTTTGAAGAAAAGGTGCATTTTAGTGTCTATTTCTCAAAATGAAAGCGACTCCCACTAAATCAATCAATAATATGATTACAGAGTATTTATGAAGAAGATATTTAATTATTTTTATTAATAGTAACACTTTTCGATGACTCTTTAAATGTGACTACATTGGGTGACATCGTCTTGATGGATATTACAAGCAAAAGTGGTTTGACAACCCTCACTTTTTATCTTCGTTAGTTAATTCTCGTAAAAATTCAGTAGAAATATAATACGAATAAAATTTATATTATAATTTTTAAATTTATTAAAAAATTTGATTAAAAAATGAATTCGTTAATTATTCGAATACGCGATTTATACGGAAATTATACATTCATCAATTAAAAATTTGGAGTCAAAAATTCGAATATTAAATTAAATTTTTTTAAAAAAATTTATACTACTAGCATAAACAATTATAATTTTAAAAAATAAAAAACAATAATAAAAACATAATATTTAAAACAAATTATAAATAATAATAAAAAATCACGATTGAAAGAATAGAAAGAAAAAAAAAATTGAGAGCAAATATTAATTTCACACTCAGCCAAATCATGAATTAATACACAAATTTATAAAATCATAGATTTACAAAATCAATCTCACACCAACTAGTGGTCGCGAGGAAGATGACGAGCGGCACGGCCAGGAGGGTTCGATGGCGAGCGGCGCGCGGCATAGGAGGGGTTCCGATGGCGAGCGCAAACGGCACCGCACAGGGGGGATTCCGACTTCCGACTTCCGACTTCCGATCCGATGGTGGCGAGGTGGAAAAAGGCGGGCGTGAGAACAAAGAAAAGAAGGTGGGGTTGGGGTGGGGTGCTGTAAGAAAATAAGGAGAGTTTTTTATTTTGTTTTTTGAATAAAAAAAATATTTTTTTTAGAGCAAGGAGAAGGAGAGGGAGGGCAGCCTAATTTTTCCCCTAAAAATTCGGGATTCGCGAATAATTTACGAATAATATTTTTTAGTTCAAAAATTCACAAATTATTTTGAATCTTTGAAAAAATTCACAAACAGCGTGTTTAATTCGGATTCTCAATAATTCATGAATAATTCACGAATTAACTAACTATGCTTTCTACACCCCATTTTTAATACATAAATTATAAAAACAAAACTAAAGGCACTAATTTATTTATTTATTTATTTATTTCTTTTTTGATTAAACAGGGTAAAATCCTATTTGAGTACAAAAGAACACAACAACAGTAACGGATCAACCCAAAATGCTGAAGCAAATAACCCGAACACAACAACAATGGGGCGCCACCAGCACAGGGGAGTCAACATCAACGACAAAACGAAAGAAAGAACACAGCTTACCTCATGGTTACTGCAAATACTACAAAGATTTAACATCAGCCGAGAAAAAAGAAAAACAGCGTCGCATTTTGACACGACCCCATCGGACACAAACAAGAAATAATACCGGCAGGAAGAATGGCGGAGTAGAGAGGCCTCCTCCAATACGGGACAATACCATGCAATCGACGCTGGATTAATGAAAATCCCAACCTCTGAGATTGTCAAGTATTTCAAGTATTTAATCCACACAGTCCATTCATTTAATACTCTAGGTACAGGCGATGCGGCCGCTTCGAGTTTACATCAGATTAAGAATCTCCTCATGTCGCCCATTTGAAATTATAAGATTGAAAGAGTAGTAGCCGAGCAAGATACATTCGAAGTATATAATCCCCCAACATCTGTCACATCCACCAAGAGAGCTAATGTCTGAGACGACGAATGACGAAGAAGAGAGACCTCCTCCAATTCAGAAATGGAACATACAGCCAGCGCTGGATTAAGAAATTTCTCAACACCTTTCAAGACTGAACCTTCTGTCACATCCTTGTATGCCCAATCACAAGCTGCAGTGATACTTTCAGTTGCATACCAAATGCCGCAGGCAGAAGGCAAAGATGATAACTAGAGGAGCAAAGCTCGAAGTCTTGAATGTAATTAATGTTGATACCATTGATATCCATTATAACCCAACGTTCAGTCAATGCCCGACAATTAACAAGAAACCATCAATTCCAAATATACCACGCCCAAGCGCTGAGTTGACGCAGCCGTCGGGAAGAAGCCAGATTAAGAGACCAAACTCATCCGATGAGAAAGCTTAGAGAACCCGAATCTCCGAAGGGAAGCAGAAGTGTCAATCAAGATGCCCAGTTTTTTCCGGGACCAGTTTAAGATAGGGGAACCCAATACAATACAAAACCAAGGAGGTGGATCATCATTAAAGGCATAGGAGTCAGGTTGGAAAACCCACAATAGTAGTCGAGGAAGGAACCTATGCCAAAGCCGATGCCTCTCAACTCCAAACAAAATCGGAGTAACCCAATGCCCAAGGTAGATCCTTCTTCCTTCTTACCAACATGATTAAGAGAGAAAAGGATTGTTTGCTCCTAATCCGAGATAAAACCAACTCCATCTTACCAGAATTATTGAAGCAACAGTTGAAAACCACAACATAAGTTCCGCAGTGTCGACAGTACTGAAATAAATACAACATCTGATCAAAGGGGGTACCCTATAAAGAGCAGTCCAAAGAAATAGAATTGCCAATGCTCATGCAGAAGATCCCACATTGCTACTCTGATTGCCGTAGCCAGAGCACCAAAACAAGGCCGATAATGCCCAGCGTAAATCAAACAACATTCGTTCATTTGTGAGGATAAAGACTGCTTGCTCCAAAACAGAGATTATAAAAAACCCCGCGTTGACCTTGCTGAATTAACCACAAAGCTATACCGGTTGCAACTTGAGAATACATAAAGCAGCAATTGACTTGAAAAGAACTTCCCAGTCATCGCCTTTGGCAAGCAGCTTTATCACCTGAACACTTTTATTCCATATAGATGCCACAAAACTAAACAAATTTTGCAACGTTTGCTCTGAGACTTCAAAGCAAAGATGAAGGGACCTTCTCAATTGTCAGACCAAACATTGACAAAAGGGTGACTGAGATCAACAATATGATTCTCGCAAACGAAGAGATAAAAGTTCTTCCAGAAAGCAGAAACCAGAAAGAGTAAAGCCAGATAAGTAAAAGTTTTCTTCTCATCCCTCCATAGCAAATATAACAGCAGCTACTCCACCCCCTAATAGTTGGTCTGCTATCGATGGTGTGGTAAAGTCTCGTTGTCTTGCAGAACCTGAAACTTTAGCTAACTCTGAGAATGATTCCAAAGTTCGCATGATACCTTCCTCCATTGATAAGACGTTGACCATGCTGTATTAACCACAAAGCTATACCGGTTGCAGGATCAGGCTCAAAGTCCACCAATGAAAATAAAACAGCTCGTACCCAGCTTTTCAAAGAACAAGTAAAAGAAAGAAGCCCGACGCTTGTCTGGCTTGAAGGAGCAGTTTTGAGTCCACGAGACTTTCCGACTTCATAGCAGTCAAAGGTCCAAGCAGTCCCCAGGGAAGACAAGATTCCCGCTGATAGTTGAGATTGATCGCCCTTGATGCCCAGCAGATGCTCGGTGATGCGCAATACTCGCCTGTGAAAATGAATTAACCCCGGTGTGATAAACAGATGGTCACCTAAGAGCTAAGGTCTAGAGATTGAGGGTATTATAAATTCTTAAAGCACAGGTGACACTCTGAGAAGAGCCATTAGTAAAGATACGCCCGTTTCCTTCAGTCCAAAGTTCCCAACAGGTAGTGGCAAATAAGAGATCAAAGTGCACTTTATTTTGACCCTTCAAGGTCGTCCTCGCGCCCCTCCATCTACTCGCAAGATCCCCCGAGTAGTTAAGTAACCTGTGACAAGTGAGAGGCCAAAGATGAAGTAGCTCCTCCCAAAGCGCCCTCGCAAACTTGCAAAAAAAGAAGAGATGGTCCAGATTTTCGCCTCCTGCACGGCAGCTCATGCAGATAGATGGACCAGACCATCCTCTTTTAGTAAGAAGCTCCGCAGTGAGTAGCCTATATCTAGCTGCAATCCACAGAGAAATTTTTGTCTTGAGCGGTATCCGAATATCCCACAGATACATAATCTTACTGTCGTTCACCCCATCGAAGGAAACGGAATTGTAAGCAGTCTTGGTTGAGAAAATCCCGTTATTGCTCCATCTCCAATAAATCAAGTCATCGGAGTTAGAGAGTTGGAAACTATTAATCGCTGCCTGCAGGATGGGTATCTCTCGCCGAGCCTCCGGACAGAGATTGCCTAGAAATCCCAAATCGGTCTGGGAGCCGAATCGATGAAGCCAATTATAAACCGAGAGGTGTTTGAGAGAAGCCGCAGCAAAAAAAAATGGGAAATGATTGCGCAGTGCCGAATTGCCGCTCCAACGCGCATTCCAGAAAGACGTCGACTTACCGTTTCCGATTGAAAATGAGGTGGAAGAGATGAAGAAAGCAGCATTAGAAAGCAAACCCTTCCAAATCGGGCAACATCCAGCCGGCGACGCCTCAGCAAAAAGGGGTGGCCGATGGGAGTAGTGTTTCAGATTCAGCAAACACACCCAAGGGAGCGCCTTAGAATAATGGAAAGACCATAAAATGCATATTTCTAAAACTAGTTTTAAGCATAGAATGCATATTAAATTGTATCAACAATATTTGTTTGGAAACAAAATATAAATTGTACTTGCTTCCACACCGGTTGTTGAGATTTCGTAACAAAAGTGTCAAATAAATTTTTAGTCTAAATTTATTTTTTTAATAAAAATTAGAAACGACACAATCACAGAAAAAAAATAAATAAACAGAAAATATATAGGTAAAATAAAATTTATTAATCAAGAGAGTATAAACCAAGCAGAAGAAATTGAAACTGACACAACCACAAAAAAAAAAATTAAACAAAATATATATATAGATAAAATAAAATTTACTAATCACGAGAATAATTACAAATAAAATAGAAAATCTATAAGTAAAATAAGATTCACTGATCAAGAAAATAATTACATCTTACTTCTCTGTTATAACTGACTCATTTTCTGTAATAGAGTGGTTTCAACTCGAGCTCTCGCCTTTTCTGAATCTCTCACCTTTCTCTCTCGTCTTTAATAAAGACAATAGACTACTCTATTTTCTGTCTCACATGCACCGTGTACTAGATGCATGCGACACGTCAACTTTCTCTCAAGTAAGGACCCTACCAAGACTTCAACCGTATTCTAGCTACCTCAACAATAGAGCGATATATAAAGTTCCATCCAAGATGTATCCAAATTATAATATAATTAAAAATTCTACTCTAGTTAAAATTTAAATTTAAATTAATTTATATGCTAATCTAATTAAAATTCAATTATAATTCTAATCAAATTCTAACAAAATTTTGATAAAAAACTGTATACAAAATTGCTTCCAAATTAAGTAAAATTATGAAAGGGTTTTTGTGATGCCAATAATGTGCCTTTTATTAAAAAAAAAAAAAAAGGGGGGGGAATCAAGATGGTTCCAATCTAGGGTTACACACAATGTAGACTGACCAAACATGTTTAAAAAGCCTTTTATTTTTTTATTTTTTTGTTTCTTCTATCCAGTCCTTGGCATTGAAGATTACACATTTGGGTATAAATAAAAGCTCGCTCAATCTATATTGGAATTCATATTTTTATAACAGAGATGCATATAGATTTAGATATCAATCAAATTTATATCTTTTAAAACTGTATATATACATATTAATTACAAAGCAACTATTGAATGGATTTATAAACATACAGAAAGCAATCAAAGCTAGAAGAATAATATATTCAGCAAAATATGGAAAAGGGTCGATTTGATAATTCTGTTGTAAATACGAATTTAAATCTGATAGTAAAGATCATATTTGAATATTTTCGAATTCAAATTCGATTGGATGTTATTCAACCCATTTTCACCTAGTATAAAAAATGATGCAAAATAGAGTGGACCACCGGGTGGTCCTTTCCTTGCTAAAGAGTAAAGATCAATTTAAAACCTAAAATCTCCATTTCATGATGTGCATCTCAAGCACCAAAAATGATAAGAACCAACATGTGGGCTTCATTTCTATCTATTTTTTTTTTTTTTTTTTTTTTTTTTTCTTTTTTGAGAGAGAGATATAGATAGCAAGTTATCCGTTTCGTTTATTTTTTGAGATAGACTTAATTAAAAATATAAAGCAATTAGGCTTCGAACTCGGGACCTCGGATATTAACCACCAAATTTTTTACTACTTATTTTCTTTTTCTTTTTTTTTTGAGAGAAAAAAAATTAATATGCTATCCGTTTTAAATTTTAAACTCAAAATTTCAAATATTAATCACCAAATTCTTTTCCATTTGACCTACTAATAACGGACGATCTCTTTGTTTCTTTCGAGTTGGCTTACGTGGGAATTATACATTGGCTATTCGAGTTGGCTTATGTGGGGATTATACATTGGCTATGCTTAGTTGGAGTCAAAGATGAGATGCACCACAAAATATATATAGTTGAATAAACAAATATATGTGTATATTTGCTGCTATAAGCACTTTTCCATATTAAGAATTTGAGAGTAGTGGGAGGAAAACCATATATGATTTGATAACTACTTTCGATCAGGTAGAAGAGCCATTAACAAAAGCAACTTTAGAAGCTAATTCTAAGCCGTCCATATCTCATTAATTTTATCCATGCTGTAACCATCACACTATCTTTATATCTAAAACACACAATCAGAAAAATAAGAAAAAAAAATGTTAATAAATTTGATGATTTCATCGCTTTTAAAATAATTAATAATTGTGAGCTTAAAAGCATAGTCTGATAGAGACTTAATTAATTGGCTCATCTACAAACGCAAAAGATCAACAAATTAAATCATTAATCTTTAAAATTCATGCAGTACCTGTACAGAGTAATTAAACGGAGCTCACACCTCAATAATTTTAGTGATGTTTTATAATTTAATTTAACAATTATTTCAAACTTAATGTTGGGGCCAATTTGAGATAGCAAATTGTAAAATAAAAATTATATGAACAAAACTTATTATTAGCTGTCTTACTATTCTGAATTGATAAAATAACTTTAACCAATAATCTGAATTGCAATCTCAAATGTCTGGGATTAGATTCCAGAGTAATGCTCATATAGATCGGCTCATTTAAATCAAAACGTTCATTTTTTAAAACATAAGATTGACTTTTATATAGTAATAACTTGCTCAACATGCTATCAATCAAAATTAATTAGCTGTCTTACGATTCTAACCTAATTGATAAAATAACTTTAACCAATAATCTGAATTGCAATCTCAAAGGTCTGGGATTAAATTCCAGAGTAATGCTCATATAGATCGGCTTGTTTAAATCTAAACGTTCATTTTTTAAACTTAAAATTGACTTTTATATAATAATAACTTGCTCAACAGGTTAATCAAAATTAATTCTAAGAACAATATTGAAAAACACATATTATCTCATTACCAACTTTAATAACATCCAATTTTTCTTTTTGTTTTCTTATTTAATTTTGTTACTTACCCGGCTAATTTGATAAGTAGCAAACTTTCATAAATTTGAATTTGAAATTTAACTTCAACTAAAATTTTATATTTATAATAGTATGAATTAAATTCAAATTTAAATTCAATTTTAAAATTTAGAAAAAAATTATATTTAAATGAGTAATATATTTTAATTTAAATTGTTAATTCAATATTAAAATAATATGAAAGTTCAAAAATATTAATTTATTTTAAATTAGAATTTAATTTATATTGTATTTATAAATCTAACTTTAATTTTTTATTTAATTAAAAGGTTTCTATTTTTAAAATTAAATTTAAATTGTTAATCCACACAGTGCTGTCCACGAATTGGCCGGCACACACAGCGCTGTCAACGAAGCGCGGGTGGCAGGCGGGCAGGAGGCGCGACGTGCCGGGGCAGGCGGGCAGGTGGGCGCCCGTACATGGGGGCGCCATGTGGCGCCCCGCGGTTAGCGGGCGCCACCCGCCCTACATTCCTGGTAGGGCCACGCGACGTGGACCGAGCGGCCCCGCACCCGCTGTCCCCTGTTCAGGAAATGCGGCACGCCCGTAGCGATCCGGGCGCTGCGCGGATGAGGGGGCGGAGGTGCCTTTTTGGCGCCTGAAAATTTTGAACGCTCCAAAATGTACCCAAAACCCGAATCTTTGGTATTTTTGGAAATTGCCTATAAATAGGCCTCTTCTATCCCTCATTTCCAATTTTTTGGGTGAGTTTTTCATAGGGGTTTTTGCCAGAGCTCTTCCTCACCCTCGGTACTTGTCACGCCCCGGGGTTTCGTTAAGCAGAAGATGACCACTGAACATGGTTTGATTTTGCGTATACTTTTTTTTTTGAAATCCAACTCCCCCGGTGCGTGCCCAGACCCGCCGCATATACAAATTCACTCTGCGAACGGGCAGAGTCTCCTCTGTATATGCACGGCGTCCTGACTACAACCGCTATACAACTATCGCTTTAACCACACTAGTTCAATAGTCGGATACATACAGCCATTTCTCATAAGTATTAAAAGGGCCGACCAATTTTGAAAGGATAAATCCACAGTTTTAAAAACGGCGCCCACACGGCGCCCAGGTTTTTCAAAACGGTTTTCGCAATCCATAAATCCACATGGTTTTAAAATGGTGCCCACACGACACCCAGATTTTTAAAACAGTTTTCACAATCCATAAATCCACAGGGTTTTAAAATGGCGCCCACACGACACCCAGATTTTTAAACCAGTTTTCGAAATGTTTTCTTTTTCTTTTCTTTGGTAGTATAGAAGTGGCCAGTCGGGAAAAGCAAAACGACCATCTACAAAGGTAATAAAAAGGATAGTCCAACATCCACATCGACCCCACAAGGGTATCGCAATCAACATAGTAAGCCACTACTAAGTAATGAAATGAGCAGAAAAGGGATACATACAGCCTATGGTCTCGAAGGACCAAAAGTACTCCTGTCACGGCCTCACCGTCGCCCTCGCTCTCACTCCCAAAGGAACCTGTCACAGAGTGGGAAGTCAGCGACACAAGGTATAGAAGATGAAATGCAGGGAGACTATAACTAAAGCAAACCGTAAGAAAACCAGCGTAACCGCCCTCTGCATCGTGCGATCGACGATGTCCCCTCCCCCTGCAACGCCTGAACCGGGCACCTGCCTCGGCAACCAAGACCGAGCACTAACCTCAAGAAGGAAAACCGAACCGAGCACCGACCTCAGGAAAGAAAACCGAACCGAGCACCGACCACGGGAAAGAAAACCGAACCGAGCACCAACCTCGGAGAAGAAAACGAAACCGAGCACCAACCTCAAGAAGGAAAACCGAACCGAGCACCAACCTCGGGAAAGAAAACCAAACCGAGCACCAACCTCGGGAAAGAAAACCGAACCGAGCACCAACCTCGGGAAAGAAAACCAAACCGAGCACCAACCTCGGGAAAGAAAACCGAATCGAGCACCATCCTCGGGAAAGAAAACCAAACCGAGCACCAACCTCGGGAAACCGGACCGAGCACCTACCTCGGTAAACCACGCCGAGCACCTACCCCGACGGGCCGCACCGCTCACACCTTGGCGCCTCAAACCCTCCACCTACGGGGGCCCCCACTACGTCACCTCGTGGGTATACACGGGTCATCGACCACTTTTCCGGAAAAGCACACCCTTTGCGGTGGCCAAACCGCGAGTCCGCGTGCTGCAGCCTCGAGCATCGTAACCAAGTACACAAAACGAAACCAACAATAATGAACCAAGTACCCAAAACGTAACCAACAATAATGAACCAAGTACCCAAAACGAAACCAACCATAATGAACCAAGTACCCAAAACGTAACCAACAATAATGAACCAAGTACCCAAAACGAAACCAACCATAATGAACCAAGTACCCAAAACGTAACCAACAATAATGAACCAAGTACCCAAAACGAAACCAACCATAATGAACCAAGTACCCAAAACGAAACCAACCATAATGAACCAAGTACCCACCTGAAACGCGAAGGAGGAGGTGTGCGGAAACTCTAGTTAAAACACTCCCACCTTGTGCCCGGAAAGAACTACAGTGAGAAGTATCGTTAATAACATCGTCGCGGTCAAAAACACTCAAAAAGGGGACGAATCGGGCCAAAAACGGAGCTTCTGGGCTCTATTCCGGGAGATCCGTAAGTCCGATTTCAAATCCGGTCGCACCGCCGCTCATCATTTTGCGAGCCCAATCACCTAAAAATACCCGCAAACCCCGACGATAAGCCCAAAAATTCTCGAATTTCAACTCCCCCTTAACAACAATAAGTATTCCAATTAGGACCCAAAACGGAAAAATCGGAAGGTCGAGTTACTACCAAAAAATTAGAATAACCCAAGGACATAATTAAGATCAAAGAAACTCATCACAGACAGATCCCGTCTGACCACCTTGGAAAGCGTGCCGGCCACTTAGCACGGATTCTGATGCACCACTCAAAGGCAAACGCTTTGATCCCCATTCCGGGAGATCCGAAAATCGGAATCCGAATCCGTTCGCTTTGCCGTCCTCCGTTTTCTGAGCTCAAATGCAGAAAAATACTCGCGGTCCAGGCCAGTCCTTTGCAGAAAACACAGTGAAAAGTTTTCCTAACAATCCCGTCATAAAAAGAAGGTATACAAAGGCATTGGAACGCCAGGACTCTACATCACTCACCACTTAAAATAAGTTTCGTCCTCGAAACTTAATCCTGGTTCACCACGAATAAATCTGGGTAGCGCTCGCTCATCTTTGACTCCAGTTCCCAAGTCACTTCACGTTCTTCCTGGTCGCTCCACAGCACCTTCACATAGGGGATCGTCCGGTTGCGCAATCCTTTTTCCCCTCTCGTGCTAAAATACGCACTGGTGTTCCATCGAAGCTTCGTTCCTCTCTAAGCTCAAAAGCAGTGACCATCCATCACCCAAATCAAGTATGCAGACTCGGAGCACATCATCGAGAATCCGGTTTACTTGCTCGGGTTGTCCGTCGGTCGGGGGGGTCTCGTCTCGAACAAGCTGTATCTGTGCGCCCGTTTTCTGACTTTCTAGGGTTTCTCAAATAGGGTTGGCTTGATCAATTAAGGACAAGAAGGTCGCGCGACAGTACTGGTCCTGCTGAGTACTCGCGCTCATTGATCTCCCTCGGTTCCGCGAAAGCCATTCCGCAAGGCGCCTAAGTGATAGGTTGCGTGTCTGGTAGAAGCTCGAAAGAGAGGATGACCTCTCACCCGGGGGTGTTTCCGGCAATTCAGTCAGGAGGACGTTAGAAGAAACCCCTACAACGGGGGTGTCAGTGAGCGATGCAAAGGGTCGAGTCGCTAGGCTCACTGAAGCCAAGTAGCTATACTGTTGGGTTATATGTAATAATGGATCTAAATAGGGGAAAAAACACCTAGAGGGGGGTGAATAAGTGTAAACAATAAACACTAAAAAAATCATTGCGCAATAAAAACCCAATGCGGAAATATAAATGAACACGCAAGATTTTTACGTGAAAAACTCCAAACCGGAGTAAAAAACCACGGGACCGATAACACGGTGAAATCCACTAGAATTAAACACGTACAAGGTGATATACCGTACTCACAGATGACTCAACCTTTTCCATACGCTCCTAGTTGATCTTCTCCGCTCGCTCCGCAACGCGTCTCGAATCCACGATCTGCGTCCAACGCCGAATCCACGGCGTCCAACGTCGAGTCCACGACGTCTGACCGAATCCACGGTCTTCACCCAGTAGCACGCTTCGAATACACGAACGTACCTCGCTCCGAATCCACAAGAGAGGTTGCACCTTGAATCCACAAGGCCACTCGAGTCCACGCGCCGATTTTGGGGTAAATCGTTGTTTTTGGGTGGTGATGATCCGCCGAATACTTAGATCAAAGATAGATAGGAAATACCATCTAAGTATTCATTAGTTTGATTCAACTCAAGATGTGAGTATGAAAACCTAGAATCAAACTAATCAATATAGATGAAGAAACATAGAGTAATATCTAATGATTTCCTTTCTTCTCTATATGTGAATCTTAGGCCGTATAAAAGATGACGGCTTTTTGGATTATCGGCTTACCTTAGAAAAATGAATCATAGGGTCTATTTATAGGTTAGAAACCCTAGGAAGAAGATAAGGATAAAAAACTGTCCGTTTCTGGAAATTTTCACGACGGCGATCCGGATCGGATTAGCTGTGATCCGGATCGTCGTAACGAGTCAGCCAATTCCAGAGAAATAGGGTTCGGGATCCGGATTGTAATCCACGATCCGGATCGTTCATGGATTTCAGCAAATTCCCATGTTCGGGATCCGGATCGAAATGGCTATGATCCGGATCGGATTTGCCAATGAACAAGTACCCTTTGGGATCCGGATTGGACTGTCTGATCCGGATCCTGAACATGTCCCATGTCCAGTTCTTGATTTTTATGCGATAAAAAATTCTTCCAAGTGTTTCTACACTACAAGAAGTATTCGGATCACCAAAAATATTTAGTTAAACTTACCTGATCCTTTTGAATTCTTCTTTCTTGAGATTGAGGTATATGATCCAAACTTCATTCATCTTCAATCTTCAAGACTTAACACTTTCACGAAATGCGCCAAAACAAAATCCTTAACAATCTCCCCCTTTGGCGGTTTCGTGACAAAACACAGATCCACTAAAGAAAATTCAAAAAAAAGATATTTTTGTTGCTATCACCATACAACAAAAATTTACAATGGAGATCCAATACAAGAGATAAATTCCTAAAACAGACTCTAGACTTAGACATCTGTACTCTCTGCAAAAAGAAATCATTCTTGACAAAAAGAGATCGTTAGATACCTCAAGAATATTTAGCATTCAAAACCTAACAGAGATAGAGTTTATGCTCACCATGACATTGAGAAATTCAGATATGTAATAAGATAACAATCAAACATTGACATATCTTCTAAGCAATAAGATTTCAAATGTCATAACTTTGCTTTGTTAGTAATCAAACAACTTATTAGTTATAATACATGTCCAAATAGTTAGTCGAATAGTTAGTAGGGACATGCAACAAATCACAAGATAAAACCAGAAGTTGTGATACTTACCTTTCACCAAAGTTAAAGTTTGTTTTAAGTTCTCACCAAAAGTTCAAAGTTCTCACAGAGTTCACAGAGTTCACTCTAAACTCTCTCCCCCTTTTTGTCACAAACGAAGCCAAAAATTCAAAATTTAAGGAGAGTTAAAAAGTTCAAAATCAAGAAAAACCTGAGAACTAAAACTAAAAAATAAAATAAAAAGAGAACATTAAAACCTAAAAACTGAACCTGCACAAAGAAAGAGGTTAAAGAAAATAAAGTTCCTGCACAAGAGAATTAGTGGTCAAACGATTCAAACATCTGAATCTGAGTCATCCGAGGCGGTGTATCCCATTTTCGATAACGTTTTCTGCATTAACTTCTTTATCGACGAGACCGTCTTGGTTAATGTGATTTGGGATGCTGTGATTATCTCGAGTTCCTCGGAGATTCGCCTCTGCTCTTTGTTGATCTGCTCTTGTTGAAAAGATAGGCGCTGTTGTTGCTTGAGAATCGAAGTTACCGATGCTTGATCATCCGCGCCGGGTGCTTGTTGAGACGGTGAGGCAGAGGTGCCGACACAAGGTTTCTTTCCAGTGGAGGGTGTCGGAGTAACATGTGGTAATTTGTGAAGTGACTTCACAATCGTTGACTCATCTATCATCCCCCAACAGTGTTGATACGATGTCGAGCTTATATCAATGTCAAATTTTTGTAAGATCCTCATGATAATTAAGGGAAAAGGAAGTCGCTCAGAAGGATGAGGATGCACAACATATCTTGACATTCTATTCCAAATTATGTAGGGGATGTTCATGTTCAATCCTACAGCCTCAGAGGGATGACCTATGAGATATAAGAACAGCATTCTATCCCATCTCACTAACTTGGTCTGCATGTTAGGAAGAATGTTGTAACATGTGATGAAATTAAGAAATCGATACTCCAGTCGAAGATGTTTGGATTTGACACTTTTCCCATCAGCTGATTCAGTTCCTTCCAAACAAATCTTTCCTATCACGGTTTGCCACAAAGCATTCGTCAAACTTCTTCCCGTCAAATAGTTGATCCCTGATGTGTTGGATTCCATTCCAAGTACTTCACCGATTAATTTCGGAGTGATTTTAAGTTTCATCCCTTGGATATTTGTATAGAAATGCATTGAGCCACGTTCATCTTCTTGAAGATGTCTTGCATTCGTGTAGAAGGTTCTCACACGATACAAGCAATATCCAAGTAATTCAGGGAATCGGCAGACTTGGATGAGATTAGCTTGCTCAATTAAAGTTCCAAACTCTGGTGAGTGATTTCGGAGAGCTTCAATGTTGACATGTCGTTCACCGATACATTCACGATGTTCAAAAGCTCGGAGGCGATCAATGCTGACGAACACTGCTTCCACCCGAGGCGGGGAGTCAGGAATCATTGGCTTGCTAGCATTAGCCTCTCGTGCTTGTCCAAAGCGTCGAGCAAGTCGTTTCCTTTTTACCGAGATGGTCGGTGACGCCATAGGTGCTTTTCCTGTGTCAAGGGTGCCTTTCCTTTTGATCCACTGGAAGGCTTTTGTTCAGGTTTAACGGGCATTGATTCATCATCATCCCATAACACGTCCCAGCCTACTTCATCATTATTTGCTTCAGTTTTCGAGTCACTAATCAGATCAAATTCACCTTTTCGTTGAAGTTTCTTGGCTCTTTTCAGTTTATTGGTTGCTCGAGTATGAACCATAGTAGCCAGAAGAAGAATGATCCAAGTGATCACCATTGCTATTGGTTTCTTGAGAAAAGAAATCCTGTGAGCAACAACTCAAGAACACGAAAAAATTGTTAATTTTCAAAGATTAGAAAAATTGTACCCAAACAATCATTATCGTGTAGAGAGACTAGGAATCAAATTAGTTTTGCAAAAGGAAATTTAAAAATAGATCAATTGCATGATTTTCGAAAATTCCCATTATATGCCCTAAAACCGAATTTTCAGAAATCGAAGCCCAAAAATTCGTTAATCAAGAGAATACCTAGCATATAATCAAAACTAATCTACCCAGAGTTCTTATTTCAAAAGAAATTTGATCAAAAACCATTCACAAACGAAATTGATACAAGAAATTCATCACGTTTTGAGGAGGAATAAGAAAAACTATGAAAAACTGAGATTTTGATCAATAAAACTTACTTGGAGTTGAAGAACTTGAGTTTGAAAGCTTCCAAGATGGATGAAATCTAGAGAGAGAAGCTCTGGAAACTTTGGAACAAAAGATTGGAGTAAAAGAAATCAAAACCCTTTTGTTCTATATAAAACCCTAGCCGCGATCCGGATCAGTTCATGATTGCGATCCGGATCGGCTACCCGCAGTGAAAAACTGCGTTCGGGATCCGGATCGGCAGGTCCAATCCGGATCGTCTGCCCGCAGAAGAATATCTGCGTTCGGGATCCGGATCGGCAGGTTCAATCCGGATCGGCTCCAACTTTTTCTTTAGAAAATTTCAGAGAAATTCAAGAAAAATCAGAAAAAGATTGTAAGCACTTTTGTGTATCAACTTTAAACAAAAATCATCGTTTCATACAACAAGAAATAGATTATACCAAATCTATCAATAACATCCAATAAATGAAATGAAAATTTATAAAAATTAAATCCCTTAAAGTTGAACAACTTCAATTACATCTAACTTGATCTTATGAGTAATGCCTTTATCAAATCATCAATTCGGTAAAGAAAACGAAATACAAAGATCAATAGATGTCTAACATCCCCGATAAGTTAGATAATATATCTAGTAAATTTATTGAAGAGAGTGGCTGTGACGCCCCACTTCCCAGGGGGTCACCCATCCTAGAACTACTCTAGCTCTAGCACGCTTAACTCTCATGTTCCTCTTGTATCTTGCTACCATCCAAAATGCTATAGCCGGGTTAGAGATTTAGTCCTATTATATCATTTATATAGAGGACTAATCCAAATTCTGGGGGTGTCACATTCTTCCCCCCTTTAAGCCCTGACGTCCACGTCAGGCTCAAGCACACTCACAAGCACCAGGCGATGTGAGACTCGTCTCGCTAGCCTTAGCCGACCTTGTGAGGAGCTGCACTCCACTCACAACGGTCATTAGCCGGGGAGCCTCGCTCTACCCGCTATATAACCCTGGCTCAGCCGAGACTCATCTCACATTTCCGGCTGGTGAATGGCTCTGATACCAACTGTGACGCCCCACTTCCCAGGGGGTCACCCATCCTAGAACTACTCTAGCTCTAGCACGCTTAACTCTCATGTTCCTCTTGGATCTTGCTACCATCCAAAATGCTATAGCCGGGTTAGAGATTTAGTCCTATTATATCATTTATATAGAGGACTAATCCAAATTCTGGGGGTGTCACAGTGGCTCTTTGAGCATCTTTCATTAAAAATCCCACCTTATACCAACCTTGAAATTTTGACAGAGTTAAGTATTTCAATATGCATTTTATTTAATCAAACTTGAAAAACCTTGCTTGGTATACATGTGGTAGCTGCACACAGTACTCGGACGACCGAGGTGGTAGCTCTTTCCTCCATGTGGTGGTAGTTTTCACACTCCTCATTGGGATGTAACTCTTTCCACATCTTTTGAGCATAATACTTTTTCTTTGACTCCCCCTCAATTGGCTATCAATTATTTAAGATATAAAGTATTTAGCCAAATATTGATCTCGATTTCATACTCGACTAAACTGTCAAATAAGATAAAAACTATACCAAGAGATCATCGAGAGAGAAATTGACTTTGATCAAAACAAAGATGAGTTAATTGACATAAATGATCATTGCATCAAATGAAATATTATGATATCTAAAGCATAATAGATTTCTAAATATATAAAAGGATGCAGTTAAAGTCAATCAAACTAATGCTCAATTAATACTCTATGTCTAAGCATAGGTAATGAACAAAAACACAAAAACAAAACCTAACCTAAGCAAAAGTTTCAAGAAGAAGTTTATTTCAAGGAAAGCATTCCAATTGCTTTACGCAAATGAATAAAACGTTTTTGATCCAAAGGTTTTGTTAAAATATCAGCTAATTGATCTTCAGTTGAAATATATGACAGTTGAAGAGTATTTGATTCAACTAGCTCTCTAAGAAAATGATATCTAAGTTCAATGTGTTTTGTTCTAGAGTGCAACACAGGGTTTTTGGAAATGTTTATAGCACTAGTGTTGTCACAAAGAATTGCTACCGAAGTTGCTGAAATCCGGAAGTCGCTCAACACACTTTTCATCCAAATGAGTTGGGTTGAACAACTACCCGCTGAAATATATTCCGCTTCGGCAGTCGAGAGTGCAATGCAGTTTTGCTTTTTACTATGCCATGCAACAAGGCAATGACCAAGATAAAAACATGCACCACTCGTACTTTTCTGATCATCCACAGATCCTGCCCAATCGGCATCTGAGTATCCAATAATATCTAAGCTTGTTCCTATAGGATACCAAATTCCGAAATTTATGGTTCCTTTAATGTATCGGATGATCCGTTTCACCGCTTTCAGGTGAACCTCCTTTGGTGCAGACTGATATCTCGCGCAGATCCCAACACCAAAAGATATATCCGGGCGACTAGCCGTGAGGTAAAGTAGACTTCCAATCATACTCCGATAAAGTTTCTCGTCTACATTCTCACTAAAAGATTCACTTCCTAATCCTTTATTGCTAGTTCCCATTGGAGTTGGAAAATCTTTACAATTTTCTAGATCAAACTTTTTGACCAACTCCAAAGCATACTTGGATTGACACAAATGGATGCCTTCGTCACTCTGTTTCACTTGCAATCCAAGGAAATAAGTCAATTCGCCCATCATTGACATCTCAAATTCGCTTTCCATGGTTTCAGCGAATTTAGAAGCATCATTATCCTTCGTTGCTCCAAAAACAATGTCATCGACATAGATTTGTGCAACAATGAAGTTATTTTGATAATGCTTCACAAAGAGAGTCCTGTTAGCTCCCCCTCGAGTATAGCCCTTATCCAATAGGTGCTTTGTTAGCCATTCGTACCATGCTCGCGGTGCTTGTTTTAAACCGTAAAGAGCCTTTTTCAAACGAAAAATATGGTTAGGTAGTTTACAGTCCACAAAACCTTTCGATTGAGCCACATAAACTTCCTCATTTAAAAACCCATTTAAAAACGCGCTCTTAACGTCCATTTGAAATAATTTTATTTTAAAATGACAAGCTATCGTGAATAAGATACGAATGGACTCGAGTCTAGCTACAGGGGCGAAAGTTTCATCAAAGTCTATACCTTCTACTTGAGAGTAGCCTTGAGCAACTAAGCGTGCTTTGTTCCTGATGATGGTACCATCTTTATTTTTCTTATTCTTGAAAATCCATTTGGTACCTATCACATTGTGTTGCTTTGGAGGCTTTGTTAATTCCCAGACTTTGTTTCGCTCAAACTGATGGAGCTCTTCCTGCATTGCTTTAATCCAGTAGTCATCCTGAAGAGCTTCATCGATGTTCTTTGGTTCGATCTAGGAAACGTAGCAAGCGAATCCGCAAACCAACTGTCTCCGAGTTTTGACTCCTTCTTGTGGGTCTCCAATGATGTTTGATTCAGGATGATCCTTGGAGATTCGTAACGTTTGTTGTAACGGAGTGCTCGGAGGTACATGAGATGATTCCTGCACATCAGATAAACTTGAAGAACCATTAGATGCATCATTAATATTTGAAGTATTATCATGAGAAGATGCACTAACAGGAGTATCATCATCAAGAGAGATATCGAGGGTAGATTTTTCAGATGCAAAGTGAAAAGCTTCATCTACTTTAACATTTATAGATTCTACAATTGTTTTAGATTCCATGTTAAATACCCGATATGCTCTGCTATTCGTAGAATAACCCAAAAGATCCCTTTGTCACTTCGAGAATCGAACTTACCAAGATTTTCGCGATCACGCAAAATAAAACATCGACTCCCAAAGATACGAAAGTATTTGATATCCGGTTTTCTACTAAACCACAGCTCATATGGTGTATTTAAAGTTCCTGGGCGCAAATACACTCGATTAATGACATAGACAGCGGTGTTCACAGCTTCAGCCCAAAAATGTAGCGGTAAATTCCGGCTATGAAGCATCACACGCGCCATCTCCTGAACAACCCTGTTTTTGCGCTCAACAACACCATTCTGCTGAGGTGTATAGGGTGCTGAGAATTCATGTTTTATGCCGTTGGAAGTGCAAAAATCAATGAATTTGGAATTAATGAATTCTCCACCTCTATCACTTCTAACACGAATGATCTTTTCATTCTTTTCAATCATAATACGATGGCAAATCTCATGAAAAGAATCAAACGTATCAGCTTTCTCTTTTAAAAATGCTACCCATGAAAACCTAGAGAAATCATCAACCAAAAAGAAAATAAAGCATTTACCTCCCAAGGATGGTTGACGTGCCGATTCAAAGAAAGAAAAATAGTCTACATAAACTACACAACATTTAATCGTAGAACGATTAAAGACAAGGAAGGATTTCACCTTTGCATACCCAAACCTTTTGAGTTTTGGAGTATGTTGGCAATGGTTGAGAAATTTTCCTTGATGAAGACGTTTTGTATGATTGATCTTTTTCTTTTGTCATCGTCTTGTTTGAAGTACTACCAATGTTCTTTTCTTTTGAAAAGTCCTTCTTTGATTTGTGGGGAGCGAACTCATTGGTAGCAGTTGCAAGATGTGATTGATTTGATCTTTGAGCTCCAATCTTGCAATTTCTTTCAATGTGCCCTGCAAAATTACAACGAAAATATACCTTAGAGCTTGACGATCCCGAGGAGGGTGAAGTAGGCTTGTTGTCGTTGCTAGTCATGAATTCCGGTGTCGGAGGAGGAGATACCGACTGAGGCACGAAAACTGTCCCAACCGAACTAAAATAGTCTTTAGTTCGATTGTATCCGAGGCCGAACTTGTTTGATTGACCAAGACCAAGAAGCTTATCCAACTTACTCCTTCCTAATGAAAAACGCTGCAAGTCATCCTTGAGTTGGAGAATGGTGTAATAACCGCGGCTTTATTTGCCTTTCTAGACCTTCTTTTAAAATTCTTGTAAATCCACTTTTCGACTAAGGGGTCCGGGGGTGAATTATTTTTCTTTATCTCTGGGCAGACTGTCGGGGCTCGCGGGTATTTTTAGACAATAAAGCTCGCGAAATGGATTTCGGCGGCGCGATCGGATCTGGATTCTGACCCCGGAATCTCCCAGAATAAATTCCGGAAGTTGGCAGCAGTTCAGGCGACTTACACGTTCTTCGAGGCGGACCGGACCCAGGTTCGCACCCAAACTCATTTCGCCGAGATTGATTTGTATTTTGGGACTTAGGGTTAAGTTCCCGTGTACGGAGGCGGCTAATATTAATACGTATGTGTCGGGTTTAGTTTTGGAGTTTTCCTACCGTTCCTCTCACCCAAACCCTCCTCTTCCCACCGATCGGCGCGAGGCACCGCGGCGGAGCAATCGAGGAACGGGAAGAACACCGCACACCTCCGGAACCGGGCACGCAAGAACGGGATAATCCTCGTCTCTCCCTCCCTCTCCATCGGCGAGTCGGAGGCGCATTGGTTCGGTGAGTTTGTCTTTATGTTTCTTTTTAGCTAGGGTTTCTTCCGGATCGTCGCACGGGAAGGGGGGGAGGCGGCACACCCCGGCCGGCCGCACCACCCGCCGTCGCGAGCGCCCTTACGCGCAGGGCTAGGGCACCGGGCGTGCGGGTCTGGCACCCGCGCGGGCCTGGGCGCCGCACGGGGGCGCCCGTGCGTGCGGGCTGGGCGCCCGCGCGGAGCCTGGGCGCCGCGCGGGGTCGCCCGTGCGTGCGGGTCTGGCACCCGCGCGGGCCTGGGCGCCGCGCGGGGTCGCCCGTGCGTGCGGGCTGGGCGCCCGCGCGGAGCCTGGGCGCCGCGCGGGGCCGCCCGTGCGTGCGGCCGGGCGCCCGCGCGGGACCTGGGCGCCGCGCGGGCAGCCCGTGCGTGCGGCCTGGGCACCCGTGCTGGACCTGGGCGCCGCCGCTGTCAGGGAGCCGTGCGGGCATCACACCGCACGGAGCCTGATACGCGTGCGGCCAGCGCGGCAGCACGCTCGCCGCCGCCTCGGGTTCCGACTCGGCCGCCGCCGCCGCCGTCGAACCCGGGAGCCCCGTTCCACGACGGGACCCGAATGTCTGTTCTTGACCCTTGTTTTATGTTGTTTAGTCACTGACTTCTCCCCGGTGGACTTTGTAGTTTTGGGGAGCGCACCGGGACACACGGGGGATAGCGCTTTGTTCATCGCTCGTAGAGGTGGGTTTTTACTCTTAAGTCTTAACATTTAATTCTATCATGGTGGACGGGGTCATCCATAAGTGTACTTGGGTTAAACCTGGTAGGGAGGCATCATTTATTCGTCATGGCTTTACGGTGCCCGTGATTAGACATACATATTGGTTCATGTCGCTCTCATGCACGTATAGGAGTATGCTGTGATTATATATATACTGTTTCATATAGTTCTCATGCACGTATAGGAGTATGCTGTGATTATATATATACTGTTTCATATAGTTCTCATGCACGGATATGTTTATGTTATTTCATACGGTTCATACATTGATATATATATATATATATGGTTCACGGTTACTATGCTCGGCTGCAACACGCGCACCCGCGGTTTGGCCACCGCAAAGGGTGTGCTTTTCCGGAAAAGTGGTCCATGACCCGTGTATACCCACAGGACGGCGTGGGGCCTCTTTAGTTGTGGGGCATGTATGCGCCAAGGTGTGAGCGGTGCGACCCGTCGGTTAGTTGTCCGACGTGGGAGCGGTGCGACCCATTCGGTTTAGTTGTCCGACTTGGGCACGGTGCGATTCGTCGGTTTAGTTGTCCGACGGGATCGGGTATTGCAGGTTTACAGGTGTTTGATTCTACTTTTCCCTTGCGGGGAGGGGTGGTTGCTCCGGATAGACTACTACGGTTGGACGTTTTCTTACCTGCTTTATTGTTATCTTTTTGACTAGTCGCTGACTTCCCACTTTGCGACAGGGTCCTACAGGGGGGAGAGTTAGGCGACGGCGAGGCCACGGCTAGAGGTGTTGGGTCTCAGGAGACCGGAACAGTATTTTACTCTTTACTTTCGCATTCCATTTATTATTTGTAGACTGTGGATGGTTCTCGATACCCTCGTGGGGTCGGTGTGGATGTCGGTACCGGTGACAACTGAATTGTTTAGTTTTCTTTACATCTCTGTGGGCCGCTTTGGAAAATAAAATAGCAAATAAAAGAACAGATTGCGAAAACTACTATTTCAAACTCGGGTGTCGTGTGGGCACCGTTTTCAAAACCTTGTAGATTTATGGTTTGCGAAATGGATTTCAAACCTAAGTGTCGTGTGGGCACTGTTTTCAAACCCCTGAGTTTATGTTGCTTTCGAAAAAGGGTTTTCAAAATATGGGTTGCCGGGTGGGCGCCGTTTCAACAATGTGGGTTTTATCCTTTCAAACTAATCGGCCGTTAGTTTATTCTGCACTTTGTGAATGGTTATACGTTTGGATTGTTGTGATTGAATGTTTACTCGTTATTGAACATTGTACAAACCGCGACGCCGTGCATATACAGGGGAGACTCTGTCCGTTTGTAGAGTGATCCCTGTATATGCGGCGGATCTGGGTACGCGCCGGGGAAGAAGGTTTTCAAAAAAAAATACATACCCTTTTGTAATCCGTTTCCGCTAAACTAATCCCCCGGGGCGTGGACAGATTAAGATGGTATCAGAGACTTTCTTCAATCACAACAGTTTGTGCCCGACATCCACAAAGATACCTCACTTAGCTACAAATGAATAAAATGAATGGCATAGAAGTGTAGAACGCGAGTGACCGGGGGGAAAGTATAGGTCCCTTTTCTCGATAGTTGTTTGAGTGCTATGCTAGTAGGAGGCTAGAGCTGACTTGTGTTGTGTGTGGTTGCAGATTAAGTTTTGTTTCCCGGTTTAGCTGGGTCGGCGTGCTCGTGTAGTCGTGTTGTTTTGGCTTGATTAGTCGTGTTGGTTTGGAGGCTGGGGTCGAGGCCGGCTGCCACCGGGGTATTGATGGTTGCTAGGAATCAATGGATTAAGCAACCAGCACGGGACACGGTGGGCCTGCTGACGTTGTTCATGCACTTGGTGCGGCTGTTATCACAGCAGATCGTTGCGCCGGCTGTTGTTTTTCGAGCCCCTCCCTCTGCCGACGTGCTGGTTGTCGTTAGTGACGGCGACTGGGGATAGAGTAATCCGACGGTGTTTGTTAGTGAGTCGGCCGTTTGTCGGTCGTGAGTACTGGGTAGCCTCTTGTCTAAATGGTACCTTCTAGGTCTACTGGGTTTAAGTTACAGCAGATAGTCGACCGATTCTTTTGCATCTGGACAAGGTATGGGTGGGAATGAGGATTCTTCCCTTATGATTGTCACCCATAGTTCGGCTTTTTGCGGTAGACACCGCGATGGTGGTAGGAATCGTCGTGATGGGGCCTTGGGGTTCTCCTTTGATTTGAGAAATGAGGCCCCCGGGCTAGCAAATTTTGTTCGTTTGGGCTCGATTTTGGGTGAGCAGACCTAGAGCTTAGAATACTCCTAGTTGGGAAAGGGAGCGTTTGGTCTGGGGGTGTGCAGCTCGGTTCGGTGCATGGGCTTGGAGGGGCAAATTAATTAGGATCGAGCGGGTAGGGGTTAACCAGAGTGTCGCACCCCTTCGGCACCAGACGGAGGTAGGACCGTATTCCTTGGTTGTCGTCGCCAGCTTCCCATAACCAAGGTATAGCCTTGAGGATTTGGTTGCGAGTTTAGTGATTGTGAAGGAGTACTGATCGGCGAGGGGTTGTTGACTGCATGGCGCTCGGGCATCGGTTACTTTTGGCTAGGATGCCCTGCTTTCAGCTTTTCTCTATGGGTAGACCTTGTGGTAGGTCTCAGAGCTGAAACCTAGCTTTAGTTTTGACCGTCGCCTCGGTAGGACGGACAGTCGGAGCGGACAATCCGGGATGGTGGTTATCCTCCGAGCTAGTAGCCGTGTTGGTGACGGCCGGAAGTAGTCCGTGTTGGCGACGGGTGGGTTCATCGTTTTCAAAGGAGGATTACTTGTAGGCGGTGACCCGGCTAGTTGGATTGGCACATCCCGGAGTTTTTGTAAGGGTATTAGTGTGGGCCTCCCCCTTTGTTGTCGGGTTAGTCTGGGCATTTAAGGGCCGTCGGTCCGGGTTTGGTAGTAGGACCGGGGTACCTCGACGCATCGCAAGACTTTGGTTGCTGACTGCTCAACACCGTCAGAGAATGGTCCGCGAACCAGTGGTGTGAGAAGCGGATGGTGCAATTGCAAGAGCCGAGCTTTCCTGAGAATATGTACCTGGCGTGTAAGAGCATTCCTTCCCAGCAATCTCTCAATCGGTGAGGGCTAGAAGATTGGTGGAAGGCGGTGCGTGGCCTACCTGGCCTCAGGGTCGACCTGGTGACACGACCCGCGGCGACACCGATCAGACATGCGGTGGTGAGGGACTTCCCCGATGTCTTCCCGACGGAACTGCCCGGGGTACCCCCTGAACGAGAGGTGGTTTTCCTATCGAACTCGGTACCGGGTACCCAACCAATCACAAAGGCGCCCTACCGAATGGCCTTCGCAGAGTCAAAGAGCTTAAGGCGCAACTGGAGGACCTCTTGGACAAAGGATTTATCAGACCGAGTGTGTCACCCTGGGGTGGCACCAGTGCTCTTTGTACGGAAGAAAGACGGAAGCCTGCGCCTCTGCATCGACTACCAGGGGGATAAACAAGGTTACTGTGATGAATAAGTACCCCTGCCCAGAATTGACGACCTCTTCGACCAGCTGCGAGGAGCAACGGTGTTCTCAAAGATCGACCTGCAATCGGGCTACCACCAGCTCCGGGTTCGGAACGAAGATATCCCAAAGACCGCCTTCCGGACCCGGTACGGCCACTACGAGTTCACGGTTATGCCGTTCGGGCTTACGAACGCCCCCGCCGTCTTCATGGACATGATGAACCGGATCTTCAGACCTTTCTTGGACCGGTTCGTAGTGGTCTTCATCGACGACATCCTGATCTATTCATCTACCGACGAGGAGCACGAGGACCACTTACGAACGATTCTCCAAACCCTCAGGGGACAGAGGCTGTTCGCGAAGCTCAAGAAGTGTGAATTCTGGCTACGAGAGGTGGGTTTCCTAGGGCACGTGATCTCGGCAGAGGGAATCGCTGTGGACCCCAAGAAGGTGGAATCGGTGATCGACTGGCAACCACCGACGACAGTGACGGAGATCCGCAGCTTCTTGGGACTGGCGGGATATTATAGACGCTTCGTCGAGGGTTTCTCGAAGATTGCGGCCCCTTTAAACCGGTTGACCAAGAAAGGGGAAAAGTTCCTATGGACGGCTAAGTGCCAAGAGAGCTTCGAAGAACTTAAAAGGAGGCTAACCAGGGCGTCTATTCTTGTACTACCCACGCCCGGAGAGGATTATGAAGTGTACTGCGACGCATCGAGAATCGGACTTGGGGTGTTTTGATGCAACAGGGGAAGGTAATAGCCTATGCATCCAGGAAGTTGAAGGATTACGATCTAACAATCCAATACCACCCCGGGAAGGCAAACGTGGTGGCGGACGCTTTAAGCAGGAAGGGGCAACCGGAGGAGACGCCGGCACGCGCGATAACTGAGCAGAGCACCCTGATCGCGAATTCTCGCGACTGACTGAGGTTGGAGGTGGTACCGGCGGGCACTGTTGCTCGACTGACGGCGTTGGTGGTCAAGCCGACGTTTTTTTTGAGAAAATCCGAGAAGGACAACTGACGGACCCGCACTTACAGCTCGTGCGAGACAAGATCCACCCGAACCAGGAGAACGACTTTGCAGTGGGAAGTGACGGTGTCTTGCGGTTCCGTGGGCGTTTCTGTGTACCGGATTCGCCGGAATTGAAGGAGGAGATTCTGACAGAGGCACACCGCGCCCCTTATGCGGCGCATCCGGGGGGGGGGGCACGAAGATGTACAGGGACCTCAAGCAGACCTTCTGGTGGCCCAAGTTGAAGGGGGATGTGACACGACACGTAGCTCACTGCCTGGTATGCCAGCAGATAAAGGCAGAGCATCAGCGGCCTGCAGGAAAATTACAGCCCTTACCGGTGCCGATGTGGAAGTGGGATCAGATCACTATGGACTTCGTCACCGGGTTCCCACGTTCACAGCAGGGCACGACTCGATCTGGGTCATTGTGGACCGGCTAACCAAGACAGCTCATTTCCTACCCATCCACACAACCTGGACCAGAGAGTTGTTGGCTCAAGTCTACCTCAGCGAGATCGTGAGACTGCACGGAGTGCCGGCATCGATCACCTCGGATAGAGACACCCGCTTCGTCTCGAAGTTTTGGCAAAGTCTACAGCAAGCCCTGGGGACCAAGCTACACTTCAGCACAGCTTTCCACCCTCACGGACGGACAGTCGGAGCGAGGGATTCAGACCCTCGAGGACCTGCTGCGCGCTGTGTACTTGACTGGGGAGTCGGTTGGGCGCGCTACCTACCCCCTCGTGGAATTCGCCTACAACAATAGCTACCAGCCAGCATCCAGATGGCACCCTACGAAGCTTTGTATGGGAGACGCTGCCGATCCCCGATCTGTTGGGACGACTTAGGGGACGGAAATTCCTGGGACCCGACTTGGTGGAAGAGACTGAGGAGAAGGTGCGCCTCATCAGGCGGCGTTGCTGACCGCCCAAAGCCGACAGAAGAGCTACGCAGACCGACGGCGCCGCGATTTGGAATTTCAAGTGAGGGAGTGCTACCCCGACCTCTTCACCACCACCCGGGTTTGAGTTTCGAGGACGAAACTCGTTTTTAGAGGTGAGTGGTGTAATAAACGCGGCTTTATTTGCCTTTCTAGACCTTCTTTTAAAATTCTTGTAAATCCACTTTTCGACTAAGGGGTCCGGGGGTGAATTATTTTTCTTTATCTCTGGGCAGACTGTCGGGGCTCGCGGGTATTTTTAGACAATAAAGCTCGCGAAATGGATTTCGGCGGCGCGATCGGATCTGGATTCTGACCCCGGAATCTCCCAGAATAAATTCCGGAAGTTGGCAGCAGTTCAGCGACTTACACGTTCTTCGAGGCGGACCGGACCCAGGTTCGCACCCCAACTCATTTCGCCGAGATTGATTTGTATTTTGGGACTTAGGTTAAGTTCCCGTGTACGGAGGCGGCTAATATTAATACGTATGTGTCGGGTTTAGTTTTGGAGTTTTCCTACCGTTCCTCTCACCCAACCCTCCTCTTCCCACCGATCGGCGCGAGGCACCGCGGCGGAGCAATCGAGGAACGGGAAGAACACCGCACACCTCCGGAACCGGGCACGCAAGAACGGGATAATCCCGTCTCTCCTCCCTCTCCATCGGCGAGTCGGAGGCGCATTGGTTCGGTGAGTTGTCTTTATGTTTCTTTTTAGCTAGGTTTCTTCCGGATCGTCGCACTAGAGGGGGGGAGGCGGCACACCCGCCGCCGGCCGCACCACCGCCGTCGCGAGCGCCCTTACGCGCAGGCTAGGGCACCGGGCGTGCGGGTCTGGCACCCGCGCGGGCCTGGGCGCCGCACGGGGGCCCGTGCGTGCGGGCTGGCGCGCCGCGCGGAGCCTGGGCGCCGCGCCGGGTCGCCCGTGCGTGCGGGTCTGGCACCCGCGCGGGCCTGGGCGCGCGCGCGGGTCGCCCGTGCGTGCGGGCTGGCGCCCCGCGCGGAGCCTGGGCGCCGCGCGGGGCCGCCCGTGCGTGCGGCCGGGCGCCCGCGCGGGACCCGGGGCCGTGGCGCCGGGCGGGGCAGCCCGTGCGTGCGGCCTGGGCACCCGTGCTGGACCTGGGCGCCGCCGCTGTCAGGGAGCCGTGCGGGCATCACACCGCACGGACCTGATACGCGTGCGGCCAGCGCGGCAGCACGCGCGCCGCGCCTCGGGTTCCGACTCGGCCGCCGCCGCCGCCGTCGAACCCGGGAGCCCCCGTCCACGACGGTACCCGATGTCTGTTCAGGGTGACCTTGTTTTATGTTTGTGTAGTCACGACTTCTCCCCGGTGGACTTTTGTAGTTGTTGGGGAGCGCACCGGGACACCGGGGGATAGCGCTTTGTTCACTCGTAGAGGTGGGTTTTTACTCTGTAAGTCTTACATTTTAATTCTATCATGGTGGACGGGGTCATCAAAGTGTACTTGGGTTA